>CM062289.1:310277182-310995766 GCA_031216915.1 Pictodentalium vernedei
TGAAATAAAAAAATAAAATAAAAAACCGCTCGCCCGCATGCAATTTCACAAATAATGGCCTGAGAAACAGAATATCTACTTTGTGTGGCCTTATCAGGACAACTATTTTGAAAAGTGTCAAATTGGGAGTAAATAGGATGTGACCGTGAGAGCGTGAGTTGGTGCCTCAAACCGGGAGACTCACGGTGAAACCGGGAGAGTTAACAGGTCTGAAACTGACCCTAATAATTTGTCCCAAGTTTTACCATTTTTTCTAACAGCAGATGGCGCTTTATACTGCAGGCTGAACACAGTCAGGATGAAAGTTTGTTCTATTGTCATACTGTTGCAGAATGGGCATAAAAGAGCTGCACAAGAGGGAGGGTTAAGTCCAATTTTTTTCACTCAATTTATTGAGATTATGACAGAGAGTAGTAAAAAAGGAAAGAAAATTGAGAAGAACAGGGTTTTTTTTTTTTTTAAATAGATTGCAGACTCCCTTATATTTTTATACAACAACCAATGGCCCAGACTAGCTGGTTCTAACTCTAAAATTAATCCAGGGCCAAACACAAATTTTGCCCCCCAATCCCTAAAATTTCCATGCAAAACAGAAAAATTCAAGTCCTATATGGTCCTCCATACTTTCCAGATCTGTGCATGTGGAGTATCCAGGAAAGTACCGAAATTGGCGCAAACAATCATTCTTTGTTTGGTCCTAAAGTCAGCAACATTCAACTGACATCTGTGCTTTTAAATCTCAGTTTTGAGGATGCCAGACACAAATCAATGGTAAAATTGGTGGATCCAAGGACATAAATGGATGATGGAAGTGAACAACGGTGGTTTGGAATGTTCAGGGCTGTAATTTTATAATTTTTATCAAAATTATTTCATGTTTCCCAATTTCGGGACATGGGCCTGATGTCATCATTCTTGCTAATAATTTATCCACTGTTTGTTAAGTGTTTCATCCCTATCCTTCCTTGAAGCCCTGTTAAACTCACAAGCTTTTTGGCTTATTTTTATCGAAATTTTTTATTAAATTTCTTGGGAGTTTAACGTTTATTACAGCATGTTTATTCTGTTTATCCCCATGGTTACATTCTCATCCTAGGGGTGTTGGGTTTCCAGCCAGTTGCGCGAAGAAGGGACCACACTTCGCCTGTGAAGTTGGACCATCCGGTAGCCTGGGAGATGAGGCCTTGGTCATCGGGACGTTCGGAGAAGAGATCCATCTCCGGAATGCATCCCAGGAGCAGCAAGTGGCTAAGAAACGGAATACTGCTGCTCCTCAGGCCTTGATGACGGACTGCTGTCACAGACTGCACAGCTGATCGCAGTATCCCAGCAAGTGCAGGAATAACCTTCCTCAGAATCTGAGCTGTCGGACAGTGCTGGGTTGGTCCAGTCATCTATTCACGCAGATGTAATGGACCGAGATTCGCAACTGATTCACTTGGATGGTGAAAGGGATAAGGAAGAGGATTACCCTTAGTTGCTATGGATTTCATCCATCAATACTACCCTGAAGTTGTTCCTCCGAATCAGAGTTCTGCGACAACAAGAGAGAAACCTCTGGCATCTTTAGATGCAGATTTTATACGGAGGAAGGAACCTCGCACTCAAGAGGTTAAATTCGGCCATGTAGACACCACCATATTTAACCTCTTGAGTGCGAGGAAAAAAGGCGGTTTCTTGTCAACGACTTCCATAAATATACCGTTCCTTGGACCACGTTCATTTAAAATGGTTGGAGAAGATGTTCAGAGAGCTCCTCTGCGTTTGGATGAGCAGGGCGGGGATTTAGATATATCCTTACCTGCATCATTCAGTATTCGCTCAGATGTAATGGAAACTGCAATTTCATCAAATAGAGTGAATTTGGATGCAATGTCCTGCGCAGATCACCTTACTAGAGCTGAGGCGCAATGTCTCAACGGAAAGGAATTTAACGACGTGCGTACCTCTCTTAGAGTTCTTTCTAAGGCAATCATGTATACCACATATAACTCCACCCTGACAGTGGCAAAGCTGGAGTTAATTCATGATGCTGCCCTTGCGTCGTCATCACTTATAGGTGACAAGGTGAAAAGCTCTCTCCGGGCTGCTCCGGTCTCCGGACATACTATTTTTGATGACAAGCTTTCATCAGTTTAAGAACAGGCCACTAAGAAAGCACCCAGTGCTCTGCTATTGAAGTTGGTGTCGCAACAACCTGCTTCAGCAGGCCGGAGTAAAGGAGGACATTCCAAATCAAATTCACTGAAAGGGAACTCCTCATGAGGGTACAAGAAGCCTTCATACAATTACTCTGGAGGTCGTCAATATTGTGACTCTGGAAAGTGGCGTAGGTCTGATCGGGACTATCGGTAAGATGCCCCTAGGCCGACAGAGCGAGGATCTTTGTGGGGAGGCCATAGATTCTCCTCCCGTAAGCCTCGCAAGTCCTACAGGTGATGTTCAAGACCTCTATTGCTTGCCAGTTGGCGGAAGGTTATGAAACTTTGCAAGAAACTGGATAGCAGTCATGGAAGATCAGTGGGTGAGAAGTGTAGTCTCGGATGGCCTACGGCTATCATTCCCAGCGAAACCCCCACTAACGAGAAGTTTGTGTTGGGCAAATCTTCCGGCAGATCCTTTCAAAAGAGAGTCTCTCCTAGCGGAGGTACAGGCTCTCTTATTAAAGGAATCAATAGAGGTTGTCGAGAATCAAAATTCTCAAGATTTTTACATTCACCTGTTCCTCGTACCAAAGCCAGATGGCTTGTTCCGACCAGTAATAGACTCGAGCTGGATAAACAAGCTTATCGTGGCACCAAAGTTCTATATGGAGACCATTCGGTCGGTAAGAGCAAGCATTCGAGTGAATGACTATGTGGCAATCATAGATCTAAAGGATGCTTACTTTCATGTCTTGGTACATCCGGCATTCAGAAAGTACCTGCGGTTCACCGTACAAGGGAAGGTTTATCAGTTCAAAGCAATGTGCTTTGGTCTGAACCTGGCTTCCTGGGCATTCACTCGAATAATGAACTCGGTAATGTCATACTTCCGAACTCATTCGTCTGCGGTAACGTCGGCTTACTTGGACAACATTCTGCAGAGATACGGCAACAGAATTATACTTGAGAACGATGTTCAGAGTCTGCTTCTATTACTCCAATGTCTCGGTTTCATCGTAAATGAGAAAAAGTTGGATCTAGCTCCATCCAAGTCGTTCACTCACTTGGGAATGAGCTTCAGATTTTGGCAGATCTTCAGTGGTTAACTCAAGGAGTTCCACTGCAACTGCCAGATCCGGCTTTCATGATTATGACGGATGCGAGTCAAAGAGATGATGTCAATATGGCTAGCACTTCAACATTGTGTTCACATTATAGCAAACGTCCACATTCAAATCCTGTCAGACAATTCGACAGTAGTCGCTTACATCAGGAACCAAGGCGGTACTCATTCGATTCTGTTATGCGAATTAACGGAGAGGATTCTCCTATACGTCATGAATCATGCCGTTCATCTCTCTGTCCGTCATATACTGGGTGGTCTGAACATACTAGCAGACTCGCTCTTTCGGAAAGGTTGCCTGTTACCATTGGAATGGACTCTCAACAAGCGAATATTCAGACAGATTTGCTACCAGTGGGATTGCCCCATGATAGATCTTTTTATGACACACCTGAACAATCAGTTGCCGATGTTCGTGTCGCCGTGCCCAGATCATCGAGCGTACGCAGTGTATGCTCTGTCAATCTCATGGGATGGAATGATAGGATATGCATATCCTCCAACTCCGTTGATTCAGCAGATTCTGTTAAAGAACAGTCTCGTTGCAAAATTCTGCTAGTAGCACCTCTGTCGTCACAGAAACCTTGGATCAATCTTCTCAGGTGTCAGTTATGGGACGTTCCCTAGAAGCTTCCTCCACAAGAGGACCTTCTTTATCAGGGGAAGTTCCGCGCACTGCATCACAAACTAGAAGGTCACAACCTGGAAGGTCTCAACCATCACATATTTCTGTTGTGCGGTCCTTCCTGCATGGAAAACGTGCAGTGGACCCAATTTCTGACTGCAGGAGGTCATCCTCTTCATTGAATTATGCAGCGAAGTAGAGGGTTTTCTTCCGTTGGTGTAAGGATCAGTTGATAGACATATACGATCCGTCCATACCAAATATTGCTGATTTCTTGGTCTACTTGTTTGACGATCTCAAACTGCAGCCCGTCACCATTAAGGGCTATAGGTCTATGTTATCAGATACTTAAGCTCATCTTGATAACTTGGCTATTGGATCAAATACTTCATCATCCAAGCTAGTTAGAAATTTCTCTATCAATAGACCTAGAACCCTAAATGGAATTTGGCTTGGGTTCTGTTGAAGCTCCGTCTGAGCTGTTGGACGTCATAGAGTTCAAATTCTTGACCTATAAAATGGCGTTTCTCTTAGCCTTTGCATCTGCTAGAAGAGTCAGTGAACTTCATGCCTTACCTGTTGATGAATCGCACTACCAGAGTGTGGGTAATACCATTACCCTCACTACGGAAGTGGGATTTTTGGCTAAGAATCAGATTCCAGACAAGTGGCCGGAGCGTATTATCATTAAGGCTCTACCATCCTCCGATAACCGTAGACCTTTGCTGTGTGCAGTCAGGGCTATGTGTATTTATAAACGTCGATCAGATTTTATTAGAAAAGGAAGAAAATGTTTCTTTCATTCATTCCAAACAGAAAGGATATTTCTGTTCATTCAGTCGCTAGATGGATTCAGTTGGCAATACACATTGCCTATGAAAATCTATCTTCGGATCAACGTTCTGTTAATAAGATATCAGCCCACGAGGTTAGGGTATTGTCCATTTCTTGGGCTTATTCTAACAGTATAGCTAATACTGATCTCATGGAGGCTGCATACTGGACACAGCCCTCTTCATTTACCAAGTTTTACCTGAGAAATTTAGAGTCCATCTCTGGTGACCTTAGATCTTTGGGTCCTCTTTCTGTTGCTCAGAATGTCGTCCATTAATAGTTACATCTATAGGTATTTAGGCTGCCCGTTCCAGCATTGATGCTGTCCCGCTGCCCTCTTCGCTCTGAAGATATGTACCTCAGAACAAGGGGAAGGGGGAGGGGATGGTTTCTGCCCTTATGATCATCTGGCTTCATAGTGAAAAGCAAGGGAAGACCTCCTCCGGTGTCAGTAGTCCTGAATCGGTGCTAGGATGGTTTTAATGTGTTGCCCAGTGTTAAGCAATAACTATGTCTCATTTATGTATGATTTTTAAAGTGTAGCTCATTGTGAAGCATTTATATATGTCACATGTCAAACGGGCATTAATATACAATCCTCAGACACTTTTAAATGAGTATAAAGTGTCTCATTCTCTGGACTATCTTTATACATTGGTTTTCCTTCACCGAATTAGCATAATGGGTCATGCTGGCATTAAATGGAGAATTATATATTATGTAATACTCAATTACATTGTTGGTGTTATGCCTTTCTCTTTTCTCGTAAAAGAGAAAGGCATAACACCTGTAGGAGATATCCTTTACTGAAGTAATTGAGAGATTGGATATTTTTTTACTGTATACTAATGGCCCAGACAAGCTGGTGCTAACTCAAAAATATCTGGGAACAAACACAAATTTTGCCCCCAATCCCCAAAACAAAATCGAAAATTAGAAGTCCTATCTGGCCCTCCATACATTTACCCCCCACGCATGCGCAGACGCCAGGAAGTCACCGAAACTGGCGCAAACATCATTCTTTGTTTGGCCCTTCAGTCAGATAACACCAAACTGACATTTGTGCTTTTTAAATCTCAGTTTTAATGATGCCAGACACAAATCAATGGTTATTTTGGTGGATTCAAGGACACAACTGGATGAAGGAAGGAAGAAACAGTGGTTGAAACGTTCAGGGCTGTAATTTTGTAATATTTATAAAAATTAGTTCATGTTCACCAATTTCGGGACATGGGCCTGACATCGTCATTGATTGATAATGATTTGTCCACTGTTTCCTTTAGTATTCCGTCCCTACCATTCCTTGATCCCCCCAGTTAAGCTCTCAAGCTTTTTGGCTTGTTTTATTGAAGTTTTTTAGAAAATGTCTTGGGAGTTTAACATATTATACAGAAGATTATTCTGTATATCCCCATGGTTACGTCCTCACCCTTGAGGGGGTTTGAGCATTTTGGTCATACATCTGATGTATCGTTTTTTCTTCTGATGAAGATCTTGCTTTCCATCGGATAGTTTATTTCTGTTACTGTCTTCGGGCCGTGTTGCCTGGGGTCTTGTTTCCGGTTTTTGTGTGAAGTTGTTTACATTGACAATGCTCTAGGTAGTTTTCTATTATTTAGAGAAACGACGGTTGTAAGTGACATAAAATATTCCAGTAGTGTGGCAGTTAATTTTATTACATATTACCGTACCGACCCGTCAGTAAGCCCAGGGGGGCACGTGAAAAAAATTGTTAGAAAAATTGGGGGTGGGCTTATTTACGGAGAAAACCAAGTGTACGATGTTCAGTAGGAGGTCAATTTGAGTGACTGATCATCCTGTTTGTTTGGGGTAATGTTATTTGTGAAAGCAATAAAATAAAAATGCACATACGTTTCTGAGTTGTTTATTTCTTTGTTTCAGATCCACTTGGTGGGCTTATTTTGGGGTGTCTTCCAATTAAGTACGTTTTTCTGAAAGTTGGGGGGTGGGCTCATCCATGGAAGTGGGCTAACTGACGGGTCTGTACGGTATTATAATTTTGTCCACACTTGGGCTCTTTTGGGCTCATCATTCCCTTTGGGACCTTGGGCTTTTATATAAGAAAAAATTTTTCAAAATTTTCAAAATTTTTTGAAGGAATTTTTCTTTTGGATGTATTTATTTCATCGATTATTTTAATGTTATCTTATATTTATGTAGATTTGGTGGTGGTACAATTTACCCATATTAGATCTTAGGTAATAATATTTCCCTAATAGCAGGGCAAATAAGAGGAAGCCTTTCCTCTATTTACATGGCCATTGTCTTGTTTATAGTCGATGTACTACCGCTAATTCTTGTACCATATGTCAGATTTTGACAATGTTGCTGACTGGTGACATGGTTTGTTGTTAGGCGAGTGGACTCTAGCGGTCCTCTCGTGGTGAGGGAACACTGCTGGTCTTCTCACCAAAATGTCACTATAGTTTGTTAGTTTCTATTTACAGAGGAACAAGAACATGGTGTGGTTCATGATGCCATAAGAGAATGTGCTTCCGTTGTCACATTATACTATTAGAGCTAGCGGAAAAGTGCTCAATAATATAAGACAAGGGCCTAGGCCTTAGAATATAGGGTTTAGGTCTTTGTCTCCAGTTAGCTCAACCAGCAGATCTATCATACAGAATATGGGTGGTGTGATGCCGGGTATGTCCGTAGCTGTCGAGAAGAGGAACCAGGGTGTAGTGAGCACTATAAAAATCCAAACATGCTCACCCTGCAACGACGGAAAGGAGGAAGCAGACAAGTTCTGAAGTATGCTTGTCCAGGTCTTCCATAATTGCGAGCAAGAGAGAGGCCCCTCTCTCTTATAGCAACATCTGGGGTCAGAGGTTGTTGGAAGGAACTTGCGTCAGTTGGAGCTTACGTCCATGCCTTCCTGTCAGGGATGCACCTTCTAATAGGCTGCCAGGGTCGGCTAGTCTTATGGCTTAATCTATGTCCGTTAAGCACACACGACCGCACAAAAAGTTGCATTTAGACAGGGCTAAAAACCACAGCGTATGGTTTTAGTTCCCTGTCACCATCTACCTCGACCGGTGAAGCAGTTACTCAGGCCTCTGAGAACTGATGCAGTTGGACTACAATATACAATTAGAGCTAGTGGCAAAGTGCTCAATGATATAAGACAAGGCCCCAGATCACAGATCATGTGATTTTCGTCCTTGTCGCATGCTAGCTCAACCGGTGCTTCTTTCACTCAGAATATGGGTGTCATGATGCCGGATACGTCCGTAGCGGTTGAGGAGAGAACAAGTGTGTAGCGAGCACTATAAAATCCAATCATGCTCACCCTGCGACGATGGAAAGGAGGAAACCGGCAAGGTCCAAGGTACGCTCGGCTAGGTCTCCCTAGACCGCGAGCAAGAGGGAGCCCCTCTCTCTTTTTACAACATCTGGGGCCAGATGCTGTTGGTAGGAACTTGCTTCATTCGTCGCTTTAGTTTTCCAGAGACTAAGTCTTTGTCTGTAAGCTTTCATTAATGTAGGATTAGGCTACAAGAAAGCATCAATTCTCGGCTTTTAAGTTGGGGTCTAATCGACCAACATCAGCAGAAAGAGTAGGAGAGGTTGTCCTAGATGCAGATCGTCTATAAGGACTCAGAGCGAAGGTATAGCTATCCCTCCTATATATTACTTTAAGGATTGACTATACAGCCACTTGGATAGGGGGTTTAGGTCTGTTTGAGTTTATTGATCAGACACCACTGAGCCGGTGGCTCGAGGCTCTTATAGAGCTCGGTCTGACCGATAATTAACTGGAACTGGATAACGTGTTTATTATGGCTCTAAAGGTTATTTAGGATTATCATTCAGTCAAAAAAGCGAGCGTTCGAATGTTCGACTGTCCGGCAATTATAGTTCTTAAGATCACTTGAAGAATGAACTAGATAATGTCTCATGGGATGAATGATAGGACACATATCCTACAATTCATTTTCAACAAGCTGGCTCATTTGTTTTTTCATTGACCGAATTAGCCAGTTGTTAGATTCGCTTTTGTCTTCTATCAGACACATTAACAGTGAAGATTTTATGTGTCAGATGGGATTGTGTGGAGCAGCTACGAATTTTATTTCGATGGATCGCTTACGCACATGTCGCCTCCAGTTATACTTAACTGGAGTGGGAAGACGTTTTTTCACTCAGGACCTGTATTGTTTTACTAGATCTAGTAAACATAGTTTGGGCAGATATTCAGTGGTTTGAGTTCATAATTGGGTTACAACCCTGAGTCAGGCGGATTCTATATGCAGGGTTCTTGGGACACTCCGTTCTTGGAGATCACATATTCATCAAGAATGATGTCTTATTGTTTACGCTACATCATTGGATTATATTATTGGCGAACATGCATGTGGGATCGCTCCAGGATAGGTAAGTTTGTGACGCATAGGAACAATACTTTCCTTCATTTGTGTCACCAGTGTTAGACTTTTGAGCGCATACAGTCGACGTTCAGCCGTATTCAGGGGAATGAATGGTAGGATAAATGTATCCTTCAATTCATTTGATTCAGGAGATTACGTTAAGATTTAATAATCTCAGTGTGATTCCTACTAATAACATAGCTGTCATCACAATATCCTTCTATCAGTTTTCTAAAGTGCCTGTTATTGAACATTCGCAGAAGCTTCCTCCTGGAGAGGACCATCTTCATCAGGGAAAGTTTTGTTCTTCACATCATTCTCCACCCATAGTGGCTTAAGGGAGTCTGTTAGACATGAGGGAGTCTTTAGGGTTCCTATATTTTTGCTGTCTCTACCAGCAGTGATTAAGTAATGTGGGTGAGGAGTTTCGACATGTCTTTGAATCCCCTTCTCACACTCACACTCTGTCTTGTATATATATATATATATATATTTATACATAAATACTATGCTTTTGGGGTCATGTTGAATGGTGCCCTCGTAGGCATATACGCAGTTTTTGTTGCGTTAGTTTCCGGTGTTTATTTTCTGATTTCTGATATATAAGCGCTTATTAGATCATCATAATTGCTGCTGTTTGAGTTCATAGGTGACTGCATAACCAGTTAGTGGTTTTTAGATGATTACATGCTGGATTTTAATGCACTCGCGCAATATTTTATTAAGCTATCGCTTTGGTGGACCTTGAAATTATTATATATTTCGGGGGTGGTCCGTGTTGGAGCTTGTTAATCATACCTACCTCCATTTCTAGATCCTGGTCTCTGTTTTGTCGGTTCTCAAATCGCATATTCTCACATGTTTATAGTACACATTGGAGAGTGTTCTTACTGGATTTTATTGTACAGAGGCCACCTGTGGGTGATCTTTGAAGTGTGATTTCTCTGCAGAGATTGTTTAATGTATCTCGTTTTAATATGTGTATGTTATATTTTATATCACTGATTTTGTCATACCAGTATACGCCGTCTGCAGTGCATATTTTGTAGCGGACTATATTATTTACCAAAATCGTCACTATAGCCTTGGCTTGTGAAGTGGAGTTAAGCACCATTTATTATTCATGAATTAATTCCTGAGTACCTGAGCGATATTTATTTATATTGTTTCCTGGTACCGCTTATTGATTCCAGAGCTCTCTCCTCTTTCTTTTGAAGATATGTTAAAAAAATGCGTGCGGGGAGGTCATTTTGTCCACTTCTCTGGCTTATTGGGTATGTAACTATGAAGGAAGCTGTTTTATCCATACTATATTCAGCATTCAGCTGTAGCGTTATTGTATGGCATAGGTTTATGGGCAATTTTCTCTTATTCTCAAATATGCCATCCTAATTTTTAGGGCTTAGTTCAGACTAGCCTTAAAAGTTGTGAACTCGTTACATCCTAATTAGCATGATTTCATGCTCAGATTTAGGATTTACATAATTGGGATCCATATTAGGATATGTCTCCTCTATTATGGTATAAAGAGACATACATATCAATTCTAATTATTCTAATTTTTAGTCGAGTTTTGACGAAGTGAAACTCGACTTATAGTTTGATGAAGTGGCGGCGGGCGGGCGGTGGGCGTAAACAACTGCTTTCCGGGCAATAACTTTGGTTCTGTTTGATGCACCTTTACCAAAATTATACCAGAGGTTACCCTATAGGAAAGGAAGACACCTATCGATTTCAGAGTCTTGCGCCCCAAGGTCAAGGTCACTGTTACTATAACTAGAATATTTTGTGACAAATTGGTTTCCGGGCAATAACTTTAGTTCTATTTGATGCACCTTTACCAAACTTATACCAGAGGTTACCCTATAGGAGGGGAAGACACCTTTTGATTTCAGAGTCTGGGACTCCAAGGTCAAGGTCACTGTTACTATAAATAGCTTATTTCTTCAGAATTTAATGTCAAAACTCCACTTCTGGGTCTGTGATCCTCTAATTGGATTTTCTTTATCATGGATTGAAGGATTTGATCTATGTTGATCTACTATTTGTGAAGTTCTCAGCCTTCCACTTTTTATGATTCAGCTAGTCTGGGCCATTGGTATACAGTATAAAAATATGAAAAAATTTGAAGTAATTTATATATTTTTTATACGTACCAATGGCCCAGACGGGAATGGTCCTCTCATGAGTGGGCAGTACTGGGCACTCATACCTCCCCGCTGAATTATTATATTATAATCTTTTTTTACAAAGAATGATGTTGGCGCCAGTTTCGGTGACTTCCTGGCGTCTGTGCATGCGCAGAGGGTAAATGTATTGAGAGCCAGATAGGACTTCTAATTTTTGGTTTTGCATGCAAATTTGGGGGATTGTGGGGCAAAATTTGTGTTTGGCCCTAGATATATATTTGAGTTAGCACCAGCTAGTCTGGGCCATTGGTAAGTATAAAAAATATATAAATTACTTTAAATTGTTTCATTTTCCTTTAAGTCCTAGGCCCTCCAGCCTTTTATTGATTCAGCTAGTCTGATCCATTGGTTGTTGTATAAAAATATTATAAATTTTAAGTAATTTGTATATTTTTTATAATTACCAGTGGCCCAGATGGGTATGGCCCACCCATGAGTGGGCACTCATACCTCCCCTCTGTTTTTAACATTTAACAGGCAATCGGTAGAAAGAATGATGGTTGGCACCAATTTCAGTTCCTTCCTGGATACTGTGCTTGTGCAGATCTGAAAAGTATTGAGGACTTGAATTTTTCGGTTTTGCATGCAAATTTTGGGGATTGGGGGCAAAATTTGTGTTTGGCCCTGGATTAATTTTTGAGTTAGCACCAGCTAGTCTGGGCCATTGGTAAGTATAAAAAATATACAAATTACTTAAAATTTATAATTTTTCAGCATTACTCAGCTACAGTTTATCGGATTAATGTTCAACACTAATTTTGAACTGTAACAGAGCCTTTACTGTCCAGTGTTATTTTTAACCAGTCACCAAACAAAATGACAATAGCTGGTCAGTTTATGCCCCCCCACCTCTCCCTGGAACAAGCTTGTTTATCTGTGGCATCATCAGCTATGTTTTTTAGGCCTAAAATTTTGTTACTTGGTCTTATTAAAACAATTTCTTGTTTCTCAGACAATTTTTTCTCAATTTTATGACGAGGGAGGGAGGTTTTTAGTCGAGTTGTGACGAAGTCAAACTCGACTTATAGTTTGGTGAATGGCGGGCGGGCGGGCGGGCGGGTGGGCGGGCGGGCGGGCGGGCGGGCGGGCGGGCGTAAACAATTGGTTTCCGGATGATAACTTGATAGTGGTTCAACTCACATTCATTAAACTTCATACGTAGGTTGGTCTTGGGGGGAGGAAGAACCCTATTGATTTTGGACATGCTACGTCGAAGGTCAAGGTCACAGTGACCTTGAACATAGTAAATCTTAAACAATTGGTTTCCGGATGATAACTTGATAATGGTTCAACTCACATTCATGAAACTTCATAGGTAGATTGGCCTTGGTGAGGGGAAGAACCCTATTGATTTTGGACTCGCTACGTCAAAGGTCAAGGTCAACATGACCTTGAACATAGTAAATCGCAACAATTCCTTTCCGGATGATAACTTGATAGTAGTTCAACCTACATTCATGAAACTTCATAGGTGGGTTGGCCTTGGTGCGAAGAAGAACTCTATTGATCTTGGACTCACCAGATCAAAGGGCAAGGTCACAGTGACCTTTAACATAGTATATCGCAACAATTGGTTTCCGGATGATAACTTGATAGTGGTTCAACCTAGAGTCATGAAACTTCATAGGTGTGTTGGCCTTGGTGCGAGGAAGAACCCTATTGATCTTGGACTCACCAGGTCAATGGTCAAGGTCACAGTGACCTTGAACATAGTATATCGCAACAATTGGTTTCCGGATGATAACTTGATAGTGGTTCAACCTAGAGTCATGAAACTTTACAGGTGTGTTGACCTTGGTGCGAGGAAGAACCCTATTGATGTTGGACTCACCAGGTCAAAGGTCAAGGTCACAGTGACCTTGAACATAGTATATCGCAACAATTGGTTTCCGGATGAGAACTTGATAGTGGTTCAACCTAGAGTCATGAAACTTCATAGGTGTGTTGGCCTTGGTGCGAGGAACTGTTGTCACAACTCGACATTGGATCGGTGATCCTGAGCGGCATTTTTTTTTTATTATTGTTAATCCACAAAACAGTCCTGGAAATAGTTGGAATTAGAAATTTTACTCCTTAGACTATTCTGTTGGAAAAACCAATATTTTCCAAACTGAAATATCCCACATTGCAGTTGCAAATTTAACCAAGTGTATCTTGTTTGACAAAGCTAAGTGAGCTCCGTCAAACAAAATACAGTTAGTTAAATTTTTAGTGCTGCAAGTACAAAATTTTATCATATGTCCAGGTAAATAAAAAAGAGTGATGAGATAGATTTCCTGATATATATAGTCTTATTCAAGATTTTTTTGGGAAAGTATTGTTAGTGATGTTAGGTAAAGGGTTGAGAATTTTTTACATCTATTGTTTTCAGGGATAATGGATCCAAAGGACAGTGTGTTCAAGCGTTACCATCATGGTGAATCAGCACAGGATTACATATATCCTAACTTCATTCCGACTTTTACCGATGAAATATCCACAGCTACCAAGCAAGCGGAAGCAAAAAGTATTTGTGATACAGACCAACAGTGCATATTTGACTATCTAGTGACAGGAAATGCTGCTGTTGCAAACAACACAAAGATAATAAACATTGAATCAAAGGTTGACAATAAAGTCATAGGTATGATAAATATAAAACACCAGGTTTGGAAAAAAAACTCAAGAAATCTGTTTGCAGTTATATTTTATATACAGTTAAAACTAGAAGTCCTGTCACAAACTGTTCGCTTATCTAGACTTAATTGCATGTAGGAATTGCGCACAATTGCCATATCAACTGGCATCCAAAGCCTGGCATGTTCTCCTGGTTACTCATAGCAAACACAGGCAATGTTTCTGCCAATGGACCTCCGGGTTACCCGAAGGTCCATTGGCTGAAACATTGCTTATGCACAGGCCATATGTACAGAATTTGATAGCCTTACTGTGGTCATAACGCATAGATTAAGGAGCAGATCGACGTGCTATTTGTGCGCATTTCATGACAGGACTTCTAGTTTTAACTAAGAATGGAAACAAATTAGGCCCCACGAAATAGATCTTCTGTTTCTCAGGCCATTTTTTGTAAAATTGCATGTGGGCAGGTGATTTTTCATTTTATTTTTGTGATTATTTCTTTGCCACCCAAATTTTAACTTACCGGTAGTGCCATATGAGAAAAAATGGTTAAAAGTTTTCTTGTCATATTTGGTATTCAGCATTCTTAGTGGGGCCAGATTCATATTGTTCAAACCAAGTCCCTGGGTTCAAGCTTGGACACCCTATGGGAACCCAAATTTTAACTTTGTTCAGTGTGAGGAATATTCTTTAAAAATCTTCTTAAAATCTTTTCTATTCAGAATCTTTTGATATTTGATACACAACATCCTTATGGAGCTCAGATTCAAGTTTGTTCAAATTGTGGCCCCAGGTTTATATTGGGATCTTTATTGGAACTCAAATTTTAAATAGAATTTTGTTCATATTTGTTATACAGCATCCTTAGGGTGATCAGATTCATGTTTTTCAAAACAATGTCCAGGGGTTCATATTTGAGCTCCCTGTGTGAGTCTGAATTGTAACCACCTAGGGCTGTACAACGAATATTCTTTTAACCCTTTACCCAATGAATCGGCCACATCTGCCCGTGTAATATGCAAATTCCGTAGTTGAAAAAATATTATTTTAAAAACCAATTTCATCAAAATCCTATCATGTGACCCCTCATTGGAATGAGCTTGTTGAGCTCATTCCAACGAGAGGTCACATGATATGGTTTTGTTTAAATGTTTTGAAAATTTCAAAAAATGATGTTTAAAATAATAAATTTTGATATCGTCTGCATTGGGTAAAGGGTTAAAAGCTTCAGATCCACCAGTCAGAGTCTTCTGATAGTTGGTATACAACTTCCTCATAGGGCGCCAGATTGAAATTTATTAAAACTAAATCCATGGGTTCCTATTTGGGCTCCTAAAGGTGAAATGAATATGATGAAAATGCTTTAAAAATCTTTTTCCGATCCACCTGGCAGAAAGGTTTCACATTTGGTATACACCATACTTTTGAAGGCAGATTCAAGTATGTTCAATATAAGTCAATGGGTGTGTATTTTGGCTCTCCATGGAGCCCAAATTTTAAATTATTGCAATATGAGGAATATATTCTTCAAAGATCTTGAGATCTGCCGGTCAGAATCTTTTGATATTTGGT
The DNA here is from genome assembly GCA_031216915.1 of Pictodentalium vernedei. Taxonomy (NCBI): domain Eukaryota; kingdom Metazoa; phylum Mollusca; class Scaphopoda; order Dentaliida; family Dentaliidae; genus Pictodentalium; species Pictodentalium vernedei. The sequence goes on from CM062289.1 coordinate 310,292,680, forward strand.
AAGAAAACAAATTTTGTTTCAATCTAATGTTCTGTTTTCATTAATGATTGCATCTGTTTGTGAGCGTGTAAAGACACACAACCAGAAAACTCTAATGTGTAAAAAAAATCTATTTCAATGATGTCCTTGTTGACTGCATTTCACTTAATTTCTTCAAACAACTGATGACTTCAGGAATATTTCACCGAATTTCAACCGAAAATTTTAGCCAGTGTAGGTTTATCATTTTTTAGCATAATCTGAAGCCAAATGCAGAATGTGAGCTGAGAGTGTGGAGTTTGGGGTTTAAAAAATAGACATAATTTTTCAGAGTTTTTTTTTGGTGACAGTATTTGCCGTATGCACACATGTACAAGGTGACACTTCCTTTTTGCCTCCATCTTTCTGATCCCTTAACATTGATGCCCTCATTCCTGGTGAACAAGTTGATCCTGATGAGCTTTTTAGGCTCTCTTGAGCCTCTGGTTTAACTCTCAATCCACTGAGTATATTTTTATACTGTACCAATGACCCAGACTTAGCTGGTGCTAAACTCCTTAATTCAGGGCCAAACACAAATTTTGCCCCCCCCCCCCCCAATCCCCAAAATTTGCATCAAAACCCCAAAAAAACATGTCCTATATGGTCCTCCATACATTTACTCCTCTGCACATGCGCAGTGTCAAGGAGGTCCCGAAATTGGTGCCAAGTTTCATTCCTTGTTTGGCCCTCTCAACAGTTACACTTCACTGTTATTTGTGCTTCCAAATCTCAGTTTTCATGATGCCAGACACATTTTGATGAGAGAAATGGTGGAAATAAAGAGGATATATAAGGAGGAGAGGAAAAAATAGTGCTAGAAAATGTTCAGGGCTGTAACTTATAATTATTTTATGAAATTATTTCTAGTTGCCTTTTTTCAAGGCATAGCCCTGATGTTGTCATTCTTGCTATGAAGTACCATTGTTTGATCAGTGTTTCCTCTCTACCTTCCTTATTCCCCCCTAGCTATTCTCCCATGTTTTGGCTTATTTTTTTGTAATGTTTATTACTAAAATTTCTTGGGAGTTTTGGCTTGGTAACAGAATTATTTCTGTTTTTTCCCTATGTTTACGCCTCACCCTAGGGGTGTTTAGGCGTTTTGGTCTGCATCTACCATCTGATGTTCCACAGTTTCTTTTCTGGAAGCCTCTGTTTTGCATCAGATAGTGTTTTAATTGGTAACTTATTTCGGGCCAGGTTTGTTCAGTGCCTGGAGTCATGTTTCTGGTTTGTTGACACTTTTGCTTAGGTTGACAACAGTTACTGCTGATAGTGATTATTTGTCTTCTGCATCTCTTATTCATAGCAAGATACATTGTTATTGTCCGTAAGTGTCTCATTAATTTTTTCAAAATGAATTTAAATTTTTGTCCACACTTTTTTGGGGATCCATTTGGGGCTTTTTTGGGGATCCATTGGGCTCGGTGTTCCCTTTGGGAACTTGGGCTCTTCTGAAAAAATTTTTTTTTTTGGAAAATTTTTTTTCTTTTTGAATCATTATTTCTTAATGAATATAATGGATTGTTGTATTATGTATCTTTATTTTCAAGGATTAGTGCGAGTACTATGATTGTTTACCTTTCACAATGAATGATTATTGTTCAGATTGTAAGAGGAGGAAATCTTCCGAGAGCCTGAAATAACGGTCGGACATCAGACATGTCCGGTCAAATTTACGGTCGGAAAAAAAAAAAAATCTCAAAAATTTTATTTTTATTTTTTCTAATTTTCAATAAGTTGTGTCTACACACCACCGCGTTTCAATCAATAAACATCAAAGGCCTCTTAGTGGCATGTTTACGTTCTAGGCGCGGCTTAGTTTCTTTGATCTACATCACTCGGCGTGGTCGTTTGTCTCAAATTGTGCCAGTAACGTTCGTTGCATTGGAAATGTAGCACATTGAAAATTTTCTGACGAGACTTACGGAGGCTTTGACATCGTGACCGCGATTCCAGACAAACGCCCACTCTGTCTAGCAGAGTAGTACCATTACTAACATACTTGGTTGGCACAAAGCCACAAACCATCAGATTCTGCATCATGACGGAACGGAAGGTACCTAAAATTGCCACGTTGCAGAAATGGAAAGACGAGTACAAATGGCTTGATTTTTCGGACAAAAAACTTAAGTGTTCTTTTTGTACAAAATGTAACGAAAAGTTGATGAGCTGTCGAAATTATAGTCGTGTGATGGTCGACAGCAGTACAAATTATCGCCTCAGCGTGTTGAAAGATCACGCAGGCAGTCAGATGCATCAAAAAGCATGTGATCATGAGTCGTGAACAGTTTGGAACTATACCAAAAAAACATATCGTTAAGTCCATACCTGAAGACTGTGCGATAAAAGTTGCCTTTAGGAAGATGTCTGATGATGAAAGACAGAGAATGAAACGCTTATTTGAGATAGCCTATTATATTGGGAATAACGGGCGACCATACTCTGACTTCGCGGAGCTTATAGAATTGGAGAAACTGCACAGAGTTGATTTGTCTTCAGCCTACTCTAATGAAAATGCATGTAAAAATTTTTTGCGTGACATAGCCTATACTCTGTTTGACTTGAGCGTCAAGTCAAAAATCAAGCGCGCCAATTTTATATCTGTTCTGTGTGATGGGTCTACAGATGTCAGCACCATTGAAACTGAAGTAATCTATGTCTTATTTGTTGATCCTGATTCCTTCCAATCTGTTACTATATACTTTGCATTGGAAAGCTTGGAGGATCAATCCTCCAAAGGTATCCTTAATGGTATCGAATCAGCATTCCGAAAAGCTGATTTATCTGACAAATTAGATCACTTGGTTTTTTTGACGTCTGACGGGGCGTCAGCTAACAGTGGTATGTACAATGGCCTCATAGCTAAGCTTCAAATGAAATACCCGTGGGTGGATTTCATTTGGTGTGTTTCGCATCGTCTAGAGTTGGCACTGAAAGACAGCCTGAGAGAACCCATTCAAATTGTGGAAGACCCTTTGCGAGATCTATATTCCATATATCATCGATCGTCAAAGAAGTTAAGAGAGTTGAAAAAATTGCATGACATTTTGAAAAATGTGTACAATTTTGAACATGGACAGGTACGCCCATCAAAATTTTCTGGGACGCGGTGGATTGACCATAAAGTGCGAGCTATGTGTGATTTTGTAGACAAGTTCGGCCTGTATGTTCAACATATTGAAAACGTTGTAGCCGAGTCTAAAGCAACAGACAAAGCATCTCTCAGTGGCAAACTGAAGCGAATGAAATCCACAAAAGTTTTGCTACTGAGCGCTTTATTTGTTGATTTGTTAGATCGTGTCAAGCGGTTGAGTTTGCGGTCTCAAAATCAATCAGAAACACTTCTTAGTATAGATGAGTGTGTGGATGATACCATTTTGCATTCTGAAATGTTACTTAAAAAACTAGAAAAGCAGCCTGTTCAGGCCTTCAGTCTCCCAACTCTCAGCTCTGTGCTCAGTAAGATTAATGACGTTGACAACAACTACCAAGATGTCAAACTGATAGATTTAGCTAATGGAAAACTATTTGTACAGAACCATGTGTGTGATTATGTGCGATCAATTGTGGGGCGTTTGCATGAGCGATATGGGATTCTTGTTACTAATCCTTGGCTGCCTGAGGGTGAGAAGAAAATTATCATTGAGTCAGTTACTGCTGCTATGAGATCTGGGGACGCAAAAGCGCGGCTTATCTGCACTGTTCTAGATACAGGCACATGGGTTCTCCCAGAGATCTTGGAAACGGGGTATTCAGGGGTCGAAGCTGGCACAAGTGAAGAAGTCTTGACTGAACACTCGAAAGCATTGGCATGTGACTGTGACAGTGACACGGAAATGCTTTCGAAATGTTTTGACAAAACATCTGGCTGCAATTGATGTTTTATATGAACTCTATAAATGTGTTCTATCAGCTCCGTCTTCTGATTTAATTAAAGAACAGTATATTTCAGTGGTCCGTTACGCCACTGCGCACACAGAGTGCCAGTTGTACAATCCTATGCAAATGTGGCAAATTCTTCAAAAAAACAAAGGAGACACATACCCTTGTTTATTTGAATTTATTGAACTGTGTATGTGTTGCCCGTTCAGTAATGCAGAACTTGAGAGATTTTTCTCACGAATGGGTAATGTGAAAACAGACATCCACAACAGTTTGAAACCTGAAAACCTGCAAAATCTGTGCAGGGTTTTACTTGGTCCTTGTTTACAAACATTCTCATCAAGTATAGCCTTAAGGGCAGTGGATAGGTGGTTCAATTCAAAGGGGAGGAGGTTAAACCAATGCAAACGCAAAAAATATGCAAAGTGGGAAAGCAAGCCCACGCGTTCTGGACGAGTTCGGGGGATATGGAATTAGGCCTATCAGTTACAGACCTCTTCAAGTCAGCTTCTAATTCTTCAGACATTTCAAGTTCCGATATTAGTGACAATGAATGAATGCTTGTAAATTGTAATTGTAAAACGCAAACACATTATTACTAATTTTAGTTTTAATGAAGTATGAATCTATGAACTCCATGCAGTTCATAGATTTCATACTTCAGCCAGGCTGTCGGAGACAGTTAACACAGACTGAGCCCTTTCATTTGGGGCATAGATTCATTGTCCCCAATCACGGCATTTTGTCAAGTTGACAAAATGTCATGATTTGCGACTCTGAAACTATGGCAAATTTGATTGTTAGTGACATCCAACTCCAAAAACCAATCGAATATTTCCTACATTCAAATTTGGGATAACTATGGGTGGGCTGAACAGTAAACCAGTAAAACCACCCATAGTTATCCCGTATTTGAATGTAGGAAATGTCCGGGCCGGTCCTCAAGGGGTTAAATGTTGTGAGTTGAGATCCAAAATTTGTACACGGTACGTAGGTAAGTTGTTAACACCAAGTGTATATTGTATACATAGGCCTACTGCCCACATATCAATACTATTCCAGACTTTTCCAGCTAATTGTGCCCAGTAAGTTTGAAAACAAGGGGATTCCGGCATATCAGATTTAGATTATATTTTCTACGATTGCAAATTGCAATCGTAGAAAATATATTCTAAATCTGACATGTCCGAATCTCCATGTTACACGGGGATTGCCCGTGCTAAAACTTAGACATAAATCGGGTGCAGTCCACGAGTTGGGAACTTGAGAGTTTGCGCACTCGCATTGTAATTTGTAAAGTGCAACACTGGCTTCCATTAAAAAAAATCATCTGACTTTGAGGCGTTCAATGTCGTTTTATTTTCTGGTTTACCCACCGGTGAAGTCGAGTGAGTCGAGGAGTTCGGAGTTTGCGCACTCACATTGTATAGTACAACACGTGCTTCCAGTAAAAATATCCCACGATGTTGAGGCGTTCAAATTCATTATATTCACTGGTTTACCCAATACCCACCACTGGCACCAGCCAGGCCAGTACTGGTCGGAACTTGGAAGGTTGAGTTGTGTGTCAGACTGTCAGTCTGGGTCTGACGTCCATACTCCAGACATCATCATACATGATACATTTATCTAATAACCACAGAAATTTCAAAGGAGTATCAACTGTTTCAAGTCAATCAAGTGTGTGAGAATGCACCAGAGAACACCATTTACAACGTAAGTTTAAAAAAATTTCTCAACATCACGAGGGGACGCCCCTCCTGATAACCTCCCCAGCTTGGCGCTTCGCGCCAAGGCAGACGCTGTGCGTCTGTAAAGCTGTCCGTACAAATTAAAAAACCTTATTTCAGGCACTGAATCTTCCTATAATTCTCATGATTTCTGTATTAATTGTTCTCTCTGTGCTCGCACTGATCTTTGTTCTGTGTGTTTCAAATGGGATGACAAACGTTGGAAACGTGTGTCACGGTATGTTGTTACTGGAGAAAGGTCCATGCCGGTTCTCTCTCCGCAGAGTCACTCTAGTATTTCACTCTCTTTTTCAGAGGAACAAGAACAGGGTGATATTTCCATGATGTCGTCCAGAAGTGTGCCTCCGTTGTCACATACAAGCAAAGAGCTAGCGGCAAAAGTGCTCATGGAGATTCGTCAATTACCCGAAAGGAACCTGAAGGGGTTGACGTCTGCTAGCTTGACCGGGGTTGCGTCCATTCACCGAATGGGGCAGCACCCGGGTTCTTCCGTTGCGGTCCAGCAGAGAGAGTCGGGTGTTGCGAGCACTATAAAACATCCACGTGTACACCCAGTGACAACGGAAAGGAGGATGGATCGGAGGAAGCCTGACAGTCCGGTGTTTAGCTTGTCCAGCTCGGCACGAGCTGCAAGCGAGAGAGGTCCCTCTCTCATACAGCAGCATCTGGGACCAGATGTTGTAGTCCGTAGCGTTAGGCAGTCGGAGCATACGTCCGCCGCTCGGGACGCTCCGTATATAGGCAGTCCGGCGAGGCTACCTATAAGGATTCCGCATCCTCACAGCAGCACACTCGATCGCACCTTGGCTACGTGACCAGTGAATTACAGTCAGCTTCGCCGACCAGGAATTCCAGGTCACGCCATCCAGTAGCCAGGGATATGAGGCCTTCTACATCCGGACGTTCGCATAAAAGATGTATGCAGGATGCAATGTCCAGGGAGCTTCCGGCGGCTAAATTCATTAAGACAGCGGCTCCCCAGGCCTCCGTAACAGATGTGCTATCACAGATAGCAAAGATAATCGCAGCATTCTAGCAACCGGCAGAGCCTCTGTCGGAACATGAAATATCAGACGATGCTGGGTCGGTAGGTTCCGCCGCTGGATCGGGTGCGGACGACCGAGATTTCCATGAGGTCCGGCAGGATGGCGAAAGGGATTCCGATGAATTAGATATTTCTCTTTCGGAACAACATAAAATATCCGTAGAATTCATCCGGCATTACCTTCCAGAAGTTGTTCCGCCGGACCAGAATGCTGCGCAGCCGGATAGGAGGGTGATAGCGCCTCTGGACACCGATTTTTTTAATCGGTTTAGGGATATTGTCCCGGAATTTCCGTCACAATCCAAGAATGTCTCTCGGATTTTTGAATTATTGAATGACGCTATTGATAAACTTGCCAACAAGATGGGCAGGTCAGCCTTCCTACCGGCATCGGCTCTACATCTGCCGTTTATTAATCAAAGGAACAAGCTTGATACGGCAGGTCAGGGCATCCAGAGAGTTCCTCTGCGTTTAGATGACCAGGCTGAAGACCTTGATATATCCATGCCGTCGTCTATGTCACTTCCGTCGTCATCGATAGAAACGACGATATCATCTAACAGAGCTAGTTTAGACGCTCTTTCCTACGCAGATCACCTTACTAGAGCATTGTCATTGCGCTTTGAAGGACCAGAATTTCAAGACGTACAAATGTCTTTAAGAGTTCTGTCCAGGGCCATAGCTTTTTCCACGTATAACTCTGCCCTTTCAGTGTCAAATCTGGAGTTATCTGGACATGAAGTGGCGTGGACAGTAAGGTGAAAAACTCTCTTAGAGTTCTCTTCAGTGACAAGCTTTCTGATGTATATGATAAATTAACAAAGAAAGCTTCAGACTCTCTGCTGTTTAAGTCTGCTTCCAAGAAATCGGAACCAGCAGACAGGAGTAGGCCAGGCACTTCCAGGACGAGTTCGTCCTGGGGAAGTTCCTATAGAGATTTCTATGCATCCTCTTAGTCTTACTCTAGAGACCGGCAGAGTAGTGACTCGAGTAGGGGCCGTTACGCTGGCCGAAATAACCGGTCAGACGCCCCTAGGCCGACGGGGCGAGGTGCGGGTCGCGGAGGACGTATTTTCTCCTTCTGCAAGCCTCGCGGATCCAGGAGGTGATGGTTTAGACCTCTGTCGCGTTCTGGTGGGCGGAAGACTGTCGAGTTTCTCAAGCAATTGGGAATCAATTATGGAGGACCCTTGGGTTCGAGAGGTTATTTCGGAAGGACTAAAACTGTCCTTCAAAGGCAAACCTCCATTAACTCGAAGTTAAAGATGGACTTCCGTCAAATTGTCAGAAAAGAATGGCACTTCTATCAGAAGTCCAGTCTCTTTTAACGAAGAACACGATAGAGGTCGTAGAAAACCAGGAATCTCCAGGTTTCTACAGCCATCTCTTTCTGGTTCCGAAGCCAGACGGCTCGTTCCGTCCAGTGATCGACTTAAGCTGGATAAACAAGCTGATCGTGGCTGCAAAGTTTTATATGGAGACCATTCGATCGGTCAGAGCGAGCATTCGAGTGAACGACTATGCTGCGAGCATAGACCTCAAGGATGCGTACTTTCACGTCATGGTACATCCGGCATTCAGAAAGTATCTTCGCTTTGCTGTCCTAGGTGTTGTTTATCAGTTCCGAGCAATGTGCTTTGGTCTGAATCTAGCGCCCTGGGCTTTCACTCGAGTAATGAACTCGGTAATGACTCATTTCCAAGCTCATTCGTCTGCGGTAACATCGGCTTACCTGGACGATATTCTTCAGAGATATGGCAACGAATTAACGCTTCAGAACGACATGCAGAATCTGCTTCTATTGCTCTGACGTCTCGGTTTCATAGTAAACGAAGAAAAGTCGGATCTGGTGCCGTCCAAGTCATTCACCCACCTGGGGATGAGCTTCGAGACGCACAACAATCTCGTTCGTCTGCCGTTAACCAGAGCGAAATTTGTCAGTTGTTATGCTCGCTATTGTCTTCACTCAGACAAAGTTTCAGCGAGGGAATTCATGAGCCTAATAGGTCTGTGCGGAACTGCTGCGGATCTCATTCCGATTGGGCGGCTACGCACTCGTCCTCTCCAGGTCTATCTGACTCAGAATTGGAGAGTGAAGATTCATTCGCTCGAGACGGACATCCTCTTGTCAAGCCAAGTGAAACAAGAGATTCAGACTTGGGCAGACATACAGTGGTTTACTAAGGGAGTTCCACTGCAGTTGCCAGATCCGAGTTTTACGATTATGACAGATGCCAGTCAAACAGGCTGGGGCGTGACATTGAGCCCATCGGATTTGAAGTGCCAGGGTCTTTGGGATCCGCAGTTTCTAAGCAAGCACATCAACATCAAAGAGATGATGTCGATTTGGCTTGCTCTACATCATTGGATAGACGTTATTCAGAATGCACACATGCAAATTATGTCCGACAATACAACAGTAGTTGCGTATATTCGGAACCAGGGTGGCACTCATTCCATTCCATTGCTCAATCTACTGGAAAGAATTCTTCTGTTTATACTAGAACATCAGATTCTTCTCTCGGTCCGTCATATTCCGGGTCATCTGAACGTCTTAGCAGACTCCCTTTCACGGAGGGGTCGCCTGTTGCCGTCAGAATGGACTCTCAACAAGCAAGTATTCAATCAGATTTGCTACCAATAGGAACGGCCAATGACAGATTTATTTGCGACACATCTCAACAATCAGTTGCAGACGTATGTGTCACCTTGTCTGGATCCTCGAGCGTTTGCAGTAGACGCTCTCTCGATCTCTTGGGACGGAATGATAGGATATGCTTATCCTCCAACGCCGTTGATTCAGCAGATATTGCTCAAGATAAAACAATCGCAATGCAAGATTCTGTTGGTAGCATCTCTGCCTCCACAGAGACCGTGGATAAATCTACTCAGGTGCTCAACGGGAAGATCTTCTTTCACAAGGGAAATCGCGTATCCTCCATCACAATCTGCAAAGTCTAAACCTTCACGTATTTCCGTTGTGTGGTCTTTCTTAGACGGAAAACATTTTACAGGACGAGCAGTGGACACGATTTCTAACTGTAGGAGGACCTCCTCTTCGCTAAACTATGCTGCTAAGTGGAGGGTCTTTTGTCAGTGGTGTGGGGATCATTCCGTAGATATTTATGATCCTTCCATTCCAGACATTGCAAACTTTCTAGTATACTTGTTTGATGAGATTAATCTGCAGCCTATCACCATTAAGGGTTATAGGTCTATGCTATCTGATACCTATGCACATCATGATAGCTTGATGATTGGAACTAATGTCTCTTTATCTAAGTTTGTTAGAAATTTTTCGATAAATAGACCTAGAACCCTTAGATTAATTCCGAAGTGGAATTTGGCCTGGGTTCTTCTTAAGCTAAAAGAAGCACCTCTTGACACAGTGGACTTCAAATTGGTCACCTGCTTTTCTCTTAGCTTTCTCTTCTGCTAGAAGAGTTAGTGAGCTTCATGCACTATCTGTGGAGGATTCTCACTACCGAAATGTTGGTAATACTATTACCTTTACCACCAATGTTGGATTTTGGGCTAAGAATCAGGCTCCTAATAAGTATCCTGAACCTATTGTTATTAAGGCCCTTCCACCATCTGATGGGCGTAGGCCTTTACTGTGTCCTGTTAGAGCAATACGTATTTACAAACGTAGATCTGAGTTCATCAGAAAGGGACGTAAGCGTTTCTTTCTGTCTTTGATGCCTAATAGAAAGGATATTATGGTTCATTCTATTGCTGGATGGATTCAATTAACTATTCGTACTGCTTATGAAAAATTATCTTCTTCTCAGCAGTCGGCACTCAAGATCTCAGCTCATGAAGTAAGAGCTCTTTCTACTTCTTGGGCCTATGATAATTGTATTGCTATTACTGATCTAATGAAGGCTGCATATTGGTCTCAACCTTCCACATTCACTAATTTTTATTTCAGAAATATTGAGTCCATTTCTGGAGACCTCCATTGTTTAGGTCCGTTATCAGTTGCTCAGAATATCGTCCACTAAACAGTTGCAACTATAGTTATGTAGGCTTTCTGTTCCGGCAGTGACTCTGTCCTGCAGCCCTCTTTGCTCTGGGGTATTTGATCCAGGGCAAGGGGAGGGGGGGGGTGGTGTTCCCTTTGGTCACCTGCTTTATAGTGAAAAGCAAGGGAATACCTCCCCCAGAGTCAGTAATTCCAAGTCGGTACCGGGATGGTTTTAAAGTGTAAAGCTAATGTTTACTCATCCATGTAGTATTTTTAAAGTGTAGCTCGGTGTGAAGCATTTGTACATGTCATGTGTCAAACGAGCGTTAATATACAATCCTCGGACACTTTTAATGAATATAAAGAGTCTCATTTCTCTGGACTTCCTTTATTTATTGGCTTACCTTTAAAAATATTAGTATAAAGGGTTATACTGGATGTTAATAGAGATCATTGATTATTTATTATGCTCAATTACTGATCGGTATTGTGTCTTTCTTCTTTATTATAAATAAGAAAGATACATGTAAAGCCTATCTCTTCTTTTCTCCTGGAGAGGATATTATATTATACATAATTGAGCTTATTGGATTTTCCTTTATGTCCTAGGCCCTCCAGCCTATTTAATATTCAGCTAAGTCTGGGTCATTGGTACAGTATAAAAATGTTAAAAAATTTATAGTAATTTATATATTTTTTATACTTACCAATGACCCAGAAGGAATTTTGCCAGTAGCATCCAAAGAGTTAATTTCATTGTCTAATTTAAGATGATAGGGAGGGATGAATCTGGTTAAAATTTGAGAACCCTTTTCTGCAAATTACACAGTCTAAATCCTGCACCCTCCCCAACCCCTAATTGTGATACCTAATCAGTTCAACAGGATGTATTTTGATAGATTGTTTGTTTCCCCTCATAAAAGGGAATGTAGCAGTACAGGGTGTAATTCTAGAATTATTTCATCCTACCATCTCAGGCAAAGGAAGTGATAACAGTGATGCCACGACCACTCCACATCCGAAATCTGCAAATACAATACAAAGCAACAATTTTGAATATTTATCAAGATGTAACATAAATCCATTATAATATGATCAGCAACACCTTATAAACTCAAATTGAGGAAAATGCCTAATGTGAGGCAGGAAGTGGGGTTTGATATCTCCCTCTCCCCTTCATTAAAAAAAATATTTGTCTTTAATTCTGAACTATTTGACTTTAAAAGTGGAGACATACACAATCTAAACAGAGTTTAGGAAAAACTTTCACTGGTTTGTGATATGGGGATTGATTACATGACTGTTAATCCTGGCCCAAAATGACATTACCATTTGTTGGGGTGATGTTTTACAAAACATAAATACCTGAAATTGATGGCAAAAATGTATGTCTCAACATTTGAGCATTAAATAGCATTGAGTTAAGAAAAAAAATTTTCATGGCTGGGGGAAAGTTATCCAGGCCAAGATATCTCCCCCTCCCCCCACCCCTCATCATCCCAAATCTGCATATTCAACACAAAGCACCAATTTTGAATATTCACCAAAAGGTAACTTAGATCAGTTATAATATGATCAGTAACTCCATATAAACCTAATTATGGAAAATACCCTATGTGAGGTAGGGACAGAGGTGTGGGGGTGGGGGGGGGAGATATACAGACCTGGACCTGGATATCATCCCCACCCCCTGAAAAAAAATTTCTCATTAGCTATTTGACTTTTAACCCTTGACCCAATGAATCGGCCACATCCGCCCATGTAATATACCAATTCAGCATGTGAAAAAATATTATTTTTCCAAAAAATTTTAACAAAACCATATCATGTGCCCCCTCTTTGGAACAAGCTTGTTGAGCTCGTTCCAATGAGGGGGTCACATGATATAGTTTGGTTGGAGTTTTTTGAAAAATTGAAAAAAATGATATTTAAAATAATACATTTTGATATCGTCTCTGTTGGGCAAAGGGTTAAAGAGGAGACATACACATTCTAAACAAAGTTTGGGGAAAATGTCTTATCAGTGTGTTATATGGTGAATGATTCCATGAGTTTGTTAATCCTGGCCTAAATGACGTATTTGGTGATGTGATGTTTTCTCAAAACATAAATATCAGAAATTGCTGACAAAGGTGTCTGTTTCAAAATCTGAACATCAAATAGCATTGAATTAACAAGAATAAAAAAATTCATGGGTGGGGGAGATATGCAGGGCAGTGGAAGATATCCTAGAATAAATATAGAATAAATAGGTACTAGGACCAGTAATCAGATTTAATCTATGAGTAGGATAAGGGTTTTAATCACACGGCTTTGTCGTGTGGTTAAAACTCTTATTCTATGAGTGGTTTAAATCTGATTAATGGTACTAGTACCTATTTGTTTTATTTATACCGTGCTTTTAATTAATAATCAACTTTGTCACTTAAAATGGAGAAAAAGTGATATTTTTGATTAGCAAACGAGCGAACACATGGGTACATCTGTGCCAGTGGGCAGTACTTCCGGCTGCACGTGAATGCTTGATTGACATCTAGACACATCGTCAAAGTTGATTGAATTTACTTTGCTTTCTAAGTCAAATTATTATTAGCAATTCTTAAATTTTATTTTAAATAATTATTTAATTGTAGGTATTTTAAACTTAATAAGTCATCGCACATAATAGATAGTACCGCAAAACGTTGTATGTTTGAATGATTTGAAGTCAGCAAATTGGGTCATGTCAACGGTTAAGTTGGATGTAGTTCTTACTAGGAGTAAATTTTTGTAATAGAATTCCCATTGAAAACATTTTAACCACAGTAGAAGCTTTACACCGGTAGTGGGGTTAAAAGCTAAAATTTATCGTACCGTCTTTTCACAGTAGTAACATTCGTGAGCATGGTATAAATCCTGTTACACTGGTTTAGTTTATTACTGGTGTTGTTTTAAAGAAGTATATTGAGTTTTAGGTTTCAAGTTCATACCTATGGTCAACGGCCTGGGAACATTGTAGGAATATTTAAACTCTCGCCCTACCATGTCGGAAAATTTTGAGATCCTTGCTTTGGCCTGCATGGTCTCAGTGTAAGCAATAGTTGTCTGCTTTGTAGTGAGTCCCTGATTACAGTCACTATGCTGTGCAAAATCAGAAACTGGGTAGTGTTCAACCGATGATTGGAACTGGCCACCACAATTGGCTGATTGTTGACAGCAGCAACAGCTCCTGGAACATCGGTTCAGCCGATTGTTGCCAAGTATTTTGTGATGATTCATAAACCGCATTATATTATCTTCTGCAATTGTTAATGCAAAATGATGTCCATGATACCATTAAATAAAGTTAAAAAACCACCACAATGTGTATTCCTAAACTCTCCAGATGCCCCTTTACGGGATATACAAGTTAAATGACTTGTAAAACTTACAATTGAGCGCACTTGCGGCAATCACAAGTTCATTCCAGAAATGTGAAGGTTGCACTCCATTGACTCAGGTCATAGTAAAAATTACCAGTTGTGCGTACTTTTGTGGTAAACGTGGCTCTGAGAGAGCCACGTTTACCGCCCAAGTGTGCGCGACTGGTAATTTTATTGCACCTGAGGCATCAGAGTTTAACACCTTGAAATATGTTCAATTTAATGAAGTTCTTTCGAGTCTTGACTTATCTAGTAGTGAACGGACTGTAAACACTGTAAAATATGTTCAATTTAATGTAGTTCTTTGCGAGCCTCGACTTGTCTTATTACAATCGAAATCGGCTGACTGTGAGCTCAAATAACCTGTAATCAGTCAGCGGCCATTTTTGGTAATTAGTTAAACACTAAAACTGGGAAAAGAATTGGTAATACATGTTCTTACCAGGCTTGTCATTATCAGAATTGCAGGGGGGGGGGGCCATAATGGGCCGCCTAAAATGAGTCCAGGACGGCCATTCTTGATCCACCTTAATTCATCAAAGGAGGGCAACTGCGGTCGGGCCTATGCTTGAGTAGACAGAAAGTTAGGTAAGCTTTGTCGATCCAGTGACCAGTGATGTCTCACAAATATCGAACAGTTTATCTTGGGTACTGGCAAGAAATTTGGTGAAAAAAAACCTCAAAGAATAATACATACTGGTAAATATATTGGAAGAATTGTTACTCAATAAAGAAATATTTTGATATGCTGTTATTTCGAAAACAGAATGTTTCCAAAAACGGGAGTGTGAAAGCAAGAAAGGAAACCTGGAATCAGCTGTTCAAAATGGAGCTCTGCACATCAAGGAAGAGTACTCAACACACGTGGGTGAAATGACGTAACACATGGCAAATAGAATTAAAACAAAGCTGTTGTGGGGTGAAGCGTCCTGCTTATTTTTTTTGTATTTAGCTGGGTGGGGGGAGGGGTAAAATTACATGTACAGGCACCTGCTCTCGGCCATTTGATGAAATATAATGCTGAGAAAAAAATCCCTCCACTCAGTTTTAACTGGGACTGTGTGCCGCAACGTCTCAAGCTCTGTTAACATATTAAAGCTGATAAATATTTATCGCCCGTGGTATTTTACGTGAGGCAGTCGTTTATGGTCCGCAGAAATTTTACTTTAGGCGGGCCACTGCGGCTGCGGCTGATCGCCTGCCTCAAAATGACAACCCTGTCGTACTTGCTTTGCTTATTTCAGAGATGGGCATAAAATTTATCTTGGGAGGATGTCATCTATTTTTCCTTTTTGCAGAAAATTCTGTTGATATCATCCTTTTCTTTTTTGCAGAAAATTCTGCTCCCAATATTTTTGTGGACACTAATTTGATAGAAGTTAAAGTTGGAGGCACCGTTAATATGAATTTCAATGTGAATGATTCAGATTCTGATGCTGTCACATATCAAGTTATCAGTGAACCTCCCACCGGATTTACATTTGATTCAAGCACAGGTGTTGCTAGCTGGACTCCTACCAACATAGATCCAGTTGAAATAAGGTAACTATAGTCTGTGATATTGAGATAGCAATTTTTCCTCCAATTAGTTTAGTCAATTTTTATACCCACTTAACTGGGTATATCTTAATTGAATAACCTTGCTAATTTCTAATTGAATATAAACTTTCAAATGAAAAACTATTTTCTATACCTACAGTACAAATTTGTCCTGTTAATTGCATGTAGGCTATAGGGTAAACTCCTGTTTATTGAATAAATAATCTTATGTCAAAAAATTACAGTCATCAAATTCCATTTGTTTATAGACCTATTTGATCTTGGCACAACCGGTACAAGCATTTAGTCTATTTCAGCTTGTTTGACAGTGCTTTATGAGCTCTGTAAAACAAGATATGATAGAATAAATACTCAGGCTATATCTAGAATACAAGAAAATGACCAAATCCCTGTAAACTGAATAATTCTGTTAGCTGAATTAGGGCTGCACAGTAAATAGGTATTTTACCGAAACTCGGTATTTTATATGATACCGAGTGGATACCGGCTAATATTCAACATATAGTCCAGGCACATTAGACATAAAAATGAGAAAGTAAGGAAAAAAATCGGAGAAAGCTGATTTTTTTTATATGTTTCCGGGACACACATTGCGGATAAAGTGTGAAAAGTCCCCGCAAATCCGAGTTGAGCTTTTTTAGTTATAGCGTTTTTTTGATGAAAAAAAAAATTTAAAAAAAAATTCGACCCAGCTCCATATTTCTCATTCTTATTCGCCTTAATAGGGTGAGAATCATAAATATCGTGCTGAATTATATTGAGAATACATCCCCAACAGAAAATGCCAACTTTGTACCAATCCTCACACTCAATGGTGAAATATTCACGAAAATGTACAAAATTACGAAAAAAAATTTATTGTTTTCATGCACACAACGGTACACAACGTCCATTAAATCAAATCTACGACTACTTTGGGAGTTAAATTATATATCAAAAATTGCAGAGAAGCAGTGGCTTTATAATGATATATAACAATAGTCATTTATTCCATATTGAACTGGTGAAACGTGTGAAATATTAACCATACCCCCTAAACTCAAATTCAAACAGCATCGACTTTTCTCATTCAAATACCGTATTATAGCATCATTGTTTCAATTTCCATGTTCGATTAAATCACATAATGTGGTGTTCGCCTACAAACTGAATGTGAGAAACAGGGACTGAACGTTTGTCCAGTGACGTTTGACCAACCACTTTATATCAAAGCAGTGGAGATTGTGTCTTCGTCAGATAAGTTGACAAAAGTTTTCGTTAGACTCGGCGGCTTCCATATGATTATGTCATATTTAGGGGCAATTGGTTCGATCATGGCTGGTAGCGGCTTGGATGAACTTTGGGGGACTGTTTATGCTGGTGGGTCAATCCATCATTTGATCAGTGGTCATGCATATTCAAGAGCAGTTCGTGCCCATTTGCTAACACAAATTGCCATTACAAAACTTGTGTTTGAAGAAAGCCGAACACTAGATAACATAGACTGCACAGAAGTCAATGAAATATTCTGTGGACTTGCCAGAGGTGACTGTACAACAGCTGACGCTGTCAATCAAGAAAGTGTCAACCATCTACTGTCAAAATTACACGAACTGCTCCAGAATGCGTCCGTTGGATGCACAGGAAAGCTTTGGGTACAATACTACGAGCAAATAGGTCTTCTCCAGTTGTTCTTGAGAGCAGAGCACACAGGCGACTGGGAACTCCACACATATTGTGTTCGCAATATGATTCCAGTATTTCACGCAGGTGGTCATTTTGCATACGCAAAAAGTTCTCATCTCTATTTGCAGCAGATGAATGAGCTAACAGAAATAATGCAACAGGATGATTTGAAGTTGTTTACTGAGAAAGGTTACTTTACCATAAGGCGCTCAGATAAATTTTGGGACGGGATATATTCTGATCAGACCATAGAGCAGTGTTTAATGAGAATGTTCAAGCTCCCTGGTGGTCTCACACATGGCAGGGGAATAACCGATAGCACTGTTGCGAAATGGGTACATGGACTACCTCTTTGCCTTCCGATATTTAATTGTCTCGAAAATTTTGTTCATGTTCACACTGGTCATGGCGAACAACATCGGGATCTCCGTCAAAGTTCACAATTGACTGATGCCACTGATATCACCAAATTATTGAACTGGCTCAGAGTGCATTCCCCCTTTCAGAATAGAGATCCACTACAATTAGTCTCTATAGCGACCGGGCTTGTGGCCGACGAAAACTGTGAACTGTGACCAAGTTCGCAAAATTGCTGAATGTTGCGTATCGAATGTTGTAAGCAAAACGTTCAACAGCATCAAACTACGACGTGTTGACACTGTGAAGTCTTTCGCATCGATGGCAAATAGCATCAAAGTCCGTGGAAGTAAGGTAGTGATTGACCCCACAATTCTGTTCAACCGCATCACATGTGTTATTCAGTCACAAGCAGAGATGGAAGAGTATCTCAAATATGAACTCGCCCCGAAACCACCAGCATTGTTTGATTCTGCTGGAATGAGGAAGACACAGAAAAGCACGCTCGGTAAGATCCTCAAAACATACGGTTCCGAGCAAACTAAAATCCCAGAACATTCTCTGTTTGTTGTAGATGGTGGATTTTTATTGAGGGCAGTTGTATGGCCTAAACAGTCGTCATATAAGGACATATGTACATCATATTCCAATTATTTAGTGAGACATTTTGGGGCGAACGTCGTGGTTGTTTTTGATGGTTATGCTTGTACAATGTCGACAAAGGGCATGGAACAAGCCCGTAGATCTAAAGACAGGTATTCCATTGATATCGATATCTCACCCGAGTTACCAGCCACCACACCCCAATCCGATTTCCTTGCAAATGCCAAGAACAAAACCCAACTGATCGATCTTCTAATGCAGGAGCTATCTGCTATCAATATTCAGTACAAGCAGGCCGCGGCTGATGCTGATGTACTGATAGCCGAAACTGCACTTGACATCGCTCAAGATGACAACAATGTTGTCGTTGTGGGAACAGACACAGACTTGTTAGTCATTCTTACCTCTCGAGTTCAACCGGGATGTAATATTCACATGATGTATTCCATTACCCCAAACTTACTAGTTTCAGTTAGTGAAATAGCAACCAAAATAAGTGACCATAGAAGCAACCTCCTTGTAGCACATTCTATAAGTGGTTGTGACACTACTTCTGCACTCTTTCGAGTTGGTAAGAAGAAAGTATTCAGTACAATTGTCTCCGATGTTACTAGCGACTCACAACAGTATGTCAACACAATTTTGGCAGATGACAGTACACCAAGTGCAGTAGCCGCTGCCGGGGAACAACTTCTCCTGATCTTATACGGGAGTAAAACTGTTTCCTCTCTCGACCAATACAGATATGTCACTTACAAGCGTTATGTAGCAAAATCTAAACTGAATAAACCCATCGACCTAGCCTCACTCCCACCAAGCAGCGATGCTGCACAACAACATGTCTACAGATGTTATCTCCAGGTCCAACAATGGCTGGGCACTTCGCTTCCTCCGACGGATTGGGGGTGGTCGCTAGACAATGGACTTCTTGTACCGACTGCAGCCACAAAGCCATGTGCCCCCGATAACCAACTGAATCTGATCAGTTGTGGTTGCAAGAGTGCTTGTACAAAAAGGTGTGGGTGTAAGAAGGCAGGACTCTCTTGCTCAGGTTTGTGTAATTGCAGTTCGGATTCTTGTAACAAGCACAGAAACACTGTCCTGTCGGAAATTTCTGAGTTCGATGAATAATATGTATATAGGTCATGTCATTTCTGTATATAGCGTTGATAATAGTCAATGTAACTTAATCCATGTTGATTGATTTGTACATTCTGTAAATATTATTTATTGATTTTTGTACATTCTGTAAATATTATTTATTGTTCTAATGCTGCCAGACACAGACGTGTCTGTTCGGTCCCAAGCCCGAAAATAGTTGAGTTCTCATGCTGACGAATTTTATACCAAAAGGGGAACTCGGCCAGAAGCAGAGGGGGTCTTCCATAATGTCTATTTTGTAAGCAATGATAAAAGTCTTCAAATGGTGGTGGATTTTTTATCGTCTGTCCAACTAACATCCTGTTCTGTACTACGACCCTTTGGGCAAATCCGTTAGGAAAATCGTCATTTTTTGCATAAATCCGATACTTTTTTGTGAATTTTCAATAATTTTTCGCAGAAATTGTCACAGAATGCACATTTTCCTCTAGGTAAATGTATATTAGACATTATGTAGCTTGAAATACGCGTAAACAAAAAATACAGTTGGATCAATTCGAGGTTACAAAGTCCGTGCGATTTTTTTAAATTTTTTTCAAATGCGTTTTCAAGAAAAGGCTGTAGAAAAAAAAGCTCAACTGGGATTTTAGGGGACTTTTGTTTAATCGTTCAGTGACATGTACTCGACATTCCCTGAAAAAATCAGCTTTCTCCGATTTTTTTCCCTAGTGAAACCTAATGTTCTTGGGCTAATAATCGATATACCGAGGTTGACGGTTATGAACATTTTGAGTGAGTGGCGAAAATGAAAAATAGTACCAACTCTTGTGTTAACTGATAGAAAATGAACACAAAATTACCTAGAACAGGTGCGCTTTTCCAGTAGCCTGTGTATCACGTAAGTTCTTTGGCTGTTTCAAATTATGTTTTTCTCTGCAATGAATACTTCATTGACATTCGCTTCTGGATTAATTTTACCTTCGCCCAGCCCAGGTATGTTAAAAAGTCAGAAGATGTGTTTAATAAACTTTGGTCATCTGCTGATTTGCTGCGACTTCCATATAGCTCCCGGTATTTAGTCATAATGCGATATTTTTATAAATACCGTACTCGGTACGAAAATTCTAAATACTGGGCAGCCCTAAGTTGAATAATTCTCTCTGCAAAGTGTCTATCAATTAAATGTGTCCTTGGACAAGACACTTAATCCTGAATGCTCATGTGATGACACTCTGTATTAAGGTGCACTGCATGCTGAGTGTGCACTTGTCTTCAACCAATGCTAACCCTACTTGTGTCGAGTTAGTACATTGCGGAGTCTGACAGTTGCTTGCCACTGGTATATGGTTCTTCCCAAGTACTCCAGCTTCCTCCACCCATAAAACTGTCTGACATGGGGTGATACTGTCTGTCTCAATAAAAAAATAATGGGGTAGTACTTAACTTATATTGCCTGAAAAAACAAAATTACCACAATCACACACAACTTCATTGAGCATCGAAACATCAAAAGGCAAGAACAGGGTTTTTTTTTTAAAATTTTACCAAGAATTGAGACACATACAAAATTAATTATTTTAGCTGTCTCAGTTCATAGCTAAAATACGGTAATATGTTTTTTTCTACTGTTGAAAATTATTCAGTTAACAAGAGAATTCAATTAACAGGGAGCGGCCAATTTCCTGTATTGTAGAGATAAACTGCATACTTATTCTATTATATCTTGTTTGACATTGCTCATAAATGTAATATAGATTAAATACATTCATTGGATGTACTAAGGCCAACATTTGAGTTCTATAAGGCCTAAAAAAGTAAAAAAATCTGTTTCTCAGGCCCTCCCAGGCCTTTTTGGCAGCCGCATGCTCTCTTTTTATAACCAATACAAACTTACAAAAAGAAAATTTAATGGTTCATGTCTGATATTTTACCGAAGTTAATAAATTTATAAATTTGTTCCTTGAGTGCAACAAGGCTTTACAGTGCTTCAGCATTGCAAAGCCTTCTTGCACTAAGAGATGAAGTACAGCACCACTCATGCTAGATTATGAGGCCTAAAACATAAAAGAAACCAAGAACATAAACTTTTTATGACAAAGAAATAATTACAAAAATAAAACAAAATAAATCGCCCACCTACATGCAATTTTACAAAAATGGCCTCACGATCAGAAGATCTACTTTGTGGGGGCCAAAAGTGATTTGTAAAAGACTGAGGAGTTATTGCACTTTGTGTATTGCATTTTACTTTAATTTTTTAATGTTTATATGCTAATTTGAAAAGTAATCATCAGATTTCAATAACCTTTTGAATGATGCTTCTTATTAATATTGTCTTGGAAAGTTTGAAAAACATGATAATTTGTTAAAAATTGATTGTATTTAATTTTGGCCTTTTGTCATTTTATTGAAAATTTTAATGATTATATGAAAACTTGAACAGTAAGAATTTAATTCATTACATGTTTGTTTGTCACAGTACATCATGGGTGTGGGAGGGGGAGATTTACCTTAAATATGATGTTTTTTTCTTGCTTTTTATTTGATATTTGATGATGTACTTTTCTAATTTTGTAAATCCTGCAACCCTGTTAACTGAATCAATACTTTGTCTGTGAAAATAATTCAGTTAACAGGAGTATATAATTGACAGGGTTGTGGTCACTTTCCTGTATTCTAGAGATAAACTGGGCATTTATTCTATTCTGTATCTTGTTTGATAGAGCCCAAATTAATAAAATTGGTAAATTTGTCCCTTGAGTGCAACAAACCTTTGCAATTCTTTAGCATTGCAAAGCCTTCTTGCACCCAAGGGACGAAATACACCACCATCCATGCTATTCTGTAGATTATGAGGCCTAAAACAAAACAAACCAAGAACATAAGCTTTTGATGGCAAAGAAATAATGACAAAAATAAAAAATAAAATAAAAACCACCCGCCCACATGCACTTCTACAAAAAAATAACCTGAGAAACACAAGATCTACTTCATGGTGCCTAAACAATGGGTATTTAGTGATTGTCAGGCTTATTTTTCAACAAACTGCATGATTTTTTTATTCAGTTAACAGGGTTTACTCTATAACCTATTTTCAATTAACAGGTAAAATTTGTTCTTAAGATGTGGTAAATGGTTTTGTGTTTGGAAGTTATATTCAGTTAACACAATGTCATTCAATTAAAAGATATCAATTAACAGGGTTATTCAATTAAGGGTTAAACAATTTATTAAGTAGCCTCTACTGTATAATAACACTTAAGTTTTTTTCAACATTGCAGCATTGGTGCCACGGATTCAAAGAATGCCTCAACGGAGCCCATTGTGATTGACATAGTTATTTGTGACTGCTCGGGTAATGGAGACTGCCTTTACAATTCCACCACAGAAGCTCCCACCAATTCATCAGGAAGTTTTAAAATAGCTGCTTGTGCATGTAAAACTGGATACACAGGTATTGACTAACAAAAAATATTCTGCCAAGAATGTTCTGTCTCTGCTATTGCTCTTGAACTTGTGACTTCAGATATTTTTGCTTTGAAGGACATCACAATCTTTAAATACAAATTGACCTTGAAATCAATAAGTTTCTCACCTCATTTTAACCCTTTAAGGCCCATTTCTGGATGTTACGTCCTCAAAACAGGTACCCTTACCATGCAATCATGAGGAGATCCTGCTGAAAATAGACACATTATCTTAGCAGTGGTTTCTAGTCAAGTCTTGGCTACCTAAATGGGCAGCCAAGACTTGACTAGACGTCACTGCTTAACTTCTGGCAGGTGATGGTCTAGCGGGTATTCAAGAAATTTGTCCAGGCCCATAAGGGTTAAGCATACTAGTGGATGAACTCATGCTATGCATGACTTTTCAATGTGTAGCATTTCAAGTTACCTCCCTTATACCACATAATGCTCCATCCAATTCATAAAGTGTTGTACCAACAGCTGTCTTAAGACACAATTGCCCATTCTCATTAAATAATGCAAAATATTGCCACCAAACATGTCCATTTAGTTATATCAGATAGAATTGCCAAATTTGAAGTCGATTGGGCCTGTAGAGGCTGTGGAGATAGGGTCCCATCACAACAAACAGAAACAGCAAACAGATTAACTCAAATTATAGTAAGCTTTGTGTGCTTGTGGTTAAAGGACCAATTTTAATACATTCTGGCCCTGCAGTATTTGCATCACAGTTTATGCCAAATGTGAAGTTTTTTTTTCTGTTCTGACAGAAAATATGTTGTTTAGAAAGTATACTTTTCATTCAAGAGGCAGCTGTTCTTTACCTTATCATCATGTAATCTTAACCCTTTAAACCTGAGTGGCTGCTTTTCCAGCCCAGAAGCATGAACCGTCATAATTTCTTTAACTAGGATAGCTGCTGAGTGAATGTGTGGGTGTAGACCAATTGATATTTTCAACGTGCAGACATGGGGCTGCACGTTGAAAATATTAATTGGACTACCCCCAAATAATGAATGTGGACTCTTCCAATTGTTGCCTTTGAACTGACATGAACGATACCACCAGAGTTCAAAGGATTAAGGATGAAAGAAAACTACTCTACCCTTACTTTTACAGTTGGGATAGGTAAAACTCATTCTCAAGGGCCAATATATAGAACAGCCCTAGTGGAGCATACTGACCCTAACATGTAGTTATGAAATCTTTCCTGTGATCATGCAGTCATAGAGTTTTTCAGAAAGTCATCAAACTATCTTGGCAATGGTTTCTAGCCAATTCATGCTGCTGTATGGGCAGCAAGACTACAAATTATTGCCTATAGAATAACAAGCAGGTGATGCTTCAGTCCTGTGAGAAATGAGAAGACTTGATTCAAGGTGACCAGATAATTCTTGTAAACTTTTAACATGTTAACCTTTGAGAGCCTGTACAGTGGACCTCAATTCCCACTGGCCCACAAGCTCTACATGTCCAGTGGCTCAACAGTGATTTCCAATCATGTCTTGGCTGCCTGCAGGCAGCCAACACTTGTCTTGAAAATACTGCCCAGGTGATATGTTTAATGATGACATGGCAAGGTCATCTGTTCTGAGATCATAAGCATCAGAAATAGGCCTTTAACATGTTAGGGGCTAGATTATTTTTGGTGGTCTGAATTTGTTATTCAAAATTTGCTTTATTACAAATAATTGGAGTGTGCCCATAGGCACTCACCAATAATTGTAATAGAACAAATCTATAGAAACAAATTATTGTTTGCATTTCACTGAATATGAAACATGAGCAAGGAAAACATTTACTATCTATAAAATCTATAAACTGACTTTATTGAAATTAATGAGTGAAATCTTTAAAATGTTAACCCTTTTTTTTCTTCACAGGAGACAATTGTAGTGTAGTAGAAACAGTTTGTGATAACACTCCAGGCCTATGCAAAGGGCCTGATGATTGTGTAGATCTTCTTCCACCTCATCAAGTTATTTTTGGAAGGAAGTACAACTGCACAGCATGTCCAGATGGATGGGAAGTATATGAAGGAAAGTGTTCAGGTAATTTCAGGATACTTGGAGAACTTTTTCCTTTTCATTTGAGCATTCAACTTTCTTGAATTGTTAATCTCAACTTTATTGGTTGGAGACAATTATGTATCATTAGTAATTCTGGCGAGTTTCTTGTCTTACATGTTTAGTTTAAATAATATTTATTCATGATAATGTTATATGTATACATTACATAGCAGTATAATAGATTAATAAAAAAAGTTTTGCTAGCAGTATACGAAATAACAGCAGCAGTGATAATCAAGTCGGTTGGCTGACTAGGATTTGATTGGAAGCCTTAGGCTGATGTGAGTTGTCTTACATGTTTATGTGGCACACATGTTTCAACATACAGCCTTAGTGGTCTTTCTGATGGAAATGTCAGAACCTTGACAGTGGTTTCTAGGGAAGTCTTGGCTGCCTATATAGGCTGCCAAGACTTCACATGAAACCACTGCTAAGTCGAAGTGTTACCTCATTAAGATGGAGCATAAAAAGAAGTAGAAATTTACAAGCCTTCAACCCTTTACCTAACATGAAAAGCAGATGACACTTGCAAACAATATTCTTGAATAACAAATTTTTTTCATTTTTTGTCTCAAAAACATAGGTTATGACCCCTCATTGAAACGAGCTTGATGAGCTTATTCCAAAGAGGGGTCATCATAACCTATGTTTGAGATAAAAAATAAAAATATAATGAAAATTAGTTGGCGATTTTTGTGACTAGTGCTGGCTGGTTTTTCGCCATTACATTGGGTAAAGGGTTAAGAGCGTTTGCAGAATCTATGGCAAGAATAAAATGTACAGTTTGTGAGAATCAAAGTTGATCCTCATTGTTTTTCTTGCAAGAATCATTTGCTAGAATCGATTCTGATTCTTGCATGAATTTTAAGCCCCGCTGAGAGAGTTTAGTTTAAGCTTATCACAACAAATACTAATACCTCTTCTTGGCCTTATCCGAGATCAGTTGACTGTCGTATTAATTTTGTTTATTGTATTACAAGGGTATTTAAATATTGAATACAGCTCCAAAAATTAAATGGAATTGGAATTGGATTTACCAAATAATGCATCTCCCTTGAGTGTAATAAGGCACCATATGCATTGCAAAGGCATTACAGATGACATGTTCTTTCACTCAAGGTGCTACATATTATAACTTCTGAAACTGGAAATATCCATTCTATAATAATATCTTACAATGCCAGAAGGTCAAAATTCAACTTTGTTGCTAATTGTTTTCAAGAGTGCAAATTTGTTTACTTTTTTGGCATGTTAACTCCATGAATTTTTTTAGATCATTTGGCTGAAAGTCAGGGTGAACTACAGTAACCACTGATCTTTCAGTGTACATTGTGCATGTAAAGATGGTGCTCCAGTCATTTTCTCTAAATCCACTGGGTTGTTTTCAAGTGAATTGTTTTTTGATCAGTGGCAGGGTGGAAGCATTTAAATGTTGTCGATGTTAGGTTGTAATCCCCCCCCCCCCATGACCCCCCTCCTTGTAGAGAGAAGGTAGGGGGAAAACTCTGCCAATTTTATTTAATTTACTCACGAACATATAGATGCAGTGGCCTGATAGTTGGTATTGAGTTTTCATTTAAGGCATAGAATAAAGTTTGTTCAAACAATTTTTTTATACTGTACCAATGACCCAGACATAGCTGGTGCTAACTCTTAAAATATAGGGCCAAACACAAATTTTGCCCCCCAATCCCCAAAATTTGCATCTAAAACCAAAGAAAACATGTCCTGAATGGCCCTCCACACTTCACCTCTACTGCGCATGCGCACTGTCAAGGACGTTCCGAAATTGGCGCCATTAATCATTCTAAGTTTGGCCCTTCATCAGTTAACATCTGACTGATCTTTGTGCTTGTAAATCTCAGTTTAAATGATGCCAGACACATAAATATTAGTGAAATGGTGATTCTAAGGAGGATAGAGAAGGAGGAGAGGAAAAATGTGTGACAGAATATTATCAGGGCTGTAACTTAAAATTTTTTTAATGAAATTATGTTAAGTTACCTATTTTCGAGGCAGCAGCCATTTTGTTGTCATTCTGATTATTTAGTTACACTGATTTTTTAGTGTTTTCCTCTCTCCCTTTCCTTTAAGTCCCCCCTTGCTATTCTCCCATGCTTTTGGCATAGTTTCTGTAATTATTATTACTAAATTTTCTTGGGAGTTTTAGCTGAATAACAGAATGAATTCTGTTCTTTTCCCCATGTTTACGTCTTCACCTACGGGTGGTTAGGTGTTGTGTTCTGCATCTACCACCTGATGTTCTGCAGTTTCTTCCCTGGAAGTCTCTGTTTTGCATCAGATAGTGTATTTTTGGTAACTGATTCCGGGCCTGGGTGCCTGGAGTCTTATTTTAGTGTTTTTACATTCATTGTTTACATTTACAACAGCCCTCTGTGTGAGGGGGGGATTTCTTGAAAATAATATCTTGATGTTATTTTAATCATAACTAGATACATTATTATTGTTCGTAAGTGTTGAATAAATTGTTTAAAATATTTTAAAAATTTTTGTCCACACTTAGGCTTGGGATCCATTGGGGCTCAACGTTACTTTTCAGAAACTTGGGCTGTTCTGAAAAAATATATTTTTATACTGTACCAATGACCCAGACTTAGCTGGTGCTAACTCTAACAAAACCAGGGCCAAACACAAATTTTGCCCCCCAATCCCCAAAATTTGCATCCAAAACAAAAAGAAATCATGTCCTAAAGGACCTCCATACTACGCCTCTACTGCGCATGCGCAGTGACGCAGACGTCCCGAAATTGGCGCCAATTATCATTCTCTGTTTGGCCCTTCATCAGTCAACATCTCACTGATCTTTGTGCTTGTAAATCTCAGTTTAAAGGATGCCAGACACGTAATTTTTGGAGAAAATGTGATTCTGAGGAGGATAGAAGGAGGAGAGGAAAAAGAAGTGACAAAAAATAATCAGGGCTGTACTTAAAATTTTTTGATAAAATTATGTTAAGTTGCCTATTTTCGAGGCATGGGCCTCTTGTTGTCATTCTTGCTAATTGTTGCACTGCTTATTCAGTGTTTCCTCTCCCCTAGCCTTCTAAAGTCCCCCCTTGCAATTCTCCCATGCTTTTGGCATATTTTTGAGAAATTTCATTTCTAAAATTTCCTGGGAGAGTTGCTTGGTTACAGAATGTTTTCTGTTATTTTCCCCATAGTTACGTTTTCACCCATGGGTGTATAACGTTTGTGTTCTGCATCTTCCATCTGATGTTCTACAGATTCTCCCCTGGGAGTCTCTGTTTTGCATCAGATAGAGTGTAATTGATGACTGATTCCGGGCCAGTTTTTTCAGTGCCTGGAGTCATGTTTTCTGGTGTTTTTACACTGTTTGTTTTCATTGGCAACAGCCTTTTTTGAGGGGGGCTGTTTGCCTTTGCTGTAGTTTATCTCACTATAAGATACATTTATATTATCCGAAAGTGTCTCATTAATTATTTAATATAAATTTAAAATTTTTGACCACACTTTGCCATCGGATCCATCGGGGCTCAACGTTACTTTTCAGCAACTTGGGCTTCGCTGAAAAAATATTTTTTCAAAATTATTTTGTTTTGCAATTGTTTTTTCATTTATTAATGGATCATGTTATTATGTATCTTTGTGTCAGGGGTTTTTGCGAGTAACTAGGACTTATTGTTGTTCTTTCACAATGAAGGGACGTTGTTCAAATTGTAATAGGAAGAAATCTTCCTCTGACTTTCATGATCATTGTATTAATTGTAGTCAGTGTTCTCGCATTAATCCCTGTCCTATATGTGAACATTGGGATGAGAAACATTGGAAACGTGTGTCACGATATGTTGTTTCTGGAGAAAGAGCGATTCCGGCTCTTTCTCCGCAAGGTCACTCTACTCTCTCAGTTTCTATTTCAGAGGAACCAGAACAGGGTGATGTTTCCATGTTATCTTCTTCAAGTGTGCGTCCGTCGTCACAAATGAATTCAGAGCTAGCGGCAAAAGTGCTCATGGAGATTAGACAAATGTCGTCCGCTAGCTCGCCCGGTGTAGCGTCCATTCACCGAATGGTTCGGCAGCCGGGTTCGTCCGATGCGGTCCAAGAGGAAATTTTGGGTGATGCGAGCACTATAAACATAATAGATGCACACCCAGTGACGGCGGATAGTAAGCGAGAACGGAGGAAGCCTTTGAGTCCGGTTCCTAGCTCGTCCAGGTCCAGCCAGGCTGCGAGCGAGAGAGGCCCCTCTCTTGTACAACAACATCTGGGACCAGATGTTGTGGTACAAAATGTGTCTTTAGCGGAGCATACGTCCATCGCTCGGGACGCTCCGTTGTATAAGCAGTCCGCAGAGACTGTTAAGGCTTCCTCTTCTCGTCAGCGCACACGACCGCACCTTGGCTGCGTGACCGCCGATATATTACCAGCTTCGCCGATGAAGGATTCTTCGGCGACCAGGTCACATCATCCGGCAGCCAGGGATTCGAGACCGATGGACTCTGGACGTTCGCATAGGAAAAGTATGCGGGAGCCATCTGATGCGGAGCTGCCCTCGGCGAAGCAGCGAAAGACTGCGCCTCCGCAGGTCTCGACGCCGGACATTCTTGTGCAGATAGCACAGCTTATCGCAGCATCCCAGCAGCCGACAGAAACGGTGTCGGATCGAGAATTATCCGACGGCGCTGGGTCGGTACGCTCCGCCGAAGCATCGGGGGCGGACGACCGGGAACATCATGAGGTCCGACCGGATGGTGAAAGGGATACGGATGACTTGGAGCTATCCCTTTCGGAACAACATAAAGCTGCCGTGGACTTCATCCGGCACTTTCTCCCTCAAGTTGTTCCGTCGGGCCAGACTGCTGCGCTTCCGGACAAGAGAATTATAGCGTCATTGGACTCTGAATTTTTTGAGCGGTTCAGGGACATCGCTCCCGAGTTTCCGTCGCAGTCCAATAATGTTGCAAGAACATTTGAATTATTGAACGACGCTATATTTAAACTTGCTTCCAGGATGGGGAAAGCAGGTTTCTTGTCCGCTAATACTCTCAACCTGCCTTTCATTAATGTAAGGAATAAATTCGATACGGCAGGACAGGGTATACCGAGAGTTCCTTTGCGTATGGACGACGAGGCGGAAGACTTAGAGCTATCATTACCGTCGTCAGCTTCTATTCCAACCGCGGTGTTGGAAACAGCTATTGCGTCTAACAGAGCCAATTTAGATGCCTTATCTTACGCAGATCACCTTACTAAGGCGTTATCACTGCGCCTTCAGGGGAAAGAGTTTCAGGATATACAATCCTCTTTAAGACTTCTTTCAAGGGCAGTAGCTTATTCCACGTGTAACTCCGCCCTTTCAGTGGCAAATCTGGAGTTGGTTAGACGTGACGCAGCCCTAGCTACATCCACACTAGTGGATTCTAAGGTGAAGAACTCTCTTAGAGTCGCTTCGGTCTCAGGAGAACTTCTCTTTGACGGCAAGCTTTCCGTTATTTATGATAAAATTAAAAAGAAAGCTAATGATTCTCTGTTGTTCAGATCTGCTCCTAAGAAGTCGGATACAGCAGACACGAATAAGACAGGCACTTCTGGGTCTAATGCGCCCAAGAGAGGTTCCTATAGAGGTTCCGGTGCGTCCTCTTGGTCTTATTCGAGAGACCGTCAGGATAGCGACTCTCGTTCGGGACGTCCTTCAGGCCGGGACAATCGGTCGGACGCCCCGAGGTCGACGAGGCGAGGTGCGGGTCGTGGAAGACGTGGTTTCTCCTACCGCAGGCCTCGCAGGTCCAGGAGGTGATGGCTTAAACCTCTATCGCGTTCCGGTTGGCGGAAGGTTGTCAAGCTTTTCACAAGAGTGGGCGTCGATTACTGACGACCCTTGGGTGAGAGGAGTGACTTCGGAAGGTCTAAAGATATCCTTCAAACGAAAGCCTCCATTAACTCGAAGTCCAAAGTGGACTCATCTTCCGTCAAATCCACAGAAAAGAGACGCTCTGTTATCAGAGGTGCAGTCTCTTTTAATGAAGAACGCGGTAGAGGTCGTAGAAAACCAGGAATCTCCGGGATTCTACAGCCATCTGTTTCTGGTTCCGAAACCAGACAGCTCGTTCCGTCCAGTCATAGATTTGAGCTGGATAAACAAGCTGATCGTCGCTCCGAAGTTTTATATGGAGACGATTCGATCGGTCAGAGCGAGTATTCGGGTGAACGATTATGCAACGAGCATAGATCTCAAAGATGCGTACTTTCACGTCATGGTACATCCGACATTCCGAAAGTATCTACGCTTCGCAGTCTTAGGAGTGGTGTATCAATTCCGGGCGATGTGCTTCGGATTGAATCTAGCACCCTGGGCTTTCACTCGGGTAATGAACTCGGTAATGATCTACTTCCGAGCTCATTCGTCTGCGGTAACGTCGGCCTACCTGGACGACATTCTTCAGAGGTACGGCAACGAGTTAACGCTTCAGAACGATGTTCAGAATCTTCTTCTATTGCTCCGACGTCTCGGTTTTATAGTAAACGAGGAGAAGTCGGATCTGGTGCCGTCCAAGTCATTCACTCATCTCGGAATGAGCTTCGAGACGCACAACAATCTCGTTCGTCTGCCGTTAACCAGAGCGAAATTAGTCAGTTGTTATGCTCGCTATTGTCTGCACGCAGACAAAGTCACGGCGAGAGAATTTATGAGACTGATAGGTCTGTGCGGAGCCGCCGCGGATCTCATTCCGATGGGGCGGTTACGCACACAGCCTCTTCAAATTTTCCTGACTCAGAATTGGAGTGTGAAAATTCATTCGCTCGATGTAGACGTTCTCTTGTCAGATCAAGTGAAACAAGAGATTCAGACTTGGGCAAACATTCAGTGATTAACTCAAGGAGTTCCGCTGCAGTTGCCGGATCTGAGTTTTACCGTTATGACGGATGCCAGTCAAACAGGTTGGGGTGCATCATTAATCCCAACGGATTCGAGATGCCAGTGTCTTTGGGAGCCGCAATTCCTGTGCAAGCACATAAACATCAAGGAAATGATGTCAATTTGGCTTGCGTTACGTCACTGGATGGACATTATTCACGATGCTCATGTCCAAATCCTATCCGACAATACGACAGTAGTGGCGTATATACGGAATCAGGGAGGCACTCATTCAGTTCCGTTGTTCAATCTAACGGAAAGAATCCTTCTGTTTGCGTTAGAACATCACGTTCTTCTTTCGGTCCGTCACATACCGGGTCGTCTGAATGTGCTAGCAGACTCCCTTTCACGAAAGGGTCGCTTGTTGCCGTCGGAGTGGACTCTCAACAAACAAGTATTCAATCAGATTTGCTACCAATGGGAACGGCCAATGATAGACTTATTTGCGACACATCTCAACAATCAGTTGCAGACGTATGTGTCTCCGTGTCCGGATCCAAGAGCATTTGCAGTAGACGCTCTGTCGATCCCTTGGGACGGAATGATAGGATATGCGTATCCTCCAGCGCCGTTAATTCAACAAGTATTGCTAAAGATAAAACAATCTCAATGCAAGATTCTGTTGGTAGCATCTCTGTCGCCACAGAGACCGTGGATAAATCTACTCAGGTGTCTGTTGTGGGACCTACCGCGGAAGCTTCCTCCACGGGAGGATCTTCTTTCGCAGGGGAAATCGTGCCAACTCCATCACAACCCGCAAGGTCTCAACCTTCACGTTTTTCCGTTGTGCGGTCCTTCTTGCATGGCAAGCACTTTACAGGACGAGCAGTGGACGCGATTTCTAACTGTAGGAGGACCTCCTCTTCGCTAAACTATGCGGCTAAGTGGAAGGTTTTTCGTCGTTGGTGTAGGGATCATTCTGTAGATATATTCGATCCCTCTATACCAGACATTGCAAACTTTCTAGTATACTTGTTTGACGAAATCAAACTGCAGCCTGTTACTATAAAGGGTTATAGATCTATGTTATCTGATACCTATGCACATCATGATAGTTTACAAATTGGATCTAATGTCTCTTTATCGAAGTTGGTTAGAAACTTTTCGATAAATAGACCCAGAACTCTTAGATTAATTCCTAAGTGGAATTTAGCTTGGGTTCTCCTTAAATTGAAGGAAAAGCCATTTGAACCTCTTGGGACAGTAGATTTCAAATTCTTATCTTATAAGACAGCTTTTCTCTTAGCTTTCTCTTCTGCTAGAAGAGTCAGTGAGCTTCATGCACTATCGGTGGATGATTCTCATTATCGTAGTGTTGGGAACACTATCACCTTCACTACTAATGTGGGTTTTTTAGCTAAGAATCCGGCTCCTAATAAATATCCGGAACCTATTGTTATTAAGGCTCTTCCGTCTTCAGACGGGCGTAGGCCTTTACTCTGTCCTGTTAGAGCACTACGTATCTATAAACAGAGATCTCAGTTTATCAGAAAGGGACGGAAACATTTCTTTCTGTCTTTGATGCCTAATAGAAAGGACATTTCAGTCCATTCTATTGCTAGATGGATTCAGTTAACTATCCGTACTGCTTATGAAGATTTATCTTCTTCTCAGCAGTCTGTTCTTAAGATTTCTGCTCATGAAGTAAGAGCTCTTTCTACTTCCTGGGCTTATGCTAATAGTGTTGCTATTACAGATTTAATGAAGGCTGCTTATTGGTCTCAGCCATCCACATTTACAAATTTTTATCTCAGAAATATTGAGTCCATTTCTGGAGACCTGCATTGTTTAGGTCCGTTATCTGTTGCTCAGAATGTCGTCCACTAAACAGTTGCAACTATAGTTATGCAGGCTTTCTGTTCCGGCAGTGACTCCATCCGGCTGCCCTCTTCGCTCTGGGCTATTTGACCCAGGGCAAGGGGAAGGAGGGGTGGGGCGGGTGTTCCCTTAGGTCACCTGCTTTATAGTGAAAAGCAAGGGAATGCCTCCTCCAAGTCAGTATTTCTGAGTCGCTTCCGGGATGGTTTTAAAGTGTAATATTAATGTTTAAATTCATTCATGTCTTATTTTTAAAGTGTAGCTCGGTGTGAAGCATTTGTATATGTCAAGTGTCAAACGGGCTTTAATATACAATACTCGGACACTTTTAAATGACTATAAAGAGTCTCAATTCTCTGGACTACTTTATTTATTGGCTTGCTTTAAAAATAATTAGTATAAGGGTTATACTGGATGTTAATAGAGAACATGAATGTTATTGTGCTCAATTATTAAGGGTAGTGTATCTTTCTAATTTAATATTAAATAAGAAAGATACATGTAAAGCCTAATACTCCTTTTCTCCTTAAGGGGTTACCTCTTTACTATATAGTTGAGCTTATTGCATTTTCCTCTATGTCCTAGGCCCTCCAGCCTGTTTACTATTCAGCTAAGTCTGGGTCATTGGTACAGTATAAAAATGTTAAAAAATTTATAGTAATTTATATATTTTTTATACTTACCAATGACCCAGACGGGGATGGCCCTCCCTGGAGTTGGGAACTCTTGCCTCCCCGCTGAGTACATAGCGCTGACCAGGCACTGCCAGTAAGAATGATAATTGGCGCCAATTTCGGGACGTCTGCGTCACTGCGCATGCGCAGTAGAGGCGTAGTATGGAGGTCCTTTAGGACATGATTTCTTTTTGTTTTGGATGCAAATTTTGGGGATTGGGGGGCAAAATTTGTGTTTGGCCCTGGTTTTGTTAGAGTTAGCACCAGCTAAGTCTGGGTCATTGGTAAGTATAAAAAATATATAAATTACTATAAATTTTTTAACTTTTTCAAAATATTTTGATTTCAGTTATTTTTTCTATATTAATGGATCATATTATTATTATGTATTTTGATTGCCAGGGGTTGGTGCGAGTACCAGGACTTGTTTTCTTTTCACATTGAAAGGATTTTGATCAATTGTAATAAGAGGAAGTCTTCCTCTGACTTTTATAATCATTCTATATGTGGTCAGTGTACTCGCATTAACTCCTGTTCTGTATCGTATGATTTCGATGACAACATGGGAAGCGTATGTCACGGTATGTTAGTGGGGAATTGGACACTCCGGTCCTTTCCCCGCAGGGTCACTCTACTTTATCAATTTCTATTTCAGACGATCAAGATTAGGGTGATGTTTCTGTGATGTCTTCCAACAGTGTGCCTCCGTCGTCACAATTAATGAAGGGCTAGCGGAAAAGTGCTCATGTAAATACGCCAATTGCCTAAGAGGACCCTAGTAGGTTCGACGGCCTTTGACGTCCGCTAGCTCGCCCGGTGTAGCGTCCATTCATCGAATGGTTCGGCAGCCGGGTTCGTCCGTTGCGGTCTAGAAGGAGTTTTGGGGTGATGCGAGCACTATAAATCAACCAAATGCACACCCAGTGACGGCGGATTAGAGGGAGAATGGAGGAAGCCTTTTAGTCCGGTTCATAGCTCGTTCTGGTCCATCCGGACGGCGAGCGAGAGAGGCCCCTCTCTCGTACAACAACATCTGGCCCCAGATGTTGTGGTACAAAATGTTTCGCATTCGGAGCGTACGTCTGTCGCTCGGGACGCTCCGACATATAGTCAGTCCGGAGTAGACTGTCAATAAGGCTTCCTCATTCTCATGGTAGTGCACACGACCGCTCTTGGCTACGTGACCTCGGATATCCAGTCAGCTTCGCCAGTCAGAGAATCATCGGCGACCAGGTCACACCATCCGGTAGCCAGGGACACGAGGCCTGCAGACTCCGGACATTCGCATAGGAAAGTGTGCGGGAGTCAACGTACACGGAGCTTCCGGCGGCAATGCATCGTAAGACCGCTACTGCACAGGCCTCGGGAACGGACGTGCTTTCCTAATTAGCACAGCTTATCGCAGCATCCCAGCATCAACTGAATCTGTCGCATATTTTTTATCCGACGATGCTGGGTCGGGACGCTCCGCGGAAGCGGGTACGGACGTCCGAAAATTTCATCCGGTCCGACGGGATACCGAAAAGGATTTGGAGGATTTCGAGCTTTCCCTTTCGGAACAACATATGCTGTTGTGTATGTCATCTGACTTGATCTTCTACAGCTTCTTTCGTCGGACCAGAATGCTGCGATGCCGAATAAGAAACTGATAGCGTCGGTGGACTTAGAAATTTTTGGTTCGGTTCAGGGACTTTGTCCCTCAGTTCCGACATAGTCCAATAATGTCACACAAACTTTCAAATTATTGAACAACGCTATATATATTATTATTATATGTTTGCTATAACCAAGCATTTCTGGTTTCTTGTTCGCAAAGTTACGGAGATCTCTTTCAAAAGTGTACCTCTGTCGTCATAGTTAATGAAGAGCTAGCGGCAATAAGTGCTCATGGAATATGTCTATCGCCTAAAAGATCCCTTGTAAGATCGACGGAGTGACATTCGCTAGCTCACCCGGTGTAGCGTACATTCATCGAATGGTTCGGCTGCCGGGTTCGTCCGTTGCGGTCTAGGAAGGAGATTTGGGTGATGCGAGCACTATAATTACTTTAGTACTCACCCTGTGACGGTGGATTGAGGACAGATCGGAGGAAGCCTGTTAGTCCGGTTCCTGGCTTGTCCAGGTCCGTCCGGGCTGTGAGCGAGAGAGGTCCCTCTCTCGTCCAACAACATAGGGGACCGCATGTTGTGGTTCAGATATTTTACATTCGGAGCATATGTCTGTCGGTCGGGACGCTCCGTTATATTGACAGTCCGAGAGACTGTCGATAATGCTTCCTCATCCTCACAGCAGGGCACACAACTGCACATTGACTACGTGACCTCGAGTATCCGATCAGTTTCGTCATTCAGTGATTCCACGGCGAATAGATCACGCCATCCGGTAGCCAAGGGACACGAGGCCTATACACTCCGTTCGCTCGCATATTGGTAGTATGCACGGGGTAACGATCACGGAGCTTCCAGCGGCAATGCATTGTAGGACCGCTTCTCCTCAGGCCTCAGTGACGGATGTGCTATCCGAGTTAGCACAGTTGTTTCGCAGCATCCCAGCAATCGACAGTTTCTTACTCGAATCGGGAATTATCTGACGGCGCTGGGTCGGTGCGGTCCGCGGTTGCATCAGGTACGGACGACCAAACGCTTTATAGGGTCCGACAGGATGGCGAAAGGGATTCGAAAGATTTCGAGTTTTCCCTTCCGTAGCATCGGAAGCTGCCATTCATATCTTCTGGCATTATCTTCCAGTGATTGTTATTTCGGACTACATTGCTGCGATGTTGGATAAGAGACTTATAGCGTCATTGGACACGGAATTTTGGATCGGTTCAGGGACATTGTCCCTGACTTACCGACACAGTCCAATAATGTCATTTCAACATGTGATTTATTTTTCGACGCTATATATGCATATAAGCCTGCTACCAAGCATGATAGTTTAGTTTCTTGTCTGCAATGCTCATTTCTGCCGTTTTATCATTTATACGAATAATTTATTTTGGCAGAGCAGGGCATACCGAGAGTTCATATGCATCTAGACGGCGTGGTTAAAGACTGGAAATATTCTTTTTCGCCGTCTATGTCTTTTCCAACCACAATGTTGGAAACGACAATGATGTCTAGTAGACTTAACTTAAACGCTTTATCATACGTAATTCACCTTACTGAGGCGTTATCATTACGTCTTCAAGAAAAGATTTACGGTATATTATTCTCAATGTGATTTCTTTTGAGGGCAGTAGTTTGTTCACGTATAACTCCGCCCTTCAGTGGCTGATTGGAGTTGGTTAGACGTGACGCAGCCCTAGCTACATCCACGTGCGTGGATAGTAAGGTGAAGAACTCTCTCAGAGTCGCTTCGTTCTCGGAGAAGCCTCTCTTCGATGGCAACTTTTCAGCAATCCATGAATTGCTCGATTTACACGTTCTCTTGTCTATCTAGTGTTACAAGAGATTCAGACTAGGGCAAACATTCGGTGGTTGACTCAGAGAGTGTTATAGTTATGACGGTTGCCAGTCAAACAGATTGGGATATAATATTGATCCCAACGGATTCGAAGTGCCAGGGTCTTTTGGTTCCGCAGTCTCTAAGCAAGCAATTATCTTCCGCGGAATAATGTTTTTTTTAGGCTTGCTTTATGTCATTGCATGAACATTATTCAGAAACGCATGTCCAAATCCTGTCCGTTAATTCGACAGTAGTGGCGTATCTCCGGAACCAGGGAGGCACTCATTCGTTTCCGTTATTCAATTTAATGGAAAGAATCCGTCTGTTGGTTATAGTACACCAAGTTCTGTTTCGGTCCGTCATATTCCGGGTCGTCTGATTGTTTTACCGGACTCCCGTTCATTTAGGGGTCGCTTGTTGCCGTCAGAATGGACTCTCAACAAACAAGTATTCAATCAGATTTGCTATCTGTGGGAGCGCCCAATGATAATTTATTTACGACACAGCTTGCTAATCAATTGCAGACGTATGTGTTGGCTTGTCCGGATCTCTGAGCTAATGTTGTTAACGCTCTATTGATCTAATAGGACGGAATGATAGGATGCGTGTATCCTCCGGCGCTGTTGTTTCAGCAGGTATTGCTAAGATAAACAACCACAATACATTTCTGTTGATAGCATCTCTGTCTTCACAGAGACCGTGGGTAAATTTACTCTGAGGTCTACTGTGGGACTTAACGCGAAATCTTCCTCAATGAGAGGATCTTTTTTCGCTGGGTAAATCGTGTCATCTTTATCACAACCCGCAAGGTCGCAACCTTCACGTATTCCGTTGTGTGGTCCGTATTGCATTGTAGCATTGTACTGGACGAGCTTTGGACGCGATTTCTTACTATAGGAGATCCTCTTCTTCGCTATTCTATGCGGCTAAAGTGGAGGCTCTTCCGTCGTTGGTGTAGGGATCACTATGTTCATATTGTTGATCCCTCCATACTACTCATTGCAACTTTTTAGTATACTTGTTTGACAAGATCTACTGCAGCCTGTTATTATTAAGGTTATAGGTTTATGTTACCTCATACCTATGCACTCTATGATAGTTTACAATTGAGTCTTATGTCTCTTTATCTAAGTCAGTTAGTAACTTTTTGATAAATAGACTTAGAATCTTTAGATTAAATTCCTATATGGAATTTAACTTCGGTTCTTATTTAGCTAAGTAATCATTTGAGTCTCTGGAAACAGTAGTTTTCAAATTCTGACCTTTTAGACAGTAATTCTGTTGGCTTCTCTTTTACTGAAGAGTCAGTGAGTTTCATGCTCTATCGATGGATGATTTTCACTTTCGTTCGGAATCACTACTTCCTTTACTATTTAGGTTGGATTTTTGCATAAGAGTTAGGCTCCTAATATCCGGAACCTATTGTTATTAAGGACCTTCCGTCTTCGTACGGGCCTAGGCCTTTACTCTGTCCGGTTAGAGTTTATGTATTTATAAACAGATATCTGTTTATTACTACGGGCGTAAGCTTCTTCTGTCTTTGATGCCTAATAGAAGGACGTTACGCTCCATTCTATTGCTAATGGATTCAATTAACTATCGGTACTGCTTATGGTATATCATTGACTCAGCAGTTGTGCTTAAGATTTCGGCTCATGAAGTAAGAGTTCTTCTACATCGTGGGCTTACATTAATAGTGTCGCTATTATAGATTTTTGAAGGCTGCTCATTGCGCTCAGCCATCCACATTCATGAATTTTTATCTCAGAAATATCAAGTCCATTTCTGGAGGCCTCTATTGTTAGGTCTATTATCCACTGCTCAGAATGTCATTCACTTAACAGTTGCTATTATAGCTAGGTAGGCTGTCTGTTTCGGCAGTGACTCTGTTCTGCTGCCCTCTTCGCTCTGGGCTATTTGACCCAGGGCAAGAAAAAGGGGGGGGGGGGAGGGTGTTCCTTTGGATCACCTGTTTT
Organism: Pictodentalium vernedei; assembly: GCA_031216915.1. Taxonomy (NCBI): domain Eukaryota; kingdom Metazoa; phylum Mollusca; class Scaphopoda; order Dentaliida; family Dentaliidae; genus Pictodentalium; species Pictodentalium vernedei. The sequence goes on from CM062289.1 coordinate 310,332,379, forward strand.
ACTATGAAAACAAGGGGATACCTCCTCCGGAGTTAGTAATTCTGAGCTGTTATTGGGATGGTTGTTTAGTGAGAAGTTTATGTTTTAAAAATTCATTTAAGTCTTAGTTTTTAAAGTATAGCTTTTGAATATAGCACGTGTCAACGGACATGATTATGCAATCCTCAGACACTTTTAAGGAGTATAAGAGTCTCTGTTCTCTAGACTTACTTTATTTATTGGCTTACTTTAAAAATTATTAGTATAAGGATTATATTGGATATTAATAGAGTACATGGATGTATGATGCTCAATTTTGGAAGGTGTTGTATCTTTGTAATTTATCATAAATAAGAAAGATACATGTAAGGCCTATTACTTCTTTTTCCCTAGAGGGGATGACTCTATTTTATATTATTGCTCCATCTTGCTCTATGTCCTTGGCCCTCCAGCCTTTTTACTATTCAGCTATGTCTGGGTCATTGGTACAGTATAAAAATGTTAAAAAATTTATAGTAATTTCTATATTTTTTATACTTAACCAATGACCCAGACGGGGATGGCCCTCCCAGGAGTTGGGAACTCTTGCCTCCCCGCTGAGTACATAGCACTTACCAGGCACTGGTTATTAGAATGATTAATGGCACCAATTTCGGATCGTCCTTGACACTGCGCATGCGCAGTAGAGGTGAAGTGTGGAGGGCCATTCAGGACATGTTTTCTTTGGTTTTAGATGCAAATTTTGGGGATTGGGGGGCAAAATTTGTGTTTGGCCCTATATTTTAAGAGTTAGCACCAGCTATGTCTGGGTCATTGGTAAGTATAAAAAATATAGAAATTACTATAAATTTTTTAACGTTCGTGCGACAATTGTTACTATCTTAATGTCAAGGCAGTCAGATGTATTTTATTGGATGAATATCTGTTTATCAATTTTCTACTTACTGCAAAATATTTTCCAGTTTTTCAGAAAAGTGAAGAACCTCTGAAAATATTGTTGGTGGTTAACATTTCTATTTATATCTTTTATAGACATCAATGAATGTAATACCAATCCATGTGATCAGATCTGCATTAACACAGAAGGGAGTTACATGTGTGATTGTAAGGATGGCTTTCGTCTGGGATCATCAGACTGCGAAGGTATTACTACAACTTATATGTAGGGGCAACATTCTACGTAGAGCTCCACAAAGTAAATTTTCAGTTTCTCAGGCCCTGCCAAAAAAGTCGTGTGGGGATATTGAAATGGTGTCCGTCCATCCATCCATCAGTCCATACTTCCATCACAAACTTTATCTGGCTAACTCCTCCTAAAGTTTTTCATGGATTTGTTTGAAACTTGGTCTGAAGTATCAGTATCAAGTTTAGATGTGCATGTGGCGAGGAATTTTTGATGCGGTGAATTTTTGCACAGTTAGGGCCCTTGGAAATAGCAAAATTTCCATGAAAAAGGCTTTCCGCTTTACTCCTCCTACATTTTTTTATTGGATTTTTAGCTCAACTTTGGCAAAGCCAAATTTGAGCTTATGCCATGGCCAGTCGCCTGTCAACAATTCAATACAGCTCGGGCTAGAGGCCGTATTTATGAACGGATCTTTACGAAACTTCTTGGGTACCTTTGTTATGACCGTGGGACGAGAATGAGTGTTTTGGGGTCCGATCCGAAATTCAAGTTGGCCGCTGGCGGCCATTTTGTACAGACTTAGGTGAAATTAGATTTTTGTGCAGAACTTCCATATGAAAGCGCTGATTTGAATAATTTTTTGTATGAATGTTTAGTACCATGGGATACATCACATATAATACGGGTTTTTTTCTCGTACGTAAATTATGCAAATTAGACTAACTTTGATGTATTTAGTGTTAATTTCAGCACTGTAAGTGCAAATGCCAATACGGCATGGGCTGGAGGCCGTATTTATAAACCGATCTTTACGAAACTTCTTGGGTACCTTTGGTAATACCGTGGGACGAGAACGAGTGTTTTTGGGTGCGGTCCGGAATTCAAGATGGCCGATGGCAGCCATTTTGTTCAAAATTAGGTGCAATCAGATTTTTGCACAGAACTTCCATATGAAAGCGCTGATTTGAAAATTTTTTTGTGTGAATGTTTAGTACCATGGGATACATCACATATAATACGGGGTTTTTTTATCGTGCAGAAATTATGCAAATTTGATGAACTTTGATTTTTTCAGTGCTACTCACACACAGTAAGTACACGTCAATACGGATTGGGCTAGAGGCTGTATTTATCAACATATCTTCACGAAACTTCTTGGGTACCTCTGTTATCACCTTGGGATGAGAATGAGTGTTTCTGAGTGCGGTCCAAAATTCAAGATGGCTGCCAGTAGCCATTTTGTACCGAAATTCGGTCTAATCAGTTTTTTGTACACAACTTCTATAAGGCTCAGGCTAGAGGTCGGATTTATGAACCGATCTTTACAAAACTTCTTGGGACCTTTGTTATCACCGTGGGATGAGAACGAGTGTTTTTGGGTGTGGTCCAAAATTCAAGATGGCCACCACAGCCATATTGTACCAAAATTAGTGCAGTCAGTCTTTTGTACAGAACTTCTGTATGAAAGTTCTGATTTGAATAAATTTTTGTATGAATGTTAAGTAAAATGGAATACATCACATACAGTACGGGTTTTTTTATTATGCAAATTAGATGAATTTTGATTTATTTAGTGCTACTTATACACTGTAAGTGCACATGTCAATACAGCTCGGGCTAGAGGCTGTATTTATCAACCGATCTCCACGAAACTTCTTGGGTACCTTTGTTATCACCTTGGGACGAGAACGAGTGTTTTTGAGTGTGGTCCAAAATTCAAGATGGCTGCCAGTGGCCATTTTGTACCAAAATTCGGCCCAATCAGTTTTTTGTCACAACTTCTATACAGCTCGTATTTATGAACTGATCTTCATGAAACTTCTTGGATACCTTTGTTTTCACCTTGGGACTGGAATGAGTGTGTTTTGGGGTGCCTTTGTTATCACTGTGCTATGAGAACAAATATTTTGGGGTTCAGTCAGACCCACTCTGAGACTCAAAGATTTCTTTTCTAGTTTAGCATCTGACTGTCACCCACCTTTACAATACTTTACCTATACATTTGTTACAGGCTACGGTCAGTATTTATGTACAGACCGTTACAATACTTTATATGTACCTTTGTTATCAGGTCATTACCTAGATCTTTGTCATTGCTGTGTCACATGCTATAGATGTACATGTCTTGACAAGTTGACCTACAGTGTCATTGACACTTTCATTCAACTTCTTACCTCCCTTGATGTGTTTCTCCAATATTTACATGCACTCTGCAGTCAACATTGGAGAGAAACATCAAGGGAGGTAACTGAATTTAAAAATGAACTTTACAAACTGGAAACGTGGTTGTGACATTCAGGATGCATAACAATCATTGAAAAAAAGAGTGTTTTAGAGTTTTTTTCTCCAATTCAAATGTTTTTAATATGCAAAATTCATTGAAATGACCAGATATCAGAGATTTTTAATAGTCAGTGTGAAATATAGAATTATCGGAAACTGCTTGTTTTTAACTGCCGGTTGTCATGATTGCCAATTCTGATTGGTTCATCATTACTTATATTTTGATGAGAATCTGAGAATCGATTCACGCAAACATTCGCGCAACAAAACCATTTAAACCAGCAAGAATCCATGTAGATCCTCGCTGCACCTCCAGTAAGATTTGCATGAAAAGAATCGAGTAAATTTAACCCTTTACCTAACATAACTGCAGTAAATTAATCAATACAAGACAAACATGACTGAAATATCCTAACACATTGTCAATAAAATTGTACAATATGACTGTCATTGGAATCAGCTCAATAAGCCAGTTCCAATTACATCCAGGTATGTATGGTTTTATTGGTAAATATTGTTTATTTTTTAAAAAAGTATCAAATTCAGTTTAAGTTAGCTGATAAAATGTCATCAGTTTTGAGTCCATAGTCACTATCTCACTTGTTCCATTGCATGAATCCTTTTAAATACTGTTGCGAAGTTGTAGCAACTTCAGAGTCTTTGAGTATGGTTATCACAACCAAGCTTGAATATAAGTAGAGACTGGCGGTTTCATTTTTTGGAGTTCGGTTTCATTGTTTTTGGAGGAAAAAACCTCGGTTTCGGTTTTCTGTATGAAAAGTTTTCATATATGGATTTATTACGAACAGGTTTATTCTGGGAACATTCGTAATTGAATAATGGATAGTGGCAATCAAGATATAGGGCCTAGCTTTCGACAGAGCCATAATGTCAGAGCAAGTTGTCAAACAGTTTGCTTTATATTATTTAAGAAGTACTGTCACTGGTAACATGGGTGGTAAATAAGAAATTTGCTGCAGAATGTTGAAAAAACGCCATGGAAATGACACCCACGTATTTTCTGACAAATTAGTGAACAAAACAATTGAATCCATTCAATCCATGTGTTCTTGCTGTCATTTCGTTCCCAGAATATTTCGGATAATCGGGTGACCAGATACAAAACAGACTATAACATTTCTATAGCTTGTTTTGGAATTCAGTTCTGTGCGAGAAAAATAGTGTTGAGAACTTGAGAGACGAAGCACTTCAAATAAGAAATTGGCGTTTTATTGCGAGGGAAGTCGGAATTGTTGATTGGTATAGCACCCGAACCACCCCTACCCCCCCCCCCCCACCCCCGATCCCCCCCCACCCCCACCCCCACCCCCACCCCCAATCACTGGCAGTGCATCCACTTGTGAAAAAATGAGGCTGCCATGATGGGACAACGAAGGGATGTCGCTATATCAGGGACCAACTATGGTTCAGCCCACGGCAGGAAAATTTTCAATTCCAGGATCCCCCAAAAAACCTATTTCCTTGCAACTGAGTGAATATTTTGATGTTTTCACGGAGATCTATTTGTAAGGTTTCACACTTTGAGCACCTGCATCTTTTTTGTAAGCATGCAGTGTTATTTTATTATTTTGATTTGAAATCACAAAATATGGACAAATAATTAAGTACCATGACCTTTTCTTCGAAGTTCGAAAACAACATCCCACAATTCGTCACTGCAGTCACTAAGTTTCATTTGTTTATGAATATTAATTAATGCAGCTGTTATGCCTTATGGATGTGGGCGCTTCGTACCCTGTGTTTTGATCTCCATTGTGTGGTTCTTCTTATACATGACTAACATGAGCTATTGTATTTTTAGTGTTAATAGATATGCCCAGTGGCTTGTTTTTGTTAGTTATTAATATTCACTAAGTTGTCATTATTAATGTCTTAATAGATCAGTGTTGTGTAGTGCTCAAAACGACTATGGGATTTCAAAGTTGACTAGTCGACACCCCAAAGTCGAGTCGACATCGACTAATCGGTAAGCCAGACTAACTTCGGAATTCGCGCTTGTAACCGGGCAACAACACCGCGTTACACAAGAAAAAACTCTTTTTTTTTAGTTACTAACAGGCTACCCCCTGCTTCATTACAAGGACGAACCATGAGCTATGCATTGTGGTAAAACAAACGTGTTACACACATAAATCTCCCTATTTTAGTGTAGAGCTGTTCGGTCCACAGAAAAAGTAGTCGGTACTCGGCACCGTCAAAGTACAGAAAATGGAACCAAGTAATTTTGGAAAAGACTGTAAATGTTGCCACATAAACAAAAGAGGGAAAAAATGAACGTCGAGGGCCAGTTGTATTACGAGAAACATTCAACGATTCATATTTTGATGTTGGTACATCAGAACTGGAAATGTCGAACCAAGACACTGCGTGGGTGTCAGGGAGCTTGACACAACACATGCTCCGGACAAACTGCCTATAAAGGTCTTTGAAGTTTATCGAGTTTCCGGTTGGTTTTTACATTGTCGCATCCACTATCTGAAGCCAGCGATTGGCAGCACATTTTTTTCCAAGCATTTTGTAACCCTATTTCCCCAGAGATGTGAATTCATTGATCTTTCTATTGAGATTTTGTTGGCTTGCGAGTCCTCCTACTGTGTTTTGACTAGTCGACAAAAACCAGAGTCGACTATAGGTGAAAAAACTGTCGACATCGACTAATCCTTTGAGCACTAGTGTTGTGGGGGCTTCTCTTTATCTTTGTTTCTGTTTCTCCATCATGTGTATGCACAGGGAGGACAACTCGGACCAAAGACCACTCGGCCGAAGACAACTAGGACCTGTTTCCAAGACAACTCGGACCTGCTTCCAAGACAACTAGGACCTGTTTTAAAGACAACTCTGACTCTGACCAGTTTTGAAGACAACTCGGACCAGTTGTTTTGAAGACAACTCAGACCCAGTTTTAAGACAACTTGGACCTACATCAAAGACAAGTCGGACCAATGTTGAAGACAACTCTGGCAAGATTTTTACACAAGCCTGACCTAAATCGTTAGAGAAGGAATCACAGAGCATTAAAATATTAACTGGCGAGTGGCGGGGGGTGGTGGGGGGGGGGGGGTCAAAGCAAAGCAAAGAGGCCTTTTTGGCCTGCCTCATAAGGAGAAACCAGGTTTTGAAGAGTGCCTTGATGTCACGTTGGGGGTGAGGGGTCACCGTTCTTCAAGCTGAAGTCGCAGTCGCTGGAGCTTAGGAGAAAACGTTAGGAAAAAATGAAAATGCATGCCAGTGTGTAATACAGGTGCACTGGAGACCCTGGAACACTTTCTACCTGTCTTTGATGTTGGCTGGAGGTTTCTTCAAAATAGGTCCAAGTTGTCTTAAACTCTGGTCCGAGTTGTCTTCAAAACAGGTCTGGCTGGTCTTGAGCCGAGTGGTCTTTGGTCTGAGTTGTCTGTAATAAGTATGCACGTACACCATAACTGCACCTCCTGTGATACGGGGCTACACCATCTTCAAGTGTTAAGAACTCAAGATATAAATATTATGTGTATCTGAATTTATTCTTAGTTTCTTTCTGGTATTATATGTGTAAAAAAATGGAAGTGATAAAAAAAAAATCAGTTTGAGATCGCTTCTTATCATTTTTAGCTCAACTTTGGCGAAGCCAAATTTGAGGTATTGCTATGGCCTGTCGTCCGTCGTCCCTCTGGCCGTCTGTCCATCTGGCGATCTTTCCGTCTGTCGCGCCGTACACACGGCATGGGCTAGAGGCTGTATTTATGAACCGATCTTTACGAAACTTCTTGGGTACCTTTGTTATCACCGTGAGATGAGAACAAGATGGCCGCTGGCAGCCATTTTGTACCAAAATTAGGTGCAATCAGATTTTTGCACAGAACTTCCATATGAAAGCTTCGATTTGAATAATTTTTAGCTCATCTGAGCGAAGCTTTACTAATCGCTTTCCGTCCGTCGTCCATCCATCGTCGTCCGGCATCGTCCGGCGTAAACTTTACAAAACCAACTTCTCCAAAGAAACCACTGGCCCAATATTTTTCAAATGTTGGGTAAATGTTTATTACCTAATGTCAATTCAGATTTGTTCAAATGAAGCTGCCCCTCCTCCTGGGTGGGGCCACGCCCCCAAGGGGTACCAAAATCTTTGAAAATCTTCTTCTCATGAACCAGCAGTAGCAGAGACTTGATATTTGGTATGCAGCTTCCTTTTGAGGTGTAGACTCAACTTTGTTCAAGAAAAGTTTGAGGGGCAATATTTGGCGACTTTATGGGATGGTCAAGAATTTTGGCCGCACCCCAAATTTAAGTTTTCCGAACCGAGAGGCCGATTTGAACCAAATTTTATGTGAGGGCTGATTGGGTCATAAGTACCTAATTTATGCCAAAATTTTTTTCTCCCAGCCCCTTGGGAACCACAGGAGCTAAAAATAGAAAAAAATTAAAACGCCCATATCTCCAAAACTGCACAGCAGTGAGAATTTTTATTTGGTGTGAAGCTTCCTTGGGACCAACAGAAAGGATTGGTAAAAAAAAATTGCCATCGGTTTTATCATAGGATACAGTTTCGGGACTTTGAAAAAGTGCTGAGTCAGCACTTTTTTAACACTAGGCAATGGGAAAAACATTAAAAATTCTTCTTCTCCGGATCCAGCAGGCAGAATCTTTTGATATTTGGTATGCAACATTGTGGGGTGGATCTGATTCAAGTTTGTTTAAATCGGCCCCCTGGATTCATATTTGGGCTCACTATAGAAGCCCAAATTCGAACTTAGTGCATTTCAGGCAAATTTCTTAAAAAACTTCTTCTCCAGATCCAGCAGACAGAATGTTTTGATATTTGGTATGCAACATTGTGGGGTGGATCTGATTCAAGTTTGTTTAAATCGGCCTGCTGGATTCATATTTGGGCTCACTATAGAAGCCCGAATTCGAACTTAGTGCATTTCAGGCAAATTTCTTAAAAAATCTTCTTCTCCAGATCCAGCAGGCAGAATCTTTTGATATTTGGTATGCAACATTGTGGGGTGGATCTGATTCAAGTTTGTTCAAATCGGCCCCCTGGGTTCATATTTGGGCTCACTATAGAAGATCGAATTGGAACTTAGTGCATTTCAGGCAAATTTCTTTAAAAATCTTCTTCTCAAGATCCAGCAGGCAGAATCTTTTGATATTTGGTATGCAACATTGTGGGGTGGATCTGATTCAAGTTTGTTCAAATCGGCCCCCTGGGTTCATATTTGGGCTGACTATAGAAGCTCGAATTGGAACTTAGTGCATTTCAGGCAAATTTCTTTAAAAATCTTCTTCTCCAGATCCAGCAGGCAGAATCTTTTGATATTTGGTATGCAACATTGTGGGGTGGATCTGATTCAAGGTTGTTCAAATCGGCCCCCTGGGTTCATATTTGGGCTCACTATAGAAGCTCGAATTGGAACTTAGTGCATTTCAGTCAAATTTCTTTAAAAATCTTCTTCTCCAGATCCAGCAGGCAGAAAATTTGGTATTTGGTATGCAACATTGTGGGGTGGATCTGATTCACGTTTGTTGAAATCGGCCCCCTGGGTTCATATTTGGGCTCACTATAGAAGCTCGAATTGGAACTTAGTGCATTTCAGTCAAATTTCTTTAAAAATCTTCTTCTCCAGATCCAGCAGGCAGAATCTTTTGATATTTGGTATGCAACATTGTGAGGTGGATCTGATTCAAGTTTGTTTAAATCGGCCCCCCTGGGTTCATATTTGACCTCAATATAGGAGCCCAAATTTGAACTTAGTGCATTTCAGTCAAATTTCTTTGAAAATCTTCTTCTCAAGGTCCAGCAGGCAGAATCTTTTGATATTGGGTATGCACCATGCTTGCGGGGTGAGATTCAATTTTGTTCAAGCCAAGTCCCTGGGTTCATATTTGGGCTTACTGTGGGAGCCTGATGTATAACTTAGTTCAAAATGAGGAATTTTCTTTAAAAATCTTCTTCAGATCGGGCAGTCGGATTGTTTTGATATTTGGTATGCAGCATCCTTAGGGGTGGGGGTGGGGGGGGGGGGGGGGGCGGTCTTGGGGGGGGGGGTGAGATTCAAGGTTGTTCAAGCCATGTCCCTAGGTCCATATTTGAGCTCACTTTGGGAGCCCAAATGATAACTTAGTTTAAAATGAGGAATTTTCGTTAAAAATCTTCTTCTTCAGATCCAGCAGTCGGAATGTTTTGATATTTGGTATGCAGCATCCTTAGGTAGGTGAGATTCAAGTTTGTTCAAGCCATGTTCCTAGGCCCATATTTGGGCTCACTGTGGGAGGTTGAATTGTAACTTAGTTCGAAATGAGGAATTTTCTTAAAAAATCTTCTTCTTCAGATCCAGCAGTCGGAATATTTTGATATGTGGTGTGTAGCATCCTTAGGGGGGGGGGGGGGTGGGGGGTGGGGGGGTGGAGATTCAAGTTTGTTAAAGCCAAGTCCCTGGGTCCATATTTGGGCTCCCTGTGGGAGCCCGAATTATAGTGTAGTCAATATGAGGAATTTTTCTTTAAAAATCTTCTTCTTCAGATTCAGCAATCGGAATGTTTTGATATTTGACATGCAGCAACCTTAGGGGGCCCAAGATTCAAGTTTGTTCAAGCCAAGTCCCTTGGTTCACATTTGGGCTCACAATAGGAGCCCAAATGACAACTTAGTTCAAAATGAGGAATTTTCTTTAAAAAAACTCTTCTGATCCAGCAGATGAATGCTTTTGATATTTTTTATGCAGCATCCTTAGGGGGTAAGATTCAAGTTTGTTCAAGCCATGTCCCTAGGTCCATATTTGGGCTCATTGTGGGAGCTTGAATTGTAACTTAGTTCAAAATGAGTAATTTTCTTTAAAAATCTTCTTCTTCAGATCCAGCAGTCGGAATGTTTTGATATTTGGTGTGCAGCATCCTTAGGGGGGTGAGATTCAAGTTTGTTAAAGCCAAGTCCTTGGGTTCATATATGGGCTCCCTCTGAGAGCCCGAATTATAACTTAGTTCAGTATGAGGAATATTCTTTAAAAATCTTTTTTTTTAGATCCACTGGTCAGAATCTTTGGATATTTGGTAGGAGGCTTTCTTAGGAGGAGCAGATTCAACTTGTTGAAATCAATTCTCTGAGTTGATATTTAGGCTACCATGTCAGGTGAGCGCCCTCAGGCCCCCTGGGGCCTCTTGTTTGTATAAATGATTAGTACCATGGGATACATCACATATAATACGGGTTTTTTTCTCGTGCGTAAATTATGCAAATTAGACTAACTTTGATTTATTTACTGTTACTTTCAGCACTGTAAGTGCAAATGCCAATACGACTCGGGCTAGAGGCCGTATTTATGACCCGATCTTTACGAAACTTCTTGGGTACCTTTGTTATCACCATGGGACGAGAACGTGTGTTTTGGGGTCCGGTCTGAAATTCAAGATGGCCGCTGGTGGCCATTTTGTACAAAATTAGGTGCAATCAGATTTTTGCGCAGAACTTCCATATGAAAGCACTGATTTGAATAATTTTGTGTGTGAATGTTTAGTACCATGGGATACATCACATATAATACGGGTTTTTTTCTTGTGCATAAATTATACCAATTAGACTAACTTTGATCTATTTAATGTTACTTTCAGCACTGTAACTGCAAATGCCAATACGGCTCAGGCTAGAGGCCATATTTATGAACCGATCTTTACAAAACTTCTTGGGCACCTTTGTTATCACCTTGGGACGAGAACGAGTGTTTTTGGGTACAGTCTGAAATTATAGATGGCTTCCGGTGGCCATTTTGCACCAAAATTGGTGCAATCAGTTTTTGTACAGAACTTTTGTATGAAAGTTCTAATTTGAATAAATTTCTGTATGAATGTTTAGTAACATGGAATACATCACATATAATGCAGGTTTTTTTCTCGTGCAAACATTATGCAAATTAGATGAACTTTGATTTATTCAGTGCTACTTATACACAGTAAGTGCACATGTCAATACGGCTTGGGATAGAGTCTGTATTTTTGAACCGATCTTCACGAAACTTCTTGGGCATCTTTGTTATCACCTTGGGATGAGAACGAGTGTTTCTGGGTGTGATCCAAAATTCAAAATGGCTGCCAGTGTCCATTTTGTACTGAAATTAGGTCCAATCAGTTTTTTGTACACAACTTCTATACGGCTTAGGCTAGAGGCTGTATTTATGAACCGATTTTTACGAAACTTCTTGGGTACCTTTTTGTCACCGTGGGATGAGAACGAGTGTTTTTTGGTGTGGTCCAAAATTCAAGATGGCTGCCAGCAACTGTTTTGTACCAAAATTAGTGCAATCATTTTTTTGTACAGAACTTCTGTATGAAAGTTCTGATTTGAATAAATTTTTGTATGAATGTTTAGTAACATGGAATACATCACATATAATACAGGTTTTTTTCTCGTGCAGAAATTATGCAAATTAGATGAACTTTGATTTGTTCAGTGCTACTTATCCACAGTAGGTGCACATGTCACTATGGCTCGGGCTAGAGTCTGTATTTATGAACTGATCTTCACGAAACTTTTTGGGTACCTTTGTTATCACCTTGTGACAGGAACAAGTGTTTTTGGGTGCCTTTGTTATCACTGTGCTATGAGAACAATATTTTGGGGTTCAGTCAGACCCTCTCTGGGACTCAAAAGATTTTTTTTCTAGTTTAGCATCTAACTGTCGCCCGCCTTTACAATACTTTACCTACACATTTGTTACAGGCTACGGTCAGCATTTATGTACAGACCGTTACAATACTTTACATGTACCTTTGTTATCAAGTCAATACCAAGATATTTGTTATTGCTGTGTCACATACTATACATGTACATGTCTTAAACAAGTTGAGCTACAGTGTCATTGACACTTTCATTATGAAACTTGGTCCGAAGTATCAGTATAAAGTGTACATAGCATGTTGTCAGGACTTTTTGATGCAACAAATTTTGTGTGATTATGGCCCTTGGTAATAGCAAAATTTCCATCACAAATGCTTGTCCACTTAAATCCTGCATTTTTCATTGGATTTTTATGAAACTTGGTGTTCAGTATGAGCATGATGTGAACATGTGCATATGGAAAAGAAGTTTTGTTCCGAATCATTTTTTGAGAGTAATATCCCTTGTTGCCTATGAATTTACCAAAATTTGAGGGTTTTGGATGATATCTTCAGTTGTGATCAAAGAAATAAAATGATATTTGGTGAGTGACATTATTGGGTATGAATACATGTACAGGTTGATAATGAGATTATTCCTATCACAGCATAAAAGTCGGCAGGGGATATGGATTTTGTAAGACTGTCTTGATGTAAAATTGCATGAACGCAAGAGATTTTTGTATTTTATTTTTGTAACTATTTCTTTGCTACCAAAAGTTAATGTTCTTGGTTTGTTTAATGTGTTAGGCCTTATAATCTACAGAATAGCATGGGTGGGGGTGTATTTCGTCCTTTGAGTGCAAGAAGGCTTTGCAATGCTAAAGCACTTGTGGGACACTTCAGGGATAAATTTATCAATTTTATTAACTTGGTTAAAATATCAGACATAAACCATTTAATTTTTATTTTTTTAAGTTTGCATTGGTAATAAAAAGAGAGCATGCGACAGCCAAATGGACCATGTGGGAGGTCCTGAGAAACAGATTTTTAACTTTTTTTTAGACCCAAACAGTGTGGCTTTGTCAGGGGTCTAATTATGATGTGATTATGCTATTATATGGCACATATCCTACTACAAAAGTCGGAATACGAGGCTTATTATGATGCATTCAGTACATACACCAAGGACTTTACTGGGTTTGTCATTGACTACTTATATATTGAAAACCTATAGTTAACACATTACCTAACAAATCTGCCACATCTGTCTGTGTAATGTACAAATGCAGCAGTTCAAAACCATATCATGTGACCTCTCATTGGAACAAGCTCATTTCAGTGAGGGATCACATGATATGTTTTTTGTAGAAATTTTTTGAAAAATTTGGCAAAAATAAAATTTAAATTAATAAATTCTTATATTGTCTGCATTGGGTAAAGGATTAAGGAGCAATGTAATATTTTTATACTACAACCAATGGCCCAGACTTAGCTGGTGCAAACTCAATATTATCAAGGGCCAACAGGGAGCGCAGTGGCTCAGTGGTAGACTATTTGACTTCTGCACTAGAGGTCACAAGTTCGATCCCCTTCCGGGATGACCCACATTGTGTCCTTGGGCAAGGCACTTTATCCCAGTTGCCTACATGGGGGCACGATAACGCCGTGTACTAAGGCATACTGCACGTGGATGGTGCACATGTCTTCAATCGTTGTAACCCTGCTTGAGCGGAGCTTGAACAGAGTTAGAATGTTGAGGAGCTGACAATTTCTCGTCGATGCTCAGTGGTTCTCTCCGTGTACTCCAGCTTCCTCCACCCGTAAAACTGTCACGGTCACGATTAGCCATCGTGCATAAGTATGTGACCTTAAACACCAATAAATAAATAATAATAATAAATATATCAAGGGCCAAACACAAATTTTGAACCCCCCTATCCCCAAAATTTGCATACAAAACCGAAAATTAAAAGTCCTATCTGGCCCTCAATACTTTTACTACCTGTGCATGCTCAGTACTCAGGAAGAGACCGGAATTGGCACAAACATCTTTCTTTGTTTGGCCCTAAGTCAGTAAACATTTCGACTGACAGCTGCGCTTCAAATATCTCTTGGTGGATACCAGACACCAATCAATGAAGTATATGGTGGATTCAAGGCAGTAAATGGATGATGGAAGTGAACAATTGTGGTTTGAGACGTTCAGGGCTGTAACTTTTAAATAATATGAAAATTATTTCATGTTACCCAATTTCGGGATATATGCCTTGACGTCATTAGTTTTGCTAAAAATGTACCTACTGTTGGTTATGTGTTCCTTCCCTTTCCTTCCATGAACCCTTCCGGCTAAATTCCTAAGCTTTCTGGCTGTTTTTATTGAAATTTTTTATTAAATTTCTTTGGAGTTTAATGTGTTGTTCAGAAAGTTTATTCTGTTTATCCCCACTGTTACGTCCTCACCCTAGGGGTGTTGGGCCACTATTGTCTTGCATTTCCTTCCGGATGCATTGTTTTTTCTTCACATGAAGATCTAGCTTTGCATCGAGTATCAGTTAATTATTTACTGACTTGGGCCTTTTGTGTGCCTTTTGTCTAGTTTCCAGTTTTTCTATCCTGACATTGTTTGCTTCTAACAACATGCTTAACAGGTAATATTCAGGGTTTTATTTCATCACAATTATATTAGGATACATTTATTAATATTCCAATAGTGTAGCTTTAATATTCTGGTGTTTGTCCACTCTTAGGCTCTATCGGGATGACCTTGGGCTTGTGTGGTTCCCTTGGTGAACTTAGGCATTTTCAAAAAAAATTTCGGAAAAAATTTGTTTTGATTTATTTCAAAATTGTTTTTGATTGTCTTTGTCATGTATCCTTATATTGTATGATTATATGTTAGATGTTAAGAGTGCTGTGAAATTGTTTGGATTATAATTATTTATGAATTACTGCCCTCAGTGTAGGGCGAAGTAGTCTACATCAGATTTACAGACTTGTTGCCTTGCCTGTAGACGCTGCACTCCTACTGATTCAGGTCCTACTTGTGTGGTCGGGGTTGACTCATTAGGACACTAATGTTGGAAGTGGGTGTAGGGCTATGTATTCGTGGGGAAGTTCCCATGTCGGGGCTGTCACCCCAAGATAATTCAAATTTTCAGTTTCTTTTCCAGAGGAAAAAGAATATGGTGATGGTATTGCGACACCCATCCAGAATGTGCTGTCGTTGTCGCGCTCTGAGGGGTAAACAAAGTAGCTGCTAAGGTGCTCTTGAATATAAGGAATAAGGCCTCTTATTCCAGCAGCTGCCTCGACTGGTCAGGCGGTTACCTGATATAGGGAACTGTAATACCGGGTATGTCTGAGGAGAGTGTAGATTTGGGTAGAGCAAGCATGTTTTAATCAAAAGCTCACCTAGCGACGACAGCAAAATAAATGGAAGAAGTCTGCAAGTTTCTCTTCGGGAAGCTCGGCGAGGTCTGGATCAGATCGCGAGCGAGAGAGCCTTCTCTAACCCAGTAATAGTCGGGGTCGACTATTGCGTTGAGAAACTTGCGCTGAGTCGAAGCTAACATCCTCCCTGACCACTCGGGATGCTCCTTCTATACTGCAGCCGGGGCTGGCTGCAGTTATGGCTTCTTCCTTGGCTTTAGCGAAACACATGCGACCCCACACTAGCTACCCGACTCCAGATGCTCATGCAGCTGAGCAAATATGCTCCAGTCTTTGCACTCAAAGTCGGCCCATCCAGTAGCTAGTGATTCGAGGCTTGATTCATCAAGACATTCGACGAAGAGATCGGAGGCAAGATCTCTGTCCCGGGAGCACAAGCCTCCGTAAAAACCCAGCAAGGGGCACCCATCAGCAAACTACGGTAGTGAGCAGTCGGAAGGTGCAGGGTTGGTCCGGTTATTTGTGCATGTAGAAGAAGCCAGAAGTTTCTCTACGGGACACTTGGCTAGATCTGGGGTCAGATCACCAATTGGAGAACCCTCTCCATCCCGTTAACAGTCGGGGCCGTCTGTGTCCCTTGTGACAAACCATATTGAGTCAGAACACGCATTGGAATGTTCCTTCCACACTGCAGCCGGTGTCGGCGGCAGTTATGGCTTCTTCTACTTACATGGAAGTGCACGAAAGGGATTAACCTAGACGTTTCTAAGCAGGATACTCAGTGAGATCTGGAGACAGAGCATTTTTCTTCCCGGTAACAGTTAGGGACGACTGTTTTGTGGTTGTAAGAAACTTCAATGAGGAGCATCCGTCCAGAATGTGATGAGTTTGGATGCTTCTTCCGTACTTCAGCCATGGTTGGCTGTTGTTACAGCTTCCTCTTCTTCCATGGATATGCACGCTAAGGGATAGATGCCTACAAGTTTCTAATGGAATGCTCGGGGAGGTCTGGAGGAGACTGCAAGCTGGAGAACCCTCTCCTTTCCGTCAGCAGTCGGGGTTGACTGTATTTGATTTGAGAAACTTTAGTGAGATGGGACACCGGTTCACACTTGCGGTTCAGGATGCTCCTTCCACACTGCAGCTGGATCCGGATGCAGGTATGGCATCTTCCTCTGCTTCATTGATGAAGCAAGTTGACCGCAGACTAGCTATCCGACTTCGCATGTTGTGATTGATAGCTAGTCGTTTGAGATATTTTTATACCGGACATTTGTCGAGGATCTGGGGCCAGATCTCCATCCCATGAGCAGCTTATGGTAACAAGTGGATTATCATTGCTCTGCTAGCCTCATTCACAGACTGGCTGCCGAAGATTGTTCTGCATATCGCAGCATCCCAGTAGTTGCTGGTACTACCATTAACAGGCTCCGATGGTGAGCTGTCGGATGGTGCTGCATTGGTCCAGTCATCCGTTCAGTCGGATGGCGTTGACCATATTTTCAGATGGAACATTTGGATGGTGAGAGGGCTATGGAGTGTGAGTCTCAATTCCTCACAGAAGGGCACCTTAAGACTATGAATTTTTAGTCATAAGCTCTTAGAATCTTGTTCTGTCTGAAAATGAGTCTGCATTTGCTAGGCAAAAAACAGCTTATCATACCAGCGATGGAAAGATGAAGGTCTTTCTTCCCCAGATCTTTTGGCTCAGGTGTCGAGAGCTTTTGTCCCAATTAATGATGCCTCCCTTGCCTTAGCAATAGTATAAGAAATGCAATGCCCTTTTCCTTACGAATAGAGGTTCCATTGTACATAGATAGGCTGAGACAGCTGTCTTGTTTGAAATAGAGCCGTCAGAGGGAATACGTACGTCTTTCCTTCTCAGTGTTGTATTCTTTGGCATCAGGACATTTAATGCCATTGTGGATGCCATAGTAGGCCTATGTACTGTTACAGCAGTCTTTTCTTATACATTAGCGGCTAGTGTTGTAAGTCTCCATTTAGTGAGCTTTCAAAGGCCGCAGGTGACACAGATATGCCTTCACGCAGATGAAGACTCATAACTGCATAGCTACCATGAGACTACTATCTCTTTTTGAATTACGGCTGTTAGAATAGCGGCTTGTCATTCCCTACTTTGTGCAATGGTGGTTGTAAGTCTCCATTTAGTGAGCTTTCAAGGTTGCAAGTTACACTGAGATATCTGTCTTCACGGAGATGAAGACTTCTAAGCTACGTTAGCTAGGCTCAGACCGCTGTCTTTTGGGAATAAAACCGCTAAAGGAAAGAGTGCTTTTCGGTTTGTTTTCCTAGGTGTCATAGACTTGAGTCTTATTGTTTACACTGTAGTAGCCTAGCTAGAATCATGAGCGGTGTTTTTCAGTAATTATGCAATGACATAACTGAAATAATTATCCCTTCAGACTACTGTCTCTTTGGGAAGTAGGGCTGTTAAAATAGTGGCTCTTCATTCCCTACCTTGCGCGATGATAGTTGTGAGTCTGCATTCAGTGAGCTTTCAAGACCGCAACTTACACCGAAATGATTCTGTCTTCACAGAGATGAAGACTTATAAGCTCTCAGTCCGACATATACTGGTTTGTCTGAATGTACTAGCAGACTCACGGTAGCGTGGTGGCTCAGTGGTAGACTGTTGGACTTCTATGCTAGAGGTCCTGGATTTGATCCCCATCCGGGACGACCCGTGTTGTGTCCTTGGGCAAGGCACTTTATCCCGGTTGCCTACATGGTGGCATGATGACGCCCTGTACTAAGGCGTACTGCACATCGACGGTGCACATGTCTTCAACCGCTGTAACCCTGCTTGTGCGGAGCTTGAACAGAGTTAGTATGTTGAGGAGCTGACAGTTGCTCGTCGGTGCACGGTGGTTCTCTCAGGGTACTCCGGCTTCCTCCACCCGTAAAACTGTCATGGTCACGATTAGCCACTGTGCATAAGTATGTGACCTTAAACACCAATAAATAAATAATATAAATAAATAAATACTAGCAGACTCACTCTCACGGAAAGGTCACCTGTTACCATCGGAGTGGACTCTCAACAAGCGAGTATTCAGTCAGATCTGCTACCAGTGGGATTGTCCCATGATAGATCTTTTTGTGACACACCTGAACAATCAGTTACCAACGTTTGTGTCGCCATGTCGGAGTGGACTCTCAACAAGTGAGTATTCAGTCAGATCTGCTACCAGTGGGATTGTCCCATGATAGATCTTTTTGCAACACACCTGAACAATCAGTTACCAACGTTTGTGTCGCCATGTCCAGATCATCGAGCGTATGCAGCAGACGCTCTGTCAATCTCATGGGACAGAATGATAGGATATGCATATCCTCCTGTTCTGCTGATTCAGCAGATTCTATTAAAAATCAAACAATCTTACTGCAAAATCCTGTTAGTATCACCTCTGTCGTCACAGAAACTTTGGATCAATCTTCTCAGGTGTCTGTTATGGGACATTCCTCGGAAGCTTCCTCCTGGAAAGGACCTTCTATATCAGGGGAAGTCCCGCGCACTGCATCACAACCCAGAAGGTCTCAACCTTCACTTATTTCCATTGTGTGGTCCTTCTTGCATGGAAAACATTTTACAGGGCAAGCAGTGGACACGATTTCTAACTGTAGGAGGGCCTTCTCTTCGTTGAATTGTGCAGCGAAGTGGAGGGTTTTCTTCCATTGGTGTGCGGACCAGTCTGTAGACATCTGTGATCCGTCCATTCCACATATTGCCAATTTCCTGGTCTACCTGTTTCACGTTCTCAAACTGCAGGCCGTCACTATTAAGGGCTATAGGTCTAAGTTATCAGACACTTATGCTCATCATGATAACTTGGCTATTGGATCAGATACTTCTTTATCCAAGCTAGTTAGAAATTTCTCCATTAATAGACCTAGAACCCTCATCAATTCCTAAATGGAATTTGGCTTGGATTCTGTTGAATCTTCAAGAAGCTCCTTTTCAGCCATTAGATGATGTAGAGTTCAAATTCTTGATCTATAAAACGGCTTTTCTCTTATCCTTTGCATCTGCCAGAAGAGGTAGTGAACTTCATGCATTATCTGTCGACGATTCCCATTAACGTAGTGTGGGTAATACTGTTACCCTCAACACGGAAATGGGTTTTTTGGCTAAGAATCAGATTCCGGATAAGTGGCCAGAGTCCATTATCATTAAGGTCTTACCATCCTCAGATAACTGTAGACCTTTGCTCTGTCCAGTTAGAGCAATGCGCATTTATAAACATCAATCGGGTTATATTAGAAAGGGAAGAAAAAGATTCATTCTTTCATTGATTCTTAACAGAAAAGATATCTCTGTTCATTCTATCGCTAGATGGAATCAGTTAGCAATACGTATTGCCTATGAAAGTCTATCTTCGGATCAACGTTCTGTCAACAAGATTTCAGCGCATGAGGTTAGAGCACTGTCCAATTCTTGGGCTTATTCTAACAGTATAGCCATTGCTGATCTGATGAAGGCTGCATACTGGACACAGCCCTCTTCATTTACCAAGTTTTACCTTAGAAATTTAGAGTCCATCTCCAGTGACCTTAGATCTTTGGGTCCTCTTTCTGTTGCTCAGAATGTTGTCCACTAATATTACATCTAGAAGGTGTTTAGGCAGTGTGCTCGAGCACTGATGCCATTCCGCATGGGAATACCTCCTCCAGAGACAGTAGTCCAGCGTTGGTGCTTTGTGGTTTTAATGTACAACTCGGTGTGAAGCAATAACTATGTCTCATTTAAGAACTGTTTTTAAAGTGTAGCTCACTGTGAAACATTTGTACATGTCACGTGTCATACGACCATCTCTATACAATCCTCGGACACTTTTAAATGAGTATAAAGCATCTCATTCTCTGGACTAGCTTTATAATTGGTTTCCTTCACTGAATTAGCATAATGGGTTATGCTGGCATTAAATGGAGAAATTATGTAATTCTCAGTTACATTGTTGGTGTTGTGACATTCTCTTTTCTTATAAAAAGAAGGACATGTAATTCCTATGTCTTCTCTTATTCTCCTGTATGAGCTATTCTTTATCGAAGTAATTGAGAGATTGGATTTTCCTTCAAGTCCAAGGCCCTCCAGCCTTTTTATGATTCAGCTAGTCTGGGCTATTGGTTGTAGTATAAAAATATGATAAATTTAAAGTAATTTGTATATTTTTTATACTTATCAATGGCCCAGATGGGGATGGCCCTCCCATGAGTGGGCACTCGTACCTCCCCGCTGATTATAACATTTAGCAGGAACTATAGAAGGAATGATGGTTGGCGTCAATTTCGATACCTCTGCGCATGCGCAGATAACAAAAATATGGAGAACCAGATAGGACTCGAATTTGTATGCAAATTTGGGGGATTGTGGGGATTCAAAATTTGTGTTTGGCTCAGAATTATATTGAGTTTGCACCAGCTAGTCTGGGCCATTGGTAAGTATAAAAATTAAATTTATCATTTTAGTGGGCTTGTCCACAAAGAATGATGTTGGCGCCAGTTCCCATCTCTTCCTGAGTAGTCCACATGCGCAGGTAGTAAAAGTATGGAGGGCCAGATAGGACTTTTAATTTTCGGTTTTGTATGCAAATTTTGGAGATTGGGGGGTTCAAAATTTGTGCTTGGTCCTTGATAATATTGAGTTTGCACCAGCTAAGCCTGGACCATTGGTAAGTTAAAAAATATACAAATTACTTTAAATTTATCATTTTCTTCCTGTTCATCATAGCATTTCCGATCTACACAACTCCAGTTTCAAGAAATATAAATTATACTTATAACTGTTCTTTATAACTTCAGAGGTTTTGTGTTAGTTTTTAAAATAACTGTGTTAAAGGCAACACGAAGTAATCTGGCTGTTGAAAGTACATGTATTATTAACAGGTAGAGTGCTGGAAGCCCATATTTGGGCTTTATTCTGAAGTGTCGATACCACAACTTAAAGGCTTCATATTCAACGGATGTTCTACGTATCACCTTCGAAGTGAAATTATTTAGTCTGTTTGGATTTGCCTTGTTACAATTTATGGGAGAATGCCTATTGTCACTCTCCCATAAATTGTAACAAGGCAAAGTTATGTGAACAAGTTTTGATGACTGTAAATAATTCCGCACTCTACCAGTTAAAGCCCAATAAATAAAAAAAAAAAAACTGTGTTAATATTGTAGGCCTGTGGTATATTATTTACATAAATAGGCATACTTTTTGCAAACTGCTTTAGATGCCAGTCATTTAATATCGCTGATGATTATAGTCACATCAAAAGTTTTTGAACATGACACTCCAGGGGCAGAATTTTGGTAAATTTTGCAAGAATCAAAATTCCTGTTCTATTTTATTGTTCAGAAAGAAATTTGCGAGTATCATTCCGAAAATTAGATTCTCTGATTCTCTGAAGTTTGAAAGAACCTAAAGTTTGAGAGCACATAGATTCGGCAATATGCTGTTTAAGAGCAAGTTTTGTGTGCCAATGTAGACCATAGTGCATTGTATAACAGTTTCATGAAACTTGGATCTATAATGCCAGCACTTGCAGATATGGAAGAGTTTGAAAGGGCTGCAATCTGGGAAATTTTTGTTTCAATGGTATAACATGAGAAGTATACGTCAGATTGGAAAAAGGAAAAAAAAAAGATAGTAAACTTCATTCTTCCACCACACACTAAAATTCTAACAAAATCAGCCACACTTGATTTTACAGCCAAAATGTCAATGATGTCAGCAGAAATATTTGTTGTGACCGAAAATGTAATAATCAAATGCTTTTCAGATA
Source organism: Pictodentalium vernedei (assembly GCA_031216915.1). Classification (NCBI taxonomy): domain Eukaryota; kingdom Metazoa; phylum Mollusca; class Scaphopoda; order Dentaliida; family Dentaliidae; genus Pictodentalium; species Pictodentalium vernedei. The sequence continues at coordinate 310,354,543 of CM062289.1, forward strand.
GGGTTTTAGTCCTAAAATGCATCTGCAAAGTTTCAAATGTGTACTCTTGATGACTGTGAAGATACTGGAGCTTTAAAAATTTTTTGTAAGGTCCCACAAAGTTGATCTTCTATTTCTCAGGCCATTTGTTGTAAACTTGCATGCAGGCAGTTTTTATTTTCTTTTTTATATTTGTAATTATTTCTTTTCCATCAAAAGTTCATATTCTTGGTTTGTTTTATGTTTTAGGCCTCATAATCTACAGAATAGCATGGGTGGTGGTGTATTTCATCCCTTGAGTGCAAGAAGGCTTTGCAATGCTAAAGCATCGCAAAACCTTGCTGCACTCAGGAACACTTTTATCAGTTTTATTAACTTGGGTAAAATTTCTGAGGTAATTTTTTATTTTTTTTCAAGTTTGCATGGGTTATAAAAAAGAGAGCATGCGGCAGCAAAAAAGACCATGTGGGAGGGCCTGAGAAAAAGATTCTTAACTTTCTTGGGCCTAATTCAGCCTTGTTTTGACGTTGGTGGCCATTTCTTAAATGATGAATGTGGTACATTTGAGGAGAAACCGGAAGTAAAAAGCTTGCCAAATGGCATGATTGAGATGGGGTGTAAATGGGTAAATATGGGGAGGAGGAGAAAAAAAAAATGGAAAAATGGAACTTAATGACAATATGCCATTAGAACTCTGTTGAATGACAAAAAAAAGAAGAGAAGAAGAAGAAAAGGACTTCAGTTTCAATATTTCATTTCAACTTTGTCAAGTAACATAATTAACATCCTTAAAAATATTTGTGGAGTATTTTAACCCTTTACCCAATGCAGATGATATCAAAATTTATTATTTTAAATATTATTTTTCCAATTTTTTCAAAAATTAAAAAAAACCATATGTAATTCCTCATTTCAATGAGGGGACACATGGTATGGTTTTCTGGAAATTTTCTTTTAAAAAATAGTATTTTTTCAACTTCTGAATTTGCATATTACATGGGCAGATGTGATCGATTCATTAGGTCAAGGGTTAAGTGAGCTTTGGTTGTGCTTCACTTTTGTGTCAACCCTTATGTAGGAAATGTTAAACTATGACACTTTGTATTTCTAATTTCTTTTTTTTGTTATAGACATTTATGAGTGTGTTGAGAGGACAGATGGTTGTGAACAGAAATGTGTGAATACAGTTGGATCATTTAGCTGTGAATGCATAGATGGCTCTCTAAATGCAGACAATAAAACTTGTACCAAAGGTGAGTTACTTTATCAGACCTCTGAAAGTTGGCTGTGCAAAGATTGTGCAAGTTCATATTTGCTTAATCTTTCTTTCATTCATGTGTGTTGTTTGACTCAACAAATTACTCACATGATGATACAGTACTCTGAAAACTGATGGTGGGCATCTGTACATAGCCTTAATCGATTGCCCTGTGGAAAGATGGACTCCAAACAAATGATTTTCTTTTTCATAAATCACTGGGTAAACTACCCAATGGTTCATGTACTGGAAATTTAATTCACCCAACAACTAAAGTTCCTTTTCATGATCCACTGGGCAAGCCAGAAAATAAGCAGACTGTTATCTGTATCTGTAAAATGAGGTCCCCAGAGGGTGAATTTGGTGATGCTACCCTGCACAGCAGGGTAGCATCACCAAATTTACCCTCTGTGAACTTCATTCTGAATCAAGGTCTCAAACCTAAATAGAAAGAGGTACCCAGAGGATAAATTGGCCCACTGTATGTGATAGCATCAGCAAATTCACCCTCTGGGGACCGCATTCTACAAATAACAGATTGCTTATTTTCAGGCTTGCCACTGGGTAAACTTCCAAGTGGTTCATGTACTGGACATTTACTTCACCAAACATGTAAACTTCCTTTTCAGGAACCAGTGGGTACTGGACATTTACTTCACCCAACAAGTAAAGTTCCTTTTCAGGAACTGGTGGGTAAACTTCCAAGTGGCTCATGTACTGGAAATTTACTTCACCCAACAGGTAAAGTTCCTTTTCACGAACCACTGGGTACTGAACATTTACTTCACCCAACAAGTAAAGTTCCTTTTCATGAACCACTGGGTACTGGACATTTACTTCACCCAACAAGTAAAGTTTCTTTTTTTCAGGAACCGGTGGGTAAACTACCCAGTGGTTCATGTACTGGAAATTTACTTCACCCAACAAGTAAAGCTCCTTTTTCGTGAACCACTGGGTATTGGACATTTACTTCATTGAACAAGTAAAGTTCCCTTTCATGAACCACTCATTAAACTTCCCAGTGGTTCATGTACTAGAAATTTACTTCACCCAACAAGTAAAGTTCCTTTTTCGTGAACCACTGGGTAAAATTCCCAGCGGTTCATGTACTAGAAATTTACTTCACCCAACAAGTAAAGATCCTTTTTCATGAACCACTGGGTAAAATTCCCAGCAGTTCATGTACTGAAAGTTTACTTGTTGGGTTCTCAATTTTTTTATTTGATGAAGAATTGCATAGGTAAAAGCCTCTTGCATCCTGTGGCATATGCCAGATTTAATGTCACATTTCTTTTAGTCTATGTTTTCCATAGATCCTTGAATAACTTGAAAGTCCTTAATTTTGAGAAATCCTTTGCAAATGACCTGGAAAGACTAAGTCCCTACTGGAACTCCAGAAAGTGAAGCAATACTTGTTTACTGTGGTAAACAAGCTCTGTTTTACTTGTAAAATAAGGCCCGGTAACCAATGCCTGGTGTGGAGGTCCCCCTAAAATGCACAACATGCATATAAACGATTGGCTGAACTTGACTTTATATCCCTGTTGTGGTCATGATTAGCCATTGTACAGAAATATGTGACCTTAAATACCAATAAAGAAATGGAAAGCCCTTGAATATTGGGACACTCCTTGAGAATTCCTGAAAAAATTAGGTATCAGGCGATCAGACAAGCTTCTTTTTAGCAATATTCAGCTCACTATGAAGTGAGCTGAGTATTGCTTAAATGAATCTTATCTGCTCAATACAGCGGAATCCTGTTCATTTATTCTGTTACATCTTCTTTGACCAAGTTTGTGGAACTCTGTCAAACAAGATATAATAGATTAAATGACTGTATGGGATGTACTGGGGCCAGATAGGTTTATAATCAAGAGTGATTTGGTGGTTGTCAGGGTATTTTCTCAAAATACAATAAGGTTTTTCATTCAATTTACAGAAGTTTGCTCTGTAAACTATATGCAATTAAATAGCAATAAATAAATAAATATAAATAAATGAAGTAAAAATCAAGGGGCATAGTCACAAATAACATCTCCATTGCCTGAGAATAGCAAAATATATGCAGAATATATTTGTTCAAGGGTTTCCTATTGAGAGTGAATTTTAGTTTTCACATTTGTGATAATCGGGTGTTCATTTTCTTGCACATAGTTCAGTAAATTGGAAGTCCCAGTTGAGATTTGTTTCTAATACTATTCCAAGATGTTTGGGAGATTGGACAATGAAGACTAGGTGTAGAGGAAAAATATGTTCACCCAGAGAATGGAGAAAGAGAAAACAAGAGATATTATTAACCCCTAGTACACTGGAAGTGCAGCAGAATTTTCTCCAATCATTCTCTTTTTCTCTTGTTCAACTATGGATTTAGCCAATTATACCTTGTTTGACAGAGCTAAATGATCTCTGTCAAACAAGGTATAGTTGGTTAAATATCGAACTGCATTATGGGAAATATTTGCTGCTGATAACTTTGCCATTTTGACATCACTGTGCATAGGGGTAAATAGTTCATTTCTGGATGCTGGGTGGTGTAGAAAGGAGAAAGCGCAGCTTATGGGGATTTGAAGTCCTTCTCATCTGTGAATCATGACAAGTCAGTGGTTGATTAAAATGGTATTAACCACAGTTCAAACTCACTTCTCTGTTGCCCCATGTAATACACTAGAACTCACCTGATGTGATGCAAAACACCCTATATGGATCACAAAATAAAACAAGGCGAAAGTAGAACATGTACCAAATTAGATTTATGAACAAGTTAAAGCAGTTTTCTTTAACGAAACCAGACAGAACTTTTCGTTCCTCTATCAATAAAACTTTTGGCCATCACGGACAAATATGAATTGCTTACACCAGTGCTGTGAATGCAGATGTTGATTTCGCGTTGACTAAAAGGTAAAAAATTCCATGTATGACACTTGGGTCGCAAGTGCTTTGACTTTAAGAACAAAATAACAATGCTGTTGGTAAATTTGATATCTGTACCATTGTCAGATGATCTCCAAGATGTGTTCAAAAATTTACATATTTATGACAGAACTGAGTATTGTTTTATGGGTTATATGTTCACCTTTTATCAACAACAGTTCATATTTTTATATGACAACCAATGGCCCAGACTAGCTGGTGCAAACTCGAGATTATCAAGGGCCAAACACAAATTTTGAACCCCCCCCAATCCCCAAAATTTGCATACAAAACCAAAAATAAAAAGTCCTATCTGGCCCTCCATACTTTACTCTCTGCTCATGTGCAGTGGTCAGGAAGAGACCAGAATTGCCACGAACATCATTCTTTGTTTGGCCCTAAAGTCAGTAACAATGAGCTGACATATGTGGATTAAAACCTCCTTTTTAGCTCACCTGGCCTGAAAGGCCATGTGAGCTTTTCTCATCACTTGGCGTCCATCGTTGTCCGTTGGTCGTCGTCCTGCATCCGTAAACTTTCACATTTTCATCTTCTTCTCTGTAACCGCTGAGCCGGTGTGAACCAAACTTGGTAGGAATAGTCTATGGGAGGTCCTCTACAAACAATCCTCATTTTGTTCCCTTTGGATGAAAAACATGGCTTCCAGAGACATTCTTTGATTCTGGTTGGTGGATTTTCAAAAATATTCTCCTCTGAAACTGCCAGGCCAAATGTTTTGAAACTTCACATAAATGATGACTGGGACCCCCTATACCAACGATCCTCATTTAATGTTGATTGGGTTACAAACCTGGCCACAATTGCGGCTTATAGTTACTGTAGAAATCCTATGGGAAATCACATTTTCCTCTTCTTCTCTGGAAAAACCGAGGCGATGTGAAAACAAACCTGGCAGGGATAGTCTATGGGAGGTCCTCTACAAATGATCCTTATTTTGTTCCCGTGGGTTGAAAAACATGGCCGCCAGAGGCATTCTTTGATTCTGATTGGTAGATTTTCAAAAATCTATGAAACTGCCAGGTGAAATGTTTTGATACTTCACATAAACAATGACTGGGACCCCCTCTACCAACGATTCTCATTTACTGTTGATCGGGTTGCAAACGTGGCTACAGTTGCGGCTTATAGTTACTATAGAAACCCTATGGGAAATCACATTTTCATCTTCTTCTTTGGACCTACTGAGTCGACGTGAACCACACTTCGCAGGAATGGTCTGTGAGAGGATGGAAATATGTGGCCACCAGAGGCTATATTCTAATGCTTAAAGATCGGTTCTGTCAGCAAAATACTAGTTTTTGAGAATCTGGTAAAGGTTGGTTCCAGTTTTTTCTCCACTGAGAACTGGGAGAAAAAAACAACAAAAATATTGTGTATACAGTACAAGTCAAAATAAGCTGTAGCATAACTGCAATAAACTAAGTAGACTGCAGCTTCTGCCCTGACAAGATCAGAATCTGCCATTTTTCTGGAAAAGCTATCAGTGAGAGCTTTCCAGAAAATGAAGTCAGCTTCTGGCCTTATCACCTTAGGAAGAGAAAAGATACATAGTTTATAGGATTATCCTACACAACTTATTTTGACTTGTACTGTAAAACAAGTGCAACTGCAGGTTGATATCTTCAGCTGTGATCTAATTACGTTTGACACATGTTTAGAAAAATCTAGGTTACATTGTAAATTCTCTTTATTATCTTGCAATCATGTCAGCTCAGATGACAGTAATTATTGTATATCTTTTAAGATTCCTGTAACCCTTTACCTGTCCAAAAGCTATTTTGAAAGAGAATACTGTCTGAAAAAATTGTAATTTTCAAAATATTTTAGTGATTTTTTTTGTTGAAACAGAATTCATAAATGTGTGCATTTTCAAGAAAATCTTCTTTGAAACTACAAGGCCAAATGATTTGAAAAAACTTAATGTGACTGATGACTGTAATCCCCTCTACCAATGATCCTTATTTTAATCTTCATTGGGTTGCAATTATGGCTGAAATTGTGGCTTATAGTTACTATAGAAACCCTATAGGAAATCACATTTTCATCATCTTCACTGAAAGTACTGAGCCAATGTGAACCAGACTTGGCAGGCATTGTCTATGAGAGGTTCTCTACAACTGTTACTCATTTTATTCCTGCTGGGTGAAAAAACGTGGCCCCCGGAAGCATTCTTTGATTCTGATTGGTCAATTTTGAAAACTCTTCTCCTCTGAAACCACAGGGCCAAATGTTTTGAAACTTTGCATGGTTGATAACTGGGACACCCTTCACCAACATTCCTCATTTTAATGTTGATCGTTATGCGAACATGGCCACAATTGCAGTTTATAGTTACTATAGAAAAAACCTATAGGAAATCACATTTTCATCTTCTCTCTGGAACTATTGAGCTGATGTGAACCAAAACTTGGCAAGAATGGTCTATAGAAGGTCCTCTACAAACGATCCTCTTTTTGTTCCCATTGGCTGGAAAATATGGCCACCAGAGGCATTCTATGATTCTGTTTGATGGATTCAAATATTTTGAAACTTCACATGATTGAAGACTGGGACACCTACCAATGATCCTCATGTAATTTTGATGTAATGTTGCAAACATGGTCACAATTGCAGCTCATAGTTATGATGGAAAGCCTATGGGAAATCACATTTTTATATGTATTTCCAGGCAAGCGATTACAGGCTCTTTAGAGCCTCTAGTTTGAGGATGCTAGACCCAAATCAGTGCAAGAATTGGTGGATCCAAGGCTGTTAATGGATGATGGAAGTGAACTATGGTGGTTTCAGACGTACAGGGCTCTAACTTTATAATAATTATAAAAATTATTTCATGTTCCCCATTTTCGGGACATACACCTGACGTTATTCCACTGTTTCTTCAGTATTCCTTCCCTATTCTTCCATGAATCCTTCCTGTTAAACGCCTAAGCTTTTTGGCTATTTTTTATTGAAATTTTTTATTAAATTTCTTGGGAGTTTAACTTGTATTACAGAATATTTATTCTGTTTATACCCATGGTTACATCCGCGCCCTTAGGTAGTTTTAGTCTTCCATCTTCTATCTGATGTATCGTTGTTTCTTCATATGAAGATCTAGCTTTGCATCTGGTAGCATTTAAATTGGTTTTTGACTTTGGGCCTTTTTGTGCCTGATGTCTTGTTTCCGTTTTTTTCCTTGACGTTGTTTACATTGGCAATGTCCTCAAATATATATAGTATTTCATATTATGTTACTGTAGAATTACTTAAGGATGCATTGATTATTATTCCAGTAGTGTTGCTCATAATATTTGGATTTTGTCCAGACTTGGGCTCTGTGGGGATGTCATTGTGCTCATTATGTTCCCTTTGGGAACTTAGGCATTTTTTCAAGATTTTTTAAGAAATTTTTTTGAAAATTTTTGAATTTAATTTTGATTGCAATTATTCATGTATCTTTATCATACAGTTTGTTGTGGAGATTGTAGGAGTGCTAACGACTTTGTCTTTTGATTGTAATTTTAAAAGCTTACTGCTTTAAATGCAAGGTGAGGAAATCTTCCTCAGTTTTACATGCTAGTTGCCTTGCCTGTAGTCGATGCACTCCTGCGGATTCTTGTCCTACTGTGTACATTGGTAATTCAAGTTTTTCAGTTTCTATTTCAGAGGAACATGAACATGGTGATGGTATTGTGACACCCATTCAAAGTGTGCTACCATCGTCGTGCTCTGTTGAGCAAATAGAGCTAGCTGCAAGGTGCTCATGAATATTATCCGAGGGATAAGGCCTCTAGTTAGTGTTCTTAATCCCTTGCAAGCAGCTAGCTCAACCTGTGAAGTGGTTACTCCGTCCGTGGGAGCCGTGACACTGGCTATGTCCATTGCGGTCGAAGGAAGTGTAGATTTGGGTAGAGTGAGTACCTTAAAAACAAAAGCTCACCCAGCGACGACGGAAATAGGGATGAAGTCAGCAAGTTTCTTGTTGGGAGGCTCGGCGAGGTCTGACAAAGCTGCAAGCAGGAGAGGCCCCTCTATAACCTAACAACTTCTGGGGCCAGAGGTTGTTATGAGAAACTTAAACAAGCCGGAATCAAGATTTCTTTTTGGGAGGCTCGGCGAGGTCTGATAAGACCACAAGCAGGAGAGGTCCCTCTCTAACCCAACAACATTTGGGGCCAAATGTTGTTTTGAGAAACTTGCATGAGTCCGAGCAAACGTCCACCTGCCACTCGGGATGCTCCGTCTAGTCTGCAGCCGAGTTTGGCTTCTGTCATGGCTTCCTCTGCTTTGTTATAAGAACACACATGACCACATGCTAGCTACCCGACTTCGGATATCCAGCCAGTTGTGCGAAGATGGAGCCAGTCTTCGCCCGTGAAGTCGGACCATCCAGTAGCTAGCAATCCGAGGATTTGTTCATGAACAAGGTGTTGTTGCTCCAAAAACGTTCTCTGCATATAATACATAACAAACGTTATAATGCCCACACGGATCCACTGTTCTTAAAAAGCAGAATATTGAACTGAACAACTTATTTAAACTCCATGCGAACCTATTTGTTTTTGACTTTCTCAATGGTAACCTCCCTCGATCTTTCGAAAACTTCTTCGGTCTTGTCAGCAATCGATCAACTAGGAACAGTAGACAGTGTAGTACACTAACAGTTGAACGAACAAGAACTAAAGCCTTAGATAGGTTCCCAAATTATGCTTATCCAAAATTATGGAACGACCTAAACTGTGAACTACGTGCGATAAGAAGCAGAAACTTGTTAAAAAAAGAAATAATGAATAAAATACTCGCTTCATATTCTTATACTGTAGAATGTAACAATCTGTATTGCCCAGACTGTAACCCATAAGTTACCCCTTAGGATCATAATTACTACATATCTTATATATTAAATCTTGCATTAAACCAAGTCTGGTATTCTCGTCATATCGCACCTCACGCTTCCCATCCACTCCCTCCAGCTTGAAATATATTTTATGTTTCGGTAAATAAAACTGTTTTGTTTCCTCTAAATAACCACCTCAAGGGCCGACGTTTAAAAACAGGATGACCAAAGCGTGAGGTGGGATGGATTTGTAGACACGAGCCACCTGATTCCGATTGATTACGATCGCAAAGAAGTCTTGTTAAATTTACTAATACTTGTATGAAGTATTCAAAATTAATGGTTGCTAACAGTCTGAGTGTGTGCCAAATGCACTTTTGGTTCTATAGGGGATGACAGGTAGACAGCCAATCATGCTATGTCATCCCCTGGGGGTCTATGAACAGGCTACAAGAAAACTTTCAATACACTGCTACTGAAGTCTTTGTCTCAACACGCTTCAGCAGACTGGGGTAAGCGAGGTCGTTCCACTTAATCAGCTAAGGGAACTCCTCGCGAGGGTACAATAAACCCTCTTATACTTACTCCGGAGGTCGTCAGTACAGCGACTCGAAAAAGGGGTGCAGGTCTGATCCCAACTATAAGTCAGATGCCCTGAAGATGACGGGATGAGGTTCTTCGCGGGGCAGACATAGTTTCTCCTTCTGTAAGCCTCGTTAGTCGTACAGGTGATGAATAAGACCACTATTGCTTACCAGTTGATGGAAGGTTATTATCTTCGCGAGAAAGTGGATTTTTGTCACAGAAGATTAGTGGGAAAAGTGTTGTCTTTGAAGGCCTACGGCTATGATTCTGAACATAACCCCCACTTACAAGATGTCTGCGTTGGACAATTCTTCCGGCGGATCCTTTCAAAAGGGAGTCGCTCCTAGTGGAGGTACAGGCTCTCTTATTGAAGAAAGCAATAGAGATTGTCGAGAATAGACTTCTGTTGCTTTCCACTTGGCGGAAGGTTATCAACCTCGCAAAAAGTGGATGCTAATTGCAGAAGATCAGGGGATGAGTATGCAGTCTCGGCAGGCCTGCGGATATCTGTCCGAGCAAAACTCCACTTACTACAAGTTCATGTGGTCAAATCTTCAGGCGAATTCTTCCAAGAGTGTCTTTCCTTGCAGAGGTATAGGCTCTCCTATTGAAGAAAAGCAATAGAGGTCGTCGAAATATTCTCAGATTACCTGTTTTTCGTCCTGAAGTCGGACGAATAGTGCCTAGATAGGCTGAGACAGCTGTCTTGTTTGGAATAGAGCCGTTAGAGGGAATAAGTACGTCCTTTCCCTCTCGGTGTTCTATTTCTTGGCGTCAAGACATTCAATGTCATTGTGACATAATAATAATTAATAATAATAATAATAATTTTAAAGCCTAGAATCCACACACGGTGCTCAATGGCTGTAGCATAATTGCATACATACATATACACACATACACATACATTCTCTCACAGATACATTGATCATGGATCACTATCATCATTTATTGGTGCCCAATGCCACATCAGCAACCGAGGCTATATCGGGGTGATAAGCGACAGACCCTAAAAGAAAAAGGGTATTGAATTAAAACAAAATAAAACAAAAACAAAACAAACTACAACTTTACCAAAACAAGTATGTGAGTGTAACTTGACAAGTAACGAGGCAATCCTCACTGACTCAGTCACACCCACGCACCTGGTAATGTCAGTTTATGACCAAAATTAAAAGACCACTGAAGGAAATGCCTTTCAAAAAAGGTAGGTTTTAGTACCTGACTTGAATGATTCAAGTGATTTACTATTTTTTATGTCGATTGGAAGAGAATTCCAAAGCCTTGGGCCAGCAACTGCAAAGGCCCTATCACCAACACTAGTACATTTAGATACAGGCTGAACCAGATAGAGTTGACCTGATGACCTAAGAGACCTCGGTGGTTTGTGGATGGTAAGCAGATCGGACAGGTAGGATGGTGCAGATCTCGAGATACACTTAAACACCAAAAGGACAATTTTAAATTGAATTCTTTGCTTAACGGGTAGCCAGTGTAACTCAGAGAGTACTGGTGTTATATGGCAGTACTTTTGAGTTCTGGTTATGACCTGTGCAGCACAATTTTGGATGTGTTGTAGCTTTTCAAGAATAGATGTTTTAGAGCCAATCAGAAGAGAGTTGCAGTAGTCGAGGCAACTGGCAACAAAGGCATGGACAAGCTGTTGTGACGTCTGCATATCAATGAAGGATCAAATTTTGCTAATATTTCTAAGATAAAAAATGCACTGCGAGAGACATGTTTGATATGTTCATCAGCGGCCAAATTTTCATCCATGAAATAACCTAAGTTTCGAACACGGCTACTGGATTTTATTGCAGAACCTCCAATATTGAGGGACAGTTTGGATATTTTTGAAAGTTGATGAGGTAGACATATATATATTACTTCTGTCTTATCATCGTTCAATTTAAGAAAGTTTTTAGTCATCCATGCTTTGATGTCTGAAATACAAACTCAAACTTCAATCTTACTGCATGCTTCAGGCTCAAAGGCATGAGTAAAACTAATATACAACTGTGTGTCATCTGCGTAAAAATGAAAGTCAAGTCTATGGCTTCAGATAATGACACCGTGAGGTAAGACATAGGCAGTGTACAGTAGGGGACCCAACACCGATCCTTGAGGAATGCCAAAACTTAGTGTGACCTTGTCTGACGACTCACTGCCAATAAGGACACTCTGTGTGCGACCATTAAGGTATGATGAAAACCAATTAAGTGCTCGGTCTGTAAGGCCTATTCTCACTGCCAGTCTTTCAATAAGTATGTTATGGTCTATGGTGTCAAAAGCGTCTCTTAAATCCAACAAAACAAGACATGTTAGCTTGTGCCAGTCCGTGGATAGGAGGATATCATTTTGGACCCATAGAAGTGCAGTTTCTGTACTGCAATTAGATCTGTATGCGGATTGGTTAACTTTGGCTAGGCCGTGGGCTGCCAAATGAGAATTCAGCTGAGAAGCCACCACACGCTCAATAATCTTGGATAGGAATGGAAGATTAGAGACCAGTCGGTAGTTTTTCAGAACCTCTGGGTCAAGTGTTGGCTTTTTGAGAAGAGGTTTTACTAAAGCGTGTTTCATGCTTGTCGGAAAGATGCCAGAGTGGAGGGAGGCATTGACCAGTTTCAAGATCGGTGTAGTTAACTCCGAAAGAGATGCTTTCAACAACCAAGTTGGAATGATATCTAGCATGCATTGCTTAGATGGTGCCTTGGATATTAACCTCTGGATATCTGCTGTGGCCAAAGGTTTGAATTGGGACAACTGTGCAACAACTTTAACACAGGTGCATGACATGTCGGCCATCTGGCGAAGATCGGATTGTGAGCTTGTATCAAGTGATAGTCTCAATTTTTTCAAAAAAGAAAGAAGAAAATCTATTCGCAAGGTCTTTGGATGACGAATGCTCTGGGAGTACTGTTGTCTTTTGACGATACAGAAGCTTCTCAAGAACGACAGACAGCGCATTAGGGGAATTAACATTAGTTGACAATAAGTCCGAAAAGTATTTCTGTTTCACAGATTTGACCAGTTTGTTAACAACATTTCTCTGTGAACACATAGTTTCGTTTGCCGTCACTGAAGCTCTAGTTTGCATCATAAATCTTTTGCGCACCTAATCTCATCACTGAACCACTGTGAGCAAGGCGTATGCTAAAAGTGCGTGTTTGCTTAGGCGCAAACTTGTCAATAACCTCTTGAAGTGAGCCAGTGGGGATGTATTCAATGCTGTCAACAGTTTGCATCTCGTTAATTACATAAGGCGACATCATAGTCACCTTATGTACTGTTACAGCGTTTTTTTCTTGCGGCTAGTGTTGTAAGTCTCCATTTACTGAGCTTTCAAGGCCGCAAGTGACACAGATATGTCTTCAGGTAGACGAAGACACTTAACTGCGTAGCTACCTTGAGATTACTGTCTCTTTGGGAATTACAACTGTTAGAATAGCGGCTTGTCATTCCCTACCTTGCGTGACGATGGTTGTAAGTCTGCAGTTAGTGAACTTTCAAGTTGCTAATTACACAGAGATATCTGTCTTCATGGAGAGGAAGACTTCTTGCTATGTTAGCCAGGCTATGACCACTGTCTTTTGGGATTAAAACAATAAGGTACGGTGCTTTTCGGTTTGTATCCATAGGTGTCATAGACTTGAGTCTTATTGTTTATACCATAGTAGCCTGGCTAGAATCATAAGCGAGATTGTTTCAGTAATTATGTAATGACATAACTGAATTTATTTTCTCTTGGGACTGCTGTCTCTTTGGGAATTTAGGGCTGTTAAATAGCAGATCTTCATTCCCTACCTTGTCCAATGATAGTTGTAAGTCTCCGTTCAGTAAGCCTTCAAGGTCGAAACTTACACTGATATATCTGTCTTCATGGAGATGAAGACTTATAAGCTACAGCTAGCGTTGTAAGTCTCCTTAGTGAGCTTCTAAGGTCGCAGTTATCAGCCTTTTATTGTCTTCACGTATAGGAAGAGCTTTAGCTGCTTCAGCTAGGCTGAGTTCATTGTCCTATCAGGCATGATACCGTATGTTGAGGAGGTTATTCTCTTCCTACTGGTATGGTTTGGTGTTAATTATATGAGGCGATGACACCATATATTTACCAAGTGTGATTATGTCGATACGGTGTATTTGTTCATCATGTCCCACTCCGTCCTTAGTGGCATTATGGAGTTGGTGAGACGTGAGGGAGCCCTGCGGTTCCTATTCCATTTGATGACTAACACAAGAGCGATTCAAGTAATGCTTGTGAGGGGGCTTCGATATGAATTTTTTGTCGTTAAGAGGCGATTACAGGGAAGGATATAGTTTTCCTCCTGTAAGCCTTGTATGCATTTAGTATATACATGCATTTCATGACTTCTCAAGTGGCAGCTGGGTCGCGTTCTAACGGCGTCCTCATGGGCACATCCACTTTTTAGTTGGTTTGTTTCCTGTGGTTGTTCATTTATAAGTCATATATGAGCATATGATTCTTGATCAATAAAATTGCTAGCCTTCATGTACCTGTACGGTTGACATGCCGGTTATTTGGGCGACATTCTCCAATGTGGTAATTAGTCCACTCTGAAAAGTCTCGCTCAGAGCAATTTGGCCTTTTTTACGATGTATGAGTTTATTACTCAGTTAACCCTTTACCTAACATGAAAAGCAGAAGACACTTGCAAAAAAAATTCTTGAATAACTAATTTTTTTCATTTTTTGTCTCAAAAACATAGGTTATGACCCCTCGTTGGAACAAGCTTGACGAGCTCGTTCCAACGAGGGGTCATAACCTATGTTTTTGAGACAAAAAATGAAAAAATAATGAAAATTAATTGGCGATTTTTGAGAATAGCGCTGGCTGGTTTTGGCCGTTACGTTAGGTAAAGGGTTAACTGCATATTAACATTGTATTATTCATTCAGTTTCCTGGTTACACTTGTATCACCCGGTCATACTGTGGTTACAAGCTGTATTCAGATGAGTACATGCAGGATTTCATTGCTCACATGCATAATATGTCTATTATTAGGTAGATGCATTGCTGACAGACTATATAAATTCTTGCTCTGCTTATAGAGCTCATGAGAATTTTGGGGCTAATTGGATCAGTTATGGAACTGCCAATAGGTCGTCTCTGTATATGATCACATTTTTTTGGATCATTATTCGGAGTAATATATTCTTCTCTGAACACCCATTGGTTGTTACGGACCTAGGAGACTATGAATTATTTAGGGGACTGTCCATGACGGGTCTGTTAATCATAGCTCGTTCCAGGTTTCTATGAAGATACAGTACACATTCTCGTATATTCAAACGGTTCATTTGAGTGTTATTATTGGAATCAATTGTACACATGAACGGGGCTGCCTGTAGGTTGCCTTAGAAGCATGTTAATCCTTCAGGTACTGTTTAGTTGGTATTAAATTGGACAAGTGTATGGTCATACACTTTATATTACAGGTTTTCATCCTATCTACGTATTCCGACTCTGGTATACATAAGAAGCGTGCTCTGTTAATTACCGGAATCGCCACAATAGCCTTAGCTTCTGAAGTGGCATTAAGCACCAATAATTAATAATAATCAATAACAGGGTGCTTGCTTATTGGGCGAATATATTTGGATTATTTAGTATCGATTTGCACTGATTCCAGAGCTCTCCCCTCTTTGTTTTGAAGAATATTCCTTCAAAAAAAGGGATTGGGGGGGAGGATTTTTCTTGTAAAATCTCCTCCGGCTTGATAAGTGTGTAACAATGAGTGAAGCTGTTTTTGTCTGTAGATTATATCTGATCCTAGATACAGCTTGTTTATTATTTATATATGGCGTATGTTTGTGGGGGTTAGTCTCTCAAATATGCCATCCTAATTTATGAGGCTTAGTCTGGACTAGCCTTAAAATTGGGGGCTCATTACACCCATTTAGCATATTCATTCATGCTAAGAATATGGAATTACTTGGATATGGCTCTTTATTTATGATATGTCTTCTCTACTATTGTATAGAGAGACATACAGGTAATTCCTTTTAAATTTATTTTCCTTTCACCTGAGAATGCAGGCTTAGGAGCTATATTTGGTCTGCTAATTCTTAAGTCCTAGGCCCTCTGCCTTTTAACAATTCAGCTAGTATGGGCCATTGGTTGTCGTATAAAAATATGATAAATTTTAAGTAATTAGTATATTTTTTATACTTACCAATGGCCCAGACAGGGATGGCCCTCCCATGAGTGGGCACTCATACCTCTCCGCTGAGTTATTATTAGTACGCTCATCTACAAAGAATGATGTTGGCACCAATTCTGGTCTCTTCCTGACCACTGCGCATGCGCAGAGAGTAAAAGTATGGAGGGCCAGATAGGACTTTTAATTTTCGGTTTTGTATGCAAATTTTGGGGATCGGGGGGGGGGGGGGGGGGGGGGGGGGCAAAATTTGTGTTTGGCCCTTGATAATATCGAGTTTGCACCAGCTAGTCTGGGCCATTGGTAAGTATAAAAAATATACAAATTACTTGAAATTTATCATTTTCAGTGAAGCATTTCATCAGAGAATATCTGTATCATATCTGTACTATGCATTACACCAGTTGATGTATGTTGAGGCAGGTCTTTATCACATTCATTTCCCCCATGAGAACCCCAGGAAGTGGAGTAGTGCTTGTTTTCTGCAGTATACAAGTTCTGCTTTACCAGTGAAATAGGACCTGAAACCAATGCCTGGGGTGGATGTCCTCTAAAGTGGACAGCATAGGTGTATAAACTTGACTTCATCCATGTATTGTGGTCATGATAGAGTCAAAGATATGGATAATGGACTCAAGCACCAATAAATAAGGCTAAAGAAAATTAATCTTTTGATTCGCAGGCACTGGCACATTCATTTTTTCAGCCTGCATTCATCATATTTATTTTGGAGGCAAAATTCAAAATGTATTAAACTATCATAGGATGTGATTTTAGCAGTATCATATCAAGATTTGCAATGCAATATGGCATATACATTGATACAGTATTCTTATTCTCTTCGCGAAATGCGACACGATTCTCATAAGTATGTACAAAATAAATATGTATTAAACTGGTTGAGAGCTAGTTTAGTTTTAGTGATCTAATATTTGTTCATCAAAAATTGTTTTATTACAAATATATAAATTATAATTTGTAATAGAACAAATTTGTGTAAGCAAAGTATTATTTACATTTGACTAAATACGAAACATGGGAAAGGAAAATGTTGGCTTTTGTACTGGTACCTTCATTTTTTTGAAAGGTCTGATTCTG
Organism: Pictodentalium vernedei; assembly: GCA_031216915.1. Taxonomy (NCBI): domain Eukaryota; kingdom Metazoa; phylum Mollusca; class Scaphopoda; order Dentaliida; family Dentaliidae; genus Pictodentalium; species Pictodentalium vernedei. Next base: position 310,371,392 of record CM062289.1, read on the forward strand.
GCTTCTAGCACTCAACCAGTTAAAAAACTCCTTTTTATTTTTGATCTCCATTTTAGTTGTTCTGTATTGATTTTGTGTTGTATGATCACTGATACAAAATAAAAACTATCAGTGAAATCAACATGGAAGCGCTAGTATTTAATTTAGGCTCTCACAACTGGATTTTAGGCATTGGCGTGCATTCGATCAGGAATAAAAAATAAAAATTAAAACCACCCTCTCTCATTCATTTTAAAAGAAAATTGCCTGAGAATCAATTAGTTAATTTTGTTTAGCCTAAATAAATTTCATTTAGTTGGTGTGATTAATTTTAAAGTTGAAAGACACCACTCATTAAAAAAAGGCACAATAACATTCTTCCTGTGTTTACTATAGGAAAGACATCTCTCTTGTTCTTTTTGATGCTGAATTCATGCACCTATGAACACATACACAAAATCAACTACAGTGGATACATTGTCCAATAGTATGATGATAGTTCATGATGAGTTAATCATTTCCTATTTCATATCCTGTGTTTCTTGGTATTATTTCTTATTATTATTTATTAGATATGATTTTCTCTCCCAGAATTGCCCAGTATCAGATTCTCCCAGGGAAGTGAAGTAGTGCCTGTTCACTGTGGTAAACAGGCTCTATTTTACTGGTAAAATAGGGCCCAGTCACCAATGCTTGGGAGGTGCAAACCCTCTCTAAAATGGGCAACATGGCTTATTAACGCTCACCCCTGGTCTTGCGTTGATACTCATGTTGTGGTCATGATTAGCCACTGTCCAAAAATATGTGACTTTAAACACCAATAAATAAATAAGGAACACAAAATCAACTACAGCAGATAGAATATTCAATAGAATGATCATTTCCCGTTTCATATCCTGTGTTTCTTGGTATTCTTTCTGATTATTATTTATTAAATATGATTTTCTCTCCCAGAATTGCCCATTATCAGATTCAACTGATATGATGCCAATATGAACCAAGCTAGGGTTATCTTCATCGATACTTTACTAGGCACAAACAGTTTGTTTCCATTGAAATGTTCACAGATGTTTGTCAAATGCAATCAGGTGAATTGGTGTTACCAGGCATGTTGGAGCGGTTTTGTATGATGAGAAATTAATGATGGCAATAAGTAATGATTAGATGTACAGTACATGGAGAGTGTATTATCACTAAATCACCCACAGAGTGGAGATTCCACCAAAGCAATAATTGCAAATTTGTTGCAAAGCATAACAATCACAAGCCAAGTTCCAGCCAATGGACTGCCGGGTTATACCTGGAGGTCCATTGGCTGAAACATTGCTTGTGTTTTTTTGTCCACATGTTCAGAATTTGAAATTGATACTTTAGGTGATAACTCAACTCCCCGGGTGATTTACTTACAATCCACTCTCCACGTACTGTATGAAGAGAATAAAGAAAAGAGTTGTATGGAAAATTCATTGCAAACTAAAATTCAGAGTCTTTAGCAGAAATTTGTCAAAGTGAGAGAAGAGGTAGTTAACCCATTACCTAACATGAAAAGCAGACGACACTTGCAAAAATAATTCTTGAATAACTAATTTTTTTCATTTTTTGTCTCAAAAACATAGGTTATGACCCCTCGTTGGAACGAGCTCGATGAGCTCGTTCCATGGAGGGGTCATAACCTATGTTTTTGAGACAAAAAATGAAAAAAAATAATGAAAATTAATTGGCGATTTTTTAGAATAGCGCTGGCCGGTTTTGGCCATTACATTAGGTAAAGGGTTAAGCTATCCGAATGCCTCGGCTTCCCCAATGGGGAAGCCGAGACATTCGGATAGCTGAACTAGGAGAAGAAGAAACTTCAGACTTTGTAAAAAGAATTAGGAACAATAACACTCAGAAAACTGTAACAGATCAGAGAATTTTTGTAATTATTTGTTTAGGATTTAATAAATAAAGAGGTTATTACTTGGTTAGTTTCATATCAGTTGAGATATCAGCCTTCGGTAACTTCACATCAGCCATTGACCTTTGGTCTCAGGCTGATATGAATTACCTCAGGCTGATATATCAGTCAATATGAAACTAACCAAGTAATTATCTTTATTGCTTTTAGTCAGTTTAGTCATCTTCACTTATAAATCTTGCATTACTGTTTCACATTCTTGTTTGACGAAATGTGTTATATCTTGTCCTACTTAATTACCTTGCCAGTTGCTTAGTAATGAACACTGCATAAAGGAGTAAGATTATAGATCCCTGGCTGACTGTCTTAAATATCTAGGATACTTGGAAAATTTAATTTTACTACTGTTGATGCCATCTCCTTTGTGAAATTTCCTTCTTTTTAAGATATCTTAAAAATTCTCTTTCTGGGAAATTGTTCCAAATTTTTCGGTACCCATGTACACTCGAAAAATGGAATGATTTCCTTCAGGAAATAGCTCTTCCATTTTATCAGTCATTGTTGTTTTACTCACTGCAGGTAGCCCTATAAATTAACAGTGGAATTCTGAATTGCCAATGCAAAAGCTGCCATGTAATCTGAATTGCGATAACAGCCTTTTTGCCATTACAAATTCACTGGCAAAATGTCATCGAGATACAGATTGTTTCCCATTTATTTTAATCCTTGAAAAACATTTTAGAAAATTAGAGCAGAAAAATAAAATGGTGGACAAATGAAAGTTAAAGTACTTTGACTATGACACTGACAAAAGTCAAAGTGACATTGTAGTGCACAGCAGGGTAGCATCATTACATTTACCCTCTGTGAACCTCAATCTGACTCAGGGTCTCAAAACTAAACAGAAAGAGGTACCCAGGGGATAAATTGGCCCATGTATGGGATAACATCATCAAATTCACCCTTTGGGGACCTCATTCTGCAAATGTCAGACTGCTTATTTTCAGGCCTGCTTTGTAAAGATGATACACTGAAAAATATTTGGAGAGTTATATGGGGCTGGAGCTTCCGGTAGTAAATCTCCTTCCAGTAGAGCCCTGCAAACCTTCATGATTCAATTTGATTTTAAATCTCCCTAATCATTTGATTCGATTCAAGCTGAGCATGAAATTTTTGAATCATCGAGACATTCAGAATCCTATAATATGTCTCCTCTTGATCTCTCCTCCTCTGTAAGCTCTCTTATACAGGAGACCTCATGAAAGAAGAGTTAAAGGAGGTTCTCCTGAACTGCTTAACCCGTTTGAACTCTAGTGGTATCTTACATGCCAGTTCAAAGGCAGCAATTAGAAGAGTCCATATTCATTATTTGGGTAGACCAATCAATATTTTCAACATGCAGACGAGACTGCATGTTGAAAATATTGATTGGTCTACCCCACACATTTACTGAACAGCCATTCTATCTATTTTACCATGGCAGTTATTTTACCGACACAAATTTGTTCAGTTCGCAGGCCTGATTATGTATTATCAAGTAGGAAGTTGTGATTTATTTTATCAAATATGGCACTGTCATAAGCACATCTATGCTGATACATACAAACTATTAATATTGTTTAAAAATTAATTCTTACAGTACAGTCGCCATAGAGTAGTTGTAATACACATGTGAGCGGTGATGTTCACGCATGTGTTTAACAGGCAATAAAAATCATCATCAGCAAATTTAAATTTCGGATGATTATTCCTATAATTAGTGTTTGGAATCAAAAATTATTATACCCCACGCAACGAAGTTGCAGGGGTATAATGTTTTTGACTGGTCCGTCAGTCCTACTTGTTTTCCGGACTTTTTTTCTACACGCTTCCAGATATTGAGCTGATTTTTAGTATGTGAGTCTAACATGGTGGCTTACAGATCAAGTTTGCATTTTGTTCCGCTCCACAGATTTTTACCGAAATTACGACCCTTGGACTCTGAAAAATGCATTAAAATTACAGTTTTCCGGACTTTTTTTCTACACGCTTCCAGATATTGAGCTGATGTTTGGTATGTTAGTCTGACATGGTGGCCTACAGATCAAGTTTGCATTTTGTTCCGCCCCACTGATTTTTACCGAAATTACGGTTCTTGAACTTTGAAAAGTTCATCAAAATTACAGTTTTCCAGACCTTTTTCCTACACGCTTCCAGATATTTTCTGCAGTATTCCTAGAATCTATGTTTATTTTTAAAAAATGATTAGAGCTTAAAATATCGGGGCACGTGGGGTATGTGAGCGTGCTCACTAAGGTTCTATATTTGCGTCTGTGGAAATATTGCCCGCCCGTGGTAAGTGACCAGTCCATGGCAGCCATACTGTAAGTAATCTACAAAGCCAGTACAGCAAAATATGGTTCCATGCTATCAACTTCTAAACATTTTCAATCATTTTTTTCTGTTAATCTTCTCAGATTTGAATCCATGTACGGCAGCATCTAAAACTTGTGAGCAATTTTGTTCCAATGAGACTGGCACAGGTAATTGTTTTTGCAAACAGGGATGGACATTGAATCCAAATGGACAAACATGCAAAGGTAAGATTATTTTATTGTTGAGATCAAAAGTTTTGTAGACAGTTTTGAGTCAGTGATTCAATTTATCCCAGTTAGGGGTCTTGTGGATTGGCATTGTTTGAAAAAGAACTTGCGATAATTTTCATTTATAACAAAGCTATTAATTGAAAATAGAATATGTTTTCATTTTTGGAATTCACATTAAAAAAATTGTAATAGGTAATCAACTAACCTGTACATTTTTACAGCCTTAGTCAGTGTATATTTTCATGTAATGTGGGATATAAGAGCCTATCAACTAATCCTGTGCAATGCCTATGTTCAGCCAGTGCCTGTTAGCTTACCAACTAAATCAGTCACACTTTTCTTTCTAGTTATAAATAAGATCTTCTCTATTATACAACTAACCCTGTGCATGCACCATCTTAGTGAGTGTACATTTTCATATAGTGTGTGAATTGTGGCAGTTACCAATTTTTAGCTCTGCCTAAAGTGTCAGTGGAGCTTTTCTGATGCTAAGTTGTCTGTCCGTACATCCATCCATCTTGCTGTTCATCCATCCATCCGTCCATCTGTCTGTCCATACATCTGTCCGTCATCAATGTTTTGTTTCTCCGGGCCATAATTTCTTATCAACCTACCTCAATTGTTTGCTACAGGCTTGCACTACAGTGGAAGAACCTAACTCGGATAAAATACTCTCTATTTTAATCTTTCCCAAGATTTGGGAAAGAAAAGTGGTGTAAAAACACCACTAAAAAATAAGCCAAAACTGGGTCGAGCGCCATCGGCGCACACCCAGTATGGGAAGCTCTTCCATAGTACAAACCCTCGACTTCCGTAAAACAGTGCGCAATGCGTCAATTCGTCATTTCTTTTTTTATCCGAGACACGTGAAGGATGTGTCTCTGCCATATGCATTATGAAACAGTGATAATTCAACTCGTGGATAATGGTTTTCCTGTGACTGGAATTATGGATCTGAAGATCATATAATAACAGGACTGTGTTTTATATATTCTCGTTAATATTTTCAACCACATTCTCATTGTATATTATTTACTATTCCTTTTTCGCAAATGTTTTGTTTTCGACATCATGCGATTCGACAATGAATTTTTTCGGTTGATGAATTAATTTTTGGAGTTAGGTGTCAATCTGGGACTGTCTGGACAGGATTTCTTCACTCTGTTGAGGGCTGAATTTTTGTTTTTTCGGTCCCTGTCGACCGTCTGGGTTCTGTCATGTACCCACGGTTTTTTTTTCTGCCACCTTCTTTCGTAGTTGAGGGTGTTCTTCTACTTACTGTTTCTGTTGAGTTCACCTTTTTCTTCTACTGCTCTCACCTCTGTTATTTCCAGTTCAGTTCCTTTAGGGCAATTCCTTTTGCCATCGCCTTGGTGCGTTCTCGTGGCCGTTTCTTCCGCACCCGCGGGTGGTGTGGAACGCTGTCATTTCGGGAGCCTCCCGACTCGACCACGTCTGGTGTGAGTTTACCCCCTCCATGGGTGATGTGCAGCTCCTCCCGCTCCCGCAGGGGGGGGGGGGGGGGGACTGTTGTTTCGGGGGCCTCCGGACTCGACCACGTCTGGTGTGAGTTTTACCCCCTCCATGGGGGATGTGCAGCTCCTCCCGCTCCTGCGGGGGGTGGGAACGCTGTTGTTTCGGGGTTGCCCGACTCTACCACGTCTGGTGAGAATTGCCCCCCTCAGTGGGGGATGTGTAGCTCCTCCCACACCAGTGGGGGGTGGGGAACGCTGTCGTTTCGGGGCTTCCCGACTCAACCATGTCTGGTGAGAGTTATTCCCCTTCCGTGGGGAATGTGCAGTTTTTTTTTTAACGTGGTGGATACTGCGGGAGCTGTTGGATTTCTGGTGAAGAGATGCCTGGCTCCGGGACTATGCGCCCTCTCCAGTCGACATATGAGGCTGTCACTAGAGTTGTGACTCCTCCTTTGGTGGCCGAGCTTGGTGGCTTTCTCCGCTTTTCCGCCAGTTCCAACAGCTCCCGTCGTATCTGCTGCTACTGCTGTTCCGTCTACAACGTCATTGGTTACCGTTTTAGCTGGCCTCGGCTTATCCCTGCCAGGGTCTGCAGGGATGTCTGTAGTGTGGTTGTGGGGTATCGGCCTCAGCCTTCCCCGACTGTGTCCTCTCAGCCATTGAGCACAGTAGTTTTATACCTGCAGTGGTCTGCTGCGGTGTCTGGTTGTGTAGATGTAGGGGTATCGGCCTCAGCCTTCCCTGACTTCAACTCGGCGAAGTTGGAAGTGGCTGCCGGCCGGACCCTCTGCTGTGGTCTCTGCGCCATCGAGCACCACAGTTGTCATTGGATTCGGATGTTCTTAGTGATGCACTATGAACTCCGTGGCATTTTCGTCCACTCATTCTGGCCACACGACCAGTTTTGAGGGACCAACGTCTTTTGTGCAGCCTGGACCTTCTGCCCTGCAGAGGTCCGCAGTGACTCTCATGAGTTCCTGCTATGTTGATCCTCGGGGTGTGTCACACCCCTATACATGTCTGCCTTCAGACGTTTTGGCTGCCGCCCGTCATCCCACGTCAGGTGTTTTGGAGGATCGTGACCCTTCGCTGGTTAAGAGGGTCAGAGGTTTTTCGGTTCGTTCCCCTGTCGAACCGGCCAGTACGGGCAGTGAGCTTAGGGAGGCCCTTTTCTTACTCACTCAGGTTCTGTCAAACAGCCTTCTCGTTGCTTCCAGCGAGGCAGCGAGTGGTTTCCAGGCACCCCCTATGGCGCTGCCTCCCGGGATTGGAAACAGGCCACTTTCTGATCCCCCTGGTGTTCCGACACCATGGGAGGCGTCGGCTGGTTTGCCCACGATGGGCTATGTGTCTTCCGACTCAGAGGAAGAGTCAGACATGCTTGATGTCGAGAGCCAGCAGTCTTCGGACTTGGGGGCAGCTCTTGATTTCGTGTTTGGGTTCCTTCCGGATCTCAAACCATCTAACCAGTCGACAGTGTCAGCCAGGCCGTGATCATCTGAGGAGCAGTGCGCTACTCTTCGATCTGCTTCTTTGGCAGGTCTGCAACTTTTCCATGGTTCTGTGTTGACGGTCCGGGATGACGTCCTACGTCATTCCAACGATCAGCTGCTGTTTCTTGAGCTTGATCAGCCTTCTAGGGTAGGCACGGGCCATTCCAAGCCTAACAAGTACCCTCTGCTTCCTCTGCGAAGCAAAGGGGCTGATCCCTCTGCCTCTGCTTCTACTTCTTACTCAAGGGGTAAGGGTAAGCGTCGGTAGTCTTGAGGGAAGTCCCAGGATTCTTCATTCAGTAGAGGAGGTGTTTTCTCATCTCGCGAGCCTAGCAGGGTTCGCAGACCATCACATCCGATCCTTGGGTGTTAGATGTTGTTTGGTCCGGGCTGCGAATATCCTTCCGAAGGCACCCCACTCTGTCTAGGGTGCCTCTTCCAACCGCAGTTCCTTCAAACAATTTACGTCGGGAACTTTTGTCAACAGAGATAGACAATCTCCTGACAAAAGGAGGCGATTGAGGTCATCAAGAACATTAGGTCAGTTGGTTTCTATTCCCGCCTGTTCTTGGTGCCGAAGAAGGACGGCCGACTCCGACCGGTTATCGATCTGGGTTTCTTGAACCAGTCTATCATTGCTCCCAAGTTCAGCATGGAGACTTTCAGGTCGGTCCTTCGTTCAATTCACCAGGGTGATTTCGCTTCCAGCTTCGACCTGCGAGACGCTTACTTTCACGTTCCGATTCATTGGGCGTTACGGAAGTATCTGAGGTTCGTTTTTCTGGGGCGAGTTTACCAGTTCAAGGCCATGCCTTTCGGCCTCAACCTGGTTCCTTAGGCCTTCACCAGACTGATGTCGCATGAGATAGCTTTCCATCGCACACAGCCCAGGGTGACTACTTCGGCATATCTAGACGATATCCTCCAGGGGCTTTCCAATGCTGCCTTCCTGGAGTCGGATGTCGCCACTCTGTTGAGCTTGCTCACGTCGCAAGGTTTCAGAGTCAACGAGGAGAAGTCGGACCTGGTCCCTTCTCAGTCGTTTTATCATCTGGGGATGGCTTTCCGCACACAATTCAATTTGGTGGCGGTTCCCCAGGCCAAGGCTGTGATTCTCTCAGCTTTTGCTCTGACTCTGTCCCAGTCCACTTCCGCTACGGCCCGGAGTATTCTCCGGCTACTCGATCTCTGCTGTTTGGTGACGGATCTCATTCCTCTAGGTCGGCTGCGTGTCAGACCTCTCCAACACTTTCTGCTCAGTCGTTGGAGGCCGAATGTCGATTTTCTGAATCTGGTGCTTCAGTTTCCAGAATATCTTTATCCTCACCTTCTCCTCTGGGTGGATGTCCAGTGGCTTTCGCAGGGTGTTCCGTTGGACTTACCCACATCCGATCGAGTTCTGATGGCAGATGCCTGCGATCTCGGATGGGGTGCGACGTTGGATCCTCTAGGTCTTTCCATTCACGGGATGTGGGACCAGGATCATGCAGCTCTACACATCAACCAGAAGGAGCATCTTGCTCTTCTTCTGAGTTTCAGGCAGTGGATCCCTCACCTGACGAATCGCCAGGTCCTTCTGTTGTCCGACCATTCGACAGTGGTTGCTTACATTCGGAACCAGGGCGACACGCACTCTGTTCCAATGTACGAATTGGCTCGGGATCTTCTACTGCTCGCTCAGGATGTCCACGCTGGGGTGGCTGTTCGTCACCTTCCAGGTCATCTGAACATCCTAGCCGACTCCCTGTCCCGTCGGGGCAGGGTCATTTCCACCAGGTGGATGCTCCATATGGCGGGTTCCACCACTCTCTTGCGACTCGCTGGAACCATCCGGTGGACACTTTTGTGTCCCCGTGTCCAGATGCTTTGGCTTTCGCAGTGGACGCTCTGGCCCTCCTTTGGGATGGTCTTGTCGGCTACGCCTTCCTACCGGTTCTGATTCCGCCTCAGGTTCTTGCCCAGATGTGAACCTGCAGTCATCGAATCCTTTCGATCACACCCGTCGTCTCGGTGGGTGTGGATGAATCTGCTCCGCTCTCTGTTAGCGGCAGTTCCGGCATGTCTCCCTCTACCTCGCGACTTTCTTTGCCAAAGTTGCCCGAGGAGGTTTTACATTAACCCGTCTTCATTGTGCCTTCGCACATGTCTTTTATTGGGTCCTGCCTCCTTCGTAGTGGTTTTTCGAGACACGCAGTGGAGTTGCTTTTCTTCTTCAAGGAGGCACTCACTCCACTGGTTTAGCCTCTGTGGCTAAGTGGAAGGTTCTTCTGTCGATGGTGTGCGATCACTCTGTTGCTTCTGTCACTCCTTTGATCACACCGCTTGCGGAGTTTCTGGTATATGTTTGTTTCTGGGAGTCTCCAGCAATGGGTACATGTCCATGCTTCGGAGACATTTTTTTTTTCATATGTGATACCGCATTGTTTCGACACTCATCCTTGCCTCTCCAAGCTTGTTCAGCTCTTTTCCTTGAAAAGGCCTAGGACTTTGCAGTTTCCTCCAAGATGGTCACTTTCTTGGGCGCTGCTCTGCTTGAGGGTGGGGGGCATTCACGCCTCTATCCTGGATGAATATGCGTTCTCTCACATGCCAGATCTCTCCTGCATCCATTTCTTGATGGATTTGTCTTGCTGTTCGTGCAGCTTCCGCTCGTCTAGCTACTGGTGATTGTTTTACCAAATGTTTTTTCTGCCACGAGGTGCGTGCATTGTCTTCCTCTTTTAATAACTCTGTCATGTTGTCGGATGACGGATGTTATTCTGGCAGCCTTCTGGAGAAATGCTACATTCTCCTTTTATCTGCGACAGTTGCAGGAGCCGACAGAGAACCTTGGGGCCCTCTTTCTTCGGCTCAGGCTGTTGTCTATCCTAGCCTTTCAGCTTTTTTCAGGGTCAGTTCCAGCTTTGTGCTGTTACTGCCCTTTCTGTCTGTGCGTCGCACTTCACCATACACCTCATCTTTCATTGTCTTTTCTAATGTTTGTGATGCTATGGTTTGATAGGCCTAGGGATCTTTTCCTCTGTCCACAGTCCCAGTGCTATTGAGTTATGTGTGGGTTGGTTATGTGATTCCCTCCAGCCTTTTGTCTATTCAGCCTGTAGTAAACAATTGAGGTAGGCTGATAAGAAGTATAAATTTTATAGTAAATTTCCTTTCTTATTATACCTACCGAAATTGTTTACATGGAGGCCCTCCCGTCTTCTTATTCGGGTAAGAATCCTTCCTCCCCGCTGATCACATAACTCCTGTGTTGTTCGGAATCAAAAGAATGATGAATTGACGCATTACGCATTGTTTTATGGAAGTCGTGGATTTGTACTATGGAAGAGCGTCCCATACTGGGTGTGTGCCAATGGCGCTCGACCCAGTTTTGGCTTATTTTTACGTGGTGCGTATACACCACTTTTCTTTCCCAAATCTTGGGAAAGATTAAAATAGAGAGTATTTTATCCGAGTTAGGTTCTTCCACTGTAGTGCAAGCCTGTAGTAAACAATTTCGGTAGGTATAATAAGAAAGGAAATTTACTATAAAATTTATACTTCTTAACCACTAAATATTTTTTAAAAAAAACTTAATAAGGCCATACAACGTTGATTGTCTGTTTCTCAGGCCATTTTTTCCCAAAAAAGTATGCGGGTGGGTGGCTTTATTAGCTCACCTGACTTTCTGTCAGGAGAGCTATAGTGATCACTCACCGTCTGTCGTCCGTCGTCTGGCGTCCGTCGTCCGTCGTCCGTGAACATGGTGTTTGCGTCTTCTCCTCCCAAACCGCTGAACCAATTTAATTGATATTTGAGATAATGGTTTGTTATGACATCGCAATTTGATTTTGTTCAAATCAAGTTGCCCCGCCCGTGGGTAGGGCCACACCCAAAAAGTGAGCTGAAATCTTAAAAAATCCTCTTCTCATGAACCAGCAGTAGCAGAGACTTGATATTTGGTGTGCAGCTTCCTTTTGAGGTGTAGACTCAGAATTGTTCAAGAGAAGTTTGTGGGGCTATACTTGGCGTCGTTATGGGAGGGGCAAAATTTTTGGCCCCGCCCGAAATTTCTATTTTCCAAACCGAGAGGCTGATTTGAACCAAATTTTATGTGAGGGCTTATTGGGTCATAAGTACCTAATTTATGCTGATTTTTTTTTTCCCGTAGCCCCATGGGAACTGCAGGAGCTAAAAATAGAAAAAATTAAAACGCCCATATCTCCAAAACTGCACGGCACCGAGAATTTTTATTTGGTGTGAAGCTTTCTTAGGACCAACAGAAAGAATTGGTAAAAAAAAATTGCCATCGGTTTTATCATAGGGTACAGTTTCGGGACTTTGAAAAAGTGCTGAGTCAGCACTTTTTAACACTGTAGGCAATGGGAAAAACATTAAAAAATCTTCTTCTCCAGATCCAGCAGGCAGAATCTTTTGATATTTGGTATGCAACATTGGAGGGTGGATCTGATTCAAGTTTGTTCAAATCGGCCCCCTGGGTTCATATTTGGGCTCAGTATAGGAGCCCGATTTCGAACTTAGTGCATTTCAGGCAAATTTCTTAAAAAATCTTCTTCTCCAGATCCAGCAGGCAGAATCTTTTGATATTTGGTATGCAACATTGTGGGGTGGATCTGATTCAAGTTTGTTCAAATCGGCTCCCTGGGTTTATATTTGGGCTCAGTATAGGAGCCCAAATTTGAACTTACTGCATTTCAGGCAAATTTCTTTGAAAATCTTCTTCTCCAGATCCAGCAGGCAGAATCTTTTGATATTCGGTATGCAACATTGTGGGGTGGATCTGATTCAAGTTTGTTCAAATCGGCCCCTTGGGTTTATATTTGGGCTCAGTATAGGAGCCCAAATTTGAACTTAGTGCATTTCAGGCAAATTTCTTTGAAAATCTTCTTCTCCAGATCCAGCAGGCAGAATCTTTTGATATTGGGTATGCAACATTGTGGGGTGGATCTGATTCAAGTTTGTTCAAATCGGCTCCCTGGGTTTATATTTGGGCTCAGTATAGGAGCCCAAATTTGAACTTAGTGCTTTTCAGGCAAATTTCTTCAAAAATCTTCTTCTCCAGATCCTGCAGGCAGAATCTTTTGATATTTGGTATGCAACATTGTGGGGTGGATCTGATTCCAGTTTGTTCAAATCAGCCACCTGGATTCATATTTGGGCTCACGATAGAAGCCCAAATTCGAACTTAGTGCATTTCAGGCAAATTGAAAATCTTCTTCTCAAGATCCAGCAGGCAGAATCTTGTGATATTTGGTATGCAGCATCCTTAGGGGGGTGAGATTCAAGTTTGTTCAAGCCATGTCCCTAGGTCCATATTTGGGCTCACTGTGGGAGCTTGAATTGTAACTTTGTTCGAAATGAGGAATTTTCTTAAAAAATCTTCTTCTTCAGATCCAGCAGTCCGAATGGTTTGATATGTGGTGAGTAGCATCCTTGGGGGGAGGGGGGGGGGGGATTCAAGTGTGTTAAAGCCAAGTCCATGGGTCCATATGTGGGCTCCCTGTGGGAGCCCAAATTATTTAGTCAATATGAGGAATTTTTCTTTAAAAATCTTCTTCTTCAGATTTAGCAGTTGGAATGTTTTGATATTTGGCATGGAGCAACCTTGGGGGCTGAGATTCAAGTTTGTTCAAGCCAAGTCCCTTGGTTCATATTTGGGCTCACTAGGGGAGCCTGAATGACAACTTAGTTCAAAATGAGGAATTTTCTTTAAAAATCTTCAGATCCAGCAGATGAATGCTTTTGATATTTTTTATGCAGCATCCTTAGGGGGGTAAGATTCAAGTTTGTTCAAGCCATGTCCCTAGGTCCATATTTGGGCTGATTGTGGGAGCTCGAATGGTAACTTGTTCAAAATGAGGAATTTTCTTTAAAAATCTTCTTCTTCAGATCCAGCAGTCGGAATGTTTTGATATTTGGTGTGCAGAATCCTTAGGGGTGTGAGATTCAGGTTTGTTAAAGCCAAGTCCCTGGGTTCATATATGGGCTCCCTGTGGGAGCCCGAATTATGACTTAGTTCAGTATGAGGAATATTCTTTAAAAATCTTTTTTTAGATCCACTGGTCAGAATATTTGGATATTTGGTTTCAGCTTTTCTTAGGAGGAGCAGATGCAACTTGTGGAAATCAATTCTCTGGGTTGATATTTAGGCTACCATGTCAGGTGAGTGCCCTCAGGCCCCCTGGGGCCTCTTGTTTTATTTCTTATGAGAGATTGTTTGTGGTAATTCACCCCTACCCAACATCCTGGTGGTCCACGCAGCCACATTGGTTATTCACTGGAGGGGTGTTGGGTAATAAATGAAGGGTGTTTGGAATGTTTTTTTCTCAGTGAAACGTGAAAATTATTCCATGGCACGGGGCGAAACGTTACAGGGACAGAACATCTCTGGGAAAAATGTCGAAGTGCTGTAAATTACCAACTTTCACAGATTTATTTTATCAAAATATGAAATTCCCTCACAACTTGCCTAAGAAAATCGTGAATCGGAATTTTTCCCCAATATATTCGTAATTATAACAACCTATTTGAACGAGCAGTTCATCCACAAATCATATTTTTCTGAAAAATTAAATACAAAAACGAATAAATGTTTGCGTGTTTTTTTCCCAATTCGACTGCACACAGCTGATAATATACAATTTATTTTTAAATGCAAATGTTACTTTTATTTCAATCAAAGGTTATTGTTTGATATATCATTGATTCAAACAATTATACTATTCCCAAAATTCACTTAATTCCATAACTGGTCAACTCACTACACAGTTTCGAATAACACAATGATGGCCATTTACAAAAAAAAAACCCCAAAACGATGTCTGGAGAACGTGTTCCATTCAGCACTGTGCCTGACTCTGCAGAGTTTCTCAGGGCTGGGTGCAAATCAGCCTTGGTGCGAATCAACCATTCCAGTTTGTAATTGTTGTCAGTCTGAAAGACACTGCTGCTCTGTCTGTCGTTATACTTACTTTTTACGGTATAAAACATTTTTTGACTTGAGTATTGCTAAAACCCACCCACTTTATCAAAGTATGCTGTAGAATAAATGCAGAGTGTGTGGTATTTAAAATTCGCTAACGCAAGCATTGGTACTATAGATTTACCAAAATGAGCACAATAACTTTAATTTTAAAAGATTTTTGGAGGTGATAAAAAGGTTGCATGCACAGCAAAAATGACCAGGTGTGTGGGTCTGAGAAACAGAGGTTCTTTTTTTTAAGGCCTAACAGTTTGTAATATCAAAAGACTGTGTCACAAATTATATATATAATTATAATATGGTATGTGCACCTCAAGGTCACAGGCCCTATGATAAGGGGACACTTAGAAAAACATGGACATTTGTTTGTCCGGGCCATAATTTCTCAACCACTGAATATTTTTTAATGAAACTTTATAACAATATCAAAAGACAGTGTGTCACAAATTATAATATGATATGTGTCTCAAGGTCAAGGTCACAGACCCCCAGGATAAGGTGACATTTAGAAAAACTTTGACATTTGTTTGTCTGAGCCATAATTTCTCAACTGCTGAATAAGAGCTCCGCCTGACAGTATTTCTATGGAGCTTTTCTAATGCTAAGTTGTCCGACGACCACCCATCCATCTGTCTATTCATCCTTCCATCATTTGTCCATCCATTGTCAACATTTTGTTTGCCCGGCCCATAAATCTTGATCTAATCGGCAGATCTTGTTCATACTTGGTACAATTATTGCTCATGACTTAAAGGTTTGTAACGACATTGATCCAAGGTCATATCATCAAGGTCACATACAGCAAAACTTGTATATTGTTATACAGCCCTTGTCCGGTCCATATAACTTTGTATCATTGACAGATCTTATTCACAGTTGGTACAATTATTTCTTATGACACAAAAGTGTGTCATGACTTTGATCCAAGGACATACCATCAAGATCAAGGTCACAGACAACAAGACTTTGATATTGTTATACAGCTGTTGTCTGGGCTGTATAATTGAATCTGTGCGACAGATTTTGTTCATACTTCACACAATTGTTACCCATAAACTAACCTTGTGTCATGACCTTGGCCCATTGTCATATCGTCAAGGTTAAGGTCACAAGCAGTAACACTTGGATTCTTCTCTTGTATTTAGTTTCCCCTAAAAGCAGTGACCCTCCACAGGGATGTCTAGGTGGAGATGCCTCTTGTTTTATAATCAGAAAGTATGACTAATCCTGTGCATTGCACAGGGTTAATTACAATTTCTGGGTATAAAAAAATTGGTTATTTACTGTGTATATAACCCTTGCACTGTGTAGTCTTAGTGTATATCTCATCTATAGCAACTCTTTAGTTCACTGTAGTTACCAATACCAACCAGTAATATTCTCAAGATGCATTTAAACTCATTGGAATGGCTTGTGGAAATGTTTTTTTTAGTGAATTCCAAAAATGAAAGCACATTCTATTTTCAATTAATAGCTTGTTTTATGTGGAAAAAATGGATTAGCAAATAAGGATGATTTTACTGCACTGTTGCTGAACATATTAATTCTCTACCTGAAAACTCTAAATTTTAATAAATGCAATTTGATTTTTGTTTAGGCTCTTTCCAGTGGTGTGTCGCATAAGAGTAAGCCATCAATGTGATAAAAAAAAAACTCGGAAAATCTATCTGAGATGTTCTAATGAGGATGGGTGGCGGTGAAGAATGATTATCTGAAATACTAAATTTACAAGTTTTTATTGTGATTACAACAGCTGAGAGAAAACTTTAAACACCTCGGAGATCATGACCTGTTTTAAATGCTTGATCCTCTTCCCTCCTCACCCATCATTCATTTTGACTATCTTTTTTATGTTTAATATTGGATGTGTTAACATAAATTACAGTGAAATCCACTTAATTGGATACCACTTAATTGAATAACCCTGTTAATTATACCCCAACTTTTTTCTGTGTGTCCATGCATGTGTCCATGCGACTGTTCATCTGTACGTCTGTCTGTCTGCACTCAGATGTCTGTTCACATTATAACTTCAACATTACTGCTCAGATTTTGCTGAAATTTCATTCAGGTGTTCACTATCATGAGATCTTAAAGTAGCATCAGTCGTTTTGCTGTTGGAGTATTTTTTCTCTGAGTTATGGCACTTTGAATAGACAAAAATAGGCTGGTTTTTTGTCTGTTCGTCTCGTATCTCAGATTTGGGTTATTGTATCTCAATGAAATTTGGAATGAAGATTGTTTATGGGAAAGGCTTTCAAATGAGTCTTGAATAATATTTCTTACTTTTCACTATTTAGACTTATCCCCCTTTTTAACTTTGAAAATTAGCTGTTTGACTCTTAAAGTAGCCAATTTTATGTCTGTTTACCTCATATTTCAGGTTTGGCTGAGTCATGTCACTGCAGTAAAACAAAGAAAATACATGCAAATCACCTCCCCACATGTGGCATTATGTCTTTGTTCTACATCTCTTATTTAGTCACTAGACTTCAGTAACAGGTGTTTTTGGCCTTCACAATTACCTTGCTGCAAAGCAAAGACAATAATTTTGCTGTTTCCCTCATAAAATAGCCAATTTTTTACCTGTTCGCCTCGTATCTATGGTTTGGGGTTAGCGGCTGTCAATGAAATTTGGAATGGTTGAATTCGTCTTTTCTCATTGTTTGGTGGTATGCACCGTGGGGGTATACCGCAGGGCATTGCCCCCTCCCCCCTTCTTGTTGACTATAATATCCAAACACCAAACCATTAACAATACTTTTAGTACAAATTTGTCCTGTTAATTGCATATGGGTTATAGAGTAAACTCCTGTTAATTGAATGAAAATCATGAAATATGTCAGGAAATTATCCTGACATTTACTGAATTCCGCTTGTTTAGAGATCTATTTTGCCTCAGTACATCCAATACAGGCATTTTATCTTTTATGTCTTGTTTGACAGAGCTCCAGGACAAAATATGAAATTGAATCAATGTGGCCAGAAATGACAAAACATTCAGACTGGTTATTACTTGAAAACTCAGAGTGTTAGTATAGGTGAAATCTTCCAACATCGTATATATTAGGGTATATCATCACTTTAAAGACACATGGCTTCAATGAAATGCCCAAAACACTTATTGTTTCAAACACTGAATATTTTATCTGTGTACAGAGGAGAGGCAACAAAATGTAGTACAAAGAAAGAAAAAACAAAAAATATACCTGGAAAGGAAAATAAAGACATATTTTAGATATATTTGTTGTTGTGAAATTTACAGAAAAGTAGTGTTGTCTTTTGACACTCTTCAATAAATTTTAACAAAAACCATGTTCTTCCACCAAATTTACACAAACCAACAATAGACTTCCTTTATTGATCATATACCATGGTTATGAAAAGTCATTGAAAAATATATTCAGGCAATTGTATGGCACTTTTTGGTCAAGATGTGAACTTACAAATGTACTATTTCTGTAGCTTAAACTACTGTTTTCCCCACAGAGATAATACTTAATCTAATCCTATCTTATGGGAAGGGCTCTCTGAGAGAGCTTCCTGAGGATCAGTGTTAGTTGAAGGTATTATTGGTTTGACATACATGTACATTACGAGTGGGAAGTAGTTGTAGGAACAACCGCGGTATAATCAGGAATCGAAACGCGGTTGTAAACTTTCAATAAATGCGTTTATCGTTTTTTTGTTATTCTCCAGGAGTATCGTTTGACAGTTCGTTTCTGTTTCCAGTTGTAAACGAAGATAAACGCGTTTATCGTTTTTTTTCGTGGTTATCCTCCAGGGATATCATGTAACAGTTCGTTTCTCTTCCCGATTGTAAACGAAGATAAACATTCATCCGTTCGGCAAAATTAATAGGCACATGTGCTTCAACTTGAATGTACAATAGCACACTAAAAGAAAATACAGCAGCACAGAAATCGCCTGCATAGCGTGTAGCTATTTTATCTCACAGAAATTCCCTCCAAACATCTTGCCCTATTTATCACTTAACACTATCCCCCGCCTCTTACAAAAACCACCACTTTGCAATGTCCCCCCCCCCCCCCCCCAAAAAAATGCCAATTGTCTACCTGTTAGTTATATTCACGGACGAGGTCACCTGGACCACTTGCTTCGTTCACTGATAGGAATTGAACAATAACACGTTCAAGTGACTGAAAACAGGAGAATTTGTTTCATTTCAATCATTTATTCACAATGATATTGGGGAATGTGACCCAGAGTTTTGATTTTCAATTGGAATGACAGCCCACAATGAGCAACAACAACGTAGACCGTACGAAACAATGCTGTTGCTCATCACATGCTTTGGGAATTGAGGACAATTTGTCCCTACTCAATTTCACCCAGACTTTTCATCGGTTCAAATTGAAACATTCAATCGAAATTAATTAAAGCATCCTTTTTTGCGAACTGTGAAAGAAAGTCAAGTGGATCATCCATTAGTAGCATTTTCTGACAGCTCTTTCTGAAGAGTAGGCCTGCCCTTACTTGTACAGCAGTGCACAAAATTCATCGATAATGAAGGTCGGGGGGGGGGGGGGGGGGGGAGCTACCATTCAGTAGCATAAGTGTGTGTGTGTGTGGGGGTGGTGCTTAAAATTTCCGCTCCCCCTAAATATACACAATTACCAACACATCCCAAAAGGAAGCCTGGAGGTTGTGTGTTATTCGAGACAATTTCATGACAAATTTTCTCACCGTCATGCTCTACCCACCTCGACAAATGCGTTACTTTCTCTTTTCTTTATCCAACGTAATGGCCAAAACCACCCAGCACTTTTCACAAAAATCATAATTCATATGTTTTAATATTAGGCTGTATAGTTCCGGAGGGAGGGGGGGGTCATACGCTAGATTTTTGAGACAATGTTCAGATCCCCCCTCCCCTCCTCCCCCCCTCCCCCCCCCCCCCAAGAAATTTACTCCCCTCAGAAATTATTGGGACGCAACTTGAGATTTTTTTGTTGTTTAGTCTAAATGTTATCCGCGTTAGGTAAAGTGTTTTGGGGGGGATTAGATTTTAACGACAGTAGAAAGGTCAATAAAAATGTCATTTATTTAAACGTAATGAATAATCTCTTCCCATTAAAATACATGTAAGCCTAGTGGGTAGTTCCGATACAAAACACCCAATCGAAAAAAAAAAAATAGCAGCCACTCCTACCCTAACTTAACTGCACACGTGGTTCATTACAGGTGTTTGTTTAGTGATCAAACCAGTAAGCAATAATATCTAATTAGATACTCACCGAAACTGTCGGCACAGTTGCCAAATTACAGGGGTTTGTTTAGTAATTAAACCTGTGGCAATAAATGTCTAATTAGACACTCGCCGAAATTGGATTAGTGATGAGGACACAAATCAATCAGCTTCCCATTGTATGATTCTTCAAAAGTCATTAAAGAAATGATAAAAGTTAAATTGCTTAATATCTCCCTGGAATTGAATCATTGTCTGTTTGCTGTTTTTACATGTACATTGTACAATTAAAAATTGGACCCAAGAGAAGAGAATCCCCCAACCCACACACTTTCATCATATTTTGTCATTATGTTTTCTGTTTTCTCACTTTTAAATAAATACATATATGTTTCAAATGGTATACTTTATTTTCCCATTATGTTCTGTCATTGTGGTGTAGATGTGGCGGTTCTCCCGCTCGTGACTCCACCCCCCCCCCCCCTGCAGCACCACACATACACATACCTACGCACCATAGCGGCACTCCAGCGAACTTCGTGACAACATGTATGCTCCGGAATGAAAGTGACCTGCTACAAGCTGCAATCCCCCCCCCCCCCCACCCCCCTATTCTGGATTCTGGAAAAAAAAAGATTTTGTTCGGGCAGTTCCATATTTTTTCGGGGCATGTTAGGGATGACAAAATTATGAAAACTCCTCGAAAAACTTGATTTTCCCAATGCAACTTTAGACCTTTACTAAATGGAACTTTTCGACCAAATATTCATCCAGGTACACCCCAAAAGGTTACCAATTACCTCCTCAATTGTAATGTCAAAAAGGCAACTAGCGACTGGATCTCTTAGAATCAGTCTCAGACCATCCCATTTTTCTAAATTTACCCGGGAGGCCCATCGGACCCCCATCAGCCTATCTGTGTGTGTGTATATGTGTGCATATGTGGGGGGGGGGGGGGGGGGGGATTCTCCTATACCCACCTTGGTGTAATGCACGCGGTCTGGATGATGCCTGCAGAATCATTTCACAAACCCAAATGTTCCGCCCTACCCCACAAAAAAAATGACCCACACGCCTATGACTACAAGCAAGCGATCAAATTATGGCAACAAGATTATTTGTCCCACAAAAGTTAACGACTGACCAAGAATGTAATCTGTATGTACTATCCAGTGGTATTACGAACTGTTTCCATTCTTGGTCTGTAGTTTCCGATTGTAGGGCTAATCTGAGACTCAATGTATATTGACACTCAGTCAAATTTGCCTGACAATTTCGTATGCGTGGAATTTCAACCCGGTGGATGTTTTCAAATCCACCCACAATCTGTGTACCAGGTCTGCAAGAGGTACATGTAACCAGGCAACGGAAAGCTAAATATCTATAAAGGTCATCTATGGTGGGAGGGGTCGGTGTCCGATTTAACATGTTGGGGCGAACTGCACTGGGAGCGGAATTGTCTTAAACGTAATTTCTCAGACTTCTCACAAATGTATCATGTGTTCACTTTGACGACTGTGAAATACACATTGTCCTTTTGAAAAAGGGGTGTTTCAAATGTTACTGATGAATAAAAACACTTGCATTCTTCTTTTTCTGTCATTTGAAAACGCTTCTCTTCATCCAATTCAACTCGATAATTGCATGCGATCTGAATATCGATTCACTGCAAAACCTCTGCCTCTGATGAACAGACATAATAATAGACCTGCTGACTTCACAGTTGTGGAGTAAAAGCTGGGAACATGGAAAAAATGATATTTGATAATTTTTTTGGTTGAACCTCTAAGCCTACCTACATTTGTAATAAGAAGGGACCTGGAGGAAAAGAGGTTTGATCCCCCAGAAATGTTATCAAAATGTCAATTTTCCGAGTTTTCCACTTGGGTCGAGCACATGGCTGACTTGTGCTGTTCCGCTGTTCGGGTGAATATTTGAATATTTTTTTTGCTGTGAACACAGGGACAATAACAATGACAGAAAAGGCTCATGTCCGGATAATTCAGGAAAGTAAAAGCTACCTTACCATCATCAGTACGCACAAAAAGCCTGAATTATTTTTTTCCCAACGAATCGAAAAGCCCTGGCAAAATTGTGGTGGCTCTCCCTTTGTGTTGCTCTTGGAGGTGTGTTATTTTTTCTATTTATGGGTATGGAAATAACCCTGTTGTGTGATTCGCACGAAAGATAATCTTTTTTTTTTGGGGGGGGGGGGGGGGGGGGGGGAGGGTCAATCGGAAATTTGTGAAGGAGAAGTCACATTTCAACTCCATGTTTTGCCTCACTGCATTTTCATAATTTCTTTCCCATCTATAATGTTACGAGGCATACTGTCTCGTATTTTACTCTCATCACTGGTTTGGCAGAATACCAAAGCCATTTTTATCTTATGCATTTTCGTTGAATATTCACAGGGCTTTTAAAACAGCGTGTCAAATTCTGGGCTGACAACATGAACTTGTCTCCGAACTTCGAATCTGCAGGAATTGTGCAATTCAACTAAACGAAGTAAACGTTCAAAAAAAGATTTTTCCGACCAAAAACGTGAAATGCTCTATCGTTTATCTGCATTTCCCACTCCGGTTGCAAACGATCGGCAGACACGTTTATCGGTTTTATATTTTTTCATAAACGTTACTCGCATTTATAGGCATTTATAGTTTCGTTTATGACTGCAATTAAAACCACGAAATAATTGCGGTTTTGCTACAACTACTCCTGACTCGTAGTGTATAGGAAGTATTAACAAGTATATATACATGTACAAACTCAACTATCTCTTCTCCCACTTCGACGAATCTCTGACTTTTGAATCTTAGTTTGCATCAAATTTTCTGTACAACTCTCTTCTTTCTTATCTTCATCCACATGATCATCACGTATTTCCATCATTAACCCTTTACCTAACATGAAAAGCAGACGACACTTGCAAACAAAATTCTTGAATACCTAATTTTTTTTCACTTTTTGTCTCAAAAACATAGATTATGACCCCTCATTGGAACGAGCTCAACAAGCTCGTTTCATAGAGGGGGCAAAACCTATGTTTTTGTGACAAAAAATGAAAAAAATAATGAAAATTAATTGGCAAATTTTGTAGTTAGCACTTGCCGGTTTTGGCCTTTATATTGGGTAAAGGGTTAATTCCTCATCATAGAAAAACTCAGCTTCAAACTACTCCATTATTGCTGGTAATGTAAATTTTCTTGAATGCTGACAAATAATGGTGAACAGTTTTGATGCAAACAAATTGGTTGCACCTAACAATGCATCAAGAGGGACAACTCTAGCTTCTTTGTATCAGCCAAGATCGTCATTATATCAATCGAGTTTGAAGTCATATTTGCCAAGCTTGATAATGGGTTTATTTTTGGAAAGGAAATCATATCTAACTAGACTTTATGATTCTGGAGAATCATGGCTTTTCCTGATGAGATTCCATGATTCTTCATGACGCCACAGTGTCTGATGAATTGTTTTTAACTGTCTCACTGAAGTTCCTCCATTGATTTTAAGAGAAAGGTGAATATAGTAGTCTCAGTTTGATAAAACATTGTTTACGTAAAAACCATCATTAACGGTGGAGGGGTTAATATCAATATTGTCGTCCTACGAGTCAATGTCCGACAAAGAGAGTTATGTTTGTTTGACACATACCCACTGAGTGCTGTGTCTGTTTGAAAATGGTCCATTTTATCTCAAATGTATCAAAAATATTGATGTCTGGCCCTGTATCAATTATCCCCTATTAGACCACAGTTGTTATGCATTATTATGTAATTTTTTCACACCTTGTAGAGCTCACCTATCACATGTCTGTTAATAGCAGAAGTAAATTTCTCTCCAATTGGTTTTTCCCCGTAGGATTAGTTTTATTTATTACAATGAAGATATCCATACATACAACGACAAACATGAAGTTATTACATTCATAAATAGGAAGTGTTGTTTGTACATATGTGGAGATAAAATATACCCTGGGACGGAGAAGGGGAGTATAGCCGTCTTACAAACTGGTATATATCTAGCCCCACTGCCGGGGAAATCTTGGCGCCATGCACCACTGCATTTGATAACCGCCTTACAGAGTAGTAAATATACCTGCCCCCCTTCCCATGTTGGGGACCCCCACCTTTTATTGTAAGGTTCCTTAGGCACAACATAGCGTCAATAAGATGGATATATACTGCCACGTCGCCACCCTGGGGCGGAGGAGGGGCAGTGTATAGCCGTTTTACAGACTAGGATATACCTGGACCCACTGTCGGGGAAATGCTATAGTGCCAACACTATTTGATATTATAAGTAACTGATCCCATTGCAGCTAACGTTATTTACTGCTTTCTTATCATGCAGTGGCAGGGCGCGGTGGCATTGTGGTAGCCGGTTCTCGTCAGATCACCGAAGTAAAGCAACATTGAGCCTGGTTTATCATTGGATGGGTGGCCGTCTGAGCGATCAATTCGGACTCCCATGCTGTGTCCTTGGGCAAGGCACTTAACTCTGATTGTCCATAGGGGGCATGATGTCGCCATGTACTAAGGCATTCTGCACGTCGACGGTACGCATGTCTTCAACCAATCTAACCCTGCCTGTGCTGCAGTTCGGAGTTACGATGTTGGGAAGCTGGCAGCTGCTCGTCGTTGCTCGGTGGTTCTCTCCAGGTACTGTGGCTTCCTCCACCCGTAAAACTGTCACGGTCATGATTAGCCATTGTGCATAAGTATATGCCCTTAAACACCAATAAATAAATAATAAATGATACCATGCAGGGCAGTGTGGAGTACGAGGGGAGGCATACCTTTCAATGTGTGTTTGGTTGGAGAAAGAGGCAGGGAGGATGTGGTAACCTTGGTAATTTTGTTTGGATAAATCGACCGCTGGCGTGGGACACCGTGGAATTGACCGATGAAGCGGGACACAGTGAGAGTGGAACTTATGGGCAGTTATTCTTGATAATAAATAACTATACACTTACTTTTGAGTTCATACAAGGTGAGTATAGTAGTCTCAAATGAGAATGGCCAATATTTGTCTTGAAAACCTACGAGAGGCTTTTAGAGAAATCCTTGGAAAATACGAATTTTTAACCTTTTGAGGGGTATCGCTCTGTAACCAGCCCTAAACGGATTAATGCTTGGTTTTATGAATACCTTCATTACTTACAAAAATGATCCTCAGTGAATTTCACTTCCAGTGAGGAAGGTTATGTTTATCACGCAGGTACACATTGGGTGTTATGGGTGCCCCAAAACAGCCCATTTTCTCAAAATGTCTATACTTTGTAGGCTCTGGGGGGTTAATAATTGCTTACCGGAATAGTTTGTCCATGCAACTTGTAATGTCACTCAAAGACCTGCAAATGGTCAATTTTTCTTGAAAACGTGCTAGATTTTTTTGAGAAATCCACAGAAAACGGGAATTTTAAGCTTTTGAGGGGTATATCTCCTTAACTAGTCGACAATGGGTTAAGACCTCGATTTTTGAATATCCTTACTACTTACAAAAATGTTTCTCTATCAGGTTTGCGTCCAGTAAAAGAAGTTACGTTTCTCTGTGGCATTTCCATTTGATGTTGTCAGTGTCCGAAAACAGACTATTTCTTCAAATTTTTTGACATTTAGCAGCCCATGGAGGGTTAACAAATACCTACCAGAATAATGTATGCAACTGGTAATGTGATACCAAGACCTATCAACGGCCATTTTCTCTTGAAACCCTACAAGATGTTTAAAGAAATCCAGGGAAAGCGATTTTTTAAGCTTTCGATGGGTATCCCTGTTAACCTCCACAACAGGGGTTAACGCTTGGTTTTTTGAATACCCTTATTACTTACAAAAATGGTCCTCTGTGAATTCCACTTCCAACAAAGGTGATTATGTTTACCTCTCGTGTATACTTTGGGTGCTGTGCGTGTACGAAAACAGCCCATGTCAACAAAATTACGATGCTTGGCAGCTTGTAGATGGTTAATAAACGCTCACCAGAGTATTTTGTCCCTGCAACTTGTAATGTCACATAAAGACCTACGAATAGTCAATTTTTCTTGAACCCCTACAAGTTACTGTTAGGGAAATTCACAGAAAATGGGAATTTAAAGCTTTTAAGGGATATCTCTCTTAGCCTACCCAAAATGGGTTAAGACTTCGACTTTTGAATACCCTTACTACTTACAAAAATGTTTCTGTATAAATTGTACACTCGATAAAAGGAGGCGCTTTTCTTTGTGGTGTACCCATTGGGTGCTGTTGGTGTCCAAAAAACAGCCCATTTTATCACAATTTTGACGTTGGGGAGCCCTGTCAGAGTTAACTAATGCTGAACGGAATATTTTGTCCATGCAACTTGTAATGTCGCACCAAGACCTGCGAATAGCCGATTTTTTCTTTAAAACCTACAAGATGTTTTTAGAGAAATCCACAGAAAATGGGTATTTTAAGATTTTAATGGGTATCTCTCTTTAACCAGCCAAAAATGGGTTAAGACGTCGAATCTTGAATACCCTTACCACTTTCAAAAATATTTTCCGATCAATTTTGCGTCCAATAAATGAAGGCCACTTTCTCTGTGGTATACCGTTTGGGTGCTGTTGGCGTCCAAAAACAGCCCATTTTATCACAATTTGGACTTTTAGCAGCCCGTGGAGGGTTAACAAATGCTCACCGCAGTATTTTGTCCATGCAACTTCTATTGTCACATCAAGGTCTGGGAGTGACAATTTTTTCTTGAAAATCTACAAGACTCGTTTAGAGAAATCCACGGAAAACCTGAATTTTTTAGCTTTATGGGGGTATTGCTGTTTAACCAGCCCAAAACGGGTTAACGCTTGGTTTTTTGAACACCCTTATTACTTACAAAAATGATCCTCGGTGAATTCCACTTCCAATAAATGAAGTTATGTTTATCTCTCGTGTATCGTTTGGGTTCTCTGGGGGCCTAAAACCGGCCCATTTCATCAAAATTTCGATGTTTGGCAGCCTGTGGAGGGTTACCATATGCATCGCCAGATATGTCATGTGTATCAAAGGTTGTGGCACAGGCAGGTCTATCAATGATGAAGGTTTAAAAAAAATCTACAAGACGTGTTTCGAGAAAGTGCCGATAAACCCCAATTTTGACAGTTTTTTGCCAATTCTGACGAAATAAGGGTTAAATCGAAAATTTCGCTTCGGTACATTTTTAGATTTTGTGCCCCTCTATGCGTGTGCAAAATTTCGTGAAAATCGGTTCGAAAATGGCTTCTGAATCGTACGGACAAAATGTGTGGAAAAAAAAAAAAAAAGAAAAAAATAATAATCCGTAGAAAAACAATAGTCTTTTCCAGAGGGAAAAGCCTAATAAATAATACAG
The DNA here is from genome assembly GCA_031216915.1 of Pictodentalium vernedei. NCBI lineage: Eukaryota > Metazoa > Mollusca > Scaphopoda > Dentaliida > Dentaliidae > Pictodentalium > Pictodentalium vernedei. The sequence continues at coordinate 310,398,362 of CM062289.1, forward strand.
TAAATGAAATACAGAAGAACACTGTTAATTGAATAGCCACTTTGCGAGTGAAAATTATTCAATTAACAGAAGTATTCAATTAACAAGGATGTGTCACTTTCCTGTATTCTAGAGATAAACTTAGTATTTATCCTATTACATCTTGTTTGACAGAGCTAATGGAGATATAATATATAATAGATTGAATAACTCTATTGGATGTACTGAGGCCAAATAGTAAAATTGGGGAGCGTCAGGGTAATTTCTCGACAGGTTGCAAGATTTTTTATTCAATTAACAGGGTTTACTCTATAACCTATAGGTCAAATTTGTACTGGAGGTATGGTAAATGGTTTTGTGTAGGGAAATTATATTCAATTAACAGGGTTATTCAGTTAAGAGATATCCAATTAAGTGGGCTGCACTGTATATTGAATCACTTTCTGTACTGAAGGAATAAATGAACCTTTGGATAATGGAAGATCTCAGTTTGTTCAGTATGTTAACTATATGTTTTATGACAGGCTGACCTGAGTTGACAGGCTTCTGCTATAGTTTTAGAGAAAAAAAACCCAGATTTATAAATCAGGATACATGATGAAGCTGAAGGCTGACTGTGTTGCCTTCAGGCCAAATGAAATATATTTTGTTCTCAGGCAGTTAATTTTAAAAATCATTGAGGGAGGGGGTATTTTCATTTTTTTTATCTTATTTGTTGACTGGTTGAATGCCAAAAAAAATCTTTGAGCGCCATTCTTAAGTACATGTGTGCATAATCACAGGTACCACAACTTAAAGGTATCATATTCTATGGATGTGAATCTTATATCTTTGAATTAAATTTATACCATTTGTATGAATTTGCCTTGTGCCTTGTGGGCACTCTCCCATAAATTGTAACTTGGTAAAGACACATGAACAAATTTTGACAACCAAAAAAAAAAAATTATTACCATACACGTTAATAAAGAAATACCAAAAAACATTTGTATTCAGTCATATTTATGCACCTTTTTCAAAAAATAAATACGGTCCACATTATATTTGAGTTATTTTCTGTAGAACATAGCAAAGATATTTACAAAACAATAATAATACAGTAGAATCCTCTTAACTGAATATCCATTTTGCTAGTGAAAATTATTTAATTAACAGGAGTATACAATTAACAGGGATCTGGTCAGTTTCCTGTGTTCTGGAAGGAAACTAAGCATTTATTCTATTATATCTTGTTTAACAGAGCTCATAGAGCTCTGTCAAACAAGATATAATAGAATAAATGCCTGTATTGGATGTAGTTAGGTCGAAAAGGTTGATAAATAAGTTGAATTTGGTGCGTGTCACAGTGATTTTTTTGACATATTACAAAAATTTATATACAATTAACAGGAGTTTACTCTACAACCCATATGCAATTAACAGATCAAATTTGTACTGAAGATATGGTAAATGGTTTTGTGTTTGAAAATTATATTCAATTAACAGGGATATACAATTAAGAGATATCCAATTAAGTGGGCTCCACTGTAATAAGCATCCACTGTATTTTAAGCATGCTTTGTTGCAAACATGTGCAAATATTTATACATCAGTTAGAAAAGTAAAATTTTAAAATCTCATAATTTCATGCTAATTTTGGAAGACACTGCAAATCAATAAAAATGTTCAACAAGGGAGTTTAATTTCAATGAGAGAATGAGTGAGATCCCAAACCCTTTTTTGCCATGCCAGTGTATTGTATAACAGAAATTGACAGTGTAAAATATCAAAATGAGTGCAGGATGGATAGCTACAAGAAATGTATGTGTGAGCACAACCACTAACAGGCCTTTATATTGGTCTAATTTGGGCACAGCGAACAGTTATCGACAACGCTCATGGCAGGAGAAAATTTTCAAAATTCAATCTGAAAAATGCAAAATCCTGACTTCTAGCAGCATAATTTAGCATTTGGTAATACCCAAAAGTTTGACATAATTTAGCACCACAGAATGCATTTTAATGATCTTCCTATGAGATGCAGAGGTGAGCAAATCGGATATTTTGCATAACCCCTGAACAATTGTGCAAAATAATTTTGCACAACTCTTTCTGAATTTGACAACCTCTTCTTCACGAGTAGATATAAATGTGTTATTCACCTAGTTTCACCAGTTTCCAAATTCAGTGTTGAAAATCTCTAATCGAGTCTTTACTTCTCAGAATAATAAGACAAACAGCATGAAGTTACTTTTATTTTTAAACTTTAGGGTCGCGATACCCATTTCTCAAAGCAGCTACACCAATTGGTATCTTGTTCGAGGACCATTGCATTTACCTGAATACCATGAAAATAGGTGAGCAAATTGGAAATTTTGCATAACCCCTGAACAGTTGTGCAAAATAATTTTGCACAACTCTTTCTGAATAAGATAACCTCTTCTTCACGAATCGATAGAAATGTGTTTTTCACCTAGTTTCACTGGTTTCCAAATACAATGTTGAAAATATGTAATTGAGTCTTTACTTCTCAGAATAATGAGAGAAACAACATGAAGTTACCTTTATTTTGAAACTTTAGAGTCGCGATACCCCTTTCTCAAAGCAGCTACACTACCGGGTAATTGGTATTGCGTTCGAGCATTGCATTTACCTGAATACCATGAAAATAGGTGACAAAATTGACATCTCAGGCATTGGGTATTTACTTCAGTTGAATAAAGTCTGAGTCATTAATAACATAATGCAGTTCAACATGCATTCGTTTTTATGGGTTTTGCATCACTGACACACTAATAAGACTGTAACACACACTAATAAGACTGTAAGTTTGCTAACCTCCATTCACTTATTCCCTCAAATCAACCTGTGTCACTCGTTTGTTTCAGAGCACAGTTTGTGCCATACACATACGCAGTTGTTGTATTTATGTTGGTTTTTCCTGAACGTGTTGATCATGTTCAGGAAAATCCAACATAAATACAACAACAGCGCATGTGTATGGCACAAATTGTTTCTAGAGGGGTTACAGTATGAAAAACCAATGACATTGAATGATTGAGTCAGTGACTGGCCTCCCTTTATAACATAAGTTGACAAGTCTGTATACAGATACTTTGAACTTAGTCAGGTTTGAATCGCGCATACGATTGGGGGTCACTTGGCTGTGTACTAGTACATAAGCACAAATGGAATACAACTGTTCATACTTATGGATAACTAATCAAATGCATTTTTATTCTCGAGAAGTACTTGCCTTATTATTAAACACCAACTTCTAATTTGGGCACATTTATTGTAATTTGGATACAACATTTTTGGCAAATTTGGGGAAATATAAAGGCCTGTAATGTACTCGCCATATCTGTCTAGTGCTATTCCCAAAATGGGCAGTAGAAATTTTATTATTTTAAAAATGTTTGACTTCAAACACAGCTTATAATCCTTCATTTCTTATCAACCTACCTTACAATTGTTTACAACAGGCTTGCATTACAGTGGAAGTCCCTAACTCGGAAGTATACTCTCTATTTTGATCTTTTTGATTTTTCTCAAGCAATTTGGGGAAGAAAAGTGCTTCAAAAGCACCCAGAAACAATAAGCCAAAACTGGGTTGAGAGCTACCGGCGCACACCCAGTAGGGAATGCTCTTCTCCTTGAACAGATCCACGGCTTCCGGTACCAGTGTGCAGACATGTAACCAATGACCCATTCTTTTTCATTCCTCCATCTTGGACAGATGCATTTTCATTTGCTCTAATATCAGTGATAATTCAACTTGTTGACAACATGTTTCTGTGGTTTGAATTATGGATCTGCTGATCTTACATTAACAGGGTTGTGCTTTTGTGTATATTCTTGTTATTACATTCAACCACATTTTTGTTATTTTTATATTCTCCGTGTTCGTGCGCAACTTTCGTGTACTGTGTGGTTCAGTTTATTTTTTCTTGTTGACAACTTATGTAATCCTTTTGGATATTATTGTTGGAGTTAGGTGTCAGTGGGGGGCTGTATTGATAGGATTTCTTCCCTCCGTTGAGGGCAGAATTTCTGTTTTCTGGCTTCCTTTTGGCCGTCTGGTGGCTGTTGTGTTCCCACAGGGCCTTTATTTTCTGCCACCTTCCTCTTGTAGTTGTGGGTGCTCTACTTCTTTTTTCTGTTGAGTTCACCTTCTTTTCTACTTCTCTCACCTCTGCTATGCCGAGGACTGTTCCTTGTGGGAAATGCATTTTGCCGAAGCATGTGGATGATTCCCATGTTTCATGTTCCACATATAATGGGTGTTCTTCAGATCAACCCTGTGGGCTCTGTGGGTCTTGGTTGTACACCTTTGGGTCTTCTGTGAACTGTGTGGTGCGTTCTCGTGACCGTTCCTTCTGCGCCTGTGGGAAAGAGGAACACTGTTGTTTGGGGCCTCCCGACATGACCATGATTGATGAGAGTCTTACCCCTCCGTGGGGATGTGCTGTCTTTTCCTGCAGTGGATACTACAGGAGCTGTTGAGTTTTCTGGTGAAAAGATGCCTGGTTCTGGGATGGTTGTCCCCCTCCAGTCAACATCTGAGGCTGTCACTAGGGTTGTGCCTCCTCCTTTGGAGCCGAGCTCGGTTGCTCTCTCCACTATTACACCAGTCTCAACAGCTCCTGACGTATCTGCTTCCACTGCTGTTCTGTCTGCAAAATCTATGGTCACCGTTTCAGCTGGTTTCGGCTTATCCCTGCATTGGTCTGCTGGGATGTTTGATACTTTGGACGTGGGATATCGGCCTCTGCCTTCTCTGACTTCAACTCGGCGAAGTCAGAAGGGCTTGCAGGCTGAAATCTTCTGCTGTGGTGTCTCAGCCTTCAAGCCCAGCAGGTTTTTTCTTTGGATTCAGATGTTCATGGTGGGGGTTACCATGTACTCTGTTGCGTTTCCGTCCATGCACTCTGGTCCTTCAGCCAGTTTTGCAGGACTGACACATTTTGTGCAGCCTGGACCTTCTGTCCCTCAGAGGTCTGCAGCGACTCTCCTGAGTTCCCACACTTCAGATCCTCGGGGTATTTCATACCCCTATAAGCATCTGCATTCAGATGTTTTGGCTGCCATCCGTCACCCCGCGTCAGGTGTTCTAGAGGATCATGACCCTTCGCTGGTTAAAAGGGTCAGGAGCAAAGCCACTTTGCCAGGTCATTCCCACGTTGAACCGGCTGATATGTGTCATGAGCTTAGGGGGGGGGGGGGCCCTCTCCTCGCAGGTTCTTTCCAAGAGCCTTCCTGTTGCCTCCAGCGAGGCTACTAGTGGTATACCTACACCATGGGAGGCATCGAGATGTTTGACCATGATGGGCTATGTGTCTTCCGTCTCAGAGGTTGGGTCAGACACTTCTGATGTCGAGAGCCAACAGTCTTCTGACTTGGGGGTAACTCTTGACATTGTGTTTGAGTTCCTTCCAGAACTCAAACCGTCAGCAGCCGGAAGTTTCAGCCAGGCTGCGATCATAGGTCAGGCTCTTACAGCCTGTGGAGCAACCTGCTTCTGGGCACCTTTGACCGTGCCTGTCGGTACAGGTGGTCGAAGCTTTTGCAGCTTTGAACTCTGAGCTGAGTTCTAAGGCTATGAAGATGCCATTCTTCACCAGGGCTGATAGCTTTTTGCCTCTAGTGTGTTATCGTTCCTACGAGTCCGCCAATCCGTTGGTCTGCCAAACAATGACAATCTTGGATCAAGACTCCTCTTTCCTCGGGCTTTCCAAGCCAGCCGTTATTCCTACGGCGACTCTGGAGTCCCTGATGGGCTTATCGATAGAGATGCTAAACATGCTTTCTCTCTCCGATCACGTCGTCTCAGCCTTGGCTGCTTATCTGCTCCCAGATAAGTTTGTCGCGTGTGATCTCCAAGATGCTTATGCATCTTACTCACATGCATGCCTGTAACATGGCTAACTTGGAATTAGTTCGCCGGGACGCTGTGTTGGACACATCACACAGTCCAGAGTGACTACTTCGGCATAGCTGGACAATACCCTCCAGAGGCACTCCAATGCTGCTCTTCTGGAGTCAGATGTCGATACATTGTTGAGTCTGATCACGTCGATAGGGCTCAGAGTCAACGAGGAGAAGGCGGGCCTGGTCCCTTCTCAGTCATTTTGACATCTGGGGATGTACTTCCGTACTCAGCTGAATACGGTGGCGGTTCCCCAGGCAAGGGCTGTGATTGTCTCAGCTTTTACCCTGACTCTGTCCCAGTCCATGTCTGCGACAGCTTGGAGTATTCTCCGGTTGCTCGGTCTCTGCGGTTCGGTGATGGATCTCATTCCTCTAGGTCGGGTGCATGTCAGACCTCTCCAACAACTTTCTGCTGAGTTGTTGGAGGCTGAATGTCAATCCTCTGGATCTGGTGCTTCTGTTACCAGCCTCTCTTCATCATCACCTGGACGGATATTCAGTGGATTATGCAGGGAGTTCCGTTGCCTTGCCCACGTCCGATCGTGTTCTGATGGCAGATGCCAGCAATCTCTGATGGGGTGCGACGATGGATCCTCTAGGTCTTTCCCTACACGGGGTATGGGATTGGGGTATAGGACCAGGATCAAGCAGCTCTTCACATCAACCAGAAGAAGCTTTTTGTTTCTGGCAGTGAATCCCCCACCTTTCGAATCGTCAGGTCCTTCTGTTGTCCGATAATTCGACAGTGGTCACTTACATTCGGAACCAGGACGGCACGCACTCGGTTCCCATGTACGAATTGGATCGGGATCTTCTACTGCTATCTCAGGATGTCAACGTCAGAGTGGTGGTTCATCACATTCCCGGTCATCTGAATGTCCTAGCCGACTCCCTGTCCTAATGGGGCAAGGTCATTTCCACCGAGTGGATGCTTCTCTGGGGTCCTTCCCACATCGATCTTTTGGCGACCCGTTGGAACCATCAGGTGGACACTTTTGTGTCCCCATATCCAGATCCTCTGGCTTTTTCTTGGATGCTCTGTCACTCACTTGAAATGGTCTAGTCAGCTACGCCTTCCTGCCAGTTCCGATTCTGCCTCAGGTTCTAGACAAGATATGAACCTGCAGTTGTCGAATCATTCTTATCGCTCCCCTGTTGCCTCAGCGGGTGTGGCTCTGCTCTCTGTTGGTGGCGGTTCCGGCACATCTCCCTCAATGTCACGACCATCTTTGCCAAGGTCACCCGAGGAGGTTTCACGTCGACCCGACTTCATTGTGCCTTCATGCATATCTTTTGTCAGGTCCTGTCTCCTCCAGAGAGGTTTTTTGAGCCGAGCTGTGGTCCAGGAGTGCATTTCTTCTTCGAGGCGGCACTCCACTGGTTTAGCCTGTGCGGCTAAGTGGAAGGTCTTCTGTCGATGGTGTGCTGATCACTCTGTTTATTATGCCAATCATTCGATAACACAGATCCCAGAGTTTCTGGTATATCTGTTTGCTTCTCAGGTCTCCAATCTGTTACCATCAAAGGGTACAGGTCCATGCTTTTGGAGACCTTTTCATATGTGGGAAAGCGCCGTATCGGCACAAATCCATACCTTCCAAGCTTATTCGGCACTTTTCTTTGAAAAGTCCTAGGATTTTGCAGCTTACCCCAAGATGGAATCTTTCTTGGGTGCTGCTTTGCTTGGGAGGGAGAGGGGGGCACCGTTCAAACCTTTATCTCAGGTTGATATGCGTTTTCTCACATACAAGACAGCTTTTCTGATGGCTTTTGCCTCAGCCAGAAGGGTTAGTGAGCTTCACGCCCTCTGGGTTGACCCAGCCTTTTTCAGGAGCTCTGCTAAAAGTGTTACTTTTACCTCTGATTGCTCCTTTCTGGCCAAGAATAAGATACCAGAACCAACTCCACCTCCTACCTGTACCAGGACTCTTCCTTCTGCTGAGGGTAATCACCCTTTGCTCTGTCCGGTTTGTGCAATTCGCAATTATCTCAACCGGACGCAGTTCATTAGGAAAGGCAGGAAACAATTCTTTCTGTCTCTTATTCCTTGTCAACATTTCACGATGGATTTGTCTTGCTATTCACACGTCCAATGCTTGTTTATCGACTGACAATTGTATTACCAATTGTATTTCTGCCCATGAGGTATGGGCCTTGTCTACCTCCTGGGCTTATGCTAACTCCATCAAGTTATCAGATGTTATGCAGGCAGCCTACTTGAGAAATGCTTCTACTTTCTCCACCTTCTATCTGTGTCAGTTGCAGGAGCAGTCTGAGGACTTTTTTTCTTTGGGCCCTCTTTCTTCTGCTCAGGCTGTTGTCTACCCTAGCCATTAGGCTTCTTACAAGGTCAGTTCCAGCCATGTACTTGGTTACTGTCCTTTCTGTCTGTGTGTCACACAGAGCCATACACCTCATCTTTCGTTGTCTTTTACTAATGTTTCTGATACTATGGTTTTATAGGCTTAGGAACTCTTCTTCTGTCCACGTTTCCAGTGCAGTTGGGTTGTGGGGGGAGGGGGGGTGGGTGGGGGTTGGTTGTTCGGCCTGTTGTAAACAATTGTAAGGTAGGTTGATAATAAATTTAAATTTTATAGTAAATTTCCCTACTTTTTATACCTACCACAATGGTTTACGTGGAGGCCCTCCTGTTTTCTTATTAGGGTAAGAATCTTTCCTCCCCGCTGATCACATAACTCCAATCTTGGCGGATTCAAAAGAATGAGTCATTGGTTACACATCTGCGCACTGGTACCGGAAGCCGCGGATCTGTTCAAGGAGAAGAGTGTCCTCTACTGGGTGTATGCCAGTAGCACGCGACCCAGTTTTGGCTTATTTTTTCTGGGTGCTTTTGCATTACTTTTCTTTCCCAGATCGCTTGGGAAAGATCAAAATAGAGAGTATACTCCCGAGTTAGGGATTTCCGCTGTAATGCAAGCCTGTTGTAAACAATTGTGGTAGGTGTAATAAGAAAGGAAATTTACTATAAAATTTAAATTTCTATTGAGGGATCTTAAACTATGTTTTCAAAGAAAACAGGAAGTTTTTAGTTTTGGCCTTTAAAAAATTCTTGTACAATTTTATCGTAATTTTATAATTAAGGAGGGAAGCTTTTGTTTTTGTTAATTCACAAAATAGTCCTGAAAGTAGTTGGAAGTAGAACTTTAACTTCTACAGTATTATGTGTAAAAGCATTTTCAGAAGTGACATTTTCCCATAATACAGTTGCAAATTGAACCAACTATATATCTTGTTTGACAAAGCTCAGTGCAGAGTGCAAAATGGTATCATTGAAGAGATTTCAAGATAAAAAAAAAAAAGTAATGAGGAAGATTTTCAGTGATTTCAGGTGCCTGAGAAACAAGACATTTTTTTCAAGTTTTTCCAGGATTTGTTTTTTTTGCACATATCTTCTTGTCATGTTCAGGTGAATAGTTAAAACCTTAGTAATTATGTATTAGTCACATCTTTTCCAGTTGTAAAAGAACTAGAAAACTGTAAATAAGTTTCATAACAAGTGTATATAGCCAGTTTTGTTATGTTTTTTTTTTCTTTCAGATGTGAATGAGTGCCAAGTTAGCTCATGTTCTCAGACATGTACCAATAACGAAGGAAGTTTTGAATGTTCATGTCTGCCTGGTTACTTTTTACACAGTGATAAAGTGACTTGTAAAGGTATGCTTGATTTTTTTTTCTGATGGTAAGTCTGGCTGACCATTCATTAATCTATCCGTTCATCCATTTATTTGCCTGCCTGCCTGCCTGCCTGCCCATCCATCTGTCCATCCATCCATCCATCCATCCATACGTCTTGCCATCCATCCATCTGTCTAATGACAAGGCCAGACGATTCTTGGGTAATCCATCCAGTGTGAAAGCAGTCTAATACAGTCAGGTCTATCTAACCTGGGTCCTGTGTTCTAGCTGGGCAGGCCCAAGAGTGTCGAATCCAAAGCTAAATAAGCAAATTGTTGCTTTTCTGTGGCATTATGTTGAACAAACCCCAAATGCATTACATCCCTGAAATTTTATTATATAAAGTTGATCTGTTCCTCATCAACAAGTATTGTAATAATTATTCATGATCATATTCAATATTTTATTGCTTTGCATGGTTGTCCCAATTGCTGCCAATAAGCATAATGCATTCTGAAAAATGGTAACTGTGTAAGAAAAACAGAATCGCAAAGACTGGCTTTCTTGAGACTCAAATGATTTGGCTTGTAGTGCATAATGCACAGATGGTCAATACACAAGCTGCTGAAGAGACATGAATTACAAATCTATACTAGCTACTCCCAAACTGGCTGACTAATGGTGTTGCCTCACACAGAGCCACAAAATCTCCCATCTAAAGTCATTCCAAAATTCTTGGAACCAGTTTTGTTTGTTAGACCATTGAAAATCAACAAATTGTGTGCATCCATGTGCCTTTCTCTTATGCTTCATAATTTTGTTGAAATAAAATGAACAAGCATGGAAACATTTTGTATCAACATGTGATAAAATACATTTTGTTTTCTCTAAGGGGTTTGTATGATGTGATATCATGATTCCCTTGTTAATTCTTAAATGTTCCCAGAATACACCTATCGTCCACAAAAATTTCTAAATTCAGCTCAATCATCTTCACTACTGAGTTGAGTTAATGCATCTTAAAGCTAAATTCAAGTAACGTTATAGGTAAAACTTCTTGATTCTGAAAATTTACTAATCTCTCAATAACACAGGCATATTATACACCAAAATGGATGTTGTGTTGCATAGAACTTGAATGAATGCATATCTGTAACTAAACTGGTAGAAGTAGGTTCCAGTGTTTCCCTGAATATAAACTATCACATCTATCACAGTTTGTCGAGAGTTTCAAATTATATTATAGTCAAATTATAACAAAACTGTCTATGGCTAAAGTTCCCTTGACTATCCAAGAACAAGACTTGGACATCAGACAAGTTGAATTCACAACAGCTGTTATGTTGAATTTTTACTCAGCTTTTAATCAGTATTCAGATTGTTTGTGTTTTGTTCCAAGGGAAATGCATGTTTCTTTCTTTGTGACAGCAGTCATGATTAGCCATTGTGCATAAGTATGTGACCTTAAACACCAATAAATAAATAATATTCTTAGTGACATAAATTTTGATGTCATATGTGATATTGTACTTAGAAAATCTACATGGATGTATGTTGATAATTATAATTATTCAAAAATCAAAACATGAAACTGCTGAAAACATCATCAAGTAAAATGCTAACTACCGCCACAAAAAAATATGTAGAAATTAAATACTTTTTTCTGTTTTTATCTGATATTTATATTCACTGGACTTTGAAAGTTTACCTCCAGTGGTTTTGCAGTTGTTTCTAGTCAAGTCTTGGCTGCCTCTATAGACAGCCACGACTTCCCTAGAAACAACTCGCAAGGTACTTAGAAAATAAGTTTTGAGTTTACCCAAACAATTCATGTTGGGGCACCTGTCCTTTACATTAAAAAGTTATTAAAGTCAGAATTAGGCCCTTAAGGGTTAAAACCTATATAAAAAAATAATTTAAAAAGTATTTACCATGTCATCATTGCATAGTGTGCATTTGAGATAGTTGCCTCGTGTTTTGAAGATGTCATGTTGCAGCCATTTCTAAAGTGCAAGATTAGCATCAGAGCATAAGTATTTGTCCTCATATTAAATACCAACACAGGTTCTACATATTTAATAGTTGTTATTCCTGTTTCTCAACTGACCAGATGTTCTGTTTGTACATAGGTGACAGAGAAATAAATACTTGTTTTTAAAATGTGTAAAAAGTTAGTAAAATGCAACTGTAAATTCATTTTGTCCTCCCACTTATGTATCTTGGAAATTTATCTCAATTTTAGTATCAAAACATTCAACTTGAAGGTTGATCTTCTATTTAGTTACCTGGATACAACCTTAATTGGAAGAATTTGAGTAAGGTATGTAAGCATCTAGCTTTGAAGTGTTTGGCTGGATTTAGTCTGGACACTCAAGAGACCAAAAGACCATGTTATGATCTGATGGTGAGTGAGTGTTGTGCTGTATGGTACATCAATCATCATCTATGATAGTGGTCATTTTCAAGTTGGTAATATCAGCGAACTCACCTGTATTCTGAGATTCTTATTCAAAGTTAATGTGACTTCTGAGGCTCTTTTGCTACAGTCAGCATCTTAACATTTTCAAATCTTGTTAAGTTTCTAAAAGAATTCTGAACTAGTTCTCTGCTTGGATATGCTGACAGGTCAAATGTACCAACCGGTCCAAAACACAAACATTACGTGTACACTCCATATGAAAAAATTATCCAAAAATCGACTGAGGGTGTTATGTGTAATTACATAATGTCAGACGTCCACTCACTAATCAGTGTTGATTGGACTGTATTGGGAAAAGATTCGCAAATTAACATATTAATTTCTGTTCACTAAATCCTTTTTAGCTCACCTGACTGAAAGTCAGGGTGAGCTTTTCTTATCACTCTTCGTCCATCGTCCGTCGTCTGTCGTCCGTCGTCCTGCGTGAAGGTGGTGTTTGAGCCTCTTTCTCCTAAACCACTGGCCACATTTTAAGTAAATTTCATGTAAGTAGTGGTTATATAGGGGCATTTTGATTTTTATCCAAATTAGGTTTCGGCTCATATTGAGCAGAGGTGTTGGGAAAAAATGGCCAAATTTTTTGAAAATCTTCTTCTAATGAACCACCAGTAGCAGAGACTTGATATGTGGTATACAGAGTCCTTTTGAGGTTTAAAATCAAGTTTGTTCAAGAGAAGTTTATCGGGCATTATTTGCCTTCGTTATGGGAGGGGCAAAAATTGTGGCCACGCCTAAAATTTCTATTTTCTGAACCGTGAGGTCGATTTGAACCAAATTTGATATGAGATGATAATGGGTCATAAGTAGTTGATTGCTGCCAAAAAAATTTTTCTCATTGCCCCGTGGGAACCTTGGGAGGTAAAAATAGGAAAAACCTTAAAACTGCCATATCTCCAAAACTACACGGCACAGAAAATTCTTATTTTGTATAAGGCTTACTTTTATCCAGTAGAATAGAATGGTTAAAAAAAAAACCTATCGGTTTGATCACAAGGTACTTTTTTCAGGACTTTGAAAAAGTGCTGAGTCAGCACTTTTTAACACTGTAGGCAATGGGAAAAACATTAAAAAATCTTCTTCTCCAGATCCAGCTGGCAGAATCTTTTGATATTTGGTATGCAACATTGTATGGTGGATCTGATTCAAGTTTGTTCAAATCGGCCCCATGGGTTCATATTTGGGCTCAGTATAGGAGCCCGATTTCGAACTTAGTGCATTTTAGGCAAATTTCTTAAAAAATCTTCCTCTCCAGATGCAGCAGGCAGAATCTTTTGATATTTGGTATGCAACATTGTGGGGTGGATCTGATTCAAGTTTGTTCAAATCGGATCCCTAGATTCATATTTGGGCTCACTATAGAAGCTCGAATTCGAACTTAGTGCATTTCAGGCAAATTTCTTAAAAAATCTTCTTCTCCAGATCCAGCAGGCAGAATCTTTTCATATTTGGTATGCAACATTGCGGGATGGATCTGATTCAAGTTTGTTCAAATCGGCCCCCTGGGTTTATATTTGGGCTCAGTATAGGAGCCCAAATGTGAACTTAGTGCATTTCAGGCAAATTTCTTAAAAAATCTTCTTCTCCAGATCCAGCATGCAGAATCTTTTCATATTTGGTATGCAACATTGTGGGGTGGATCTGATGCAAATTTGTTCAAATCGGCTCCCTAGATTCATATTTCGGCTCACTATAGAAGCTCGAATTCGAACATAGTGCATTTCAGGCAAATTTCTTCAAAAATCTTCTTCTCCAGATCCAGCAGGCAGAATCTTTTCATATTTGGTATGCAACATTGTGGGTGGATCTGATTCAAGTTTGTTCAAATCGGTTCCCTGGATTCATATTTGGGCTCACTCTAGAAGCTTGAATTCGAACTTAGTGCATTTCAGGCAAATTTCTTAAAAAATCTTCTTTTCCAGATCCAGCTGGCAGAATCTTTTGATATTTGGTAAGCAACATTGTGGGGTGGATCTGATTCAAGTTTGTTCAAATCGGCCCCCCCTGGGTTTATATTTGGGCTCAGTATAGGAGCCCAAATTTGACCTTAGTGCATTTCAGGCAAATTTCTTTAAAAATATTCTTCTCCAGATCCAGCGGGCAGAATCTTTTGATATTTGGTATGCAACATTGTGGGGTGGATCTGATTCATATTTGTTCACATCGGCTCCCTAGATTCATATTTTGGTCCACTATGGAAGCTCGAATTCGAACTTAGTGCATTTCAGGCAAATTTCTTCAAAAATCTTCTTCTCCAGATCCAGCAGGCAGAATCTTTTGATATTTGGTATGCATGATTGTGGGGTGGATCTGATTCAAGTTTGTTCAAATCGGCCCTCTGGGTTTATATTTGGGCTCAGTATAGGAACCCAAATGTGAACTTAGTGCATTTCAAGCAAATTTCTTTGAAAATCTTCTTCTCAAGATCCAGCAGGCTGAATCTTTTGATATTCAGTATGCACCATGCTTAGGGGGTTGAGATTCAAGTTTGTTCAAGCCAAGTCCCTGGGTTCATATTTGGTCTCAATATGGTAGCCCGAATTATAACTTAGTTCAAAATGAGGAATTTTCTTTAAAAATCTTCTTCAGATCCAGCAGTCGGAATATTTTGATATTTGGTATGCAGCATCCTTAGGGGGTGAGATTCAAGTTTGTTCAAGCCATGCCCCTAGGTCCATATTTGGGCTCATGGTGGGAGCCCGAATTATAACTTAGTTCAAACTGAGAAATTTTCTTTCAAAATCTTCTTCTTCAGTTCCAGTAGTTGGAATGTTTCGATATTTGGTATGCAGCATTCTTAGGGGGGTGAGATTTAAGTTTGTTCAAGCCATGTCCCTAGGTCTATATTTGGACTCACTGTGGGAGCTCGAATTGTAACTTAGTTCAAAATGAGGAATTTTCTTTAAAAATCTTCTTCTTCAGATCCAGCAGTCAGAATGTTTTGATATTTGGTGTGCAGCATCCTTAGTGGGATGAGATTCAAGTTTGTTAAAGCCAAGTCCCTGAGTTCATATATGGGCTCCCTTTGGGAGCCTGAATTATAACTTAGTTCAATATGAGGAATATTCTTTAAAAATCTTTTTTTTTTTTAGATTCACTGGTCAGAATCTTTGGATATTTGGTGTAAGCTTTTCTTAGGAGGAGCATATGCAACTTGTTGAAATCAATTCTCTGGGTTGATATTTAGGCTACCATGTCAGGTGAGCACCCTCAGGCCCCTTGGGGCCTCTTGTTTTGTACCTGATACATTTTGTTTGGTAATTTTGTATATCAAATAAAATCTTTAAAGGTGAAAATCGGTTCGGTAAATCCCGTTATTTTGTGTGATAAATTTGAACCAAAAAATGAGAATTTCACCGATCACGTGCAACAGTGTGGCTCTTCCGTCAATTGGATATACATTGCATGAAATATTCTGAAGTCATTGGAGACTGGCGAACAAACACAGGGGGGAATCCAAATCATATATCAGCGAAAATTTTATTTTAATATGAAAACAAATCGAAAATCTCACGAATTAACGAATGGATTTTTTTAATTTCTATATTAAACCGCAGTACAGAGTTCTGGAAATGAAAGATATGGCATTTGTATCTGAATATTTTATTAAATGTAGGTTTTAGAAATTTTCTGACTGAACAATATAATTGCTAATCAGGGACAGTCTCTGAAAGATTTTTCTGGTGAAACATTAATTGGTTATGTAATCCTTCTCACGTGACCGCACTAAAACAGCTTTTCATACCCGGTCGTTTCTTCACAAACGACGGAGTATTAACAAGTGCAGTTTTCTTTGCAGTGTACACGTAATGTATGTACTGGTACGTATCTTTATTTTTATCAGCTTGTCTGCCAGTCGTCCCAAGCATCTGTCCATTCTCCCAACCACCTGGATCATGGGTAAATAATTAAACCTACTGGTGGGATAAAAAATTATTTAGACACTCTGTGTGTTTATTCAAAGACAGAACATGAGGGTGGAGTACAGGGGACTGAAATCACTGACTCGAAAGGAAGTTTTTTCTGTTTTTCACTAAGGCTTGCTGATTCCTGTTCCCCATACTCTACCCCAGTTGTGTTCTGTATTTATTATACCAATATTATACTTGAATTAAGTGAAGGAAGCGGACATTTTTAAAGAAAAATACCTTCACCTTCAGCAACTGATAACCTTCTTGCTTGGCACTGTTTTGTGTTGAAGCATTTAATTCATGTCGTAGTGTCACTCGGATGCTTAACATCCTGTCAGACGTGTTCTTACATGATGTTCTTACTCATAATCTGGATTTTAGGCATGGTGTATCTGTCACATTTCCCAATGTCTGTATTGTATTACATAATGTTGAATACATTGAATACAAGCCTTGTTTGTGCCCAGTTAATTTCGATTTTTAGGCATACAATTTTTTAGCTTCGCCAAAGTTGAGCTTATGCCATGGCCAGTCGTCCGTCGGCTGTCTGTCCATCAACAATTCAATACGGCTCGGGCTAGAGGCCGTATTTATGAACCAATCTTTACGAAACTTCTTGGGTACCTTTGTTATGACCGTGGGACGAGAACGAGTGTTTTTGGGTCTGATCCGAAATTCAA
Organism: Pictodentalium vernedei; assembly: GCA_031216915.1. Taxonomy (NCBI): domain Eukaryota; kingdom Metazoa; phylum Mollusca; class Scaphopoda; order Dentaliida; family Dentaliidae; genus Pictodentalium; species Pictodentalium vernedei. Next base: position 310,414,954 of record CM062289.1, read on the forward strand.
GTTGGCCGTTGGCAGCCATTTTGTATAAAATTAGGTGCAATCAGATTTTTGCGCAGAACTTCCATATAAAAGTGGTGATTTGAATAATTTTTTGTATGAATGTTTAGTACCATGGGATACATCACATATAATACAGGTTTTTTTCTCGTGCGTAAATTATGCAAATTAGACTAACTTTGATGTATTTAGTGTTACTTTCATCACTGTAAGTGCAAATACCAATACGGCTTGGGCTAGAGGCTGTATTTATGAACCGATCTTTACGAAACTTCTTGGGTACCTTTGGTATCACCATGGGACGAGAACAATTGTTTTGGGGTCCGGTCCGAAATTCAAGATGGCCGATGGCAGCCATTTTGTACAAAATTAGGTGCAATCAGATTTTTGCACAGAACTTCCATATGAAAGTGCTGATTTGAATAATTTTTTGTGTGAATGTTTAGTACCATGGGATACATCACATATAATACGGGGTTTTTTCTTGTGCAGAAATTATGCAAATTAGATGAACTTTGATTTTTTCAGTGCTACTTACACACAGTAAGTACACATGTCACTACGGCTCGGACTAGAGTCTGTATTTATGAACCGATCTTCACGAAACGTCTTGGATACCTTTGTTATCACCTTGGGACGAGAACGAGTGTTTCTGGGTGCGGTCCAAAATTCAAGATGGCTGCCAGTGGCCATTTTGTACCGAAATTAGGTCTAATCAGTTTTTTGTACACAACTTCTATACAGCTCAGACTAGAGGCCATATTTATGAACCGATCTTTACGAAACTTCTTGGGTACCTTTGTTATCACCGTGGGATGAGAACGAGTGTTTTTGGGTGTGGTCCAAAATTCAAGATGGCCACCAGCAGCCATTTTGTACCAAAATTAGTGCAATCAGTCTTTTGTACAGAACTTCTGTATGAAAGTTCTGATTTGAATAAATTTTTGTATGAATGTTTAGTAACATGGAATACATCACATATAGTACAGGTTTTTTTCTCGTGCAGAAATTATGCAAATTAGATGAACTTTGATTTATTCAGTGCTACTTTTACACTGTAAGTGCACATGTCAATACGGCTCGGGCTAGAGGCAGTATTTATCAACCGATCTTCACGAAACTTCTTGGGTACCTTTATTATCATCTTGGGACGAGAACGAGTTTTTCTGGGTGCGGTCCAAAATTCAAGATGGCTGCCAGTGGTCCAATCAGTTTTTTGTCACAACTTTTATACAGCTCGTATTTATGAACTAATCTTCACGAAACTTCTTGGGTACCTTTGTTTTCACCTTGAGACAGGAACGAGTGTGTTTTGGGGTGCCTTTGTTATCACTGTGCTATGAGAACAAATATTTTGGGGTTCAGTCAGACCCACTCTGGGACTCAAAGCTTCCTTTTCTAGTTTAGCATCTGACTGTCACCCACCTTTACAATACTTTACCTATACATTTGTTACAGGCTACGGTCAGTATTTATGTACAGACCGTTACAATACTTTATATGTACATTTGTTATCAGGTCATTACCTAGATGTTTGTCATTGCTGTGTCACATACTATACATGTACATGTCTTAACAAGTTGAGCTACAGTGTCATTGACACTTTCATTTTGTATTGTGATATGGCAGGTAGACAGCCAAATTTGAACCAACCTGGCTGCGTCATCTCCTAATGGTAATCATTTAAACTGTTGTAACATTTTGTGGAACATTAACCTACAGTCCTTAAGGGTTAACTTTTTCGCTGCCAGCCACACCAGAAACAGACTCCCTAGTGCCATGCAATTTTTGGTAATATTCCTGTATTTAGGGTATACGTGGGTAATGTCAAGTATCTCACAACCACTTGGAGCAGAGAGTTGAAACTTCACATGCAGTTACATATAGCAATGGCCTATGCATAGCCGTTGTGCCAACATCACATGGGTCACATGACCCTGGTGGCCATCTTGGATTTTATGAAAATTTTGTGATTTTCACCAGTTAGTGCTGTATAATGTATGAGCATTTGGTCAACATCAAGGACCAGCCTAGGGGGAATTTTAGGGAAACTTCATGTCTCCCTTCAGAAAAAATAGGGTGACTGCATAGTCAAGTAGGGAGACTTCATAGGCAAGTGGGGAAAATTAAGAATATTTATGTACCACCCCTTCATATTTTCAGCTTATGGTCCTCCATTTACATCCGATTAATCCGGGTTCAGTTATCTATGATGCATCTATACTAGATTAAAAAATCACAAAGTAATTATTGACTGAAAATCACCCACTGCTACCCTCTCCTTCATGGCCCCTCCCCTCTTCTTTGTGCCAATCCCCCCTGCACCCTCCTGAAAGTGTGAACAGGACCAGATGTAAGAAGGTTGCTTGGAAGGTACTTTGTTAGTTAATAAACAAAATACATTCTGGGGTCAAGTATTTTGTAATAAATGTCATTCTGCATCATTTTTATGGTATTCCATTGTCATTCCGCATCATTCCGGTGTTTAGATTTTCAAGATCCTTCATATGCACACTTGTGCGCTGCACAAAGCTTTTCTTGTCATCACTAAAGCTTTTTTTCATGTGTTTCAATTCCATTCGTGTTTTTCTGGGAATAGACAGCCCAACAGTTAACAGTCTTCAGCAAAATGAAATAAAAATACAGAGTTAGAAAATACGTCCATTGTGAATACATTTTCAGCATCCTAAGCGAGGTAACCTACTTTCAAACTGGGTTATTTTGTTGAGTCGCGTAAGTCACCTATATTTTTATACTGTACCAATGACCCAGACATAGCTGGTGCTAACTCTTAAAATATAGGGCCAAACACAAATTTTGCCCCCCAATCCCCAAAATTTGCATCTAAAACCAAAGAAAACATGTCCTGAATGGCCCTCCACACTTCACCTCTACTGCGCATGCGCAGTGTCAAGGACGTTCCGAAATTGGCGCCATTAATCATTCTAAGTTTGGCCCTTCATCAGTTAACATCTGACTGATCTTTGTGCTTGTAAATCTCAGTTTAAATGATGCCAGACACATAAATATTAGTGAAATGGTGATTCTAAGGAGGATAGAGAAGGAGGAGAGGAAAAATGTGTGACAGAATATTATCAGGGCTGTAACTTAAAATTTTTTAATGAAATTATGTTAAGTTACCTATTTTCGAGGCAGCAGCCATTTTGTTGTCATTCTGATTATTTAGTTACACTGATTTTTCAGAGTTTTCCTCTCTCCCTGTCCTTCAAGTCCCCCCTTGCTATTCTCCCATGCTTTTGGCATAGTTTTTGTAATTATTATTACTAAATTTTCTTGGGAGTTTTAGCTGAATAACAGAATGAATTCTGTTCTTTTCCCCATGTTTACGTCTTCACCTACGGGTGGTTAGGCGTTGTGTTCTGCATCTACCATCTGATGTTCTGCAGTTTCTTCCCTGGAAGTCTCTGTTTTGCATCAGATAGTGTATTTTTGGTAACTGATTCCGGGCCTGGGTGCCTGGAGTCTTATTTTAGTGTTTTTACATTCTTTGTTTACATTTACAACAGCCCTCTGTGTGAGGGGGGGATTTCTGGAAAATAATATCTTGATGTTATTTTAATCATAACTAGATACATTATTATTGTTCGCAAGTGTTGAATAAATTGTTTAAAATATTTTAAAAATTTTTGTCCACACTTAGGCTTGGGATCCATTGGGGCTCAATGTTACTTTTCAGAAACTTGGGCTGTTCTGAAAAAATATTTTTTTCCAAATATTTTGATTTCACTTATTTTTTCTATATTAATGGATCATATTATTATTATGTATTTTGATTGCCAGGGGTTAGTGCGAGTACCAGGACTTGTTTTCTTTTCACATTGAAAGGATATTGATCAATTGTAATAAGAGGAAGTCTTCCTCTGACTTTTATAATCACTTTATATGTGGTCAGTGTACTCGCATTAACTCCTGTTCTGTATCGTATGATTTCGATGACAATATGGGAAGCATATGTCACGGTATGTTAGTGGGGAATTGGACACTCCGGTCCTTTCCCCGCAGGGTCACTCTACTTTATCAATTTCTATTTCAGACGATCAAGATTAGGGTGATGTTTCTGTGATGTCTTCCAACAGTGTGCCTCCGTCGTCACAATTAATGAAGGGCTAGCGGAAAAGTGCTCATGTTAATACGCCAATTGCCTAAGAGGACCCTAGTAGGTTCGACGGCCTTTGACGTCCGCTAGCTCGCCCAGTGTTGCATCCATTCACCGAATGGTTCGGCAGCCGGGTTTGTCCGTTGCGGTCTAGAAGGAATTTTGGGGTGATGCGAGCACTATAAATCAACCAAATGCACACCCAGTGACGGCGGATCAGAGGGAGAACGGAGGAAGCCTTTTAGTCCGGTTCATAGCTCGTTCTGGTCCATCCGGACGGCGAGCGAGAGAGGCCTCTCTCTCGTACAACAACATCTGGCCCCAGATGTTGTGGTACAAAATGTTTCGCATTCGGAGCATACGTCCGTCGCTCGGGACGCTCTGACATATAGTCAGTACGGAGTAGACTGTCAATAAGGCTTCCTCATTCTCATGGTAGCGCACACGACCGCTCTTGGCTACGTGACCTCCGATATCCAGTCAGCTTCGCCAGTCAGAGAATCATCGGCGACCAGGTCACACCATCCGGTAGCCAGGGATACGAGGCCTGCAGACTCCGGACGTTCGCATAGGAAGTGTGCGGGAGTCAATGTACACGGAGCTTCCGGCGGCAATGCATCGTAAGACCGCTACTGCACAGGCCTCGGGAACGGACGTGCTTTCCTAAATAGCACAGTTTATCGCAGCATCCCAGCATCAACTGAATCTGTCGCATATATTTTATCCGACGATGCTGGGTCGGGACGCTCCGCGGAAGCGGGTACGGACGTCCGAAGATTTCATTCGGTCCGACGGGATACCGAAAGGGATTTGGAGGATTTCGAGCTTTCCCTTTCGGAACAACATATGCTGTTGTGTATGTCATCTGACTTGGTCTTCTACAGCTTCTTTCGTCGGACCAGAATGCTGCGATGCCGGATAAGAAACTGATAGCGTCGGTGGACTTAGAAATTTTTGGTTTGGTTCAGGGACATCGTCCCTCAGTTCCGACATAGTCCAATAATGTCACACAAACTTTCGAATTATTGAACGACGCTATATATATTATTATTATATGCTTGCTATAACCAAGCATTTCTGGTTTCTTGTTCGCAAAGTTACGGAGATGTCTTTCAAAAGTGTACCTCTGTCATCATAGTTAATGAAGAGCTAGCGGCAGTAAGTGCTCATGGAATATGTCTATCGCCTAAGAGATCCCTTGTAGGATCGACGGAGTGACATTCGCTAGCTCACCCAGTGTAGCGTGCATTCATCGAATGGTTCGGCTGCCGTGTTCGTCCGTTGCGGTCTAGGAAGGAGATTTGGGTGATGCGAGCACTTTAATTACTTTAGTACTCACCCAGTGACGGCAGATTGAGGACAGATCGGAGGAAGCCTGTTAGTCCGGTTCCTGGCTTGTCCAGGTCCGTCCGGGCTGTGAGCGAGAGAGGTCCCTCTCTCGTCCAACAACATAGGGGACCGCATGTTGTGGTTCAGATATTTTACATTCGGAGCATACGTCTGTCGGTCGGGACGCTCCGTTATATTGACAGTCCGAGAGACTGTCCATAATGCTTCCTCATCCTCACAGCAGGGCACACGACCGCACATTGGCTACGTGACCTCGAGTATCCGATCAGTTTCGTCATTCAGTGATTCCACGGCGAATAGGTCACGCCATCCAGTAGCCAAGGGACACGAGGCCTATACACTCCGTTCGCTCGCATATTGGTAGTATGCACAGGGTAATGATCACGGAGCTTCCAGCAGCAATGCATTATAGGACCGCTTCTCCTTAGGCCTCAGTGACGGACGTGCTATCCGAGTTAGCACAGTTGTTTCGCAGCATCCCAGCAATCGACAGTTTCTTGGTCGAATCAGGAATTATCCGACGGCGCTGGGTCGGTGCGGTCCGCGGTTGCATCAGGTACGGACGACCGAACGCTTTATAGGGTCCGACAGGATGGTGAAAGGGATTCGAAAGATTTCGAGTTTTCCCTTTCGTAGTATCGGAAGCTGCCATTCATATCTTCTGGCATTATCTTCCAGTGATTGTTATTTCGGACTACATTGCTGCGATGTTGGATAAGAGACTTATAGCGTCATTGGATTCGGAATTTTGGATCGGTTCAGGGACATTGTCCCTGACTTACCGACGCAGTCCAATAATTTCATTACAACATGTGTTTTATTTTTCGACGCTATATATGCATACAAGCCTGCTACCAAGCATGATAGTTTAGTTTCTTGTCCGCGTTGCTCATTTCTGCCGTTTTATCATTTATACGAATAGTTTATTTTGGCAGAGCAGGGCATACCGAGAGTTCATATGCGTCTAGACGGTGTGGTTAAAGACTGGTAATATTCTTTTTCGCCGTCTATGTCTTTTCCAACCTCAATGTTGGAAACGACAATGATGTCTAGTAGACTTAACTTAGACGCTTTATCATACGTAATCCACCTTACTGAGGCGTTATCATTACGTCTTCAAGAAAAGATTTACGGGATATTATTCTCAATGTGATTTCTTTTGAGGGCAGTAGTTTGTTCACGTATAACTCCGCCCTTCAGTGGCTGATTGGAGTTGATTAGACGTGACGCAGCCCTAGCTACATCCACGCGCGTGGATAGTAAGGTTAAGAACTCTCTCAGAGTCGCTTCTCTTCGACGGCAACTTTTCAGCAATCCATGAATTGCTCGATTTACACGTTCTCTTGTCTATCTAGTGTTACAAGAGATTCAGACTGGGGCAAACTTTCGGTGGTTGACTCAGAGAGTGCCACTGCAGTTGCCGGACCCGAGTGTTGCAGTTATGACGGTTGCCAGTCAAACAGATTGGGATATAATATTGATCCCAACGGATTTGAAGTGCCAGTGTCTTTGGGTTCCGCAGTCTCTTAGCAACCAATTTTCTTCCGCGGAATAATGTTCTTTAGGCTTGCTTTATGTCATTGCATAAACATTATTCAGAAACGCATGCCCAAATCCTGTCCGTTAATTCGACAGTAGTGGCGTATCTCCGGAACCAGGGAGGCACTCATTCGTTTCCGTTATTCAATTTAATGGAAAGAATCCGTCTGTTGGTTATAGTACACCAAGTTCTGTTTCGGTCCGTCATATTCTGGGTCGTCTGATTGTTTTACCGGACTCCCGTTCACTTAGGGGTCGCTTGTTGCTGTCAGAATGGACTCTCAACAAACAAGTATTCAATCAGATTTGCTATCTATGGGAGCGCCCAATGATGATTTATTTACGACACAGCTTGCTAATCAATTGCAGACGTATGTGTTGGCTTGTCCGGATCTCTGAGCTAATGTTGTTAACGCTCTATTGATCTATAGGACGGAATGATAGGATATGCGTATCCTCTGGCGCTGTTGTTTCAGCGGGTATTGCTAAGATAAACAACCACAATACATTTCTGTTGATAGCATCTCTATCTTCACAGAGACCATGGGTAATTTACTCTGTTGTCTACTGTGGGACTTAACGTGAAATCTTCCTCAATGAGAGGATCTTTTTTCGCTGGGTAAAATCGTGTCATCTTTATCACAACCCGCAAGGCCGCAACCTTCACGTATTCCGTTGTGTGGTCCGTATTGCATTGTAAGCATTGTACTGGACGAGCTTTGGACGCGATTTCTTACTATAGGAGATCCTCTTCTTCGCTATTGTATGCGGCTAAAGTGGAGGCTCTTCCGTCGTTGGTGTAGGGATCATTATGTTCATATTGTTGATCCCTCCATACTACTCATTGCAACTTTTTAGTATACTTGTTTGACAAGATCTACTGCAGCCTGTTATTATTAAGGTTATGGGTTTATGTTACCTCATACCTATGCACTCTAGGATAGTTTACAATTGAGTCTTATGTCTCTTTATCTAAGTCAGTTAGTAACTTTCTGATAAATAGACTTAGAATCTTTAGATTAAATTCCTATATGGAATTTAACTTCGGTTCTTATTTAGCTAAGTAATCATTTGAGCCTCTGGAAACAGTAGTTTTCAAATTCTGACAGTAATTCTGTTGGCTTCTCTTTTACTGAAGAGTCAGTGAGTTTCATGCACTATCGATGGATGATTTTCACTTTCGTAGTTTCGGAATCACTACTTCCTTTACTATTTAGGTTGGATTTTTGCATAAGAGTTAGGCTCCTAATATCCGGAACCTATTGTTATTAAGGTCCTTCCGTCTTCGTACGGGCATAGGCCTTTACTCTCTCCGGTTAGAGTTTATGTATTTATAAACAGATATCTGTTTATTACTACGGGCGTAAGCTTCTTCTGTCTTTGATGCCTAATAGAAGGACGTTACGCTCCATTCTATTGCTAATGGATTCTATTAACTATCGGTACTGCTTATGGTATATCATTGACTCAGCAGTTGTGCTTAAGATTTCGGCTCATGAAATAAGAGTTCTTCTACATCTTGGGCTTACATTAATAGTGTCGCTATTATAGATTTTTGAAGGCTGCTCATTGCGCTCAGCCATCCACATTCATGAATTTTTATCTCAGAAATATCGAGTCCATTTCTGGAGGCCTCTATTGTTAGGTCTATTATCTACTGCTCAGAATGTCATTCACTTAACAGTTGCTACTATAGCTAGGTAGGCTGTCTGTTTCGGCAGTGACTCCGTTCTGCTGCTCTCTTCGCTCTGGGCTATTTGACCCAGGGCAAGAAAAAGGGGGGGGGGGGGGGGGGGTGTTCCCTTGGGTCACCTGTTTTACTATGAAAACAAGGGGATACCTCCTCCAGAGTTAGTAATTCTGAGCTGTTATTGGGATGGTTGTTTAGTGAGAAGTTTATGTTTTAAAAATTCATTCAAGTCTTAGTTTTTAAAGTATAGCTTTTGAATATTGCATGTGTCAACGGACATGATTATGCAATCCTCAGACACTTTTAAGGAGTATAAGAGTCTCTATTCTCTAGACTTACTTTATTTATTGGCTTACTTTAAAAATTATTAGTATGAGGATTATATTGGATATTAATAGAGTACATGGATGTATGATGCTCAATTTTGGAAGGTGTTGTATCTTTCTAATTTATCATAAATAAGAAAGATACATGTAAGGCCTATTACTTCTTTTTCCTTAGAGGGGATGACTCTATTTTATATTATTGAGCATATTCCATCTTGCTCTATGTCCTTGGCCCTCCAGCCTTTTTACTATTCAGCTATGTCTGGGTCATTGGTACAGTATAAAAATGTTAAAAAATTTATAGTAATTTCTATATTTTTTATACTTACCAATGACCCAGACGGGGATGGCCCTCCCAGGAGTTGGGAACTCTTGCCTCCCCGCTGAGTACATAGCGCTTACCAGGCACTGGTTATTAGAATGATTAATGGCGCCAATTTCGGAACGTCCTTGACACTGCGCATGCGCAGTAGAGGTTAAGTGTGGAGGGCCATTCAGGTCATGTTTTCTTTGGTTTTAGATGCAAATTTTGGGGATTGGAGGGCAAAATTTGTGTTTGGCCCTATATTTTAAGAGTTAGCACCAGCTATGTCTGGGTCATTGGTAAGTATAAAAAATATAGAAATTACTATAAATTTTTTAACTTTCGTTTCAACACTTGAAGCTCTGACTGAAAAGGATCAAAATAGAAATAAAAAATCAGCAAAAAGCGACAATGGACAATTGATTGTGTGATTTCAAATAAATGGTCGCTTATTTGACGAATGAAAATGCCCATTTATCACACTCAAGCACATTAGATTCTTGAAAATAATCATTTTATGTAAACCTCGGATCACTCAGTTCACCCTTTCCTCATTTTGGCCAATTTGTAGAGGGCGACTTGTAATCGACCTGACTATTTTTCTAGGCGACTTTGGGCTTAGAAGGGCGACATAATCGCCCTAGTCACCCTCACGGCTGGTCCCTGATCATCTGAAATGTGTCTGAAATGTCTTAGTTATAATCTTAGACCAATGATGAACAATAAAATGATATATTAGGAAGATATTTGTTGATATTTATATCATTTGGCACTTCATACGGACCGCTCTCTTAGTCAATGAATTTTGCTTACATGAACTTGCATAAATGGTTGCTTATTTGACGAATGAAAATGCCCATTTATCACACTCAAGCACATTAGATTGAAAATAATCATTTTTATGTAAACCTCGGATCACTCAGTTCACCCTTTCCTCATTTTGGCCAATTTGTAGAGGGCGACTTGTAATCGCCCTGACTATTTTTCTAGGCGACTTTGGGCTTAGAAGGGTGACATAATCGCCCTAGTCGCCCTCACGGCTGGTCCCTGATCATCTGAAATGTGTCTGAAATGTCTTAGTTATAATCTTAGACCAATGATGAACAATAAAATGATATATTAGGAAGACATTTGTTGATATTTATATCATTTGGCACTTCATATGGACCGCTCTCTTAGTCAATGAATTTTGCTTATATGAACTTGCATTGTGGGTTTGAATGGGCAATGTGTGGTTTCTCCTGTACCACATGGACTACATTGTTGAAACTTCCCAGGTTGTTACATATAACTATGGCCTTTGCACAGCTGCTTTGCTGACATCACATAGGTCACATCACCACAGTGGCCATTTTGGATTTTACGAGAATTTAGGGATTTTTCATATTTTTGCCATGGGATATGTGGACAATGGGTTATAACCATTCGGACATCTGATTTATGAGCTAAGAATTTTGTGGCACCAATGACAGAACAACAGGAATTATTTTATGAGGATGTTCCCTTGAAAAATCAGCTTGAAGAAATCAACTGGGGCCAGACCATTGATGTCTACCAACACACTAGGGTGACGAGCTCGCTGGGGTAACCAACAACTTTCAAAAGGATCACATTCAGGATATGTCTCACACTCCAATGCAGAATCGACTTCCAATGCATTTGCCTGACTACATTGTAAATCTCCCTCCCCACTACCAACGTTAGCTATCCCCCTAACTGTGACAGAAGAGGGTCCATCATCATCATCTTCTTCCTCATCTAGGTTTTTGTTGCTGAGATATTCATTGTCTGAGTCATGAAATATAAAGCCAATAGCTTCCTCCAGGCTCAATCGTTTTCAAGAAGACATTTCCGAAACAGCTCATGTTAAAAGCAAAACACAAGTGATGTTACTGAGAAATTATCTCGCTCTAGCATGGATGAATGATTTGACCCTGACTGATGACACTTGGCTTGACCATGACCTCTTTTTGGCCCGAAATCGCCATATGTTAAATTCTTTTGACCCACAGACAATAAAAATATTCTTTGGCATAAATGGAGGCTCTTTGGTGAGTCCCCATTTTATTACCCCACCCTCCACCCATCTGTGGACAAGGTCTTGTGGGATATAAGTGACAGATCCATCCATCCATCCATCCATCCATGTAGCACAAGTAAGATAATCATATTTGGTTGTCTTTGATATGCTGGCAGACCAACATGGAGCAAAGGATCTCCATACAGGATGTCTTCTTTCCACACTTTCTTACTAATTGTGACTCTTGTTGGACTAGGAAAATAGTGACTCCATCTATACATACTAGCATTTCAAATTGTAACTCAGGTATGGATAATCAGTAATCAAATTTGATTGTCTTTTGGTATGCTGATATAAGACCGAACTTGGGGAACGGATTTGCATATAGGATGAGTTCTGTCTGCACTTTCTTGCCATAGTTGTGACCCTTATATGTAGGGGGGGGGGGGAGGGGTTGCATATGAACACTCTTTGATATTTCTTAAATATGTTTAACAAATTAGGTCTAGACTGAGCCTTTGATGAGATAAATACCTAATACATGTGCACTGGACAAAGAATTCTTATGCCCAACCAGAAAACTGAAAGATTAAAGCCAAACAGATGAATACATTTTGGTCATGGGCAGTTAAGGGAGATGTTTATTTTTATTCACTTATTTATTTATTTTTTTGTTTTAGTTATGCCCCTTTTTGAAAAATATATAGCATCCACATAATGTTTGCATTATATTCTGCAGAATAGAGCAAACTGGATGTTTACAAACAAATGTAATAAATATACACTGTATTTTAATCATGCTTTGCTGCAAACACATGCAAATAAATATACCTCAAAAGAGGTAGAATTTTGAAGTCTCATGATTTTTAAGTAATTTTGAAAGATACTGCAAGCCAATAAAAATGTCCAATGATGAGGTTTAATTTCAGTGAGGGATTGCCTATGAACCCAAATCCTTTTTTTTAGCTGAAGTACTGGACAATACATCTGACCTTAAAATATTTTTATTGCAAAACAGATAATAAGCTATAATATTTACATGTGGTTGTTCTATTATATTTAGTTTAAACAATATTTATTTATTCAACTTTTCAAGAGATACAAAGTACAACATAGTTGATAATGGATCCGAAAGAAAGCTAGAAAGCTTACACAAGGTTGTTTCCACGTATGACATTTACAATATAACGATTTAATTGGATTTATAACATTAATTAATTTCAAAGTGTGTTGAGAACTCTAAAATGCTTGTTTAATTGTTTGTCATTCCAGAATGTGAGTCTATCACTTATGGAGAAGGTTGCTCAAAATCATGTGATTGTGGTGACCGAGCAAGTCGCTGTGATCATGTTCTTGGGTGTATTTGTAATGCTGGTTGGCGTGGGGAGAGTTGTGGTGTTAATATCGATGAATGTACTGAGAACCCAGCAATCTGCTCTTCCAGCCAAATTTGTGTGGATACTCAGGGATCATATACTTGCAACTGTCCTACAGGATATATTAAAAAGGCTGATGGGTCATGTACTGGTAAGTAATAATAAATCATTTATGAAGTTTGTCATTTATGCAGAATGTTAGCTCATTAGCTCCTATAATGTATAGCCAAACATGTAGAGCAAATCACTACAAAAACATGCATGGAGTGAAGTTTCCACCAAGGCTATCAGCCACAAATTCTGTAAAAAAACATACAGATCATTAGCAGAGTTGAACCTGGAGGCTCATAAGAGTTGAAACTTTTCTAATGTTCTCTGCTTTTTCATGTTAACCCTTAACGGCCTATTTCCAACTTAGAACAGGTGCCCTTAACATTCCATCATGAGGAGGAGGTCCTGTTGACAACAGACAAACTACATAGGCATGGTTTCTAGTCAAGTCTTGGCTGCCTATTAGGGCATCCAAGACTTGACTAGAAATCACTGCTAAGCTACTGGATGTATAGATGCTGTGGGCTGGTGGAAATTCAGGACACTTGTCTGGGCCCTTATGGGTCAAACTTTAGCACACTGATGTCAAAATATCAAAATGTCAAGTTGCCAGTTCTTCCCATAATGCAAATAAGAATTGAACCAAATCAGTCATATTTGGCAAATTGGCAGAGCTAATTGAATTCTGCCAAATAAGATTGAAACTGATTATATTCCAAGTTGTGTAATGGAAAAAATTTGCAACATGAAATTTTGGTATTGGTTAATTGAGTTATAGGGTGGAAACTACTCCACAGATGTTTTAGTGGTAATCATTTCATGTACTGTAGGTTAGCAGTGGGATTAGGTCTTCATATATATTTACGACTTGTCTGTAACATCGCTTAGCCCTCCGCACACCGGCATCAAAATACTAAAATCTCAAGCAGTAAGCTTTTCCCTTAGCTGATAGAGTGCTGGAAGCCCATATTTGGGCTTTAGTCTGAAGTGTAGGTACTTCAACACAAAAGCTTCATATTCAGTGGACATGCCTCCAGTGGACATGCCTCATATTGTCTTTGAAGTGAAATTATTTAGTCTGTATGAATTTGCTTTCTTACCCCCATGGGAATCCCGGGAAATGAAGCAGTGCTTGTTTACTGTGGTAAACAAGCTCCTTTTCACTGGTAAAATAGGGCCCAGTCACTAATGCTTAGGGTGCGAGTCCTCTGAAATAGGCAACATGGGGTATAAACGATTGACTGACCCTGACCTTATCTCCATGTTGTCATGATTAGCCATTGTCCAGAAGTATATGACCTTAAACACCAATAACTAAATAAATAAATAATTTGCCTTCTTGAAATTTATGGTAGAGTGACCATAGGCACTGTCCAATAAATTGTAACAAAGGAAAGACATCTGGACACATTTTGGTGACAAAAAATAATTTCGCACTCTAACAGTTAATGCAACAAGGAAGTTAACTGATCCAATATTTTTTTCACGCATCTCAGTGAGCTCTTTCAATCAAGAATTAATTTGTTAAATTCCTATTTGTATTACAGACAATATTCTCTGGATGCAACATTCATATTTTGACATTAGTGTACAAAGGAGTAAGTAATCTGGAATGTAGCAGTGACATATTGCTGCAAGCTATATATGTGAACATATAGAATAAATAGGTACTAGGACCAGTACTCCGATTTAAACCACGAGTAGGATAAGGGTGTTAACCACTCAGCTTGCCGAGTGGTTAAAACTTTTATTCTACGAGACTGTTTTAATCTGATTACGGGCCCCAGTACCTATTTGTTTTATTTATACCATGCTCTTAATAAATAATTGACTCTGCCAGTTAAAATGGAAAAAAAATGACACTTTCTATTGCAAACACACAGGTTTGTTTTGTTTACATCTGCGCCAGTGGGCAGTACTACCGGCTGTATGTGAATGCTTGATTGACAGCTCGACACATCGTCATAGTGGATTGAATTAACCTTGCGTTTTCAGTCAAATTATTATTAACAAGTCTTAAATTTTATTTTAAATATTAATTGTAGGTATTTTAAACTTAATAAGTCACTTAGATGTAGTAGATAGTACTGCAAAATGTCGTATGTTTTTTGAATAAAAAATATATCTTATTGTCCATCTTTAAGTCCTATCTTTTTACTAGAATTGGTTCAACTTGAGTTTTCAGTGATTTTTCAAAGTCAAATAACAAGCAAAACTGAACTGAGAACGAGTGTTTTTGGGTCCGATCCGAAATTCAAGTTGGCCGCCAGCCGCCATTTTGTACCGATGATGTAGAAATCTGTTTTTTGTACAGAACTTCCATATGAAAGCGCTAATTTGAATAATTTTTTGTATGAATGTTAAGTACCATGGGATACATCACATATAATACAGGTTTTTTTCTCGTACGTAAATTATGCAATTTAGACTAACTTTGATGTATTTAGTGTTACTTTCAGCACTGTGAGTGCAAATGCCAATACGGCTCAGGCTAGAGGCCGTATTTATAAACCGATCTTTACGAAACTTCTTGGGTACCTTTGGTATCACCGTGGGATGAGAACGAGTGTTTTTCGATGAGGTCCGAAATTCAAGATGGCCGATGGCAGCCATTTTGTACAAAATTAGGTGCAGTCAGATTTTTGCACAGAACTTCCATATGAAAGTGCTGACTTGAATAATTTTTTGTGTGAATGTTTAGTACCATGAGATACATCACATATAATACAGGTTTTTTTCTCGTACATAAATTATGCAAATTAGACTAACTAGGGTTTTTTTTCTTGCAGAAATTATGCAAATTAGATGAACTTTGATTTTTTCAGTGCTACTTACACACAGTAAGTGCACATGTCAATACGGCTCGGGCTAGAGGAGTTATTTATCAACCAATCTTCACGAAACTTCTTGGGTACCTCTGTTATCACCTTGGGATGAGAATAAGTGTTTCTGAGTGCGATCCAAAATTCAAGATGGCTGCCAGTGGCCATTTCGTACCGAAATTAGGTCTAATCAGTTTTTTTTACACAACTTCTATACGGCTCAGGCTAGAGGCTGTATTTATGAACCGATCTTTACGAAACGTCATGGGTGCCTTTGTTATCACCGTGGGATGAGAACGAGTGTTTTTGGGTGTGGTCCAAAATTCAAGATGGCCACCAGCAACCATTGTGTACCAAAATTAGTGCAATCAGTCTTTTGTACAGAACTTCTGTATGAAAGTTCTGATTTGAATAAATTTTTGTATGAATGTTTAGTAAAATAGAATACATCACATATAGTATGGGTTTTTTTCTCGTGCAGAAATTATGCAAATTAGATGAATTTTGATTTATTTAGTGCTACTTATACACTGTAAGTGCACATGTCAATACGGCTCGGGCTAGAGGCTGTATTTATCAACCGATCTTCACAAAACTTCTTGGGTACCTTTGTTATCACCTTGGGACGAGAATGAGTGTTTCTGAGTGCGGTACAAAATTCAATATGGCTGCCAGTGGCCATTTTGTACCGAAATTAGGTCCAATCAGTTTTTTGTCACAACTTCTATACAGCTTGTATTTATGAACTGATCTTCACGAAACTTCTTGGGTACCTTTGTTTTCACCTTGGGACAGGAATGAGTGTGTTTTGGGGTGCCTTTGTTATCACTGTGCTATGAGAACAAATATTTTGGGGTTCAGTCAGACCCACTCTGGGACTCAAAGATTTCTTTTCTATTTAGCATCTGACTGTCACCCACCTTTACAATACTTTACCTATACATTTGTTACAGGCTACGGCCAGTATTTATGTACAGACCGTTACAATACTTTATATGTACATTTGTTACCAGGTCATTACCTAGATGTTTGTCATTGCTGTGTCACATACTATACATGTACATGTCTTGACAAGTTGAGCTACAGTGTCATTGACACTTTCATTAGATGGATGTTGCATTACATGCAATATACACTTGCGGAACTGTCACTGCAGGCTAATTCTAGCTTTTCAGTTTCTTTTTCAGAGGAACAAGAACATGGTGATGGTATATTGACACCCATCCATAATGTGATGAGTAAACAGAGCTAGCTGCAAAGGTGCTCATGAATATCAAACAAGGGTAAGGCCTCCTATTCCTGTACAAGCAGCTAGCTTGACCGGTGAAGTGGTTACTCCGTTAGTGGGAGCCATGACACTGGGTAAGTTCATAGCAGTTGAGGAGAGTGTAGATTTGGGTAGAGCGAGCACCTCAAAAATAAAAGCTCACCCAGTGATGACGACAAAAAGGAAGAAGCCAGCAAGTTTCTTATCGGGACACTCGGTGAGATCTGGGGCCAGATCGCAGGTGGGAGAGTCTTCTCCATCCCGTCAACAGTCAGGGTAGTTTGTTGCTGTTGTGAGAAACTTCACTAAGTCTTAGCTAACGTCCTTGCTGGCCATGTGGGGTGCTCCTTCTACACTGCAGCCGGGGTCGGTGGCAGTTACAGCTTCTTCCTCGGCTCTGACAAATCACATTAGACTGCTCACTAGCTGTCTTGACTTGGGATGTTCAAGCTGTTTCGTGAAGATGCTCCCAGTCTTTGCCATTGAAGTTGGTCCACCCAATAGCTAGTGGTTCTAGGCTTGATTATGCAGGATGTTCGTCGAAGAGAAGATCTGGGGACAAATCTCCGTCCCACGTGCAGCATACGGCGAAAAAACAGAAGACTGCTGCTCCACAAGCCTCAGTTGTGAACCTGCTGTCACAGATTGTGCAGCTTCCCAGCAAACACAGGTTCAGCCCTCAACAGACTCCGGTATTGAGCTGTTGGACGGTGCTGGGTCGGTCCGGTCATCTGTTTATTCAGATGGAGTTGACCATAATTCACAGTTGGACCAGCTGGATGGTGAAAGGAAGCTGGAGGAAGATTCTCCGTCCCTTTGGGAACAACACATGGAATCTATGAATTTTATTCATCAGTTTTTTCCAGATCTTGTTCCATCTGGTCAACAAGCTGCATCAGCTAGGCAGAAACCGCTATTGTCCCTAGATAGGGACACCCTGCGGAGGAAAGACGATGTTCTTTCCTTCCCGGGTCAATCTGTTCATGTGTCGGAGGCCTTTGGCCAGATTGCCGACGCAATCTTTAGCCTAGCCAATTCAAAAAGGAAAAGCAGTTTCTTTTCTTCATCTTCTATCCATATACTGTTTCCTGGACCACGTTACTTAAAAACGGTAATCTAAATATCTCGCTACCCGTGTCATTTAATGTTCGCTCCAACATGTTGCAATCTTCCATTAATTCTAGTTGGGTGATTCTGGATGCTATGTCCTGTGCAGACCATATCACCAGGGCTCTGGCTCAACGTCTTAGTAGGAAAGAATTTGACGACATTAATCCGTCACTAAGAGTTCTTTCTAGGGCAGTTATGTATGCCACATATCACTCCGCCCTTTCAGTGGCTAATATGGAGTTGATAAGACGTGATGGAGCCTTTGCATCATCATCATTAATAGACAATCGAGTGAAAAGCTCTCTCAGAGTTGCTCCGGTTTCCGGTCATACCTTGTTTGATGACAAGCTATCATTTGTGTATGACAAAGCTACCAGAAAAGCTACCAGAACTTTGTTGCTGAGGCCAGTTTCCCCAGCAGCAGTCGTCTTTTTGGTTGTGGCAGGCGAGGATGCTCCAATTTGCAGTCATCGAAAAGGGACTCCTTGCAGGGTTCTAAGAAACCCTTGTACTGATACTCAGGAAACTGTCAGTATAATGACTCTGGAAAGGGGCATAAGCCTTACAGTCACTTTGAATCAGATGCCCCTAAGCCGTCAATGCGAAGTGCTTCACAGGGAGGATGTAGTTTCTCTTCCTGAAAGCCTGGAAAATCATACAGGTGATAGTCTGGACCTCTGTTGCTCTCCAGTTGGCAGAATGTTATCAAACTTCGTGAGAAACTGAATGGAGATTACAGAAGATTAGTGGGTAAGACTGTAGTCAGAATGGGTCTTCGGCTATCATTCCGATCAAAACCTCCACTTACCAGAAGTCCGCATTGGACAGATCTTCTGGCAAATCCTTCAAAAAGGGAGTCTCTTCTTGCAGAAGTCCAATCTCTCCAAGTAAAGGAAGCAATAGAGGTCATGGAAAATCCAAATTCTCTGGGATTTTACAGTCACCTGTTTCTTGTGCTGAAGCCAGACGGCTCGTTCCAGCCGGTGATAGGCTTGAGCTGGTTAAACAAATTAATAATAGCTCCGAAGTTCTACATGAAAACCATTCGATCAGTAAAACCGAGCATTCATCAAGTGAATGATTTTGCAGCAAGCATAGACCTAAAGGACGTGCACTTTCATGTCTTGGTCCATCCAGCTTTCATAAAATATCTGTGCTTTGCTGTCCAGGGGAGAGTTTACCTGTTCAGAGGGATGTGCTTCGGTCTGAACCTGGCCCCTTGGGCTTTCACTCGAATAATGAACTCGGTCATGTCATACTTCCGAGCTCATTTGGCAAGCTTACTTGGATGACATTCTTAAGAGATACGGCAACAAAGTCGCACTTCAGAACGATGTGCAGAGTCTGTTTCAGTTATTCCGATGTCTTGGTTTCATTGTAAACGAAAAGAAGTCGGATTTAGCTCCGTTCAAGTCCTTCATTCACTTGGGAATGAGCTTTGAAACTCACAACAATCTGGTTCATCTGCTGTAAACCAGAGCGAAGTTAATCAGTTATGCTCGCTTTTATCTAAACTCTCTCACAGTGTCAGCGAGGGAGTTGATGGGACTGTGTGGAGTGGCTGAGGACCTGATTCTGCTAGGTCACTTACGCACGCGTCCTCTCCAGATTTTCTTCACTCAGAACTGGAGTATCAAGAAGCATTCCCTCGAAAGCCTGATTGTTTTAACGGACCTGATAAAGCAAAAGGTTCAGTTTTGGTTGGATCTCCAATGGCTGGCTCAGGGAGTTCTGCTTCAAGTACCGGATCCGGTCTTCACTGTTATGACGGACGCGAGTCTGATGGGTTGGGGCACATCCCTGATTCCTGCAGACCTGAAGTGTCAGGATCTTTGGGACCCTTTGTTCCTAGAAAAGCACATAACATCTTTGTTATGAGAGTTCTTCCTTCAGAACAATTTAAGGGGAGGGGGGACAGTTTTCCCCTAAGTATCACCTGGCTTTATAGTGAAAAGCAAGGGAATACCTCCTCCAGTGACAGTAGTCCAGCATCAGTGCTGGGTAGTTTTAATGTGTAGCTCGGTGTAAAGTAGCAACTATGTCTCATTTATGTATTGTTTTTAAAGCAAAGCGCATTGTGAAGCATATGTACATGTCATGTGTCATAGAAGCATTTATAGACAATCCTCAGACACTTTTAAATGAGTATAAAGTGTCTCATTCTCTGGACTAGCTTTATAATTGGTTTCCTTCACCGAATTAGCATAATGGGTTATGCTGGCATTAAATGGAGAATTTATTTTGTATTACTCCTGTATATTGATGGTGTTATGACGTTCTCTTTTTTTAATAAGAGAAAGACATATGTAATTCCTCTTTCATCTCCTATTCTCCTGTAGGAGCTATTCTTTAAATTGGAGTGATAGAGAGATTGTATTTTCTCCAAGTCCTAGGCCCTCCAGCCTTTTTACTATTCTGCTTAGTCTGGGCCATTGGTTTTATTATAAAAGTATGATAAATTTAAAGTAATTTGTATATTTCTTATACTTACCAATTGTCGACAAGGATGGCCCTCCCATGAGTGGGCACTCATACCTCCTTGCTGATTTATAACATTTAGCAGGCACAACTGGAAAGAATGATGCTTGGCACCAATTTCGGTTCCTTCCTGGTTACTGTGAATGCACAGTATACAAAAGTATGAAGGACCAGATAGGACTTTTAATTTTCAGATTTGTATGCAAATTTTTGGGATTGGGGTTTCAGAATTTGTGTTTGGCCATGGATAATATTGAGTTTGCACCAGCTTAGTCTGGGCCATTGGTAAATATAAAAAATATACAAATTACTGTAAATTTATCATTTTCAACATAACTTTTCAGTATCTCAGAGAAGCAAGGTGAATTTCTGTGAGCAAATTGTACCCATTTTTAAACCGTGTTCTTCTGCTTTGCCAAAGAGGATCACAGATCGAGTGGATGATTGAATAAAAAATCAGTGGATATTTGAACTAAATCAAGAAATATATATATTTTTTTCTACCTTTTATTCATCAGAAATCATTATTTAAACTGAAGGTGAATGTCAATAGGTGATATGCTTAAGTCACCTATTTTTGCTTCAGCATTTGTAAATTGACCGTGCAGCCAAATTGAAATGAATAAAACATAAACAAACATGTGGATATAAGTGAAATATAGATAATAAATCACTCATTTATGAAATATAATTCACTTGTCTGCATATTTTTTATTCCAATCGTTATGTTTGGTTTGCAAAGACCTATAATTTAAGACTGAACATTTGGAAATGGAAAATTTTTCGACTGCACTATTTCTTATCAACCTATCTCAATTGTTTACAACAGGCTTGCACTACAGTGGAAGAACCTAACTCGGATAAAATACTCTCTATTTTAATCTTTCTCAAGATTTGGGAAAGAAAAGTGGTGTAAAAACACCACAAAAAAAAATAAGCCAAAACTGGGCCGAGCGCCATCGGCGCACACCCAGTATGGGACGCTCTTCCATAGTACAAATTCACGACTTCCGTAACAGTGCGCAATGCATCAATTCGTCATTCTTTTTCTATCCGAAGCACGAGCAGGATGTGTATCCGCCATATGCATTATGAAACAGTGATAATTCAACTCGTGGATAATGGTTTTCCTGTGACTGGAATTATGGATCTGAAGATCGTATAATAACAGGACTGTGTTTTACATATTCTCGTTTATATTTTCAACCACATTCTCATTGTTTATTAATTACTATTCCATTTTCGCGAATGTTTTGCGACATCGTGTCATCGCGATTCGACAATGAATTTTTTCGGTTGATAAAAATTTTTATTGGAGTAGGTGTCGGCCGTCTGGGTTCTGCCACCTTCTCTCGTAGTTGAGGGTGTTCTTCTACTTTCTGTTTCTGCTGAGTTCCCCTTTTTCTTCTACTGCTCTCACCTCTGTTCTTTCCAGCTCGGTTCCTTTAGGGCAATTCCTTTTTCCCTCGCCATTGGTGCATTCTCGTGTCCATTTCGTCCGCACCCGCGGGTGGTGTGGAATGCAGTCGTTTCGGGAGCCTCCCGACTCGACCACGTCTGATGTGAGTTTACCCCCTCCGTGGGGGATGTGCAGCTCCTCCCGCACCCACGGGGGAAGGGGGGGACACTGTCGTTTCGGGGCCCCCCGACTCGACCACGTCTGGTGTGAGTTCGACCCCCTCCGTGGGGGATGTGCAGCTCCTCCTGCTCCCGCGGGGGGTGGTGAACACTTTCCTTTTGGGTCGCCTGATTCGACCACGTCTGATGAGAATTGCTCCTCCTCCATTAGCGGGGGAGGAATTCGTCACATACAGGTGAATTGTGCACTTGGTGATACCTTCTTGAAATTTGGCACACTGTTAGTGTAGGCTATGAGGTTCTCAAAAACGATCGGCTACAAGTTGACACCGACCGGTGGCGACCAGTAGCGGCACAATCCAAAATGGCCGCCAGCGGCTGAAGGGAACCTCCTTTTCGACGGTCTACCGACTATACATCCGATTGTAAGGGCGCGAAAGTGAACTCTGATCCACGCACGTGTTGGAAACAGACGTGGGAGATGATGTAGAATAAAACGAGATTCTCTATACGGACGCATCAATTTCTTGGAACTTGAAAAGAGCGTTGTTTCTCCGGGATCAGCGTCATTCAGGCAAACCTGAATGACGCTGATCCCGGAGAAACAACGCTCTTTATGAAGCAGTCTCTTTGCCATACAATCTCTTGTTTGGCGTAATTCCGCAAGCAATTCTGATTTGTCTGTCGAAATTAATTCGAGAACGCGATTGTTCACAAAAATCATTCACAGAATGAGTGAGAATCCTCTTCGTGTACGGACTAGTACTGACTGGGAACGTTGTTGCTTTTGCCAGCAAGACAGTTCCAAGAAATTGATGCGTCCGTATAGAGAATCTCGTTTTCATGACGCCTATAAAGCTATTGAGGAAGACATAACGCGCTTCCTAGATAATGGCGTTGAGCTTCCATATAATTTGACCATTGATTGTTTGATGAGAGAGAGTGATGAGTGTATGTCGATGTCACTGTTGACGAATAAGGCAATATATCATAAGACATGCCGTGACAGTATTCGGACTCACATCGTACAGCGCGTGCTACACAAGCGAGAGCGAAATGAGGCAGTGGCATCCTGCTCCACGCTGAGTCCTAAAAGAACACGGACAAGTTTTGAATCTGGCTGTGACAGGAAACTGCCCCAGTGTGTTTATTGTCACAAACGCGAAGGTGACAGCAGTGAGCCTATTTGCAGATCAATGTCTGATAACAATAAACTCAAAATTATGGCAAAGGAAGCCGAGAACTGGGTTGTTTTTTCTCGGGTCAATGCAGCATTTGATTCCGCTGCTAGTGATCTTTACTATCACAAAACCTGTTATTGTAAGCTTGCCAATGAAGCACGAGCGGCTAAATCTAAAAAGTCGAAGAACGCCGAACATTCCGCGTCAGGCCTGCCCTATGACCCTCTCGTTATGGCAGAGCTCATAACATTTGTTGAACACAACGATTCCGCGATGAAGCTTGTCGATCTCAAGAATCTGTACAGTCGGAGGTTGAAGCAAGTCGGTTCTGATTGGCTTAGTGAAGAAATACATTCCACTCGATTCAAAGAACATTTGTTGCAGAAATTGGGCGATGGCTGGGACGCCTTCACACAGGGTAGAGATGTGTTTATTTCAAGTAGGTTTCGAGTTGGCTCCTTGTTGTCCGAATCTTTAACTCGTATAGTGTCTGAGGAAGAGGCAAAAAAGATAGTTGATGTGGGTCTTCTTCTGCGTAAACACATACTCATATCTCAAGCTCCTTTCACGGGATCATTTTCATCTTATTGCTTGAGCGAGCCTGTACCCAACTCACTCCTGACTCTTCTTAGAGTTCTACTTGAGGGCACATGTAGTATACAGAACTTAGGCGATGATGAGACTGTTAATGCCAAGACTCGAGTGGCTTGTACTATTTCACAGATGTTGATCAGCAATTCAGCGAAACGCTCCGAACATGCACAAAATGTTCACCAGAGACGTGACAGAGAAACTCCAATGCCTCTTTATGTGGGTTTGAAGTTGCATGCCCATGATCGTATGAAAAATCTTATCAGAGATTTTCATCAAATGGGACTCTCTGTCTCTTATGATCGCGTAATGGATGTTCGCAGGAGTTTCGCGAGAGCTGTTTCACTGCGGTTCAAGAACGAAGGTGTTGTAGTCCCAGCTAACTGCAAACGTAATGTTTTCTCGATAGGAACCACTGATAACATTGATGTATCTGGTAGATCTGATATGCATGGTACGTCCATCACACTCATTGGTCAACTGAGCAGGGACAATGTGGGTACTGATCCCCCACCACTGAGTTTAGATGTTCCAGAAGACACACAAATTGAACTCCCAGACGACTATGCATTTGTTCCTTTCGTTGAAGACTTTGGTGGGGACATCAGGCTTGAATCTCCAGGTGAATGTAATGTACGGCCCAATGAATATGCAGATTTGAACGTGGGAGAGAATGACTGGTTGTCTCATGTGTCACAGATCAGCAATAAAGGGAAGGTTGATGGCAGCTGGCAGCTTGATGAAGTCCCTGTGACCTTTTCAGGCTTCTTTTCAAAACATGAAGATCAAGACAATGTCAAACCTCGTGCAGTTATTGGGGTATTCCCTGTTTTCAGTGAGCAGAAAGCGGACTCACTCAGTATGCAGAAGCATGCTATGTATGTGGTCAGGGAAGCTACTGCTTTCGTAAACCCCGGCCAGATACCTGTCATTGAAGGTGACTGTCCGTTGTATGCCAGGCAGAAAAAATGTCAATGGCTGTTCCCAGAGGAGATAGGTGAGGATCGAATGGTGTGTATGATTGGATTCCTGCATCTTGAAATGTGCACCCAAGAAGCTGGTGGTAAGCTTATGGGTGGTTCTGGTTGGGAGCGAATGTTTCACCTCGCAAAGATATTCACACCCGGTGTAGCATCATCCCTACTTGGTGGGAAACATGTCAAGAGGACGCGACAGGCATATCTTCTCACTCTAGCTTGGCTTGAGATCCTCAGAAAGAATGCTTATGAGATTTACTGTCAGCAGACTGGGCCCCATGAGTCATTTGAAATGTGGGAACAGAGGATTCTTTCACAATCTCCAACTGCGCGCTATTGGGGTGAAATCGTTCGGAACTTTCTCTTGACAAGCTGTCAATTCGTTCGGAACCAACGAATCGGTAACTGGCCTGGTACACTGTGTTCTATCGATGAGTTGTGCAGTTACTTTTTTGCCCTAGGACATACAAATTATTGTCGGTGGGTCCCCGTATTTCTGAGAGACATGTCTCAGCTACCCAGGCGGCATCCTTCAATCCACAACAAATTCATGGAAGGCCATTTTGTGGTCCAGCGTAGTGAGAGGAAGTTCAGTATGATGGGTTTAGATCAGAGCCAAGAACATAGTATCCAACTACTCAAAGAAGACAGTGGTCCAAAAGGTCTCTATGGCCAGGCTGAAGAGAAAGTCGTTATTGAGCTTTCAAGGTCAGAAGTTCTGCGTGTTATAGATGAGTATGAATATGCAAGTTTCCACACAACATCATCAGATAACACGGAACACCCGGAAAGTTCGGTATCAGAGCAGAAAAAA
The DNA here is from genome assembly GCA_031216915.1 of Pictodentalium vernedei. Classification (NCBI taxonomy): domain Eukaryota; kingdom Metazoa; phylum Mollusca; class Scaphopoda; order Dentaliida; family Dentaliidae; genus Pictodentalium; species Pictodentalium vernedei. Next base: position 310,440,542 of record CM062289.1, read on the forward strand.
TTTCTGAATCAATTGAAATCTCTCCTCGATCTGGTGAATCAGGGACTCATTATCAACCCTTATGATGAAACTAGTGGTCAGCTGGTGACATTAGATACTGGTGAATATATGGACCCCGAAGTTAGTAAGAGTTTACGGTCATTACCCGAAAGGGGCAAGCATTTATATTCCACTTTCTTGAAGGAAAGGCTTGTGGAATGCACCGTACCCCTGAATGATGTTATTCCCAAGGCAAATATATATACCTTCCTTAACCCACCCCCAGCCAACCTGGACAAAGGCCGAGACAAACTCATGTCAAGTAAAGCAACTGCCGCAATAGTTACCCAGATGTTCGTTTCACTGCAAGCCCGGCCTGATTCAAACATGGATGAGTTTTTCATGCACGAGAATGCACGTGATCCGCCAGCATTATCCGATAGAGGTAAGCTACGGAGTGGGACAAAATCTCAAATTCTCAATTGTTTACCAGCTATTCCTGCACAAGGGAAGAATTCAGCAGCTAGACAAGCTTCAGTTGTCATCTTGGATATGCCTGCTGTAGTCCATGTAATCAAACCACAGAAAGCGGATCTGTTTGGAGAATATGCTCGATTGCAATTATTGCCATACATCGAATCTCTGATTAACACGAACACCACAAGGGTTGATGCGATCTATGACTGTTACCCCGAAGGCAGTTTGAAGAATCAGACGCGAGCAAAACGCCTCGGTGAGACAGCAGTTAGGTTGATACGGGTGTCCGAGAACGTCCCTTTACCTAAAGGGAAGAATTGGCAGGCATTCTTGAAAGTTAGTGAGAATAAAGACGAATTTTTCAAGTTCCTGTCTGCTGAACTGCTGAAATTAACATCAACATCCGAGTACCAGTTGTTAACGACATCAGGAGAATATGTACTATGCAATAAGGATGTTAGCTTATGTGACATATCTCCATCGAACCACGAGGAAGCAGACACGCGCATGATGCTTCATCTCAACCATGCAGTCTCACAAGGTCACAAAATAGCTTTTCTTCGCACGGTTGATTCTGATGTCGTCATTCTGTCTTTGCACCATTTCGCAACATTCCGTGACCTTGGACTCAGTGAGCTGTGGATTGGGTTTGGAATTGGAAAGGCATATAAAGATATGCCAATTCATGAGATAGCTTCACAACTTGGACCTGATTACTGTAAGGCCCTGACTTTCTTCCACGCCTTCACAGGTTGTGATGTAACATCCAGCATGCTCGGCATTGGGAAGAAGACAGGATGGAATGCATGGATGAATTTTCCCGCATCAACTGAAATGATGATAGAATTGACTGAGAATCCGCAAGTCTTTTCAGAGGATTCCCCTCATATGCAGCATATCGAAAAACTCACCATACAGATGTACAGTAACAGTTGTGTCAGTACACGTGTCAATGATGCGAGACGGCATATGTTCACACATGGCCTTAAGTCTATGGAAAACATCCCGCCCACCAAAGCAGCTCTGTATCAACATGTAAAAAGGGTAATTCTTGTGTCATCTTTCATTTGGCATCGTGCTCTGCAGAAACACTTATGTGTGCCAGACCCATCACAGTACGGATGGGAGTGGAATCCACGTCTCAATATTCTGGTCCCATTTTGGACTCACCTAGGAGACGCAAGTGCTGCATGTGCACTGATGCTCCACTGTAGTTGTGCCAAGGCCTGCAAGGGCAATTGCAAATGCTTGAAAGCTGGATTAAGGTGCACACCTTTGTGTAAGTGTGAAGGTGGCTGTTGTAACAATATTGAGTAGTATACTGTCATGTTAGGACCAGTCATCTCCTATTCTGGTATTTTTTTTTTCCATTTTCGGCCAGTTAACACATGTCATGTTTCTAGTTGAGTTGATTTTGCTAACAAATGTTCATCCCATGTGGCTTGCTACATTGTCCGGGGTATAGGAATACAGTTTTAGATTTCGGAAAATAGTCTGTTATTTACTGCACAAGACGGTGTTAATTCATGCATAGCATGATACAATATCCCCAACTATTTTGCCTCTGTACAACAGTTGATACCTTCGTTCACCCGTGTGTTCATCTATGGTATCCTTGTCTTTCTCTGGCCATAGGCCACATGTGACTAGTCAGTTCCTACTCCATAGCAAATCAACTTGGAAATCCTTCATCTTGTAGCGCACTCATGTCTCAATGAATCCATACCTGAGTTGATCTAATAAATCTAACGTAAGGTATCAAATTGCCATACCGGATCATATTTCGATAAGTTATTCGCTAAAACATTTCGACCACTCATCGACATCAAAGGTCATGTTTTGGCTCCCAGTGGTGGCTATATCTCTATATCCCTGGTAAAGTAGCATACCATGAGGGATGGGCATTAAGTGTCGGCAACATTAATCCTGACTTGGAACACACCACATCTTAACTGGCCGAAAATGAAGAATACTACTTGTAGTCAAAAAATATTCCTGTACCTCGAATGACTGCAAACATACACTCACCCCTTCTAGTCCCATTTTGCCAATGTTCTATACTGGCAAGATAACATTGTATAATTAACAACGGGAACTAATGCATCCCGAGTTCATTCCAGCACTGCCCTTGCTGGCAGACGTGTCGCTATGGTGTTGAGATTGAACCAGAACTCCTCTAGAAATTTGATAGTTTTATTTTCTTAGAAAATAAATCTATCGAAAATGCCGGAAGTTGAGAATAGACTGTCACTTTAATTGGATTATCAAATGTCCAAGTATCCCCACTGCTGCATACTATCGAGTACCCTTGTTCATGTGTTGACAGGAATCTCTCATACCATGTTCATTTGACCATTGCATTCCCGAGAAACATTCAACACTAATTTATCTACGGACGGACGATCATACTGACAGTCAGACACACAGACGCACACATCGACGGAAATTCTGATCCCATTATCCATTAATCTTCCCCCCAACTTGTTCCAAGGGCTTCACTCCATCATTCACATCAATTACAGCACATGTATGGTGTTAGGTTTGGAGCTTCAGTTGTGCGATCGGCGAAAATAGCTTTTTTTCGATCCGCTTGGCGGCCATTTTGGATTTCGCTGCTAGTGGTGGCTAGAGGATGGTGCCAACTTGTAGCCGATCGATTTTGAAATCTCTGATGCCTACCCTTACATCATGCCAAATTTCAGGAAGGTATCACCAAGTGCACAATTCTAGCGAATTCCTCCCCCGCTACATGGGGGATGTGCAGCTCCTCCCGCACCAGCGGGGGGTGGGGACCGCTGTCGTTTCGGGGCTTCCCGATTCGACCATGTCTGGTGAGAGTTATTCCCCTTCCGTGGGGAATGTGCAGTGTTTTACTGTGGTGGATACTGCGGGAGCTGTTGGTTTTCTGGTGTAGAGATGCCTGGTTCCGGGACTATGCACCCTCTCCAGTCGACATCTGAGGCTGTCACTAGGGTTGTGACTCCTCCTTTGGAGGCCGAGCTTGGTGGCTCTCTCCGCTTTTCTGCCAGTTCCAACAGCTTCCGTCATATCTGCTGCTACTGCTGTTCCATCTACAACGTCATTGGGCACCGTTTTTAGCCGGCCTCGGCTTCTCCCTGCCAGGGTCTGCAGGGATGTCTGTAGTGTGGTTGTGGGGTTTCGGCCTCAGCCTTCCCAGACTTCCACTCGGCGAAGTCAAATGGGGCTGCCGACTGAACCCCATACTGTGTCCTCTCAGCCATTGAGCACAGTAGTTTTATACCTGCAGTGGTCTGCTGCGGTGTCTGGTTGTGTAGACGTGGGGGTATCGGCCTCAGCCTTCCCTGACTTCAACTCGGCGAAGTTGGAAGTGGCTGCCGGCCGGACCCTCTCCTGTGGTCTCTGCGCCATCGAGCACCACAGTTGTCATTGGATTCGGTTGTTCTTAGTGGGACACTATGAACTCCGTGGCGTTTCCGTCTACTCATTCTGGCCACGCGACCAGTTTTGGGGGTCCAACGTCTTTTGTGTAGCCTGGACCTTTTGCCCTGCAGAGGTCAGCGGTGACTCTCATGAGTTCCTGCTATGTTGATCCTCGGGGTTTGTCACACCCCTATACACGTCTGCCTTCAGACGTTTTCGGCTGCCGCCCGTCGTCCCACGTCGGGTCTTTTGAAGGATCGTGACCCTTCGCTGGTTCAGAGGGTCAGAGGTGAAGCCACTTTGCCGGTTCGTTCCCCTGTCGAACCGGCCAGTACGGGCAGTGAGCTTAGGGAGGCCCTCTCCTTACTCACTCATGTTCTGTCAATGAGCCTTCCTGTTGCTTCCAGCGAGGCAGCGAGTGGTTTCCAGGCGCCTCCTATGGCGCCGCCTCCCGGAATTGGAAACAGGCCGCTTTCTGATCCCCTGGTGTTCCGACACCATGGGAGGCGTCAGCTGGTTTGCCCACGATGGGCTATGTGTCTTCCGACTCAGGGGAAGAGTCAGACATGCTTGATGTCGAGAGCCAGCAGTCTTCGGACTTGGGGGCAGCTCTTGATTTCGTGTTTGGGTTCCTTCCGGATCTCAAACCATCTAACCAGTCGACAGTGTCAGCCAGGCCGCGATCATCGGTCGCGCGCCAACAGTCTATGGAGCAACCTACTTCTGGGCGTCTTCGGCCGTGCCCTTCAGTACAGTTGGTTGAAGCATTTTCAGCCTTGGACTCCAAGCTAAGTTCCAAGGCTATGAAGGCTCTGTTCTTCACCAGGGTTGACACCTTTTTGCCTCCGGCGCGTTATCGTTCCTACGATTCCGCCAATCCGTCGGTCTACCAGACTTTGACGGTTTTGGATCAGGACTCCAATTCCCTCGGGCTTTCCAAGTCCAAGTCTGCCGTCATTCCGATGACGACTCTGGAGTCCACATTGGGCTTATCGAGAGAGATGCTTGGTATGCTTTCTCTCTCCGATCACGTCGTCTCAGCTTTTGCTGCTTATCTGCCTTCAGATAAGTTTGACGAGGTACTGGCTCCTTTGCGTGTGCTGTCTAAGGCGCTCATGCATCTTACTCACACGCATGCCTGTAACACGGCTAATCTGGAATTAGTGCGAAGGGACTCTGTGCGGGACACAGGCCGATCCCTTCCTGAGGAGCAGTACGCTACTCTTCGATCAGGCCGTTCCAAGCCTAACAAGTACCCTCTGCTTCCTCTGCGAAGCAACAGGGGCTGATCCTTCTGCCACCGCTTCTACTTCTTACTCAAAGCACAGGGTATAAACCGTATAAACCTTTAGCCGGAAGTGGAAATAAGCGAAGCGAGAGATTTCTATTTTTATCTCAAAGTTTCAGTCGCAGCGTATCAAAGATCACCGAAAACAAGATTTTTTTAATAAAAGGAATGACTGAAGAGTGCAAAATCAGTAAGTATGTTATATAAAACAATATTTAACAATGAAATGACACAACTTAATGGAAAAGTCGACTCTCGTAGTATGAAAAAACACCTGCTGATCATCTCAGAAAATGAATTTCTTGGGCAAATTTCTCCTTCAAATATCGTTTTTCACATGTTCGCACAAATGTAACATGTTAACATCATAGATCGAAAGATTCGGCGTTCAATTCCACACCAGAAACTATCAACCATAACAATGAAGGAGGTTCTGCGCTACTGAAACTGTTCAAAATATAATGTCACCTTATCGATTATTTTATACGCCTTGTTGGTAAAATTGTTGATCGGGAGTTGGTGATAATTATATGTCCAGTTGAGATTATTCGATTTCCCATATGAACGTTCCAATGTCCATATTTGTGCTTGTACGAAGGTCTAATCAGTTAACAAACCATATGAACAGACTCGAATGCACAACGTTGACGTCACACCTTTCAACTGAAACACTACTGACTGAACCACCGAACCTGCAACCACGGGGGAGGGGGCGAGAGGTGCGCTCCTCCCCCCGAAGAACTTTCGCCCCCCACCCGAAAGATTTCAGACCATGTTTTTCAATCGGCATTCATTTTTTTAATTTACCTATGCATTAGGGTAAAATAGTTCAGTTACAACTGTAACACTTCATTTTGCCTTGGCTCTAATTCCTTCACACCTGTCATTAATATATCCATAATCACTTGTCTATGAAGGAGATCCCATTGTTATTTGTGAGCTGTTTATTCATTACACATACATTCACGCAGCTTTGTCGGGGAATTATTTTTTCCCATTGGGGGTATTTGGGGTTTGTTTCATTCTTTTTAATGACCTTTTTAAAAAACTTTTGTTTACCGTTTTTGACCGTGGTCGTTTTTACTTCATAACGATCGTTTAGTGTCTATGTTTTGCGGTTTTTGCCTGGCTGTTTTTAATTATTTTTTTCTATTTATTTTATTTTATGTTGTTGAAGTGTGTGTTTGTTGGGGGGGGGGGGGGGGGGGGGGGGGGCGAAAGTCGAAGGGGAAGAAAATGTTTTCACTTCAGATAACGGCGTGTTATAACAATACGCCAATCCTCTGTTAATTGAAACCAGTTTGCCTGACAGCATGCTGAGCTAGCAGTTTATTCGACAATAATCCCTAACCCGACCCCCACCTCACCCTCTCGTGCTCTCTCATTTTCACTCTCATTTTGGCAACAGTCTTTTGTGTCCAATAACTGTCAAACAAACATCAAATGGGCTATTTTTTAGTATTCTCTTCGAAGCAACTGCATCATTAAGTATCTGGCTTTTAACAATTCCATTTTTAGAGAAATTAGTGAAACACTATGGCATCCTCCATGAAGTATACCATACCTATACTTTTGTAAATATTCAATGTTGTTCTTTGAGAACTTATTTTATCTGAAATAAATACTGTTCAAACTAAACTAAAGTATTTTTAGATAAGGCGTGACGTCACATGGGATTCCCTCGATATCTCGCCAATGTCGTGTTTAAACCAAACAGATCCAGGGTCGAAAACAAGCTTTATACTCACCAAGCGAACCCTACCGTGTGACAAAGGCAAAAAGATGAAATAAATAGAATAATTCGCGCCTTACACAAGTATTTTATAAATTTTCATCTTATTTTCACTTAATTTACATACGACTTCACGGAAACAGTTTCGAAACAAGACTTCGGTTACCAGTTTTCTTTTTGAAACTTGAATGCCAAACAACATTCTACATGATGTAGGATAAGCACAGTTAGGTCAACAGTAGCTAAAATTAAATTACGTTGTTGTCAATAGCAGTTCAGAGCAGGGTCAAATTGTCAAAAATACAAAGCAATCATTTCTTTCAAATTAATCGATCACATTTGTCCAACGATAGCCTTCAATACTATTCACATTCTCATTTCCATTTCACTCCTGCTGAAGAACAAAACACCTCTTGGATCCAAATGCTCCCAGGGACGTTTCTGGGTAGTTCAGACTTGGTGTGTGTCACAGTGAGATCCTCAAATTTCCAAACTTTCATTTCAAATTGATACCATAAAAAAGTTTCCGACATTTGATGATCGGTTTTGAGAAGTAATTTTCTTTATAGATTTATGTACAAATTACATTATATTCGCTTGATATTTAGCCTTTTCTCCATAATTATGAGTAGACTTTGTAATTGGTGTAACAAAAGACTTCTTGTGGTACATGATACTGCTATATTGTGTGGGGCCGTCGAGAGGGAGGGGGGGGTAGTAACCCCGGGACTCGGCGTTATTGGGGGCCCGCCGATTCCCGTAATTTCCAGAAGCGGGATTCTAGTGCGTGCGGCTCCTTCACTGCTCGTCACATTTAGACGAGCAGTGAAGGACTCTCACGTAAGAGAATCCTGCCTTAAGGCAATTAGAGAAAATCGGCAGGCCCCGGTGTTCCAAATTGACACTATTTGTGTGCATTTACGAAAGCGCAATCTTGATGTATTGCTAGCTTACGCAGTTACAAACTTGGATCATTATCAACATTTTAGTTCTGCGCGAAAAAGAACTAGTGGGTCATACTATGGAACGTCCCTAAGTGCTCTTCGTCTTTGCTGGCGAAGAGTAGTCTCTTGCGCATCCCATTTGCTTTCATCTAGGTGAAAGGTAGTGGGATGCACAGGAGACTAGGCGAAGAGGTCATCCCGCACTTTAATAGCACAGCCAAACGGAACGTACACCTGGCACGCGTCACTAGCCAAATCGGCTTCAGAGTGACAAGAACCGATCTTGCCAGTTTCTGAGAATTTCACCCAAACAGGCCGCCAACAAAGTTATCCAAAACTGCTCTCCAGTTTCCTTCTTAACCCTTTTGGAAAAAATAATTTTGTACGCCATGTGTCCTGGTCAAATCTTGATACACCCAAACCAGCCTCTCGACTCAGCAATTTCATTCAAACCCAGACCGACCATTACATTATTCTATAAAATACACCTGCAACTAATATATTTTACTGATATATTTTTCCAGTTTGTCATGCCTGAAAACTGAAATTATTTATTATTATTCAATAACGTAACCAGGGGGAGGGGGTGGGGGGGGGTGGGGGTGGGCACATCCCCCACCCCAAGTTGAAATGTGGGTGACAAGTTGAAAAGAGTGGTGGATGAGTTCACTGGTCTCTCGTGCCAGAAGTCGTGGGATCGCGGATCCCCGGCTGAGAAAAGATATGGAGGTATCAGAACTCTCTCTGGCAGCATCAGTTGCGGGGTTGATGATGTCACGGCGTGTCGTCCTATTGGGTGGGGAAGTAAAATGGCTGTCCTCTGTACGGAGAGAGACAGACTCCACATAGGCTAAAGATCACGTAGATCGTAGAACACAACAAATTGGAATTCTCTGCTCCTTTCGTTATCAGACTCGCTTCTAAATTTATTCGTTTGGTTATTTTCTTCGTTTGTGTTGTGTTTTACACTGACCTCTAACATGCAATTTTAAAAATGTAGTTTTCATGTATTTCATATTTTTTCTTTGTTTATAGTAATACGATAACACACTGGAAAGGCGTTCATTTGAATCAGTTCCACATATTTATTTTTAAAATAGAGTATAGTTGATTATTCAGGAGCGAAGGAAGGTAAAAATATTGGGGGTGAGGTGGGGGTGGGGCTATCAGAGCTAATCCCAAGGGGGCCACCATGTATGCTCACCGTGTGCTGTGCAGCAGCATCCGAGCCACACAGTGGTTAGGTGGTGTGTGTGTGTGTGTGTGTGGGGGGGGGGGGGGAGGGTAGGTGGAGGGGGTAGAACAAGAGGCGATATCGCCATATCCCATTCTCGGTGGTGAGGGTCTGCGGGCTTTCTCTGGGATATTTTGAAACATGAGGCCCAAAACTCACATGCTCAGTGATTCTGAGGCTGCTGTGACTGACTCCTCAGATGTGGATTGTTGAACGCTGAAAATTCGAATTCTCTGCTCCTTTCATTATTAGATTCGCTTCTAAATTCATTTGATTGGTTTACCCATTCGTTTGTGTGTTTTTTTTTCTTTCTTTGGGAGCATGTATTCCCTCTAGATCATACTAGCATGCCCAACACTCTGTAAAAGTGCGCACGCGCGCGCTTGTGTCTGGGTGGGGGGGGGGGGGGGGGGGTATTGCAGAAACCTTAGATACATTGCCCCTCCCCCTTCCCCCACACACTTTCAAATCGCTCCCTGGCGCCTGCAAAAGCTCGGGGTTTTCAAGTTATATACAGTAGGTTTAATATATATTCCCATATATTTAGTATCCCGTTGGTATCTCATTCATAGTTTTGGGGTTTGTTTTTTTTTAAATATCTCGAAGCAAATTCTCAGTTCAATACTGAGTCTTATATTCGTCGTTCTGTCATTTATACTCCACGCCGGCATTTACCGGCTCTGGAAGTGTGAAATCTTACCAATATTTCTCCATTAAAAACCTCAAAATATCCACTCAGGTGCAAGGAAACGAGGGTTTGGGGACCCTGAAATTCACAATTTTCCTACCCCGGGCCCAACTATGGTCAGCCATTAGTAGCGAAGGCCCTGCTTCACCCCATAATAGATCAATAGCCACCCTCTTTGCGAATTTGTGGGTCTGCTATTTAGCTACATGCCTGCCCCTTCCAGAGCGTATTTAGTTGCAAAAATGGTGGGGGGGGGGGGGGGGAGGCGGGGGTGTAACGTCTGCTTTTACGTGTGGAATTATGTGCGGGTTGTCCTCCCCCAACCCCCCCATCCCCCCACGGCTCTTCACTGCCTTTCCCACTCCCACTCCGAAGATCAACCCTGGTTGCAGGCCTGTGGACCACAGCTTTATAGATTCATCTCTTACGAGAACCACGACAAATCAGTGGCTGGCCAAAGAGTTATTATTATTACTATGTATAAAAGAGTGTGTCTGTCTGTTTGTCTGTTTATGTATGCAAGCAACCGCTGCGTGAATTCAGATGAATTTTTTTTTAACATTTTTTTATTCATTTTTTTCGGTTTTTTTTTGTTTTTGTTTTTGTTTTTCTATAGTAATAAATGAGGATCGAATGACCGGAGTGTCCCGCCTTCTAGGTGGGCTGGGTCGAAAAATGCGCCGTCCCAATGTTTGTTTTTTTTTCTGTATTTATTTTTTTATACCATCCCGTCTGCATGATTAACACTTTTCATGTGAAGTGTGTGTGTGGGGGGAGGGGGGGGGGGGGGGGGGGGCTGAAGCTGGGTAACAAAGTTAATCTGGAACTGAGCCACATCATTCTTGTTGAACGAAAAATAGAATTGAATTAGGCCTCATCAGTTACTTATAATTATACTTACTTACTAAACATTTGCGGGAACACAACTAAAAATTGGGTAAGTTAGCTATAGTTGCAGAAAGGTGCCCTTAAACTACAGTAAATAAGTTCAGCATGAATGTTTCCTTGGAGTCTGCTAGATATTTGGTCTGCCTGTTGCAGTCCATTGAAATTTAGGGACCCACAAAAGTTAAGAACTCAACAAATTGTTATCATGTAAAGAAGCAAAGCACAAGAGGCTATTTAAATATAGCCGTGAGTTTATATTATACCTTTTGTAGTTCACTGAAATTTACAGACCCGATGATTTAAGAACTTAACAAATTGGTGCTTGAGCCTAAAAATTCATAAAATTATAATTACGTGCTATCTATACTGCCATATGCGTACGGGAATTTTTATTTTCTGGGTGGGGTGGGGGAGGATGTGGAGCTGAGGTCCACTTCATCCGAAAGAATCCTGAGTGCCCGAAAAAATCCTGACTGCCCCCCAAAAAATTATTTCACCCCCAAAACGTGTTTTGGAACAAATTGTGTCTGAAAGAGTCAACTTACAGTAAATAAAGCGGTCCAACTTGATCTGACATTGTTACGCTATGCCATAAAACCAGTCTCATCTTCATATAGTTCACCGCCTATCGTTAGATTCTGTAGTGCAGTAAAATGGGCTATTTCTCTGCGTTGAAAAAGGTAACCTGTGGTTCGCTTTTTCAACGCAATGCAATGTTGCATTCAACCCGGCTTGTGCGCGTATAGGCCTATCTTGCTTTCGGAACTTACAGATTCCAAATTTACCAGATTCTCACATCGAAAGGGTCACCTGACAAGCATAAAAAATGTATACGACTCATCAGCTGAAGATACGAGCGTATACAACTGGGCGTATAAAAAAATCGATAAGGTGACATTATATTTTGAACAGTTTTAGTAGCACCGAACCTCCTTCGTTGTTATGGTTGATAGTTTCTGGTGTGGAATTGAATGCCAAATCTGTCGATCTATGATTTTAACATGTTACATTTGTGCGAACATGTGAAAAACGATATTTGAAGGAGAAATTTACCCGAGAAATTCATTTTCTGAGATGATCAGCAGGTGTTTTTTCATACTACAAGAGACGATTTTTCCATTGAGTTGTGTCGTTTCATTGTTAAATATTGTTTTATATAACATACTTACTGATTTTGCATTCTTCGGTCATTCCTTTTATTAAAAAATTCTTGTTTTCGGTGATCTTGGGTACGCTGCGACTGAAACTTTGAGATAAAAATAGAAATCTCTCACCTCGCTTATCTCCACTTCCGGCTAAAGGTTTATACGGTTTATACCCTGTGTCAAGGGGTAAGGGTAAGCGTCGGCAGTCTTGAGGGAACTCCCAGGATTCTTCATTCAGTAGAGGTGTTTTCTCCTCTCGCGAGCCTCGTCGGGGTTCGCAATGAAGGTCCTCACCTCGACTCGTTCCAGGTTGGAGGAAGGATAGCAGAGTTCGCAGACTGTGGGCCACCATCACATCTGATCCTTGGATGTTAGATGTTGTTTGGTCCGGGCTGCGAATATCCTTCCGACGGCACTCCACTCTGTCCGGGGTGCCTTTTCCAACCATAGTTCCTTCAGACATTTTACGTCGGGAATTTTTGTCCACGGAGATAGACAATCTCCTGACAAAGGGGGCGATTGAGGTCATCAAGAACATTAGGTCAGTGGGTTTCTATTCCCGTCTGTTCTTGGTGCCGAAGAAGGACGGCCGACTCCGACCGGTTCTCGATCTGAGTTTCCTGAACCAGTCTATCATTGCTCCCAAGTTCAGCATGGAGACTTTCAGGTCGGTCCTCCGTTCAATTCACCAGGAAGATTTCGCTTCCAGCTTCACGTTCCGATTCATTGGGCATTACGGAAGTATCTCAGGTTCATTTTTCTGGGGCGAGATTACCAGTTCAAGGCCATGCCTTTCGGCCTCAACCTGGTTCCTTGGTCCTTCACCAGACTGATGTCGCATGTGATAGCTTTCCATCGCACACAGTCCAGGGTGACTACTTCGGCCTATCTGGACGATATCCTCCAGGGGCATTCCAATGCTGCCTTCCTGGAGTCGGATGTCGCCACTCTGTTGAGCTTGCTCACGTTGCTACGTTTCAGAGTCAACGAGGAGAAGTCGGACCTGGTCCCTTCTCAGTCGTTTTATCATCTGGGGATGGCTTTCCGCACACAATTCAATTTGGTGGCGGTTCCCCAGTCCAAGGCTGTGATTCTCTCAGCTTTTGCTCCGACTCTGTCCCAGTCCACATCTGCGACGGCTCGGAGTTTTCTCCGGCTAATCGGTCTCTGCTGTTCGGTGACGGATCTCATTCCTCTAGGTCGGCTGCGTGTCAGACCTCTCCAACACTTTCTGCTCAGTCGTTGGAGGCCGAATGGATCTGGTGCTTCAGTTTCCAGACTATCTTTATCCTCACCTTCTCCTCTGGGCGGATGTCCAGTGGCTTTCGCAGGGTGTTCCGTTGGACTTACCCACGTCCGATCGCGTTCTGACGGCAGATGCCAGCGATCTCGGATGGGGGGGCGACGTTGGATCCTCTAGGTCTTTCCATTCATGGGATGGTGGACCAGGATCATGCAGCTCTACACATCAACCAGAAGGAGCTTCTTGCTTTTCTTCTGCGTTTCAGGCAGTGGATCCCTCACCTGTCGAATCGCCAGGTCCTTCTGTTGTCCGACCATTCGACGGTGGTTGCTTACATTCGGAACCAGGGCGGCACGCACTCTGTTCCAATGTACGAATTGGCTTGGGATCTTATACTGCTCGCTCATGATGTCCACGCCGGTGTGGCTGTTTGTCACATTCCCGGTCACCTGAACGTCCTAGCCGACTCCCTGTCCCGTCGGGGCAGGGTCAATTCCACCAGGTGGATGCTCCACATGGCAGGTTCCATCGATCTCTTGTGACTAGTTGGAACCATCCGGTGGACACTTTCGTGTCCCCGTGTCCAGATGCTCTGGCTTTCGCCGTGGATGCTCTGGCCCTCCTTTGGGATGGTCTTGTCGGCTACGCCTTCCTACCGGTTCCGATTCCGCCTCAGGTTCTCACCCAGATATGAACCTGCAGTCGTCGAATCCTTTCGATCACACCCGTCGCTTCGGTGGGTGTGGATCAATCTGCTCCGCTCTCTGTTAGCGGCTGTTCCGGCATGTCTCCCTCTACCTCGCGACTTTCTTTGCCAAAGTCGCCCGGGAGGTTTTCAAGTTGACCCGACTTCATTGTGCCTTCGCACATGTCTTTTATCGGGTCCTGTCTCCTCCGTAGTGGTTTTTCGAGACACGCAGTGGAGTTGCTTTTCTTCAAGGAGGCACTCACTCCACTGGTTTAGCCTCTGTGGCTAAGTGGAAGGTTCTTCTGTCGATGGTGTGCGATCACTCTGTTGCTTCTGTCACTCCTTCGATCACACTGCTTGCGGAGTTTTCTGGTATATGTTTGTTTCTGGGGGTCTCCAGCAATGATTACTTGTCCATGCTTCGGAGACATTTTTTCCTATGTGATACTGCATTGTTTCGACACTCATCCTTGCCTCTCCAAGCTTGTTCAGCTCTTTTCCTTGAAAAGGCCTAGGACTTTGCAGTTTACTCCAAGATGGTCATTTTCTTGGGCGCTGCTCTGCTTGGGGGTGGGGGGCGTTCACGCCTTTATCCTGGATGAATATTCGTTTTCCCACATGCCAGATCTCTCCTGCATCCATTTCTTGATGGACTTGTCTTGCTATTCGTGCAGCTTCCGCTCGTCTAGCTACTGGTGATTGTATTACCAATTGTTTTTTCTGCCAAGAGGTGCGTGCATTGTCTTCCTCTTTTTATAACTCTGTCATGTTGTCGGATGACTGATGTTATACTGGCAGCCTTCTGGAGAAATGCTACATTCTCCTTTTCTCTGCGACAGTTGCAGGAGCCGACAGAGACCCTTGGGGCCCTCTTTCTTTGGCTCAGGATGTTGTCTATCCAAGCTTTTCAGCTTTTTTCAGGGTCGGTTCCAGCTTTGTGCTGTTACTGCCCTTTCTGTCTGTGCGTCACACTTCACCATACGCCTCATCTTTCATTGGCTTTTCTAATGTTTGTGATGCTATGGTTTGATAGGCCTAGGGATCTCTTCCTCTGTCCACGGTCCCAGTGCTATTGAGTTATGTGTGGGTTGGTTATGTGATTCCCTCCAGCCTTTTGTCTATTCAGCCTGTTGTAAACAATTGAGGTAGGTTGATAAGAAGTATAAATTTTATAGTAAATTTCCTTTCTTATTATACCTACCGAAATTGTTTACATGGAGGCCCTCCCGTCTTCTTATTCGGGTAAGAATCCTTCCTCCCCGCTGATCTCATAACTCCTGTGTTGTTCGGAATCAAAAGAATGATGAATTGATGCATTGCGCACTGTTACGGAAGTCGTGGATTTGTACTATGGAAGAGCATCCCATACTGGGTGTGCGCCGATGGCGCTCGGCCCATTTTTGGCTTATTTTTTTTTGTGGTGTTTTTACACCACTTTTCTTTCCCAAATCTTGGGAAAGATTAAAATAGAGAGTATTTTATCCGAGTTAGGTTCTTCCACTGTAGTGCAAGCCTGTTGTAAACAATTTCGGTAGGTATAATAAGAAAGGAAATTTACTATAAAATTTATACTTTCTGAGATTTATGTTCAAAACTGATTCCCTTCTGAGAGGTTTGCAACCACACTGAATTTACAGGATTTTCTATGGCATTCCAGGAGAGTTAACATGTCTGGTCTGGACATTATTTCTGTTGTCGCATCTCAGCACTAGAAAAACTCATCTGACATGGACAACATAGTTATAAATCATTACATGACTTCATTCCTCTCTACTGTTAACATGAAGGTTTATAGTAAAGCAGTGGCATTAGTGTTCTATGGACACATTTCCTGAGTTTCTCTATTGTGAAATTGAGTGGTGTGTGTATTAGTGGATGGGCACCTGTGGTGATGGGGTACTAGTGCATAGCCATCCTTGGCATTATTCTAGTGTTTTAATAGCTGCATCAGTTTTATTATTATTAATTTTATTTCAGATATAAATGAATGTAATGATGTTGTTACTAATGATTGTCATCTTATTACTGAGAAATGTGTGAATACAGTTGGGTCCTATTCCTGCCTTTGTGAAAAAGGTTATAAGAGAGATGAAGTGAATTGTACAGGTAAATACCTTTATTACATTGCTGTTCTATGAAATCCCCATCTACAGCAACACTAAATCATGCAGAAAATGAAAATCTGTTCCCCACACATGTGCAGAACAGAAATCGTTGACAGACTATTTTTATAAAGAAGCGAAATTGTACTTGAATTTTCTACAAATCGTGCACCACAGTTACAGTTGGAATTGCTAGCAATAGCTGAAAATTGTCACCTGAGTTCCAGTTTGTTCTATGTGCCAGTAGGCACACAGAACAGATTGGAGCTCAGGAGACGAAATAGTAACAGGTGTTCCCCTCGCGAATTTGGTTGGCGATAAAATATGTTGTTTTTGTTGATAGTTGTCAAATGAATTGCTGAGTGTCCTTCTAATAATTGTTTTTATAGATGTGAAGGCATGTAATAAACAGAATGACACATGCGAGTGAATGGGGTAATCGATATGACACTCGTGTATTTGCTACATGCCCCATACAGTAGTTTTGACTTGACAGCATACTTGATCAAAGAATAATCCTGTATTTTTACACCATTCACATACCTTGAGAACAGTTTTTATCTGCAGTTGGGTTATTCAGTGAAAGGGAGAGGGTGGGGGCCTGGGGTAGTAACCCTGGGGTCTGGGCTTGGTCCAGGAGTCCAGTACTCTTGGATCCCCCAAAGTTCTGACTTCTGTGCCAAGCCTGGGCCCCCATCCTCGAGCAAGAATCAGCAAGATAAGTTCCCAGTCATATTGGAATACTAGTTGCCACTCATGTGAAGAAGGAATGGGAGTGCCCCATGGAGATGCTTAGACTGTTAATAGACTGTTACCTATATACATATGCACTGGACTCATTGTTATCACTTCAAGAATTGTGCAGTCAAAAGCTATAACTCTAGGTCACTGAATACTCACTGAGGCCGACTGTTGCTGTTGCAGTAAACTTCACTGAGTCGGAGCTAACATACTCCGAGAGTGAGCTGTCGGATGGTGCTGGGTTGGTACGGTCATCCGATCATTCAGATGAAGCTGAATGAAATTCACAGCTAGACCAAGTGGATGGTGAAAGGGAATTAGAGGAAGATTCTCCTACCCTTTTGGAACAACATATGGAAGCGATGAATTTTATTCATCAGTTTTTTCCTGATCTTGTTCCTCCTGGTCAGCAAGCTGTGTCTGTTAGGCAGAAATCACTATTGTCCCTAGAGATGACATTCTTTCCTCCCCGGGTCAGTCTGTTCATGTGTCGGAGGCCTTCAGCCACATTAACGACGCAATATTCAGCTTAGCAAATTCAAGAAAAAATCCTTTCTTATCGACAACTTCTATTTGCATACCGTTTCCTGGACCACGTCATTTAAAAACAGTTGGTGAAGATGTTCAGAGAGCTCCTCTGTGTCTGGATGATTGACCTTTAGATCTGGATATCTCATTACCCGCATCATTCAATGTCTGCTCAGATGTGATCGAATCTACAATTGGTTCTAGTCGGGCAGTTTTGGACACTATGTCCTACGCAGATCATATCACCAGGGCTTTGAACCATCGTCTTGTTGGGAAAGAATTTGACAATATTAATTCATCTCTCAGAGTTCTTTCAAGGGCAGTTATGTATGCCACACATCATTCTGCCCTTACAGTGGCTAATATGGAATTGATAAGATGTGATGGGGCCTTGGCGTCGTCTTCAGTGATAGACGATCGGGTGGAAAGCTCTCTAAGAGTCGCTCCGGTTTCTGGGCATACCTTGTTTGACGACAGGTTATTCTTAGTGTACGAAGAAGCTACCAAAAAGCTACTAGTACTCTTGCTGAAGTCACTTTCACAGCAACAGTCGTCTGCTGGACAAGGTAGGCGAGGGAGCTCCAGTTTGCAGTCAGCGAAAAAGGGCTCCTCGTGGGGTTCTAAGAAACCCTTGTACGGCTACTCAGGGAACCGTCAGTATAATGACTCTGGAAGGTGGTGTAAGTCTTACAAAGGCTATGAGCCAGACGCCCCTAAGCTGACAGCGCAAGGTGGTTCTCGGGGAGGATGTAGTTTCTTTACCTGAAAGCCTTGCAAGTCATATAGGTGATAGTCTAAACCTCTTTTGCTCTTCAGTTGGCGGAAGGTTTTCAAACTTCGCAAGAAACTGGACGGACATAACAGAAGATCAGTGGGTCAGGAATGTAGTCAGAATGGGTCTTTGGCTATCCGTTCAAAACCCCAACTTACAAGAAGTCCACGTTGGACAGATCTTCCTGCAAATCCTTCAAAAAGGGAGTCTCATCTTGCAGAAATTCAATCTCTTCTAGTAAAGGAAGCAATAGAGGTCATAGAAAATCACCAGGGTTTTACAGTCACCTGTTTCTTGTGCCGAAACCAGACAGCTCATTTCGACTGTTGCTAGACTTGACCTGGATAAACAAACTGATTATCACTCCAAAGTTCTATATGGAAACCATTTGGTCGGTAAAAGCGAGTATTTGAGTGAACGGCTTTGCGGCAAGCATAGACCTAAAGAACACGTACTTTTATGCAATGGTTTATCGGGCTTTCAGAAAGTACCTGCGCTTTGCCGTTCAAGGGAAGGTTTATCAGTTCAGACCGATGTGTTTTGGTCTGAACCTGGCACCTTGGGTGTTCACTCGGATAATGAACTCGGTAATGTCATACTTCTGAGCTCATTTGATGGTGGTAAAGTCGGCTTATCTGGATGATATTCTTCAGAGATACAGCGACAAAGATGCACTTCAGAATGATGTGCAGAGCCTACTTCAATTATTCTAATGTCTCGGTTTCATTGTAAACGAAAAGAAGTCAGATTTAGCTCCATCCAAGTCCTTCATTCACTTGGGGATGAGCTTCGAGACTCAAAGCAATCTGGTTCGCATTCCAATAACCCGAGTGAAATTAAGTCAGTTGCTATGCTCGCTTTTGTCTAAACTCTCTCACAGTATCAGCGAGAGAGTTTATGCGACTGATGGGACTGTGTGGGGCAGCGGCGGACTTGATTCCGCTGGGTCACTTATGCATGCATCCTCTCCAGATTTTCTTTACTCAGAACTGGAGTATCAAGATGCATTTGTTCGAAGGCCAGATTGTTTTAACAGATTTGATAAAACAAAAGGTTCAGATTTGGACGGATCTCCAGATGCGAGTCTGACGGGTTGAGGTGCGTCCCTGATTCCCTCAGACCTGAAGTGCCAGGGTCTTTGGGACTCTTCGTTCCCGGAAAAGCACATGAACATCAAAGAGATGATGTCTATTTGGCTTGCACTGAAACACTGGATTGCTCACATAGCGAACAGATTCTGTCAGACAATTTCACAGTAGTGGCTTATCTCAGGAACCAGGGCGGCACTCATTCAATTCCTCTATACGAATTGACGGAGAAAATTCTCCTATTTATTCTGAGTCATCATGTTCATCTCTCAGTCCGTCATATTCAGGGTCGGCTGAACGTAGTAGCCAACTCACTCTCGAGGAAAGGTCGCCTGTTGCCATCAGAGTGGACTCTCAACAAACGAATATTCTGGCAGATTTGCTACCAGTGGGATCTGTTTGCCATGAACCTAAACAATCAGCTTCTGACGTTTGTGTCGCCTTGTCTGGATCACCGAGCATTCGCAGTAGACACTTTATCAATCTCATGGAATGGGAAAATAGGATAGGCATATCCTCCAACTCCGTTGATTCAGCAGATTCTGTTAAAAATCAAACAGTCTCACTGCACCTCTGTCAGCTCAGAAACCTTGGATCAACCTGGTCAGGTGTCTGTTACGGGACATTCCCCGGAAGCTTCCTCCTCTCAAGGACCTTCTGTATCAAGGGAAGTCCCACACACTGCATCTCAACCCAGAAGATCTCAACCTTAACATATTTCCATTGTACTGACCTTCCAACAAGGGAAGCAGTTTTCAGGATGAGCAGTGGATGCCATTTCTAACTTTAGGAGGATCTCCTCTTTGCTGAATTACGCAGTGAAATGGATAGTTTTCTTTTGTTGGTTTTCAGATCAGTCGTGGATATTTATAATCCATCTATTCCTCAAATTGCAAATTTTCTGGTCTAACTATTGGACATACTCAAACTGCAGCCCATCACTATTAAGGGCTATAGGTCTATGTTATCAGACACATATTCTCATCATGATAACTTCAAATATTGGATCAGATCCTTCTTTATCCAAACTAGTTAGAAATTTCTCTATCAATAGACCTAGAACCCTCAGCTTAATTCCAAAATGGAATTTGGCTTGGGTTCTCTTGAAGCTTCAAGAAGCTCCTCTTGAGCTGTTAGATGATGTAGAATTTAAATTCCTGACTTATAAAATGGCATTACTCTTAGCCTTCCCTTCTGCCAGAAGAGTTAGTGAACTCCATGCATTATCCTTTGAAGATTCCCATTACCGTAATGTGGGTAGTACTGTGTACTATTACTCTTACTATTGAAGTGGGATTCTTGGCTAAGAATCAGATTCCAGGATAAACGACCAGAGCCTATTGTCATTAAGGCCTTTCCATCCTCGGACAACCGTAGACCTCTCTTGTGTCCAGTGAGGGCAATGCACACTTATAAACGTAGATCTTACTTTATTAGAAAAGGAAGAAAAAGGTTTTTTCTTTCGCTTATACCTAACAGAAAGGATATTTCTGTTCATTCAGTCGCTAGATGGATTCATTTGGCAGTAAGAATCGCTTACGAGAACCTCTCTGTGGATCAACGTTCTGTCAATAAGGTTTCAGCGCATGAGGGTAGGGCACTGTCTTTTTCTTGGGCTTATTCTAATAGTATTGCTATTACTGATTTAATGAAGGCAGCCTACTGGACGCAACCGTCTTCATTTACTAAGTTCTATCTTAGAAATTTAGAGTCTGTCTCCAGGGACCTTAGATCCTTGGGTTCCCTTTCTGTCACACCGAATGTTGTCCATTAATAATACATCTCAGTGACGTCTTAGGCAGTCTGCTCGTGCACTGACACCATTCCGCTACCCTGTTCGTTCTGAGGATTCTTCCTTCAGAACAAGGGGAAGGGGGGTGGGGGGGGGATGGTTTTTCCCTTAATATCATCTGGCTTTATAGTGAAAAGCACTGGAATACCTTCTCCAGTGTCAGTAGTCTAGTGTCAGTGCTGGGTGGTTCTAATGTGTAGCTTGGTGTGAAGCAACAAATATGTCTCATTTATGTATTGCTTTTAAAGTGCAGTTCAGTGTGGTGCATTTGTATATGTCGTGGGTCGAACAAGCATTAATATACAATCCTCAGACACTTTTAAATGAGTATAAGGCGTCTCATTCTCTTGACTTACCTTATAATTGGTTTCCTTCACCAAATAGGCATAAAGGGTTATGCTGGCATTAAATGGAGAAATTATTGTGTATTACTCCAACATGATTGGTGTTATGTCGTTCTCTTTTTTTTATTAAGAAAAAGAAAGACATATGTAATTCATCCTTCTTCTATTCTCCTGTAGGAGCTATTCTTTATTGTGGAGTAACAGAGATATTGTATTCATCTAAGTCCTAGGCCCTCCAGCCTTTTTACGACGTAGCTAAGTCTGGGCCTTTGGTTTTAGTATAAATATATATGATAAATTTAATGTAATTTGTATCTTTTTTTATACTTACCAATGGCCCAGACTGTGGTGGCCCTCCCATGAGTGGGCACTCATACCTCTCTATTGATTTATAACATTTAGCAGTCATAACTAGGAAGAATGATGTTGGCGCCAATTTTGGTACCTTCCTGGTTACCGCTCATGTGTAGTAAACAAGAGTATGGAGGACCAGACTGGACTTGGAATTTTCTGTTTTATATGCAACGTTTGGGGATTGGGTGGTTCAAAATTTGTGTTCGGCTCTGGAAATTAATGAATTTGCACCAGCTAAGTCTGGGCCATTAGTAAGTATAAAAAATATACAAATTACTTTAAATTTATCATATTTTTATACTACAACCAATGGCCCAGACTTAGCTGGTGCAACCTAAATATTATTAAGGGCCAAACACAAATTTTGAACTCCCAGTCCCCAAAATTTGTATACAACAACGAAAATAAAAAGTCCTATCTGGCCCTCCATACTTTTGTACTTCCGCATGCACAGTACCCAGGAAGAGACCGGAATTGGCACTAACACCATTCTTTGTTTGGCCCCAAGTCCGTAAACATCTGAACTGACATCTGTGCTTTAAATCTCTTTTTTGGTGGGTGCCAGGCACAAATCAATGAAGTATTTGGTGGATTCAAGGCTGTAAATGGATGATGGAAGTGAACAATGGTGGTTTGAGACGTTCAGGGCTGTAACTTTTAAATAATATGAAAATTATTTCATGTTACCTAATTTCGGGATACACGCCTTGACGTCATTAGTTTTGTTAATGATTTACCTACTGTTGGCTATGTGTTCCTTTCCTCTCCTTCCATGAACCCTCCAGTTAAACTCCTAAGTTTTCTGGCTGTTTTTTATTGAATTTTTATACCCTCACTTTCGAAGAAAATGGGGGTATACTGGATTACATACGTCCTTGCATCTGGGCGTCCGTGTGTGAGTCTGTCCGGGAATATTCATAACTTTCATAACTTAAGTAAATTATTATTTTCTATAATACTTGTTGGTCATAGGTATGCCCACACCAGTTATTTTTTTGTTTGTTATTACTTGTTTTTATTACTTGTTTTTATTACTTGTTCACTTAGAAATTGTGTCCGTCCGAGCCAAATTTTGTCTGTTCAGCCTGTATCTCGGGTATCGAATCTTCTATTGCAATGAAATTTGCCGTGAACACTGCTTATGGTATAGGCTTTAAAAAAAGGATTCAACGATATTTCTCACATTCTCCTTTTTAGAGTTATCCCCCTTTTTTGACTTAGTAATTGTAGGAAATAGACATTATCTGTCTGTTCAGCCTGTATCTCAGGTATGGGTTATCAGATTTCAGTGAAATATGTCATGCAGTTTGCCTATGACAAAGGCTTCTGCCTCATTGCATAAAACATCCAAACACCAAACAATTTACCATACCTTTTGACTTAGAAATTGTTATACCCCTTTCGAACGAAATTGGGGAGTGGGGGGGTGGGAGGGGAGGGGGGGGTTATACTGGATTACATGCGTCCGTCTGTGCATCCGTCCATGGTTGAGTCCTTCCGAGAATATTCATAACTTTCATTATTTTCTATAATATTTGTTGGTCATAGGTATGCCCACACTAGGCGGTACACCAGGTGGGGGTATGCACCGGACGACAGTCCAGCTCTTGTTTTATTAAATTTCTTTGGAGTTTAACATGTTGTACAGAAGGTTTATTTTGTTTATCCCCACCATTATGTCCCCACCCTAGGTCATTATTTTCTTGCATCTTCTACCGGATGCATTGTTTTTTCTTCACATGAAGACCTAGCTTTGCATCAGGTAACTGTTAATTGCTTACTGACTTGGGCCTTTGTGTGCCTTTTGTCTAGTTTCCGGTTTTTCTTCTTGATGTTTACTTTTATCAATGCCCTTAACAGGTAATATTCAGGGTTTTATTACATCACAGTTATAGTAGGATGCATTTATTAATTTTCCGGTAGTGTAGCTTTAATATTATGGTGTTTGTTCACACTGAGCATCTATCAGGATGCCCTTGGGCTTGTGAGATTCCCTTGGGGAACTTAGGCGTTTTCAAAAAAAAATTTCGGAAAAAGTTTGTTTTGATTTATTTCGAAATTATTTTTGATTGTCTTAGTCATGTATCCTTATAATGTATTATTATATGTTAGATTTTAGGAGTGCAGTGGACTTTGTTTTGATTGTAATTATTTATGAAGATTACTGCTCTTAGTGTTAGGCGAGGAAGTCAAATTCAGATTTACATGCTTGTCTTGCCTGTAGTCACTGTTCTCCTACTGATTCAGGTCCTACTTGTGTGGTCGGGGTCATCTCATTGGGACACTAACATTGTCACGATACATATTCACGGTGAAGTTCTGATGCCGGAGCTGTAACCGCAAGATAATTCGAGTTTTCAGTTTCTTTTCTAGAGGAACAAGAACATGGTGATAGTATTGTGACACCCATTCAGAATGTGCTGCCGTCATCGTGCTGTGAGGAGCAAACAGAGCAAGCTGCAAAGGTGCTCTTGAATATCAAAGCAAATAAGGCCTCTTATTCCAGCAGCTAACTCAACTGGTGAGGCGGTTACCCTATAGTGGGAGCCATAACACTGAGTATGTCCATTGCCATCGAGAAGAGTGTATATTTAAACAAAAGCTAACCCAGCAACGATGGCAAAAAAGGGGAAGAAGCCTGCAAGTTTCTCTTTAGGAAGCTCGGCGAGGTCTGGGATCAAGCTGCAAGTGGGAGAGCCTTCTCTAACCCAGTAACAGTCGGGGTCGACTGTTGCTTTGAGAAACTTGCACTGAGTCAGAGCCAATGTCCTCCCTGCCCGCTTGGGATGCTCCATCTACGGCTTCTTCCTCCGCTTCGGTGAAGCACATGTGACCGACCGCACACTAGCTACCCAACTTCGGATGTTCATGCAGCCGAGCGAAGATGCTCCAGTCTTTGCCCTCGAAGTCAGTCCATCCGGTAGCTAGTGATTTGAGGTTTGATTCATTAGGATGTTTGCCGAAGAGATCGGCAGCCTGATCTCCATCCTGGGAGAACCCTCTCCATTCCGTTAACAGACGGGGTCGACTGTGTCTGTTGTGAGAAACTATAATGAGTCGGAACACGCATCAGAATGTTCCTTCCACACTGCAGCTGGGGCTGGCAGTGGTTATGGCTTCTTCTTCTTCTTACACGGAAGCGCACGAAAGGGGATTAGCCTATAAGTTTCTCAGCGGGATACTCGGCGAAATCTGGGGACAGATCGCGAGTGCTGAGCATTCTCCTTCCCATTAACAGTCGGAGAAGACTGTTTTGTGTTGTGAGAAACTTCAATGACTAGGAGCATCTGTCCAATATGTGACGCATTTGGATGCTCCTACCGCACTTCAGCTGGGGTTGGCTGTTGTTACAGCTTCCTCTTCTTTCATGAATTGGCATGCTAAGGAGTAGATGACTACAAGTTTCTAAACAGAACGCTCGTCGAGGTCGGTAGCAGACCGCGAGCTGAAGAACCCTCTCCTTTCCGTCAGCAGTCAGGGTGGACTTTTCGATTCAAGAAACTTTAGTGAGTTGTAACACCCGTTCACGCTTGCGGTTCGGGACGCTCCTTCCACACTGCAGCCAGGATCGGTTGTAGCTATGCCTTCTTTCCCTGCTCCGTCAATGAAGCACGTTGACTGCAGACTAGCTATCTGACTTTGCATATTCATGCTGTTTCATGGAGCTGTTTCCCATCTTCACCACCGAAGTCAGATTAAAACTATAGCTAGTCGTTCGAGGCATTTTTATACGGGGCATGTGTAGATGATCTTGGGGCAGATCTCTGTCCCATGAGCAGCATATGGTAAGAAGCGGGTTATCGTTGCTCTGCTAGCCTCGTTCACAAACCGGTTGCTGCAGATTGCTTTGCGTATCGCAGCATCCTAGTAGTCGCTGACCTTACCCCGTCAACAGGCTCCCCGGTGGTGAGCTGTGTCATATGGTGCTGCATTGGTCCAGTCATCCCTTCGGTCGGATGGTTTTGACATATTTTCAGATGGAAAATTTGGATGGTGAGAGGGCTGTGGAGGGTGAGACTCCATTCTTCACAGAAGGGCACCTTAAAACTATGAATGTTTAGTCATAAGCTCTTCCAATCTTCTTCCATATGAAAATAAGTCTGCACTTGCTAGGCAAAAACAGCTTAACATACTGGGTTGTGGAAAGATGAAGATCTTTCCTTCCCAGATCTTTTAGCTCAGGCATTGAGGGCTTTTGTCCCGATTAACGACGCCTTCCTTGCTTTAGCAATAGTATAAGAAACGCAATGCTCTATTCCTTACAAATAGAAGTTCGATAAGTGCATAGTTAGGCTGAGACAGCTGTCTGGTTTGGAATAGAGCTGTTAGAAGGAATAAGTATGTCTTTTCCTTCTCAGTGTTGTATTCCTTGGCATCAAGGCATTTAATGCTATTGTGGACGCCATAGTAGCCTTATGTACTGTTAAAGCGGTCTTTTCTGATACACTAGTGGCTAGTGTTGTAAATCTCCTTTTAGTGAGCTTTCTGAGGCCGCAGGTGATGCAGATATGTCTTCACCCAGATGAAGACTCATAACTGCATAGCTAAGATGAGGCTACTGTCTCTTTGGGAATTACGGCTGTTAGAATAGTGGCTCTTCATTCCCTTCCTTATGCGATGATAGTTGTAAGTCTCCATTTAGTGAGCTTTCAGGGTCGCAAGTTACACCGAGATATCTGTCTTCACGGAGATGAAGACTTCTAAGCTACGTTAGCTAGGCTCAGACCACTGTCTTTTGGGAATAGAACCGCTAAAGGAAAGAGTTCTTTTTCCTTCTCGGTTTGTTTTCGTATGTGTCACAGACTTGAGTTTTATTGTTGACACCATAGTAGCCTAGCTAGAATTATGAGCGATGTTTTCTTAGCTAGCATTGTAAGTCTCCTTTAGTGAGCTTCTAAGGCTGCAGTCATCAGCCATTTAATTGTCTTCACAAATAGGAAGACCTTTAGCTGCTTCAGCTAGGCTGAGTTCACTGTCCTATCGGACATGATACCGTTATGTTAGAGGAGGTTATTCTCTTCCTACCGGTATTGTTTGGTGATAGTTATCTGAGGTGATAAGCCCTATTGTTGACTCCACAGTAACCTAGTGTGATTAATAAGCGTTTCTTCAAATGCCTATACTAAACTCCTTTTCAGGAATATATTACCTGATATTAGATCGAACGGAAAGAGTTCATCAAGGTTTTTATGATCGGGTGTCGGAACACTGTTTTTCGTTCCCCTCTTCATTTCTATCCAATCTACTGTTGTGGATTATATTTCCACTCAGGGGATTGGATATTATGGCTCTATGGTGTATTATTTGATCATCACGTCCCCCTTTCTCCTTAGTGGCATTATGGAGTCTGTCAGATGTGAGAGAACCCTACAGTTCCTATACTATTCGATAACTGACACTAAAGCGTTACAAGTCGTGCCAGGTTAGTGTTATTATGATTGCTTTGACTATAAGCTTTTAGCTGTGTTACTCTTTATTGAGAATAACAGCAGCAGTGTAGCTTTAATTCTACTGAGCCCGCCTTACTTATCTGGCGTTTCAAGTAATGCAGGTGAGGGGGGTTCGATAGAATTATTTTATTCGTTGAACCCTCCCACCAATATATTAAGAGGCGATTACAGGGCAGGACTTAGTTTTCTTCTCGTGAGCCTCGTATGCATTCAGTTATATGCATGCCTTTCATGGTTCCTCGATTGGCGGCCGAGTTGTGTTCTAATGGCGACCTCATGGGCACATCCACTCTTTAGTTGGTTTGTTTCCTTGTTGTTCATTTATAACAGTCACTGTTTTTTGGATTCCGAATTTCTTTCATGAATACATTCGGTTGATATTACTAACCTTCATGTATCTGTGTGCCAGGCATGTCGGTTATCTTGGCGACGTTCTCCAAATGTGGCAATTAGTCCACTGAGAAGTTTCACTCAGAATGGTCTGCCTTTTTCTTACGGCATATGAGTTTATCCCTCAGTTTAACTGCATTAACATTGTATTATTCATTCAGTTTCCTGGTTGCATTTGAATCACTCGGTCATACCGTGGATACAGGCTGTATTCAGACAGGTACATGCGGGATTCGGTTGCTCGCGTGCATAATATGTATATTTATTAGGCAGACGCATTATTGAATAGATTCTCTAAAATTCTTGCTCTGCTTTATAGAGCTTATGAGAATTTTGGGGCTAGTTGAATCAGTTATGGAGTTTCCAATAGGCCATCTATGCTTACATTCTCTATTTTTGGCTTCCTTATTCAGAGTAGTATATTCTTTCTCCGGACAGTCATTGGTTGTAATGGACTTCGGGAACAATGATTTATTTCGGGGACTGTCAAGGACGGGTCTTTTATTCATAGCCCATTCCATGTTCTGAATCCATCTTTCTCCCAGAGACGGTACAAAAGGATAATTCCTATTCTCGTGTATTCACATGGTTCAATTTGGAGTTTCATTATTGGAATTAATTGTACACCTGAACGAAGTCGCCTGTTGGTTGCCTCAGAAGCCTATTTGCTCTATCAGATAACTTTTCATTGGAATTCAATTGGACAAGTTTAAGGTTGTATCACTGGTTTTCAACCCTTCTACGTATTCCGGTTCCGGCATATGTTAGAGGCTTGCGCTTTTAATAACCGGAATCGCCTCGATAGCCTTAGCTGCTGATGTGGTGCTTAGCACCAATAATTAATAATAATAAATATATGGGTCCCTTTTGGGCAAATATATACAGATTATTTGGTCCCACTTTTTACTAATTTCCTCTTTGTTTTGAAAAAAAAGGGTGGGGGGGGTGATTTCTCTTCACCAGATAATAAGTGTAACTCTGAGTGAAGCTGTTTTTGTCTGTAGGTTATTACTGATCTTATACACAGCTTGTTTTATACGTGTGTGTTTGTGATCGTTAGTCTCTCACTCTCGGACACGCCATCCTGATATTTTTATACTGTACCAATGACCCAGACTTAGCTGGTGCTAACTCTTAAATTCTAGGTCCAAACACAAATTTTGCCCCCCCCCCCCCCCAATCCCCAAAATTTGCATCAAAATCCAAAAAATATATGTCCTATGTGGTCCTCCATACCTTTATCCACTGAGCATGCTCAGTGTCAAGGAAGTCGGAAATTGGAGCCAAATCCTCATTCTTTGTTTGGCCCTGAAATCAGAAACATCTCACTGATATTTGTGCTTATAAATCTCAGTTAAAATGATGTCAGGCACAAAATCATGAAAGAAATGGTGGATTTGAGGATGAAATAAGAGGATGAGAGGAAGAAACAGTGGAAGGATGTGTTCAGGGCTGTAACTACTTATAATTTTTATGCAAAATTATTTCATGTTCCCTAATTTCAGGGCATAGGCCTGATGTTAACATTCTTGTTGTGAAATTTCCACAGTTTGTTCAGAGTTTCCTCTCTCCCTTTCTTTAATACCCCCCTTGCTATTCTCCCATGCTTTTGGCATAATTTTTGTAATTTTTTTACTGAAATTTCTTGGGAGTTTTGGCTTGGTAACAGAATGTTTATTCTGTTTTTCCCCATGGTTACGTCCTCACCCTAGGGTGGTTAGGCATTTCGGTCATGCATCTACCATCCGATGTACTGCAGTTTCTTCTCAGGAAGCCTCTGTTTTACATCGGATAGTGTTTAAATTGGTTACTGATTTCGGGCCATATTTTCAGTGCCTGGAGTCTCGTTTCCAGTTTTTTTTCACTTTTGTTTTCGTTGACAACGGTTACTTCTGACAGTGATTCCTTGTCTTCTATTAGTTCTACTCATAGCCAGATACATTAATATTGTCCACAAGTGTAACATTAATTTTAAACATGTTTTAAATTTTTTGTCCACAATTAGGCTTTTTTGGGATCCCTTTGGGCTCATCGTTCCCATTGGGAACTTGGGCTCATCTTGAAAATTTTTCGAAAATTTTTTTTTTCTTTTGAATTAATTTTCGAAATGTTTGTAGCGGATTATTATTATTATGTATCTTTGTTTTCAAGGGTTGGTGCAAGTGTGATGACTGTTTAATATTTTTTCAAAATGAAAGAATATTGTTCAATTGTAAATTGAGGAAGTCTTCCTCTGATTATCATGGTCATTGTATTGTTGTAGTCTGTGTACTCGCACTAATTCTTGCTCAGTGTGTGCCAGTTCAGATGACAAATGTTGGAGACGTGTGTCATGGTATATTGTTAGTGGTGAGAGGTCCATGCCAGTCCTCTCTCCACAGGGTCACTCTAGTTTTTTCCATCTCTTTTTCAGAGGAACAAGAACAGGGTGATGTATCCGTGATGTCTTCTAAAGTGTGCTTCCGTCGTCGCAATAATGAGCTAGCGGCAAAGTGCTCAAGGAATGCGGCAAGTGCCTAAGAGGTCACACGTAGGATCGACGGTCACTTGTCACCCGCTAGCTCCCCCGTTGAAGCAATCATTCATGGAATGTTTGTGATGCCAGAAGAGGAGAAGGGGTGTTGTGAGCACTATAATCTCGAATCACGCACACTCGGCGACGACGGATCGGAGGATGGAATGGAGGAAGCCAGTCAGTCCGGTAGCTAGCTCGTCCAGGTCTATCCGGACCGCGAGCAAGAGAGGCCCCCTCTCTCTTACAACAACATCTGGGCCGAGATGTTGTATGTAACGTTCGATAGTCGGAGCATACGTCCACTCCTCCTGCTCGGGACGCTCCGTCGCATAGACAATCCAACGTGGCTTGTCTATTGGCTTCCTCATCCTCGCATCAGCACACACGACCACACCTTGGCTATGTGACTGCAGATATCCAGCCTGCTTCGCCGACCAGGGAGTCCACGTCGACCAGGTCACGCCATCCGCTAGCCAAGGACACAAGGCCTTTCCAGTTGGGACATTCGCATATCAGAAGTATGCAGGAATTAACTTCCCTGGAGCTTCCAGCGGCTAAATTACATAACACCGCAGCTCTACAGGCCTCCGTGACGGACTTGCTATCACAGATAGCTCAATTCATCGCAGCATCCCAGCAGCTATCAGAAACTTTTTCAGTAAAGAAACTGTCTGAGCAAGCTGGCTCGGTTCGCTCCCCTGCAGAGTCAGTAAGGGACGACTGTGATTCTTATGTGCTCCAGGCGGATGGTAAAAGGGAATCAGCACAGCTGAAATTTTCCCTTTCCGAACAACTTGAGGTGGCCGTAGATTTCATCCGGCATCACCTTTTAGAAGTTGTTTCTCTGGAAAAAAAAAAATGCTGCGTTACCTGATAAGAAACTGAAAGCGTTACTGGACACAGACTTTTTCGGCCGGATTAGGGACACTGTCCCTGAGTTTCCGACCCAGTGCTGAAATATCACGGACATTTGAACTTTTGAATGACGCTATATTCAAGCTAGCCTCTAAGACTGGCAAATCCAGTTTCTTATCACCTAGCGCTATACAGCTGCCTTTCATCAATGCTAGACATAGATTTGAAACGGCAGGACAAGGCGTGCCAAGAGTTCCTCTGCGTTTGGACGACAAGGCTGAAGACCTGGAATTGTCATTGCCAGCGTCTATTAACTCCAGTATACTGGAGATGACAATCTCATCTAATAGAATTAATTTAGACGCATTATCTCACGCAGATCACCTTACCAGAGCGTTATCACTACGTCTCAAAGGGAAAGAATTCCAGGATGTTCAAACTTCCTTAAGAGTTCTTTTGAGGGCTACAGCATATTCTACATATAACTCTGCCCTTTCAGTGGCAATATGGAGTTAGTCAGACGTGATGCTGCCCTGGCTGCATCCACTAGAGTGGATAGTAAGGTGAAAAAACTCTCTTCCAGTCGCTCCGGTCTCAGGAGAGCTTCTCTTCGACGTTAAGCTTTCTACAATCTATAATCAGATTACTAAGAAAGCTTCGGATTCTCTGCTTTTATTCCGCTTTGAAAAAGTCGGACTCAGTAGGGAGGAGTAAGGCAGGTACTTCGGGGGTGAATACGTCCAAAGGAAGTTCCTATAGAGGATCAAATAAAGCCTCTACGTCTTACTCCGGAGACCGTCAGAGTAGCGACTCACATAAGGGTTGTAATGCTTGCCGAGATATCCAGTCAGACGCCCCTAGGTTGACTGGGTGAGGTACGGGTCGTGGAGGACATGGTTTCTCCTTCCGCAATCCTCGCAGGGCCAGGAGGTGATGGTCTAAACCTCTATTGCGTTCCATTGGGCGGAAGGCTGTCAAGATTCTTAACCATTTGGTTGTCAATTACGGATGCTCGCTTTTGTCTTCACTCAGATGTAGTAACAGCGAGAGAATTCATGAGTCTGACAGGTTTGTGCGGACCTGCTGCGGATCTTATTCCGATGGAGCGGCTACGCTCTCGTCCACTCCACATATATTTTATCTCAGAATTGGAGTGTGAAGACTCATTCGCTCGAATCGAACATCATCATGTCGAATCAAGTGAAACAAGAGATTCAGACTTGGGCAGATATCCAGTGGTTAACTCAAAGAGTACCACTGCAACTGCCGAATCCGAGTTTTACGATAATGACGGATGCGAGTCAAACAGTTTGGGGCACAACTCTGAGCCCAACGGATTCGAGGTGCCAGGGTCTTTGGGATCTGCAGTTCCTAAACAAGTACATAAACATCAAGAGATGATGTCAATATGGCTTGCGCTACGTCAGTGAATGAACATTCTTCAGAATTTGCATGCTCAAATTCTGTCTGACAATTCGACAGTAGTAGCGTACATTCAGAACCAGGGAGGAACTCATCCCATTCAGTTATTCAATTTAACGGAAAGGATCCTTCTGTTTCTCCTAGAGCATCAAGTTCTTCTATTGGTCCGTCATATACCGGGTCATCTGAACGTTCTAGCAGACTTCCTTTCTTGGAAAGGTCGCATGTTGCCGTCAGAATGGACTCTCAACAAACGAGTATTCAATCAGATTTGCTACCAATGAGATCGTCCAATGATAGACTTATTTGCGATGCATCTCAACAATCAGTTGCAGACGTATGTGTCGCCATGCCCAGATCCTCGAGTGTTCGCAGTAGACACTCTCTCGATCTCTTGGGACCGAATGATAGGATACGCGTATCCTCCAGCTCCGTTGATTCAACAGATATTGCTAAAAATCAAGCAATCTCACTGCAAGATTCTGTTGGTAGCATCTCTGTCACCCCAGAG
This sequence comes from Pictodentalium vernedei, assembly GCA_031216915.1. Taxonomy (NCBI): domain Eukaryota; kingdom Metazoa; phylum Mollusca; class Scaphopoda; order Dentaliida; family Dentaliidae; genus Pictodentalium; species Pictodentalium vernedei. Next base: position 310,473,114 of record CM062289.1, read on the forward strand.
ACCATGGATAAATCTATTCAGGTGTCTGTTGTGGGACATTCCGCGGAAGCTTTCTCCACGGGAGGACCTGCTTTTGCAGGGGAAATCGCACACACTGCCTCACAACCTGCAAGGTCTCAACCTTCACGTATTTCCGTTGTGCGGTCCTTCTTGCATGGCAAGCATTTTACAGGACAAGCAGTGGACGCAATATCTAACTGTAGGTGGACCTCCTCTTCGCTAAATTATGCTGCTAAGTGGAAGATTTTCTATAGGTGGTGTAGGGATCATTCTATTGATATTTATGATCCTTCCATTCCAGATATTGCTAATTTTCTGGTCTACTTGTTTGACGAGATCAAACTGCAGCCAATAACCATTAAGAGTTATAGGCCTATGCTATCGGATACCTATGCTCATCATGATAGGTTACAGATTGGATCTAATGTCTCTTTATCTAAGTTAGTGAAAAACTTTTCGATAAATAGACCTAGAACCCTTAGGTTAATTCCTAAGTGGAATTTTAGCTTGGGTTCTTCTGAAGCTAAAAGAAGTGCCATTTGATACAGTGGACTTCAAATTCTTATCTTATAAGACAGCTTTTCTCTTAGCCTTCTCTTCTGCCAGAAGAGTTAGTGAGCTTCATGCACTATCGGTCGATGATTCTCACTATCGTAGTGTTGGTAATACTATTACTTTAACTACTAATGTTGGATTTTTGGCTAAGAATCAGGCTCCTAATCAGTATCCTGAACCTATTGTTATTAAGGCTCTTCCGCTCTTCAGACGGTCATAGGCCTTTGCTCTGCCCAGTTAGAGCCATTCGCATTTACAAACGTAGATCTGAGTTTATCAGAAAGGGACGTAAGCGTTTCTTTCTGTCTCTGCTGCCTAATAGAAAGGACATTACAGTCCATTTTATTGCAAGGTGGATTCAATTAACTATCCGTACTTCTTATGAAAAATTATCTTCAACTCAGTAGTCTGTGCTTCAGTGCATGAAGTAAGAGCGCTGTCTACATCTTGGGCTTCTGCTAATAGTATTGCTATTACCGATCTGATGAAGGCTGCATATTGGTCTCAGCCTTCCATGTTCACAAATTTTTATCTTAGAAATATTGAGTCCATTTCTGGCGACCTACGTTGTTTAGATCTGTTATCTGTTGCTCAGAATGTCATCCACTAAACATTTGCAACTATAGTTATGCAGGCTTTCTGCTCCGGTAGTGACTCTGTCCTGCTGCCCTCTTTGTTCTGGGATATTTGACCCAGAGCAAGGGGAAGGGGGGGGGGGGGGATGGTGTTCCCTTATATCACCTGATTTATAGTGAAAAGCAAGGGAATACCTCCTCTGGAGTCAGTAATTCTGAGTCGGTGCCGGTATGGTTTTAAAGTGTAAAGCTAATGTCTATCTCATTTATGTAATATTTTTAAAGTGCACCTCGGTGTGAAGCATTTGTATATGTCACGTGTCATACGAGCGCTAATATACAATCCTCGGACACTTTTAAATGAGTATAAAGAGTCTCATTCTCTGGACTATATTTATTGGCTTTCCTTTAAAAAGATTAGTATAATGGGTTATACAGGATGTTAATAGAGATCATTGATGTTATTGTGCTCAATTACGGAATGGTATTGTGTCTTTTCTTTTTTGATACAAACAAGAAAGATACATGTAAAACCTGTTCTCCTTTTCTCCTTGAGGGGATAATTCTGTTTACATGTAATTGAGCCTATTGGATTTTCCTTTATGTCCTAGGCCCTCCAGCCTTTTTCCTATTCAGTTAAGTCTGGGTCATTGGTACAGTATAAAAATGTTAAAAAAATTATAGTAATTTATATATTTTTTATACTTACCAATACCACCAGTGCCTGGTAAGCGTTATGTAATCAGCGGGGAGGTATGAGTTCCCAACTCATGGGAGGGCCATCCCTGTCTGGGTCATAAGAATGAGGATTTGGCTCCAATTTCACACTTCCTTGACACTGAGAATGCTTAGTGGATAAAAGTATGGAGGACCACATAGGACATATATTTTTTGGATTTTGATGCAAATTTTGGGGATTGGGGGGGCAAAATTTGTGTTTGGCCCTAGAATTTAAGAGTTAGCACCAACTAAGTCTGGGTCATTGGTAAGTACATAAAATATAAATTTTTTAACTTTCAGGACTAGCCTTAAAATTGGGAGCTTGTTATAGTCTGGTCGCCAAATCCCCCGAAAATCACGAATGCTTGTTTTGGCGTATAAAGTTTATTTCTCGATGGATTTTGCAAATTTAGACATTTGAGAACAATATTCAATCGGCTGACCATCTGTCAGCCTTGAGCAATTTTTTTTATAGAGTCTTGAAAAGGTATATACCCTACCCCGAATTTGATACCAAATGTGAAAACACCTATATTTGAATATTCTGTAAATTCTCATTACTAACATGAAATTTATTGGTAAACCTTACTATTTGTACACGTAGCATGGTTTGTAGTATCATATACTCCAGAATTCAAAATTATATCGACACACAAAAATCCAATATGGCCGGATCGTCATGTCGAAATTTTAACTTTTTTTCTCCGTTGCACCATAAATCGTTTATTCTGTGAAACAAATTGTATCTTAATTGTGCCAGTTCATGCTCTGCCATCATGGAGCATACATTTGTGCTCATGATGATACCAAAATGGGCACCATGTGTTGAATACTTCGATCGATATAGCGCTTTCACCGAATGACACTATAACCAGACGGAGGCTAAAATTTCAATATCGAGTTTTGTCATGGAATCACATACACACTACTTGGGATAGGTGTTCTTACGATGTCTCAGGCAGTAAATTCCTGAACAACACGAATAAAGAGCGTTGTTTGCAGCAAACAGCGCTCTTTACTACACCTGATACTAAGCGAGTAAGGATGTTCAAAAATCCACCACATTCAAATTAGTGATATCTGATCACTCAACGTGTGAAGACGTACTTTCGCTTCCATTCATTGTTGGGTTTTCGTATCAGTTTCGATCGTGCTTACTGGCTGAAATTAATAATAGATTACCACTTTTATTCACATTTTGTTCAATTGAAATTATTCAATTCGTTTATTGTTTCTTTATTGTTGACATTGTAACCCGTTTTTGGCCGAGTGAAGTTCCCCGGTTAATTTGTTCTTTGACAGTAAATTGTCAGAATATTATGTCTCAAAGGTGCTATTTTTCAGATATTTATAAGTGCTCTGATTCGAGTGAGAAACGCTTTGTCAAAGTATTGGCTACAAGAATACGGAAGGTCATTGCGAATAGTGAGATCTATGGCGACGGTCTATGTCTTGATTTGCGTCCGAGGTTCGAGGCCGACAATGATATCACGCTCGATGCTCATAGACAATGTATCGATAAATACATACACCCACGAAACGTGGTACGAGCTAAGCAAAAGCGTGGTGCAAATGAGGAAGTTCACGACGGACCACCTCCTAAGCAGAGCAGGACTTGCAAGGTTTGGGTGGTCTGCTTCATAAGACCAGTTCTTATAATGATGAAGTACGTAAGGGCTGAGAGGGAAGGGGACTGGCCCTTGCATTTGGCAACTGTAAAACAAATGCTCCCTTACTTCTTTGCATCTGGCCATGTCAACTATGCTAGATATGGCTTGTATTATCTGAGGGACATGGAACGACTTCCACAAGAAGTGTTGACACAATTTCTGAAGGGATCATATGTGATGAGACATGTTGATGGCATTTGGAATGGCATTTGGAGCGATATGTATATTGAATACACTTTCATGCGTTATGGCCATGGTAAGTCTGGCATCATTGGCATCACATTAAAACCAGAAACTCTGAAAGTGTGGGCATTAAGCCTTCACAATTGTGGTCAACTTTTGAATGGTCTCGCGGAGGTTAGGGAATCAGACGTCGCGAATCGAGCAGTGCTCGAACACAAAGAGGAGATGACTGCGAGAATTGCTGCTGATTGCACTGATCGTGAGGGACTTAGAAACAAACTCACGACAATCATACACCCCCTTGAACCCAAGCAACACCCGGATGAGATAGTCAATATTGTCAGTGGTCAGCATGCTAATCGCACTGTGAACTTGGACATGGCTGTAACACTTGGTAGACAGACGTTGACTGATTTCGAGAAGAAACTCCCGAGTGGGTTCTATTGTACTATATCAAGGCCCGTTGAAACAATGGCAGTTATGAAAAAGTCAGTCAAGTTGGGCGAGCACAAAACATGTGACAGCAATCTGATTTACTCTCGGGTGATGGGACTTCAAGCCAGCTCCAGGGAAATTAGTATAAATGATATACTCTCATACGAGTTATCACCCATTCCAACAGCTCTTTTCAATGACAATGGTGACATGCGGATATCCAAATCTAAATCGGTCATGAAGTCTGATACTGCAGTTATGATTCCAAACACCGACATGTCTGAGTCTGATATCAATGTGTCAGCGTGCACTATTATAGACGGGTTTGCACTTCTTTGGATACCCCATTGGCCTGCTCCCAATAAATTTTGTCACCCGAACGTGAACGATTTTGTCCAGCGATTTCAAGAGCATGTAAAGCGTCGGTTATAGATTGGAGATACATATCTTGTGTTTGACAGATACAATGAATTCAGTACTAAATGTACGACTAGGGCAAAAAGAAGTGGTGAAGCTTGTTGTCGGAAATTCACGTTGACTGCAACGTCACCATTACCTTCTCAGAAATTGGTTCTCACGGTAACTGAAAATAAGAAACAGTTGATAAGCATTATTGTTGATCATTTCAGACATGACACACAGTTTGCTGTTGATAACACTCAACAACACACGCTATTTGTTACTGGCCAGGACGCTTCACCCATTGAAATCGATAGAGGTATAGTTATTGAGAGGCGTGACATGGAAACTATGCAATGTCATAGTTCTTGCAGACGACACAGATGTATACACATTGCTTCTACATCACTATCTCGAACAAAACCTGTCATGTAGTATGTTCATGGAATCCCCAATAAAGGGGAAGTCAGTTGTTGATATTGCAGCGACCGTTGAAGAACATAGAAGTATCATACCAAACTTGCTTGCCGCCCATGCTATCTCTGGCTGCGACACAGTTAGTGGTTGTTTTGGAATTGGAAAAGGTCGTATGTTGAAAGTCTTGAGATCCGGCGAAACTTCTCTAATGTCCATTGGTTGTGTCAATGCCCCTTGGTCGGAAGTACTTCATCAAGCTACACGATTCTTATCTTCATGCTATGGTTGCAAGGATATGGGCACCATGTCAGAATCACGAATCATTGTTTGGAAATCGCAAATAGGCAAGAAGGGTGCCACAAAAGTTCCTCCTTTATGTACCCTGCCCCCAACAACCGAAGCATTCACAGAGAATGTAAAACGTGCCCATCTTCAGGTATGCACGTGGAAACATGCCTTAGACCCAGCTCCACCAGATGTTGATCCTAGGGAGTTCGGATTCGTCAGAGATGAAGTCTCGAAAACGTTATCACCCTTAACTCTACCAAGTGATATACCGGTGGCCCCGACTCTGTTTTGCATATGGTATGTTGTTCCTGTTCCAGCAAACATCCTTGCAAAACTAGCAGGTGTGGATGCTATTCCTCTCACTTGGCATGCACAATATTCTGTGCGTGTAATGCAACAATTGAATGTTGCAATGAACAAACGGTTTCAGCAATTGATGTCACGGCGAATCAGTCTAATGATCCAGATGGACCGTGAGGATGAGGATATCGGTGACCATGTTGATCTTTTCTTGATAAATTCCAGATTGAATACTTAGTAGATAAAACATCTCTCACTCTGCATCTCATCAGGCTGGCTATGTGACCATATTTGGGATTTCTGGTATTAGGTTGAAATCCAGTTTTGACATTTTTTTCACTCCATAGTCTGCGATATCGGTTTTTCTCCTGCTCATTTGTTTCCATTATTCCTCAAAATGTAGTTAATATCATTGCACTATAATTTTGCATAGTTTTTATGTCCAGCAAAATGTATGTTGGCAGCCGGGGCATACTGGTATAGACTTTATTCGCAAAAAATATCAAAATCCACAATTTTACTACTTTCGGCGTCATTTTGGTGGAAATTCGGGTATTTTATAGTGAATCCAATGCGTAAATGATATAAATCGAGGTTGAGAACTAAATTGGGGAGACATCTCCAAGTCTACGAACCACAAGCCGAGTTTTCTAACAATTTTTGTGACTTCTTGTATTATATGGCAGGAAATCTTATTTTGACGATTTTTTCACTTCATAGATTTGATAATCATTTTCCCGTTCATATACACCATTGATACCCCTGATTGTCATCAAATATCATGGAGCTATCAATTTGCATCATTTATATGCGCCAGGAATGAATCTTGGACAGTCATTGGGCACTTATAGCAGATTATTTCGAAAAAAATGGTAAAAATCCATAAATTTGCTACTTCCGGCTGCCATATTGGCTGCCATTTCGGATTTTTTCTGGAGAAGTTAATGGTTAAGTGATGAGTTCGGAACCCTTCGGCTATTGGCATCTCATTGTGAAGATTCTGTCGCATTTTTGTGAGATCTAATGACATCGGAGTAAAAAGTGATATTTTACTGAAATTCGGGGTGGGGTATAAATTTTGGGGCTCTATAAAAAAAATTGCTCAAGGCTGACAGATGGTCAGCCGATTGAATGTTGATGTCAGATACCTTAATTTTCAGAATCCATTGAGAAAAAAACTTTATACGACAAAACACGCATCCATGACCTGGCGACCGGACTATTACACCCAATTAGCATAATCATTAATGCAAAGTAATATTGAATTACTTGGATATGGCTCCTTATTTTGATGATATGTCTTCTCTATTATTGTTTTGAGAGACATACATGTAATTGCTTAAAAATTTTAATCACCTTTTCACCTTGAAAGTTTAATGCAGGCTAAGGAGCTGTATTTGTTCTGCTAATTCTTTAAGTCCTAGGCCCTCCACCTTTTTTACGATTCAGCTAAGTCTGGGCCATTGGCGTAGTATTAAAATATTATAAATTTAAAGTAATTTGTATATTTTTTTTTTACTTACCAATGTCCCAGACGGGGATGGCCGTTCCATGAATGGGCACTCATACCTCCCTGCTGAGTTATCTCTTTAGTGGGCATGTCTACAAACATATTTTTTCACCCCTCATTAGATAGAGCTTGTTCTAGTGAGGAGCCAAAAGCTATGTATTTGAGGTGAAGAATGAAAATTGTAGTTATTCAGAATTTTTTTTCAAATCTCATTTTCTAGTCATGCTTGATAAGGGTTTAATTGAATGAAAATGTTCTGATGCTCTGTGGGTGCAGCAGAAATAGATAGAACAGGCTTCAAGTTCAATATTATCCCTCTGCCCAAATCGATCTAGTGTGGTAAAAATGATGAACGTGCATGCTGTTCTCTATTTATTGCACCCCTACAGTTTACTAAAAAAGTATTAATTGATTTTCGTGGAGGGATAATATTGAACTCAAAGCCTTTGGCTTCTTGTTCAATATTATCCCTGTGCCGAAAATCAGTCTCATGCAATAAAGAATGACAGTTTCGAATGTGTATGTTCTCTATTTATTGCATGCCTAGAGTTTACTAAAAAAATATTAAAAACACAAATTATTGCTAAAAGTAAAGAAAATGTAAAAAAAAAACAGTTAAATAGTCTGCGCACATGATCCGTATTGTTCAAGAAAAATACAAAAAAAATTTATTGTTTGCTTCGGTTTTTGCAGAAAAAGCTTGTATTTTATGAAAATAAAAGCACAGGCGTCAAATAAAAAAGCTTCGGGAATGTATGATTATTTTTTACTTTCAACATGTTAGACCATCCACATGCCCCTTTTCCCCAATTTTTCTCTCCATTTTTGACAGTTTTTTCTGACCAATTTCTGACCTCCCCCTCCCCCCCCCCCCCCCCACTCCCCCTTTGATGGATATTCACAAAGCTATTCGGTATTCTCTACAGTTTAAAAATATTGCTGTGGTGATCTCTTTTCAACCATGGGCTTAAAACATTTAATCATCTTGAAATGCCCTTAAAATTGTCAAATTGCCTCAAAAATTCCTTAAAGAATATTATATCTATAGTGTGAGTACCTGTTATGTGTGCAGTGAACCTGTTTTAGTCACTAAAACTGCCTATAAAGTGATTATTAAGCACTGGTTATGTATATTTTGAAGTAAATTCCAAACTGACATAAACATTGATGTTGTCTGAATGTCTCTACTGCTGCTAATAACTGCCACTAATCAGGGTTCATACAGGCTATGGAAACTCCTGGAAAGCTATGGAAAAGTAAAATTTTATTTTCCAGGACCTGAAATGTTATGGAAAATCTAAAGGCTTTTTTAACAGGCTTTGGAAATTCACATTCTGTTCTACATGTGTACGCCCCAAATCAGTGAACAACAACCAGTGACATTTTGTGCAAGTTTGGCAGGGCTCCTACAATTACAGAGAATTGATTACAGAACTTTGTGTTGTTATTGACCATAAAGAAAATTTTTGTGGAGCCATCCTGCCATTTAGTTCTGTTTTGAACAGCATGTGGCCAAATATACCTGTATCCTTAACCCTTTAGCTGACACAAAAGGCAGAAAACAGCTGCAAATAAAATTCTTGCATCAATAATTTTTTTCACCAAAAACATACCTTATGTCCCCTCCTTGGAATGAACTCAACCAGCTCGTTCCAATGAGGGGTCATAAGCTATGTTTATGAGACAAAAATTGAAAAATAATGAAAATTGAATGGAGATTTTTGTGAATAGTGCAGGCCAGTTTGGCCATTATATTAGGTAAAGGGTTAACTACTACATCTGTAGAAACTTGATGAATCAACAAACTAATCTGCTAATCTACTCGGTGATCCATGAATAGCAGATTTGCTTGTTGTATTCTCTTCCTTATTGGTTATAAAAGTGAAGGTTTTGGTAGATCTCCACCCTTTTGTTTCCCGGTGCATTCTGTAGTTTAATTAATTTAATGGGTATAAAGCTATGGAAAATTTGTAGTGTTGGCTATGGAAAAACTATGGAAAATCTATGGAAAAAATGTACTGCAAGGCCTGTACCTGTATGAATTGTGACTAAAAGACATGCCAGTGCAATCAGTGGGAGGTTAACAAGTACCTAAACAACCAAAAACACCTGTTTCGAGAGTAATAAAAAAAACCCCACTCTCATCCATTTTTGTCTGGCCATAGTAATTAAGAAAAACTATGTATCATTCATTGAGTTCAACATGGCACCACCTCCAAAAGCATTATAGATGGTGCCTTGTTGCATTCAAAGAACAAATTATATTGTCATAATTGTTCTTATGTATCGCAGCATGATTAAAAACAATAAAATACTGCTAAAAAACAAACAGTCAAGAAACCAGTTTTACATGCATAATGTTTTTGTGAAGATTTGATTATAAAATTCAGATTGGTTTAGTCAGTAAATGAGTGGCTTTAAATTTTTTACAAGTGGTCCCAAAATGGTCTTGAAGTCCTTGAATTTCAAATAATATTTCCATATGGGCCCTGATGTCCCATTCCACAGCCCACCGCCAGGTTTTTCTCAGTCTGCCCTGTTTTCATGTGCCTTGTGGATTCCAAGTAAGTGCTTGCTGTGTGATATTGGAATGTGGCTTCCTTAAAGTATGTCTTATCCTGTTTGTATGTATATGCATTGTTAATTCCTTAAGGATCAGCTACAGAGTCCTGTTTCTTTTTATTTTTCAACATTTGTGATACTTATATAAACTGGTTTAATTTGAGTGTGCAGGCCTGGCATTTTCAATAGAGCAGTTTATTCGATCGCCCATTGCTCGCCTTAAAAAAATTAGGGAGGGCCCTGTTTCTTTTTATTTTTCTACATTTGTGATACTTATATAAACTGATTTAATTTGAGTGTGCAGGCCTGTCATTTTCAGGAGAGGAATTTATTCGATTGCCTTCTGCTCACCTTAAAAAAATTAAGGAGGTCGAAAACTAGCCCTCCTGGCCTTAGAAAATAATGATTACCATAACAGCCTATTCTTAAAACCCACATCTTATCGCTATGTTAGTGGTCTCCGTGAGACGGCCACACCACCCCTCACACACCTCTGCACCCTGCCGATGCCCCGAGGTGTGGGAGAGGCAGTGCAGCTGTCTCCTGGAGACCATCTTGTGAGCAGAACCAAATAAAACTTCATTTTGCCACTTTTAGCTTTTGTAAGCTTGAGGAGAGCTAATCGCTTCCCTAAAATGTGCGAGGGGAACAATTTCCAGCCCTCCTGCATTTTTAAGAATGCCAGGCCTGAGTGTGCTTTTGTCAGTTTTGGTCTGATTTATATATACCACATACCAGCATTCGATCATAAGATGCCATAAAAACAATCATTAACAAATTAGATATAGTAATACAAGATTCTTATGTCATAAAATTCACAGCACAGAGTCCTGTACAGTACAGTTGCCATGGACTGGTCATAATCCATTCACGCTTTTACCAGGTAATAAATATCAACAAAATTTTAATTAATAAATGCATGTAGTGATGAACATTATTTCTTTTACAGATGTGGATGAATGTAAAGTTTATGAAGATGCTTGTGAACAAATCTGTGAAAACAAAGTGGGCCTTTATAACTGCTACTGTAGAGCAGGCTATATTCTCAAAGATGATAGGCGGACATGTGACCCAGGTAAATTGGATAGAAGTTTATCACATCATCACTATCAAATAGCTCATTATGAAAAATAGCATTCACAACATGTCTAATATGGGAATGTGGTGCCCAGAATGGGATCACAACTCGCCGGTAAAGCCAGCCCGTTGAGATCCCATTCTGGACACCACCTTGAATGTGATACAAATCACAGGACATGCACATTATCATGATAATCTGTATGTATCCCAAACCAATTAATCTACACCTGACATTGATATCTATGAAGCTTTCTGATAAAGCTCCACAAGGATCAGTGTCTTGTGTTAGAGATAGACTTAGGGGAATTTTGAGTTCGGTATCGGTTTCCGTATTTTTAAGGCAGTATGCCAAAGGGGAATTCACTTTAAAGAAATGCAGAATACATTGTTTTTGTATCATTTTACCCAAGCCAGAAAATAAGCAGACTGTCATCTGCAAAATGTGGTCCCCAGAGGGTGAATTTAGTGATGCTACCCTGCATAGTAGTGTAGCATCACTAAACTTACCACCTGTGAACCTCAATCTGAATCAGGGTCTCAAAACTAAACCGAAAAAAGTACCCAGAGGATAAATTGGCACACTGTATGGAATAGCATCATCAAATTCACCCTCTGGGGACCTAATTCTGCAAATGCCAGACTGCTTATTTTCAGGCCTGATTTTACCACAGCACCACAAATTCCAGCTTAACAGTGGCATTCTTTTACAAAAACAGATCATATTCAAAGTAATTTTGTGATTTGTTCAAAACAAAACTCAACCTTTAAAGCCCTATTTCAGGTGTATGCAATCTCAGAGCATGTGCCATCTTCAAGAGGTCCAGCTGACAATAGACAAAGCACCTGACAGTGATTTCTAGACAAATCTTCGCTGCCTGTTAAAGTGGCCAAAACATGGCTAGAAATCACCACAAAGCAGCTGGACATGTAGAGATTGGTAGTCCAGTGAGAATTCAGGGCAATTGTCCAGGCCCCTGAAGGTAAAAAAAAAACAAAAGAAAATCTGCCACTTCTTTCCTCAGAATGAAACCATCAACTGCTAATAACTGATAGAGTGCTGAATTATTTTTAGTCATCAAAAATTGTTTACATGTATTTGCCTTGTTACAATTTATGGTAGCGTGCCAATAGGCTGTCTGCTATAAATTATAACAAGGCAAATCCTGTCAAACTAAATAATTTATCTTGAAAGATAATATGAAGGACATCCACAGAATTCAAAGCATTTGAGTTACTCAACCTGCACTTCAGAGTAAAGCCCAAATACGGGCTTCCAGCACTCAGCCAGTTAAACCTCAACATGGCCTTTTAAATAGTAAATGTAGAAGAATTCGAAAATTCAGACAGTTTTGTTATTCAATGATTGGTTTGTTTGGGTTTTTTCGGTATGCCCATGATATCAGTTTTGGTTCAGTTTTTCGGTATATTGCCCATCTCTATCTTGTGTAGGTATTATTTCAGTGGGAAAAGAATAAAGAAATCCAGAGATGGAAGATTTCAGCAAATTTCTTTAATTCAGCAAATGCATGTCCGAAATCTGAAATTTTATTTCTATAAATTTGTAGGAAAATGGTCTTAAAATATTAAAATATCTGTTAACCAATGGGTTCACTCGTACTTTTATATTTTTAAGAAATATACATTTCTCAAATTTGTCTGAAAAATTATGAGCCATTGTCATTCCTGAAAAATGCCATTTACTCAACTATTACCACAGTTTTAAGTAACCATTTTGACCCAAACAATTCAAGCAGTTACTATAAACATATGTTTCAAGGACTTGTCATTACCTTTTCAAAGAAGGTTCAATTTTCAACGGCTTTCTTGGATCTGAAATTGCAGTTTTAAAATCTATGCATTTTCAAACTATTTTTAGATATTCAGTCAAAATGCCCTTAGGATAAAATGTCCTCTGACATAATACCCTCTGACCTAATGCTAAAATGCCCTCTCTAAATTTGCAGGGGTGGACAAAATGCCTTTAGGACATAATTCTCTTGGGATTTTGATAACCTGTGCATTGGGTACAGGATTGAATGCTTTAGCATTACAGATGGCACCTTGCACCACTCATTGCTTAGCTCAAAAGATGGCTTTTAAAATTCCAAATAAATAAAAATAGTAATAAAAACATGAATTTCTACCTGGTTTGATAGCAAGAATAACACAGTAACAAATAACAAAAAAGTTCACTAATACAGTGGAACCCTGTTAATTGAATAGCCACTTTGCAAATGAAAATTATTCAATTGACAGGAGTATTCAGTTAACATGAATTATGTCCCTTTGCTGTATTCTAGAGATAAACTTAGCATTTATTCTATTATATCTTATTTGACAGAGCTCCATGAGCTCTGTCAAACAAGATATAATTGTTTAAATGCCTGTATTGGATGTACTGAGGCCAAATAGGTCTAAAAACAAAGGAAAACTGGGAAGAATCAGGGTAATTTCTCGGCAGGTTACAAGATTTTATTCAATTAACAGGAGTTTACTTTATAACCTATATTTTCTTAACACGTCAGATTTGTACTAGAGGTATAGTAAATGCTTTTGTGTTGGGAAATTATATTCAATTAACAGGGTTATTCAATTAAAAGATATCCAATTAAGTGGGCTCCACTGTACCATAAACCCCAAACTCATTAGTATCAGAGAACTATTTATGGCTATTTATGGCTATTGTATTTCCTTCTATCTTCATAACAGAAGTGAGAGAATTTGGTTTGGGGCATTTTGTCCACTCATACATTTTCATGGAGGGCATTTTATCGTAATGGAATTTCTCCTGAGGGAATTTTATTCTAAGGGCGTTTAGTACAAGGGCATTTTACCCAGAAGGCACTTTGTCCAAGGGCATTTTGTCCTACAATCTTTTTTGCAGAGATTGTAGGACAAAATGGACAAAGCGAGATCAGGTATTAGTTGTTGCTATTTATTTGGGTAGAAATACTTTTAAAACATAAACAGCATGCCTGACATTGCAAAAACAGAGAATACAGGAAAACATCACGACTCTCTTTTCCTGTAGGTTACCAGCATATTATATGGTGTAACCAGTTGATGAGTTAGTATGTAAGCTCTTTATATTTCCAGGCCTGTAATTACATTGTGTAACTGTGTTTTTTAAATATCTGACATTTACCAATACTTTTGTAATGGAAATCACTCTGTGTACAAGCTGCTGATGAAGGTTTGATATAAAAATAATGGGAATATTCATCATGCTTTTTCTTTTTTCTTTTAAGAGTTTTCTTTTTACAGCATAGACTGATGATTTTTTTCATCAGCTGTTTGATGCTGCATATATAAACAATGAAAAAGCACTACCAATATTGCAGAAGTGTTTAATTGGTGGAGTGCCAAATTATTTTTGGACACCAGAATTTTTCACACGTCTTCACCTTGTTTCAGTTTATGGAAGAGTGCCTGTAGTCACTCTCCCATAAATTATAACAAGGAAAATCCATATAGACTAAATAATTTCACTTCAAATATATATGAAAGAAATCCACTATATATGAAGCCCTTAAGTTACGATACCTACACTTCAGAGTAAAGCCCAGATATTTATTTATTAATTTATTTATCTATTTGGGTTTAATTTCACTTGACAGCCAGAGTCATTTCATGTCAGACATTTTTACAGGTGGAGGAAGCTGGAGAACCCAAAGAGAACCACCAAGCAGCAGCAGGTTATGTCAGACTCCTCATCATATCAGTGCCACACAAGCAGGATTAGATTGGTTGAAGGCATGTGTGCCATTGATGTGCAGTATGCCTTAGTACACGGTGCCACCGTGTCCCCATATGGGCAATCAGGATTATGTGCTTTGCCCAAGGACACAATGCAGTTGCCCCTGGTAGGGATTGAACCATAGACCTTTCGGTTTGAAGTCCATTGCCATAACCACTGAGCCACCACACTCCCAAACCCTGTTAATCGCAATGAAACAGGAAGCGTGGTTTCTCAGGCATGTCCATTTGAGGTGAACAACTGTTTAGGTCACGTTGAGGTTACCTGAAATGAAAAACACATGAACGAAAAATGGGTCACGCCAAATTGTTGCTGGATCAAGCAAAATTTTCACCAAGTTGAATGATCTAGTACGAATGAATGGTGGAATGATGCTGAGCATCGACCAATCATCACCTGCATAGGTGTTTGCATCTGCCTGATGTATAGCTGCTCTGTTGGCCAATTATTGGCCCTCAGAGCAGCTATACTTCAGACAGATGGCAACACCTGTGCTGACAATTGGTCAATGCATATCATTTGAAACTGTTGATCATCGTAGGATGTAACATAGGTACAAAATCACAAAATGGCAATAATTCATGTCTGTGCCATAAATAGTGATTATGGATGCCATACTCTTCTGCACCATGCTAGCCCATGCCAAGATTAGGTTATAATTGCATCTAATTTGTATCTGAATTTCTGCAACACAGCCTCAATATTGATCCTATGGATTCATATCTATTCAACAGGATATTGCCCATAGGAACAAGAACTTGACTATGATAGTTCATATATCAGCATAGTTGCAATACATATATATTTAGATTACCGGTTTATCAGAATTAAGTACAAGGGAACAAATGATAGGTTACGAAAGCTCAAACCTGGTGAATGATAAATGGGTTACGCAAAATTTTGAAAACAGCAGGCCTGTTTCTCATTGGTTAGTACATTGGACTTAAGATTGAAAGGTTGATGACATGATGGTGTGATCCTGATCTGTGTCATCAACATTGTATCCATGGGCAGGAGTCTTTCTGCTGATAGTGCAAGTAGAAGCATGGTGTTGCTGTATACAATGGTGTGCAGCAAGATGATAGTACACTTGTGCTTCACCTAACCCTGCATGTGTCTGGATAATAAGTTGAAGGGTCTGACAGTTACTTAACCATTGTTCAGTGGTTCTCTATAGGTCCACCAATCTACTCCCCTCATAATACTGTCCAACATTTTCTGATAGTGCTTTTGGGTCATTGACTGTCGGTACAAACTTGAAACCTAACTCGGTATACCACTTTAACTGGTGGAGTCCTGGAAGCCACTGTCAGGGCTCTACTGAAAAGTGCTTAAAGCCACTTTAGTGTCTTTACACTGTGTGCTCTAGCTTGTCAGTTGTGTCACAGTAGATAAAGAAATGTTCATATAAAATTGTATTGTTACAATTTATTGGAGAGTTCCCATTGGAACTCTCCAATAAATAGTAATAAAACAATTACTGAAGAACCAAATCTTGCTAAACTCTGGCTCCCCTTGCTGGTAGCATTGTATCTTTGAAAAAAAATACTCATGTTATAAATCAACTTTGAAAAATAATTTAGCACGCTACCAGTTATTATTTATTTATTGGTGTTTAAGGTCACATACTTCTGTACAATAGCTAATCATGAACATGACAGTTTTACGGGTGGAGGAAGCCAGAGTACCCAGAGAGAACCACTGGGCAATGCCAAGCAACTGCCAGCTCCCCAACATTCTAACTTCACACATGCAGGATTAGCATTGGTTGAAGACAAGTGCACCATCGATGTGCAGTACACCTCAGTACACAATGCCACTGTGCCCCCACATGGGCAATGGGGCTGAAGTGTCTTGCCCAAGAACACAATGCAGTTGCCGCAGGTGGGATTCGAACCGAGGACCTCTCGGCTTGCAGCCTGCACCTCTACCTACTGAGCCACCGTGCCCCCACACCACCAGTTAAAACAATTATGAATGAAACAAGTCATAAATGTTTGTTTATTATTATTATTTAAAGAATTGCTTTTATGTAAAATATAGAGGATACCTAGTGTTTTTGAGTGGATACTGAAAATTATCTCATGAGTGATTTTCGGCATCCACTCACAAACACTAGATTTTCTTTTTATTTTACGCTTTTTATAAGAATCTGATAATTCCTCTTGTTTCAGCCATGAATTGATGCATGAGAGTAAATAGCACAATGAATCATTGATACGCCGAAGTGATTTGATTGATACTCGGAACAGATAGCATCTTGCAGTCTGATTCAGCTGGCAGGTTTCTAGTCCAAACATGGCCTGAAAATCTGTAATATATGTTTTTGGTTTGGTACATCCTTTGAAAGGACGTACCAAACCAATAACTTATATTACAGACTTTCCGGCCATGTTTGGACTTGCGGGTTTCATGCATCAATTCAAAGTGAATATGTGTTGAATTATTGCTGGAAATGTTTGGTATCCACTCAAAAACAGTAGATTTACTATTCATTGTATGTTTTTAGAACAAATTGATCATTTTCCATGATAATTTGACTTGTATTCACCTTGAAGTGATGCTTTGAAAGCTGCCATTTTGATTGATGCTGCGAAAGTGAAAATTTCTATATCTTCACAGTGAGGGATACAATTTCTATCTTTCTACAATTTCTTCGATAATCTATCGTTTAGCATATAATAAAATAATATACACAAATGTCTGTACATGACTGCTTGATTGTCATATAATGTGAACTTTCATACACATGATATATGAAACAAGGGTATTTTTGCATAATGAAAGTTGTAGTTTTGCCAATCAGTCAACTTTTTTTTTCAAATTAGCTTTTGGAGAAAATGTTGGCATGCAAACAACCAACAATTTTTCCAATGGACAACCAAAATTTTCGACAAACAGGGTCATGGGAGACCCTCCAGCAGTCACACTAGCATCTGGATTGTTACCCTGGCTGTTGAATGTGTCTTTAAACCCAATTAAACAAATACTTGCACTAAAACACCAAACCTTTTTATCATATCTTCAGAACAGATTATACAGACATTTTGCAAAGAAAATTCTATTGTGTCATATTTTGAAAGTGTTTAAAAGTGTAAAATGATCAAAGAAGTTATAATTATTTTCTTAGAAATTAATATTCTCACAAGGTAAATGTGATAACTCATTACAATATTTATCTATTTTCAGATCCTGCCTTGGCTGATATAGTTTGTGCCAACAACACATGCAGTTATGGATGTCAGGAGAATAATATCACAAAAGCTGCTGAGTGTTTCTGTAAACGAGGCCATAAGCTTGCAACAGATGAAAAAACCTGCATTGGTATTGAATATTTACACAGTTAAACTTTGTCTATTACAAGTACCAATATCTAACTCCCAGTTGATGTGCATTGGTGGGCTTCCTGGAACTGATGCCAGTGAGTGGTAGAATGCTGGAAGTCAATTTTGGGGTTTTATTCTCAAGTGCAGGTGCTTCAACTTAAATACATCATATTTTTATACTACAACCAATGGCCCAGACTTAGCTGGTGCAAACTCAATATTATCAAGGGCCAAACACAAATTTTGAACCCCCAATCCCCAAAATTTGCATACAGTACCGAAAAGTCCTATCTGGCCCTCTATACTTTTACTACTTGCGCATGCGCAGTACTCAGGAAGAGACCGGATTTGGCACAAACATCATTCTTTGTTTGGTCATTTTAAATACAAATAAATAAATACATCATTTTTGGTGGATGAACTTCATATTACCATTTTGTCTGTTATGATTTGCCTTGTTACAATTCATGTGAGAGTGCCTACAGGCACTCTCTCATGAATTGTAGCAAGATAAAGACGCATGAACCAATTTTGATGACAAAAATAATTTTTTAAAAACGTATAATGAATAGAAAATCTACTGTTTTGGAGACAAATATAATTCAGCATTCTACCATTTAACAATATATATAGAAGGATTTATTATACGCTAAACGATAAAAAAAATGCGGAAAGATATAAATCGTATCCCTGTTGTGAAGATGTAGAAAGTTTCACTTTCACAGTGTCAATCAAAATTGTGGTTTTCAAAGCATCACTTCAAGGTGAATACGAGTCAAATATCACTGCAAATGATCAATTTGTTCTAAAAACGTATAATGAATAGAAAATCTACTGTTTTTGTGTGGATACCGATCATTTCCAGCAATAATTCAACATGTATTCACCTTGAATTGATGCAACCTGCCAGCTGAATCAGATTGCAAGACACTACCTGTTCCGAGTATCAATCAAATCACTTCCACGTATCAATGAGCATCAGCTGTTTATTTTCATGCATCAATTCAATGTTGAAACGAGTGGAATTATTGATAGGAATGATCAGATTCTTATAAAAAGCGTATAGTAAAAAAAATCTAGTGTTTTTGAGTGGATACCAAAAATTATCTCACTCGTGACCAAGACAAAAGGTTATTTTCACTAACGCAAGCACTCGCGAATAATAAACATTTGTCTGGGTCTCTCATGAGATAATATTCGGTATCCACAAAAAAACCCCTAGATATCCCCTATTTATTATAATCAGGGGTATCGCAAAGATAACTGATTGGGGGTGGGGGTGGGTATAAACCTGATTTGTTCTGACTGTGATGGTTCAAGTTTCGACTGACTAATTTTCAAACTACATCATCAAGGCATTCGTCAAGGGCATGTCTCGATGATGTACATTATGTGCCCACTAAAATACATCAGATACCCGTTTTAATAAATAAAATTAGATTTCTTGTTAAGACTTGCCTCAGGTTTCTCCATTTGACAGGCATTTGAAAACACAGAGCAATATATTGCACAGTTATCATCACAGTTCCTTGACTTAGTTTCTGTAATATTGTCAGCCAATTGATTGACAGTACTCTGAACTGAAAATTTGAGCTGATGTGATTTATCTTTATAAGTGTGTTACATGTACCATAATCAGACATTGCTTAAATTCTGGAATTTTTGTGATTGAAAACTCAATTTATACGGATATTAGAACCATTGATGCCCATTTAAAAGTTTAAAGCCAGCAGAATGAGGGCTGGCCACAGGTCTTGGGGAAGGTGCATGCTTGATAAATTAACTATTTGTGAGAAAGGGTTTTTGAAACCTGCAGGTTTCATTCTCATATGAGAAAATCACAAAAATTGTTGGAAAAATTGTTTGATACTAATTTTTATACTTTTCTCATGCAAGAATAAAACCTGCATATTTGCAAACCAGTAATTTTGAATTTTCAGTCGGCAACTTCTCAGAATTCGGGGGCAACTTTGGCTTTGCCTGATAGCAAAAATAAGGTGAAGTCAGCAGCAATAAGGCAAAGTTTTTGCCCAAATCACTTTCTAGGCTGGTCCCTGCCACATTACATAAGTCCCACCTTTGGGCTGATTTTCCTCAAAAAATTATTTCACTGCTAAATTTAAAAAAATTATTTCCATAACCTTGAATTCTGAACTTTCTTATATTTATAACTTGAGACACAGGAAATGCTATAAACAACTTATTTAAGCATTGAGCTAACCCTCGGACGATTGGCTGTAACTGAATAGGCCGAGTGGTGAAAGCCCTTCTTCATGCTTAGTGTGAAAAAAGAAGCCCACATCACTGAGTCAATGGGATTCAGTTGGATAATAAATTCCCGCTGGCATCGGGACAAAAGACCCCATGGATGATGTCTGTTCAAGTTATAGCTTGAACATTACTGCTCAGTTTTTGATGAAATTTCATACACTATCATGAGATCTTTCAGGAGCATCAGCTGTTTTGCTGTTGGAATATTTTTTCTGTGTGTTATAAACAACCCTTTGAATATCCAAAATAGCCAATTTTTTGTTTGTTCGCCTCATATCTCAGGTTTGAGTTATTGGATCTCAATGAAATTTGGAATGAAGATTGTTTATGGGAAAGGTTTTCAAAGTATCATGGTTTATTTCTTCTCTTGCCATTGTTTGGCAGTATGCATCATGGGGGTATGCACCGGGGCGGTGTCTCACCTCTTGATGTGCACTTATTTGGAGCAGAACTAAATTAAACTAATGCAAAACTAATTTTTCAAGGATTTAATTGCAAATAAAATGAGGGGGTGGGGGGGGGAGTGGAGTGGAGGATACAGAAGTGCTGATTACCTGGGTGAGGCAAATGTCCTGTTGGCACATATCTGGGTTGTCAGTCATCACGCTATTTCCCAAACGGGCATTTCCCCAGACTGTTTTTTCTGTATTTTTTCTGCTATAACTTAATTTGTTTTGGGTTAAATTTTGGGTTTGTTTGTTTTTACAACAATTCCAATGTCTGCCCACTCTGAGGAAATGTCTGCTGTGGAAATGTCTGCCTGGAGTAATGTCTGGTGTTCAACGATAACAAAAATTGTAGTTAAATGTTTGAACAATTTATTAGCATTTTCAGTCAATCTTTAAACTTGCCTCATGGTTGTTGCAGCTTTGCGAAAGTCTGTCTTTCTGTTCAGGGCAGATCATAAACAAAAGTCATTTTTCATAGCAAAAACACAACACATGATTTTCAGATGAATTCTGTGCAAATAATACCATCCAGCCCAGAATAGTTCTTACCTCAATAATATTGTTTCAGCCATCATTTATTTAATCAACTTTAACTACATATCCTTCCTGCATTACTCTTACCACCTACCTGTGATAGCCTCTTAATCAGTCACATTGAATCATTAGTGATGGTATGATAATTACTTGAATTATGCATAATAGACTTTTGTCAGTCTCAAGTTATGGCCCCACAAAGTAGATTTTTCCAACTGTACCCTATGACCCAGACATAGCTGGTGCTAACTCCAAAAAATCGAGGGCCAAACACAAATTTTGAACCCCCCAATCCCCAAAATTTGCATGCAAAACCAAAAATTAGAAGTCCTCTCTGGCCCTCCACATTTACTCTCTGCGCATGCTCAGATGCGAGGAAGTAACCTGAGTTGGCGCCAACCTCATTCTTTGTTTGGCCCTCTGTCAGATAACAACCAACTGACTTCTGTGCTGTTAAATCTCAGTTTATAATGATGCCAGACACAAATCAATGGTTAATTTGGTGGATCCAAGGACACAACTGGATGAAGAAAGGAAGAAACGGTGGTTTGAAATGTTCAGGGCTGTAATTTTATAATATTTATAAAAATTAGTTCATGTTCCCCAATTTCGGGACATGGGCCTGATGTCATCATTGTTGATAATGATTTTTCCACTGTTTGTGAAGTATTCCTTTCCTACCCTCCCTTGATCCCCCCAGTTAAACTCCCAAGCTTTTTGGCTTGCTTTATTGAAATTTTTTTATAAAATTTCTGGGAGTTTAATGTGTTACACAGAATGTTTATTCTGTATATGCCCAGGGTTACGTCATCATCCTTGGGATGTTTAGGCATTTTGGTCATGCATCATACATCCGATGTATCGTTTTTTTACCCCCCGCAGACAAAGTTTGGGGGGGTATATAGGAATCACCCTGTCCATCTGTCCGTCGGTCCATCCTTATAAGCGCAACTCCTCCTAAACCGTTTGAAGAATTTTCATGAAACTTTACACAATGGAAGAACTCCATATGAAGATGTGCATGAAGCAATATAATTCTATTCTGACATTTCCAAGGGGAGATAATCTAACTTATACGTCTGTCCATCCTTATAAGCGCAACTCCTCCTAAACCGTTTGAAGAATTTTCATGAAACTTTACACAATGGAAGAACTCCATATGAAGATGTGCATGAAGCAATATAATTCCGTTCAGACATTTCCAAGGGGAGATAATCTAACTTATACATTTCAGGTGTGGGGGGGGGGGGGGGGGGTATCACTTTGTGAGCTTGCTCACAATACCTCTAGTTTCTTCTAATGAAGATCTTGCTTTACATCGGATAGTTAAAAAATCTGTTACTGACTTCGGGCCGTGTTGCCTGGGGTCTCGTTTCCGGTTTTCATTCTGACGTTGTTTACATTAACAACGCTCTTTTTATAATGTAGTTTCCTATTTATTATATGGTAGGTCTGTTGTAAGATACATTAAATAGTCCGGTAGTGTAGCAGTTAATTTTGGGATAGGAAAATTAATTTTTGTCCACACTTGGGATCTATTGGGATACATTTGGGCACTTTGTTCCCTTTGGGAACTTAGGCTCTTGTCAAAATTTTTCGAAAATTTTTTTTTGTGTAAACTATTTTTCGATTTATATTTTGAATGTTTTTTGTTATGTATCTTTTTATGATATTTAATGTGGAGTTGGTGGGAATAAGATCGACTTCGTTTGCTTCATTATGAAAGCATATTGCTCAATAAGCAAGGCAAGGAAGTCTTTCCTCTGATTTCATGTTGGTTGCCTTGCTTGTAGTCGATGTGCTCCCACTAATTCTTGCTCAACATGTGTCGCATGGGATGACAAACATTGGAGACGGGTGTCACGGTACGTTGTTAGCAAGGGGCCACTGCCGGTCCTCGCACGGTGAGAGTCTGCCACCGGTCCTCTCGCCAAAAAGTCTCTCTTGTTTTTTAGTTTCTATTTTCAGAGGAACAAGAACATGGTGATGTTTACATGACGCCGTCAGAAAGTGTGCTTCCGTCGTCTCATTTAGATAGTCAATCAGAGCTAGTGGCTAAAGTGCTCATGCATATTAGTTAGGGCAATAAACCACAGCGTGGTTTCAGCTCCCTGTCGCCAGCTAGCTCGACCGGTGAAGCAAATACACCGTCCGAGGGTACCGTGATGCCGGGTGTGTCCGTTGCAGTCGAGGAGAGTAGAAAGGGTAGAGCGAGCACTATAAAATAATAACAGACTCACCCTGCGACGACGGAGAGGAAGAAGCCGGCAAGTTCAGCAGAAGCTCGGCAAGGTCTGAAGGACCGCGAGCAAGAGAGCCCCCCCTCTCTCTTTTATTACAACATCTGGGGCCAGATGTTATGGTTCGGAACTTGCATCAGTCGGAGCATACGTCCACGCCTCCCGTCTGGGACGCTCCATTCAGTTCACAGCCGGGGTCGGCTTCAGCATCTACCAAGCACACACGACCGCACCTTGGCTACGTGACTTCTGATATCCAGCCTGCATCACCGAGAAGGTCCACTCTTTGTCAGAGAAGTCACACCATACAGTAGCCAAGGAAACAAGGCCTCATTCATCGGGACGTCCGCAGAAAAGAGCCATTTTGGACACATTGTCCCAGGAAGTTTTATGCGACTGAGGGGGTTGTGTGGGTCGGCTACTCATCTTGTTTAGATGGGTTGCTTACGCACATGTCCTCTCCAGCTATTCTTTACCCAGAACTGGAGTGTGAAAACTCATTCGCTCAGGACCAGTATTGTTTTAACGGATCTAGTAAACAAAAGGTCCGTATTGGGGCAGATATTCAGTGGTTAACTCAAAGAGTTCCGCTGCAACTGCCAGATCCGGCTTTCACGATTATGACGGGTATGAGCCAATAGTTGGGGCACGACCCTGTGTCCGACAGACTTGATATGCAGGGGTCTTGGGACCCTCGGTTCCTGGAGAAACACATAAACATCAAAGGATGATGTCAATATTATTAGCACTCCATCAATGCAGAAACGTGTCTTCAGATATTGTTACACAACTCGATAGTGGTAACGTACATCAGGAACCAGGACAGCACCCATTCATTTCCGTTATGATAACTAACGGAGAAGAATTTTCATGTTCATCTCTCTCTCCGTCATATACCGGGTCATCTGAACGTACTAGCAGACTTGCTCCTCAGAAAGGTTGCCTGTTTCATTTGTATTGGGTGCTCAACATGCGAGTATTTGGACAGTTTTGCTACCAGTGGGATCACCACATGATAGTTCAGTTTGCGACGCACTGGAACAATTGATTACCATCATTTGTGTCGCCATGCCCAGATCATTGAGCGCATGCAGTAGACGCTCTGCAGAATTCATGGGGATGAATGATAGGATACGCGTATCCTCCAATTCATTGATTCAATAGATTATGCTTAAGATTAAACAATCTCGTTGTGAATCCTACTAGTAGCACCTCTGTTGTCACAAAAATCTTGGATCAGTATTCTCAAGTGTCTGTTATAGGACGCTCCCCAGAAGCTTCCTCCATGAGAGGGCCTTCTTTCAGGGGAAGTTTTGTTCTTCACGTCCTTCTCCGCCCATAGTGGCATAATGGAGTCGGTTAGACGTGAGGGAACCATCGCAGTTCCTATATATTTTGATAACTGATACAGGAACGATTAAATAATACGGGTGAGGAGTTTTCTATATGACTTCAAATTCCCCCCCCCCCCCCCACACACACACACAGTCTTGTCTACCCTACATACCGAGGTACCCCATTGTTTGTCCTTTGTGTGGACTAACGGTTTCTACCTCGTTTTGCCGGTACAGTTCTGGGAAAACAACCGAGGTAAAGGGTTTCTTTTGTCTTTTGTACCTCGGTAAGGCGAAACACGCAAACTCTTTTGTCTAGTTACCTCGTCAAGTTGGTAAGACAAACCCACACACACACACACACACACACACACACACACACACACACACACACACACACACACACACACACACACACACACACACACACACACACACACACACAGAGTCTTGTTTTTCCCTACATACCGAGGTACCCCATTGTCTGTCCTTTGTGTGGACTAACGGTTTCAACCTCGTTTTGCCGGTACAGTTCTGGGAAAACAACCGAGGTAAAGGGTTTCTTTTGTCTTTTGTACCTCGGTAAGGCGAAACACGTAAACTCTTTTGTCTAGTTACCTCGTCAAGTTGGTAAGACAAACACACACACACACACACACACACACACACACACACACACACACACACTGCCTATGTGTTTAGAGGCAATTACTGGGCAAGATGTAGTTTTCTTCCCGCAAGCCTCATGTAATTTAATACATACATACTATGCATTTGGGTCGTCTTCAATGGCAACCTCATGGACACATCTGCTTTTTAGTTGGATTAGTTTCCTGTGATTGTTGTTGATTTGTAATATACGAGCGCATATTTAAAATTCACAATTAAATTGCTACTTGAGTACCTAGCAGGCTGCATAACCACTTAACTGGTATTCAGATGATTACATGCTAAATATAAATGCTCTCGCGCATTATTTTATTTTATTAGGCTAATGCTTTATTGTATTTTGTGGACCTTGAAATCATAATTTATTTCAGGGGCGATCCGTGTTGGAGACTTTTAATCATATCTACTTTCATCTCTAGATACGGGTTTCTGTTATGTCAGTACTCAGATATCAGATAGTACTCGTTGGAGAGTGTTGTTACTGGAATTTATTGTACAGAGGCCGTCTGTGGAATACCTAGGAAGTGTGTTCTCTCTTCAGGGATCATTCAGTGTGGCTCGATTGGATATGTGTATGTTATATTTTTTATATATCACCGGTTTTCGACGTATCTGTAAATGCCGTCTGCGGTGTATGTTATATAGCGGGCAATATTAATTACCAGGATCGTCTCTATAGCCTTAACTTCTGAAGTAGTGTTAATCACCATTTATTAATCATGAATTAATACCTGAGTGCCTGTTCGACGATTATTTATATTGTTTTTTGGTACCGCTCTTATTGATTCCAGCACTCTCCCCTCTTTCTTTTGAAGACTTTTTAAAAAAAAAGGGGGGGGGGATTTTTACCTCTTTTCTGGCTTAAAAAGTATGTATCTTTGAAGGAAGCTGTTTTATCCGTATTTATATCCTGCATACAGCTGAAGTGTTATTGTAAGGCGTATGTTTATGGGAGATTTTCACTCATTCTCAGATACGCCATCCTAATTTTTGGGGCTTAGTCCGGACTAGCCTTAAAAATTAGGAACTTGTCACATCCTATGTAGCATTGCCTTCGTGCTTACAATAAGGAATTACTTAAATTGGGCTCCTTATTTAGAATATGTCTCCTCTATTACTATATAGAGAGACATGTGTAATTCCTAATTATTCTAAGTTCCTTTCATCATGGATTGCAGGATTGGAATTATTTTTGAAGTCCTAGGCCCTCCACCTTTTTACGATTCAGCTATGTCTGGGCCATAGGGCACAGTTGGAAAAATATTATAAATTCATAGTAATTTCTATATTTTCCATACTTACCTATGGCCCAGACAGGGATGGCTCTCCCATGAGTGGGCACTCATACCTCCCCGCTGAATTATTATGTAATACTCTCTTTTACAAAGAATGAGGTTGGCGCCAATTCCAGTTACTTCCTGGTGTCTGCGCATACGCGGAGAGTAAATATATGGAAGGCCAGATAGAACTTCTAATTTTCGGTTTTGCATGCAAATTTGGGGGATTGGGGGGTAAAATTTGTGTTTGGCCCTCTATATTTTGGAGTTAGCACCAGCTATGTCTGGGTCATAGGTAAGTATGGAAAATATAGAAATTACTTTGAATTTATAATATCTTTTGTTTCTCAGGCCATTTTTTGTAAAATTGTATGTGGGTAGGCAGTTTTTTATTTTGTTTTTATAATTGTTTCTTTGTCATCAAACTTCATATTCTTGGTTTGTTCTGTTTTAGGCCTCATAATCTACAGAATAGCATAGGTGGTGGTGTATTTCATCCCTTGAGCGAAAGAAGACTTTGCACTGCTAAACCATTGCAAAGCCTTGTTGCACCCAAGTGACAAATTTATTAATTTTATTAACTTGGGTAAAATATAAGATATAGACCATTTAATTTTTATTTTTGTTAAGTTTACATTGGTTATAAAAACAGAGCATGCGACAGCCAAAAGGACCATGGCGAGGGCCTGAGAAACAGATTTTTTACTTTTTTAGGCCTTATGCATAAAGGATTTTTTGTCGGGATTCATTCATTACTGAAACTCTCTGCACATACTAAACAGACTCCCCCTTTTTGACATGGATGATGTTCTCCATCTCAATTCTATTCTGGAAATCGGTATTGAAAGGGTAGAACACATACATTGAATGCATTCTCATTTTTTAAAACATTTAGAATATTTGCATGCAATACTGATTAGAATGAATCCTATTTTAAAAGTTTCAACAGTTGCCCATTTGGAACTTCAAGTCTCAAGTGGAGGATGGTGTGGAAAACAAAGCAGTGGAAGTACAGATACAAAAAGTACATGTGCAGCCACTATGTTAGGACTGCCATAACTTTCAATTTTAATTTTACAAATGAGGAATAAGTACAAAGAAGCAGATCATTAAATTAGTGAATGAATGAATGAATGAATAAATAACTAAATAAATAATGAATGAATCCATGAATCCATGAATGAATCCATGAATAAACAACCAAATCTTTAGATGAGTCAAGATTTTACCAACTGACATTAAACTTCTTACTTGTCAATGTTCTTTTGTAGATATAGATGAATGTGAGATTTCAGGAATGTGTTCACAAATTTGTACAAACACTGATGGAGGCTACACATGTTCATGCAATGATGGATATTATTTGGATAATGATGGGCAAAGTTGTCACGGTAATATTATATTTTGTGGAAAATGTTGCATGAAAGTTTTAATATATATCATGTATTTATACATCAATGCCAAAAGTTCTTTTACAAGAACGTATTTCCCACAGTACAAGTAAAAACATCTAGACAAAATACAAATCTGTATTGAGGGTAGCAACCACATATGCAATCATTCGATTCAGAAAGAGAACATTTTTTACCTGCACTCATTGAAAACTGATCATACAAGGCCACTGTTATTGATAACAGTAATTAAAAGACAAGTAAATCAACAAAATAACGAAATAAATTAGACTAGATCATTTTTTGTCATGATGATATTTTTATATAGGCATACCATGCATTAAACATGATAAATTAAACAAAGAAACACACACTTGAAATACTACTGTAAACTTTGGAGTTAAAGTGGAACAATGAATGGGGATTACATCATACACAGCCCAAGAACATAATACCATGACGTCATGATCTTCAGTCATAAAAAATCAATTCATAGATGCTGAATGATTTTTAAAATATACTCGCCCAAAAAAGAAAGTGTGCATTGCAGAAATTGATCAAACTCCAAAAAAATAATTTTGTGGGTGTAAAGAGTGTTAACCTGTTCATGAATAAGTTATATTGAACACAAAAACAGCTTTCCCCGTTAAAATTGCATTAATGTTAAATGACGTGCTGCACGTTTGTGAAAAGGCATGTTTTGCACGTGGAGAGTCTGAAAATTCATGCAGCAGTGTGAATCCTTGGGTATTTAAACACTAAAGTAAGGCCTTCCTATCGTTCACATTCAAACTTGCGCTGCTGTTAAAACGACTCCACATTAGCATGCCAAGATTGACAATGAATCAACGTATCCTTGCCCTGGGTATGATTAGAGCTGGCAGAACACACAGAGAGGTTGCCCAGCATTTGAACTGCCACCGTAACACTGTAGACAGGCTAGTTCATCGACATGCACAACATGATGACGTTCGAGACCGACCCTGCTCTGGGAGACCCCGAGTTACCACCCCTGCACAAGATCGGTATATCCGTGTCGTCCATCTCCGGAACCGGCAACAAATGACAACGACGACAGCCAGGAACATCCCTAACCTGAGACAGATACATCCTCAAACAGTAATCAATCGGCTGAGAGAATACGGCTTACGTCCTCGAAGACCTGCAATTCGTCCGATTTTGACGTTACGTCATCGTCGTGCTCGACTGCAGTGGTGTAGACAACATCTCAGGCATCCCTTACAATGGTGGCGACGTGTTTTATTCACAGATGAATGTCGTTTCCATCTTTCATCATCAGATGGCCACCAGAGAGTGTACAGACGTCGAAACAAACGCTACGCAGATCCATGTATCGTGGAGCGAAACCGTTATGGGGGAGGGTTTCTCATGGTGTGGGGTGGCATCACTGCCCGTAACAGAACTGAGCTGGTCATTATTGATGGCAATCTCAATGCAGCCAGATATCGTGATGAAGTGCTTACACCTGTTGTTATCCCATTTCTGCAATGCCATGGCCCCAGCGTCATTCTACAGCAGGACAACGCCCGACCCCACGCAGCTCGTATTGTTCAACAGTATCTGCAGCAACAACAGGTGGATGTTCTTCCCTGGCCCACAAATTCGCCCGATATCTCACCCATTGAGCACGTATGGGACGAAATGAAACGTCAGCTACTCCGGCTTCCCCATGCGCCGTCAACGCTTGTGGAACTCCAAAGACAGCTTATCAGAATATGGAACAACATCCCACAACACTTCCATGCTAACTTGTTCGCTTCCATGAGGCGTAGATGCACAGCAGTAGTCGATGCAGATGGAGGTCATACCAGATATTGAGTGTGTGACTTTTGTGTTTGACCCTTAGTGTCTTTGACTCTCCATGGCACCAAGAGTATTCGTCGTAGCGTAATTAAATTTCTCGTGTTGATCACAAATTGATTCATCTGTGATTGAATAAAATTTCCATGAATGAAAATGATATATATCTTTTTTTAGTGTTATTTTTTAGCATGCACACTTTCTGTTTTGGGAGAGTATATATGCAAACAAGGGAAGAATACATAGGATGTGACAAGTTCCTAATTTTTAAGGCTAGTCCGGACTAAGCCCCAAAAATTAGGATGGCGTATCTGAGAATGAGTGAAAATCTCCCATAAACATACACCTTCAAAATAAATTGTAGGATAACCACTATAAATTGTGTATCTTTCTCTTCCTACACTGATAAGACCAGAAGCTGACATCATTTTCTGGAAAGCTCTCCCTGAGATTCTGATCTTGTCAGTACAGGAGCAGCAGTATACTTAGTGCATTACGGTTATGCTACAACTTATTTTAACTTGTACTGTATTGTAAGATAAATTGGTTATCACCTCCAAGTGGGTTTCTGAGATGGTGTAATGAAGTCTCAACCTTGCCTCTAGGTCATATATCAACTCATCCTAACAGACTCCTCAGTATATGCCCAGAGACAAGGTCTCGACTTCAGTACACCATCTCGGAAATCCACATGATGGTCATAACCTATCTTTGTATTCATACTCATTGGATAGGCATTTATGCAATGCAGAATATTGCATTCAGTTCCACAACATCAGTTGACATTGATCACATGGTAAACCTTGAACTTGCTATAAATAGATTTTATGGATTATTATAATTTGCATCTTTGTGACCCTAAAATTGAGCATTGGACGTCCCTTGAAAATTATTCTGCTTTGCAGGGATTTTCAAAATGCAAAATTTAAAAAAAGTTTAAAAGTTCAAGATTGTTCTTGGCATAGTTGGCATTCTCTAAGTGGTGCTGGTGGTAAAAAAACACATAAAAATTTCAGATGTCGCTTCCATCAGTAATTAAAGTAAAAACTTTCTTCTGGTTACAACCTCCTCCAGCCCCAGGTGTTAGAGGGTGTTGTTTTTTATCTTAACCCTTTATCTAACATGAAAGGCAGACAACACTTGCAGACAAAATTCTTGAATAACTCATTTTTTTGATGTCATAAACATAGCTTATGCTTCCTTATTGGAGTAAGCATGTTCCAGTGTGGGGTCATAAGCTATAAATTAAAAAATAATAAAAATTGAATGGTGATTTTTGTGAATTGTGCTGGACGGTTTTCGTCATTATGTTGGGTAAAGGGCTTAAACATGTTAGAGTGGTAGAGGATTGAATAAGTGCGGTAGTCTATCATACCGGAGGTCTCAGGATTAATCGTGTCAGGAAAGTTCCTGACATGTCCATACACTCTCTAGTATTGTCAGTTAGGGGAGCATACTGTCCTCTCAGGTGGGAACATAAAATAGGTGTCCCATGTGCAGAGAGATACACACTTCAAACAGGCTAAGATCCCTTTGCAGTATTCGAGAAGAGCAAGGCGGTGAAGTTACTGCTATCATCCCACATACCTGCACCATTGGGCCAAGGAGAGGTTTTAATATAACTATTTACTACAGGCCCCTGCTTTTATTTTCATAAAATACACGATTTTTCTGCAAAAATTGAAGCGATCAAGAAATGTTTTGTATTGTCCTTGAACAATATGGATCATGTGCGTGGACTATTTAACTATTCTTTTTTTTTTAGTAACCTGTACGCCTGCAATAAATACAGAACAGCATACACGTTCGAACTGTCATTTTTTACTGCATGAGATCGATTTCATCGGAGGGATAATATTGAACAAGAAGCCAAAGTTCAGTATTATCCCTCTGCTAACATCAGTTAATAATATTTTTATACTGTACCAATGACCCAGACTTAGCTGGTGCTAACTCTAACAAAACCAGGGCCAAACACAAATTTTGCCCCCCAATCCCCAAAATTTGCATCCAAAACAAAAAGAAATCATGTCCTAAAGGACCTCCATACTACGCCTCTACTGCGCATGCGCAGTGACGCAGACGTCCCGAAATTGGCGCCAATTATCATTCTCTGTTTGGCCCTTCATCAGTCAACATCTCACTGATCTTTGTGCTTGTTAATCTCAGTTTAAAGGATGCCAGACACGTAATTCTTGGAGAAAATGTGATTCTAAGGAGGATAGAAGGAGGAGAGGAAAAAGAAGTGACAAAAAATAATCAGGGCTGTACTTAAAATTTTTTGATGAAATTATGTTAAGTTGCCTATTTTCGAGGCATGGGCCTCTTGTTGTCATTCTTGCTAATTGTTGCACTGCTTATTCAGTGTTTCCTCTCCCCTAGCCTTCTAAAGTCCCCCCTTGCAATTCTCCCATGCTTTTGGCATATTTTTGAGAAATTTCATTTCTAAAATTTCCTGGGAGAGTTGCTTGGTTACAGAATGTTTTCTGTTATTTTCCCCATAGTTACGTTTTCACCCATGGGTGTATAACGTTTGTGTTCTGCATCTTCCATCTGATGTTCTACAGATTCTCCCCTGGGAGTCTCTGTTTTGCATCAGATAGAGTGTAATTGATGACTGATTCCGGGCCAGTTTTTTCAGTGTCTGGAGTCATGTTTTCTGGTGTTTTTACACTGTTTGTTTTCATTGGCAACAGCCTTTTTTGAGGGGGGCTGTTTGCCTTTGCTGTAGTTTATCTCACTATAAGATACATTTGTATTATCCGAAAGTGTCTCATTAATTATTTAATATAAATTTAAAATTTTTGACCACACTTTGCCATCGGATCCATCAGGGCTCAACGTTACTTTTCAGCAACTTGGGCTTCGCTGAAAAAATATTTTTTCAAAATTATTTTGTTTTGCAATTGTTTTTTCATTTATTAATGGATCATGTTATTATGTATCTTTGTGTCAGGGGTTTTTGCGAGTAACTAGGACTTATTGTTGTTCTTTCACAATGAAGGGACGTTGTTCAAATTGTAATAGGAAGAAATCTTCCTCTGACTTTCATGATCATTGTATTAATTGTAGTCAGTGTTCTCGCATTAATCCCTGTCCTATATGTGAACATTGGGATGAGAAACATTGGAAACGTGTGTCACGATATGTTGTTTCTGGAGAAATGCGATTCCGGCTCTTTCTCCGCAAGGTCACTCTACTCTCTCAGTTTCTATTTCAGAGGAACCAGAACAGGGTGATGTTTCCATGTTATCTTCTTCAAGTGTGCGTCCGTCGTCACAAATGAATTCAGAGCTAGCGGCAAAAGTGCTCATGGAGATTAGACAAATGTCGTCCGCTAGCTCGCCCGGTGTAGCGTCCATTCACCGAATGGTTCGGCAGCCGGGTTCGTCCGATGCGGTCCAAAAGGAAATGTTGGGTGATGCGAGCACTATAAACATAATAGATGCACACCCAGTGACGGCGGATAGTAAGCGAGAACGGAGGAAGCCTTTGAGTCCGGTTCCTAGCTCGTCCAGGTCCAGTCGGGCCGCGAGCGAGAGAGGCCCCTCTCTCGTACAACAACATCTGGGACCAGATGTTGTGGTACAAAATGTGTCTTTAGCGGAGCATACGTCCGTCGCTCGGGACGCTCCGTTGTATAAGCAGTCCGCAGAGACTGTTAAGGCTTCCTCTTCTCGTCAGCGCACACGACCGCACCTTGGCTGCGTGATCGCCGATATATTACCAGCTTCGCCGATCAAGGATTCTTCGGCGACCAGGTCACACCATCCGGCAGCCAGGGATTCGAGACCAATGGACTCCGGACGTTCGCATAGGAAAAGTATGCGGTAGCCATCTGATGCGGAGCTGCCCTCGGCGAAGCAGCGAAAGACTGCGCCTCCGCAGGTCTCGACGCCGGACATTCTTGTGCAGATAGCACAGCTTATCGCAGCATCCCAGCAACCGACAGAAACGGTGTCGGATCGAGAATTATCCGACGGCGCTGGGTCGGTACGCTCCGCCGAAGCATCGGGGGCGGACGACCGGGAACATCATGAGGTCCGACCGGATGGTGAAAGGGATACGGATGACTTGGAGCTATCCCTTTCGGAACAACATAAAGCTGCCGTGGACTTCATCCGGCACTTTCTCCCTCAAGTTGTTCTGTCGGGCCAGACTGCTGCGCTTCCGGACAAGAGAATTATAGCGTCATTGGACTCTGAATTTTTTGAGCGGTTCAGGGACATCGCTCCCGAGTTTCCGTCGCAGTCCAATAATGTTGCAAGAACATTTGAATTATTGAACGACGCTATATTTAAACTTGCTTTCAGGACGGGGAAAGCAGGTTTCTTGTCCGCTAATACTCTCAACCTGCCTTTCATTAATGCAAGGAATAAATTCG
This sequence comes from Pictodentalium vernedei, assembly GCA_031216915.1. Lineage (NCBI taxonomy): Eukaryota > Metazoa > Mollusca > Scaphopoda > Dentaliida > Dentaliidae > Pictodentalium > Pictodentalium vernedei. The sequence goes on from CM062289.1 coordinate 310,507,261, forward strand.
ATACGGCAGGACAGGGTATACCGAGAGTTCCTCTGCGTATGGACGACGAGGCGGAAGACTTAGAGCTATCATTACCGTCGTCAGCTTCTATTCCAACCGCGGTGTTGGAAACAGCTATTGCGTCTAACAGAGCCAATTTAGATGCCTTATCTTACGCAGATCACCTTACTAAGGCGTTATCACTGCGCCTTCAGGGGAAAGAGTTTCAGGATATACAATCCTCTTTAAGACTTCTTTCAAGGGCAGTAGCTTATTCCACGTGTAACTCCGCCCTTTCAGTGGCAAATCTGGAGTTGGTTAGACGTGACGCAGCCCTAGCTACATCCACATTAGTGGATTCTAAGGTGAAGAACTCTCTTAGAGTCGCTTCGGTCTCAGGAGAACTTCTCTTTGACGGCAAGCTTTCCGCTATTTATGATAAAATTACAAAGAAAGCTAAGGATTCTCTGTTGTTCAAATCTGCTCCTAAGAAGTCGGATACAGCAGACACGAATAAGACAGGCACTTCTGGGTCTAATGCGCCCAAGAGAGGTTCCTATAGAGGTTCCGGTGCGTCCTCTTGGTCTTATTCGAGAGACCGTCAGGATAGCGACTCTCGTTCGGGACGTCCTTCAGGCCGGGACAATCGGTCGGACGCCCCGAGGTCGACGGGGCGAGGTGCGGGTCGTGGAAGACGTGGTTTCTCCTACCGCAGGCCTCGCAGGTCCAGGAGGTGATGGCTTAAACCTCTATCGCGTTCCAGTTGGCGGAAGGTTGTCGAGCTTTTCACAAGAATGGGCGTCGATTATGGACGACCCTTGGGTGAGAGGAGTGACTTCGGAGGGTCTAAAGATATCCTTCAAACGAAAGCCTCCATTAACTCGAAGTCCAAAGTGGACTCATCTTCCGTCAAATCCGCAGAAAAGAGACGCTCTGTTATCAGAGGTGCAGTCTCTTTTAATGAAGAACGCGGTAGAGATCGTAGAAAACCAGGAATCTCCGGGATTCTACAGCCATCTGTTTCTGGTTCCGAAACCAGACGGCTCGTTCCGTCCAGTCATAGATTTGAGCTGGATAAACAAGCTGATCGTCGCTCCGAAGTTTTATATGGAGACGATTCGATCGGTCAGAGCGAGTATTCGGGTGAACGATTATGCAACGAGCATAGATCTCAAAGATGCGTACTTTCACGTCATGGTACATCCGACATTCCGAAAGTATCTACGCTTCGCAGTCCTAGGAGTGGTGTATCAATTCCGGGCGATGTGCTTTGGATTGAATCTAGCACCCTGGGCTTTCACTCGGGTAATGAACTCGGTAATGATCTACTTCCGAGCTCATTCGTCTGCGGTAACGTCGGCCTACCTGGACGACATTCTTCAGAGGTACGGCAACGAGTTAACGCTTCAGAACGATGTTCAGAATCTTCTTCTATTGCTCCGACGTCTCGGTTTTATAGTAAACGAGGAGAAGTCGGATCTGGTGCCGTCCAAGTCATTCACTCATCTGGGAATGAGCTTCGATACGCACAACAATCTCGTTCGTCTGCCGTTAACCAGAGCGAAATTAGTCAGTTGTTACGCTCGCTATTGTCTGCACGCAGACAAAGTCACGGCGAGAGAATTTATGAGACTGATAGGTCTGTGCGGAGCCGCCGCGGATCTCATTCCGATGGGGCGGTTACGCACACGTCCTCTTCAAATTTTCCTGACTCAGAATTGGAGTGTGAAAATTCATTCGCTCGATGTAGACGTTCTCTTGTCAGATCAAGTGAAACAAGAGATTCAGACTTGGGCAAACATTCAGTGGTTAACTCAGGGAGTTCCGCTGCAGTTGCCGGATTCGAGTTTTACCGTTATGACGGATGCCAGTCAAACAGGTTGGGGTGCATCATTAATCCTAACGGATTCGAGATGCCAGGGTCTTTGAGATCCGCAATTCCTGTGCAAGCACATAAACATCAAGGAAATGATGTCAATTTGGCTTGCGTTACGTCACTGGATGGACATTATTCACGATGCTCATGTCCAAATCCTATCCGACAATACGACAGTAGTGGCGTATATACGGAATCAGGGAGGCACTCATTCAGTTCCGTTGTTCAATCTAACGGAAAGAATCCTTCTGTTTGCGTTAGAACATCACGTTCTTCTTTCGGTCCGTCACATACCGGGTCGTCTGAATGTGCTAGCAGACTCCCTTTCACGAAAGGGTCGCTTGTTGCCGTCGGAGTGGACTCTCAACAAACAAGTATTCAATCAGATTTGCTACCAATGGGAACGGCCAATGATAGACTTATTTGCGACACATCTCAACAATCAGTTGCAGACGTATGTGTCTCCGTGTCCGGATCCAAGAGCATTTGCAGTAGACGCTCTGTCGATCCCTTGGGACGGAATGATAGGATATGCGTATCCTCCAGCGCCGTTAATTCAACAAGTATTGCTAAAGATAAAACAATCTCAATGCAAGATTCTGTTGGTAGCATCTCTGTCGCCACAGAGACCGTGGATAAATCTACTCAGGTGTCTGTTGTGGGACCTACCGCGGAAGCTTCCTCCACGGGAGGATCTTCTTTCGCAGGGGAAATCGCGCCAACTCCATCACAACCCGCAAGGTCTCAACCTTCACGTTTTTCCGTTGTGTGGTCCTTCTTGCATGGCAAGCACTTTACAGGACAAGCAGTGGACGCGATTTCTAACTGTAGGAGGACCTCCTCTTCGCTAAACTATGCGGCTTAGTGGAAGGTTTTTCGTCGTTGGTGTAGGGATCATTCTGTAGATATATTCGATCCCTCTATACCAGACATTGCAAACTTTCTAGTATACTTGTTTGACGAAATCAAACTGCAGCCTGTTACTATAAAGGGTTATAGATCTATGTTATCTGATACCTATGCACATCATGATAGTTTACAAATTGGATCTAATGTCTCTTTATCGAAGTTGGTTAGAAACTTTTCGATAAATAGACCCAGAACTCTTAGATTAATTCCTAAGTGGAATTTAGCTTGGGTTCTTCTTAAATTGAAGGAAAAGCCATTTGAACCTCTTGGGACAGTAGATTTCAAATTCTTATCTTATAAGACAGCTTTTCTCTTAGCTTTCTCTTCTGCTAGAAGAGTCAGTGAGCTTCATGCACTATCGGTGGATGATTCTCATTATCGTAGTGTTGGGAATACTATCACCTTCACTACTAACGTGGGTTTTTTAGCTAAGAATCAGGCTCCTAATAAATATCCGGAACCTATTGTTATTAAGGCTCTTCCGTCTTCAGACGGGCGTAGGCCTTTACTCTGTCCTGTTAGAGCATTACGTATCTATAAACAGAGATCTCAGTTTATCAGAAAGGGACGGAAACGTTTCTTTCTGTCTTTGATGCCTAATAGAAAGGATATTTCAGTCCAATCTATTGCTAGATGGATTCAGTTAACTATCCGTACTGCTTATGAAGATTTATCTTCTTCTCAGCAGTCTGTGCTTAAGATTTCTGCTCATGAAGTAAGAGCTCTTTCTACTTCCTGGGCTTATGCTAATAGTGTTGCTATTACAGATTTAATGAAGGCTGCTTATTGGTCTCAGCCATCCACATTTACGAATTTTTATCTCAGAAATATTGAGTCCATTTCTGGAGACCTGCATTGTTTAGGTCCGTTATCTGTTGCTCAGAATGTCGTCCACTAAACAGTTGCAACTATAGTTATGCAGGCTTTCTGTTCCGGCAGTGACTCCGTCCGGCTGCCCTCTTCGCTCTGGGCTATTTGACCCAGGGCAAGGGGAAGGGGGGGGGGGGGCGGGTGTTCCCTTAGGTCACCTGCTTTATAGTGAAAAGCAAGGGAATGCCTCCTCCAAGTCAGTATTTCTGAGTCGCTTCCGGGATGGTTTTAAAGTGTAATATTAATGTTTAAATTCATTCATGTCTTATTTTTAAAGTGTAGCTCGGTGTGAAGCATTTGTATATGTCAAGTGTCAAACGGGCTTTAATATACAATACTCGGACACTTTTAAATGACTATAAAGAGTCTCAATTCTCTGGACTACTTTATTTATTGGCTTGCTTTAAAAATAATTAGTATAAGGGTTATACTGGATGTTAATAGAGAACATGAATGTTATTGTGCTCAATTATTAAGGGTAGTGTATCTTTCTAATTTAATATTAAATAAGAAAGATACATGTAAAGCCTAATACTCCTTTTCTCCTTAAGGGGTTACCTCTTTACTATATAGTTGAGCTTATTGGATTTTCCTCTATGTCCTAGGCCCTCCAGCCTGTTTACTATTCAGCTAAGTCTGGGTCATTGGTACAGTATAAAAATGTTAAAAAATTTATAGTAATTTATATATTTTTTATACTTACCAATGACCCAGACGGGGATGGCCCTCCCTGGAGTTGGGAACTCTTGCCTCCCCGCTGAGTACATAGCGCTGACCAGGCACTGCCAGTAAGAATGATAATTGGCGCCAATTTCGGGACGTCTGCGTCACTGCGCATGCGCAGTAGAGGCGTAGTATGGAGGTCCTTTAGGACATGATTTCTTTTTGTTTTGGATGCAAATTTTGGGGATTGGGGGGCAAAATTTGTGTTTGGCCCTGGTTTTGTTAGAGTTAGCACCAGCTAAGTCTGGGTCATTGGTAAGTATAAAATATATATAAATTACTATAAATTTTTTAACTTTTTAGTGAACTGTAGACATGCAATAAATACAGAACAGCATACGCATTTGAACTGTCTTTTTTTACCGCACAAGATCAATTTGGGCAGAGGGATAATATTGACTGAGAAGCCAAAGGCTTCAAGTTCTATATTATACCTCTGCCCAAATTGATCGAGTGCTGTAAAAAAAGACAGTTCGAATGCGAATGCCGTTCTGTCTATAAGTTGTATAACTTGCTTGCCACTCCTTGTCATTGAAGGCGAGAATTTACTGGCGTCATTGAAAAACTGTTTTTGTACCCCAATCTTGTTATCCAATCACTCATGGAAATTTCTGGCACAGTACAATTCTCCATATTTTTATACTGTACCAATGACCCAGACTAAGCTGGTGCTAACTCTAAAATATTTAGGGCCAAACACAAGTTTTACCCCCCAATCCCCAAAATTTGCATCTAAAACCGAAAATTACATGTCCTATATGGTCCTCCATACTTTTACTCCACTGCACATGCGCAGTGTCAAGGAGGTCTCGAAATTGGCGCAATTATCATCTTTGTTTGGCTCTCAATTCAGTTACATCTCACTGGTATTTGTGCTTGTAAATCTCAGTTTAAATGATGCCAGACACATAATTATGAGAGAAATGGTGGATATAAGGAGGAAATAGAAGGAGGAGAGGAAGAAACAGTGGAAGGAAATATTCAGGGCTGTAACTTATAATTTTTTTACGAAATTATTTCATGTTACCTATTTTCGAAGCATGGCCCTGTTGTGGTCATTCTTGCTATGAATGTTCCATTGTTTGATCAGTGTTTCCTCTCTCCCTTTCCTTTATTCCCCCCTAGCTATTCTCCCATGCATTTGGCATATTTTTTGTAATGTTCGTTACTAAAATTTCTTGGGAGTTTTGGCTTGGTAACAGAATAATATTCTGTTTTTTCCCCATGTTTACGTCCTCACCCTTGGGTGTTTAGGCGTTTTGGTCTGCATCTACCATCTGATGTTCTGCAGTTTCTTCTCTGGAAGTCTCTGTTTTGCATCAGATAGTGTTTAAATTGGTAACTGATTTCGGGCCATGTTTATCAGTGCCTGGAGTTATGTTTCCGGTTTGTGTACACTTTTTGTTTATGTTGACAACCGTTACTTCTGATAGTGATTACTTCTCCTCTGCTTAGTTCAGTTCATAGCAAGATACATTAATATTGTCCGTAAGTGTTTCATTAATTTTTAGCTCAACTTTGGCGAAGCCAAATTTGAGCTTATGCCATGGCCTGTCGTCCGTCTGTCTGTCTGTCCGTCAACAATTGGATACGGCTCGGGCTAGAGGCCGTATTAATGAACCGATCTTTACGAAACTTCTTGGGTACCTTTGTTATGACCGTGGGACGAGAACGAGTGCTTTTGGGTGCGGTCCAAAATTCAAGATGGCTGCCAGCCGCCATTTTGTACCGACAATGCAGAAATCTGTTTTTTGTACAGAACTTCCATATGAAAGCTCTGATTTGAATAATTTTTTGTATGAATGTTTAGTACCATGGGATACATCACATTTAACACGGGGTTTTTTCTCGTGCGTAAATTATGCAAATTAAACTAACTTTGATGTTTTTTGGTGTTACTTTCAGCACTGTAAGTGCAAATGCCAATATGGCTCGGGCTAGAGGCCGTATTTATGAACCGATCTTTACGAAACTCCTTGGGTACCTTTGTTATCACCGTGGGACGAGAACGAGTGTTTTTGGGTCCGGTCCGAAATTCAAGATTGCCAATGGCAGCCATTTTGTACAAAATTTGGTGCAATCAGATTTTTGCACAGAACTTCCATATGAAAGCGCTGATTTGAATAATTTTTTGTGTGAATGTTTAGTACCATGGGATACATCACATATAATACGTTTTTTTTTCTCGTGCAGAAATTATGCAAATTAGATGAACTTTGATTTTTTCAGTGCTACTTACACACAGTAAGTACACATGTCAATACGGCTCGGGCTAGAGTCTGTATTTATGAACCGATCTTCATGAAACATCTTGGGTGCCTTTGTTATCACCTTGGGGCGAGAACGAGTGTTTCTGAGTGCGGTCCAAAATTCAAGATGGCTGCCAGTAGCCATTTTGTACCAAAATTAGGTCTAATCAGTTTTTTGTACACAACTTCTATATGGCTCAGACAAGAGGCCGTATTTATGAACCGATCTTTACGAAACTTCTTGGGTACCTTTGTTATCACCGTGGGATGAGAACGAGTGTTTTTGGGTGTGGTCTGAAATTCAGGATGGCCACCAGCAGCCATTTTGTACCAGAATTAGTGCAATCAGTCTTTTGTACAGAACTTCCATATGAAAGTTCTGATTTGAATAAATTTTTGTATGAATGTTTAGTAACATGGAGTAAATCACATATAGTACAGGTTTTTTTCTCGTGCAGAAATTATGCAAATTAGATGAACTTTGATTTATTCAGTGCTACTTATACACTGTAAGTGCACATTTCAATACGGCTCGGGCTAGAAATTAGGTCCAATCAGTTTTTTGTCACAACTTCTACACAGCTCATGTTTGTGAACTGATCTTCATGGAACTTCTTGGGTACCTTTGTTTTCACCTTGGGACAGGAATGAGTGTGTTTTGGGGTGCCTTTGTTATCACTGTGCTATGAGAACAAATATTTTGGGGTTCAGTCAGACCCACTCTGGGACTGAAAGATTTCTTTTCTAGTTTAGCATCTGACTGTCGCCCACCTTTACAATACTTTACCTGTGCATTTGTTACAGGCAACGGTCAGTATTTATGTACAGACCATTACAATACTTTATATGTACCTTTGTTATCAGGTCATTACCTAGATGTTTGTCATTGCTGTGTCACATACTATACATGTACATGTCTTTGTCTTGACAAGTTGAGCTACAGTGTTATTGACACTTTCATTTGAAATGGTTTTAAAATTTTTGTCCCCACTTAGGCTTTTTTGGGATTCATTTGGGCTCATTGTTCCCATTTTTTTTAAAATTATTTTCTTTCGAAATGCTATAATGGATTATATTATATTATGTATCTTTGTTTCAAGGGTTAGTGCGAGTAATATGACTGTGTATATTTTTTCTTGATGAAAAAATATTGTTCAAATTGTAATGCGAGGATATCTTCCTCTAATTCTCAGGTTCATTGTGTTTCTTATAGTCAATGTATTCGCACTAATTCTTGCTCTGTGTGTGTTGATTGGATGACAACGTTGGAGACGTGTGTCACGGTATTTTGTTAGCAGTGAGGGGTCCATTCCGGTCCTCTCTCCGCAGGGTCACTCTACTTTATCAGTCTCTTTTTCAGAATTCAGAGTGATGTTTCTGTGATGTCTTCAACAAGTGTGTCTCCGTCGTTGCAATATTAGGGCTAGCAGAAAGTGCTCAAGGTATTACGACAATTGCCGAAGAGTTCCCTAGTTGGATCGAAGGCATTGATCGTCTGTTAGTCTGCCCGGTGTCGAATGGATCGGCATCTGGGTTCATCCGTTGTGGTCCAGGGAAGCAGATTGGGTGATGCGAGCACTATAAAACATCGAATGTGCACATCCAGCAATGACGGATCCGAGGATAGTACAGAGGAAGCCTGTCAGTTTCGGAAGCTAGCTCGTCCAGGTCCACCCAGACTGCAAGCGAGAGAGGCCCCCCTCTCTCTTTCATCAACATCTGCGCCGCGATGTTGTTGTATGTTTGTTCGTTAGTCGGAGCTTACGTCCACTCCTCCTGCTTGGGACGCTCCGTCGCATAGACAGTCCGACGCGGCTGTTATATTGGCTTCCTCATCCTCACGTCAACACACACGACCGCACCTTGGCTATTTGACCACAGATTTCCAGGGGACGTTCACATATTATATAAATGCAGGTTTGAACATCCCTGGTGCTCCTGCTTTGCCGACCAAGGAATATACTTTGACCAGGTCACTCCATCTGCTAGCCAAGGACACGAGGCCTTTCCAGTTGGGACGTTCGCATATTATATAAATGCAGGAATGAACGTCCCTGGAGCTTCCAGCGGATAATTACGTAGGACCGTGGCTCCACAGGTCTCATTGAGTAACATGAACAAGGTGTTGTTACCGTGATGTCTTCGTAAAGTGTGCTTCCTTTGTCACAGTCAAATGAAGAGCTAGCGGTAAAAGTGCTCATGCAGATACGTCAATTGCCTAAGAGGTCCCAAGTAGGATCGACGGCATTGGCATCTGCTAGCTCGCCCGGTGTAGTGACCATTCATCGAATGGCTCAGCAGCCGGGTTCGTCCATTGCGGTCCAGGAAGTAGATTTGGGTGATGCGAGCACTATAAAATACAATGTGCACACCCATTGATGATGGATACAAGGATGGTATGGAGGAAGCCTATTAGTCCGGTTCCTAGCTCATCCAGGTCCATCCGGGCTGCGAGCAAGAGAGGTCCCTCTCTCGTACTACAACATCTGGGCCCAGATGTTGTGGTACAAAACGTTCCTCAGTCGGAGCATACGTCCACCGCTCGGGACGCTCCGTTATATAGACAGTCCGGAGAGACTGCTCTTTCGGCTTCCACATCCTCACGGCAGCACACTTGACCGCACCTTGGCTACATGACCAGTGATATTCAGCCAACATCGCCGACCAGGGATTCTATGGCTACCAGATCACACCATCCGGTAGCCAAGGATACGAGGCCTTCATACTCCGGACGTTCGCATATAAGAGGTATGCAGGAGTCAACATCCAAGGAGCTTTCAGCGGCTAAATCCTGTAAGACCGCAGCTCCACAGGCCTCCGTTACGGACATGCTATCGCAGATAGCACAAATTATCGCAGCATCCCAGCAACCGACAGTAACTCTGTCGGATCAGGAATTATCCGAGGAAGCTGGGTTGGTACGTTCCACTGCAGGTTCAGACACAGACGACCGAGAATTACAAGTGGTCCGACAGGATAGCGAAAGGGATACGGAGGAGTTGTATTTTTCCCTTTCGGAACAACATAATTACCGTAGAGTGCATCCGACATTATCATCTGATGTTGTTCCTCCGGACCAAAATGCTGCGTTGCCGGATAAGAGACTGATAGCGCCACTGGACACAGAATTCTTAATCTGTTTAGGGACATCGTCCCTCAGTTTCCGACATAGTCCAGAAATGTCTCACGGACATTTGAACTATTGAATGACGCTATATATAACTTGCTACCTAAATGGGCAGGTCCGGTTTCTTATCGGCAAATGCTCTACATCTGCCTTTCATCAATTCAAGGAATAATTCCGAAACGGCAGGACAGAGCATTCCAAGAGTGTCTCTGCGTCTAGACGTCCAGGCCGGAGACCTAGTATTGTCTATACCGTCGTCTATGTCAATTCCAACCACGATGTTGGAAACGACAATATCATCTAGCAGGGTTAGCTTAGATGCATTATCGTACGCAGATCACCTTACCAGAGCTTCATCATTACGTCTCAAAGGAAAAAGAATTCCAGGATGTCCAACCTCCTTAAGAGTTCTTTCAAGGGCCTTAGCATTCTCCATGTATAACTCCGCCCTTTAGTGGCGATATGGAGTTGGTTAGATGTGACGCGGCCCTGGCTACATCCACGCGTGTGGTTGGTAAGGTGAAAAACTCTCTCAGAGTCGCTCCGGTCTCCGGAGAGTTTCTCTTCGACGGCAAGCTTTCCGCAGTCTATGATCAGATAACTAAGAAAGCTTCAGACTCTTTGCTATTCAAATTCGCTTCCATAGAGTCGGATTCAGCGGAGAAAAGTAGGACAGGCACTTCTGGGGCAAATACGTCCAAGGGAAGTTCCTATAGAGGTCTTACTCTAGAGACCATCAGGGTAGCAACTCAGGTAAGGGCCATAATACTGACTGAGACATCCGGTCAGACGCCCCTAGGTTGACGGGGTGAGGTGCGGGACCTGGAGGACATGGTTTCTCCTTCCGCAAGCCTCGCAGGACCAGGAGGTAATGGTATTAACCTCTATCGTGTCCCAGTGAGCGGAAGACTGTCAAGTTTCTCAATCAATTGGGAGTAGATTACGGACGTCCCTTGGATTCGAGGGGTGATTTCGGAAGGACTAAATTGTCCTTCAAACGAAAACCTCCGTTAACTCGGAGTCCAAGATGGACTCAGCTTCCGTCAAGTCTGCAGGAAAGAGGCTCGCTTCCATCAGAAGTCCAGTCTCTTCTGGAATGATCGCGATAGAGATCGTAGAAATCCAGGAATTTCCAGGCTTCTACAACCATCCTTTACTGGTTCCAAAACCAGACTGTTCGTTCCGTCCACTCATAAATCTGAGCTGGATAACAAGCTGATCGTGGCTCCAAGTTTCTATATGGAGACCATCCGATCAGTCAGCGCGAGTATTCGGGTGTACGACTATGATATATGCATAAATCTCAAGATGCATACTTTCACGTCATGGTACATCAGGCGTTCAGAAAGTATCTTCACTTCCTCATCATAGGAGTCGTGTATCAGCTCCGAGCAATGTGCTTCGGTCTGAATCTAGCCCCCTGGGCTTTCACTCAAATAATGAACTCGGTAATGACTCATTTCCGAGCTCATTTGTCTGCGGTAACGGCGGCCTACCTGGACGACATTCTTCAGAGGTACGGCAATGAGTTAACGCTTCAGAACGATGTGCAGAATCTGCTTCTATTGCTCCGATGTCTCGGTTTCATAAGTAAACGAGAAGTCAGACCTGGTGCCGTCCAAGTCATTCACCCACTGACCGGGGGATGAGCTTCGAGATGCACAACATTCTCGTGCGTTCCACTGCAATTGCCGGATCCGAGTTTTACAGTTTTGACGGATGCCAGTCAAACAGGTTGGGATGCAACATTGAGCCAAACGGATTTGAAGTGCCAGGGTCTTTGGGATCCGTAGTTCCTAATCAAGTACATAAACATCAAGAAATGATGTCATTTTGGCTTGCGCTACGTCATTGGATGAATGTTATTCAGAATGCTCACGTGCAAATTCTGTCCGAGAATTCGACGGTATTAGCGTATTTTCGGAACCAGGGAGGCACTCATTCCATTCTGTTATTCAAGATAACGGAATGAATCCTTCTGTTTGTACTAGAACATCAAGTTCTCCTTTCGGTCTGTCATATTCCGGGTCGTCTAAACGTATTAGCGGACTCTCTTTCACGGAGGGGCCACTTGTTACCGTCAGAATGGACTTTCAACAAACGAGTATTCAATCAGATTTGCTGCCAATGAGACCGGCCAATGATGGACTTATTTGCGACGCATCTCAACAATCAGTTGCAGACGTATGTGTCAGCATGTTCAGATCCTCGAGCGTTTGCAGTAGACGCTCTATCGATCTCGTGAGACGGAATAATAGGATATGGGTGTCCTCCAGCGCTGTTGATTCAGCAGATATTGCTCAAGTTAAATAATCTCAATGCAAAATTCTGTGGATTAATCTACTCAGGTGTCTATTGTGGGACATGCCGTGGAAGCTTCCTCCACATTTTGGTCCATTCTATGGCGAGATGGATTCAATTAACTATCAGTAATGCTTATGATAATATCTTCAACTCAGCAGTCTGTGCTTAAGATTTCAGCTCATGAAGTAAGAGTTCTTTCTGCATCATGGGCTTACGCTAATAGTGTTGCTATTACAGATCTAATGAGGGCTGCACATTGGTTTAAGCCTTCCACTTTCATGAATTTGTACCTTAGAAATATTGAGTCCATTTCTGGAGATCTGCATTGTTTAGGTGCGTTATCTGTTGCTCAGAATATCGTCCACTAAACAGTTGCAACTATAGTTATGTAGGCTTTCGGTTCCGGCAGTGACTCTGTCCTGCTGCCCTCTTCGCTCTGGAGTATTTGATCCAGGGCAAGAGGAGTCGAGGGGGGGGGGGGGGGTGGGTGTTCCCTTAGGTCACCTGCTTTATAGTGATAAGCAAGGGTATACCTCCCCTGGAGTCAGTAATTCCAGTCGGTACCAGGATGATTTTAAAGTGTAAAGCTAATGTTTACTCATCCATGTAATATTTTTAAAGTGTAGCTCGGTGTGACGCATTTGTATATGTCACATGTCATACGGGCATTAATATACAATCCTCGGACACTTTTAATGAGTATAAAGAGTCTCATTTCTCTGGACTTCCTTTATTTATTGGCTTTCCTATAAAAATAATTAGCATAACGGGTTATACTGGAGGTTAATAGAGATCATTGAAGTTATTGTGCTCAATTAGAGAATGGTGTTGTGTCTTTCTCGTTTTGATGCAAATAGAAAGATGCATGTAAAGCCTATTTCTCCTTTCTCCTTGAGGGGATAATTCTGTTTTATGTAGTTGAGTCTATTGGATTTTCTTTATGTCCTAGGCCCTCCAACCTTTATACTATTCAGCTAAGTCTGGGTCATTGGTACAGTATAACAATGTTAAAAAATTTATAGTAATTTATATATTTTTATACTTACCAATGACCCAGATGGGGATGGTCCTCCCATGAGTTGGGAACTCATACCTCCCCGCTGAGTACATAGCGCTTACCAGGCACTGGTTGTAAGAATGATAATTGCACCAATTTCGAGACCTCCTTGACACTGCGCATGCGCAGTGGAGTAAAAGTATGGAGGACCATATAGGACATGTAATTTTCGGTTTTAGATGCAAATTTTGGGGATTGGGGGTAAAATTTGTGTTTGACCCTAAATATTTTAGAGTTAGCACCAGCTAAGTCTGGGTCATTGGTAAGTATAAAAAATATATAAATTACTATAAATTTTTTAACATTTGTAGAAATTAGATCTCACAGCAAGAGAAATATTAAGTTTGTATACACTTGTTTTTAGTTATAGCATATATGTCCATGAAAATTATCTTGTTTTGCCATTGTCGATACTCATTCTGTTTGTTTTATAACTGTACTTCATTTTAAATAATACAATGTTTTTGCTCTAATAATGCCAGTTGTTGTTCATGGTGATCAAACATTCATGATGTCGCTCAGTTATTTTCATGTGTATTGGAAATTATAAGGGTCTTTTGTTCACTTCAGGCAAATTCATTTATAGCTTCACAGTGTCTTCTTATTTAAACAAGAAAGCTAAGTTGTTCAAACAGTTTAGTATCTTGTTTAAACAACTTGTTTAAACAGGTTAATAACTTTTTTAAACAAGATAACTAAGTTGTTTAAACAGGTTACTATCTTGTTTAAACAAGATACTAACTGAACAGCACATCACCCTTCTACACTGGTGCAGGTTTATGCATTCAGAATTTATGTGAAACTGACTACCGGTAGTTTCATTAGGAAAGGAATATACATTCATACAGTTTCAAGATGGATTCAGCTGGCTATTTGTATTGTGTACGGTAAACTTTTAGATACAGAATGCATTTCTAACAATATTTCTTCACTTGAAGTTGGTGCTCTTTTTGTTATGGGCATACTCAAATTCTGTTACTCTCTCAGTTATCATGAAGTCAGCTTATTGGTTAAACCTTCTACATTTATAAAGGTCTCTCTCAGAAATCTTAAATGAGAATCAGGATCCCTAAAAGGTTATAGGCCCCTCCCCGAAGGACAAAACATTATTTCCTAATCACTGTATTGAAGGGAAATTCTTCATTTTCAAGTTGGTGTTTTATTGAGGGTGTGTGTGCAGTAAAAGTTTGATTTTAGCTGGGAACTTTGAGGAGGAGCTCACAAATTATTGTTAGTCCCAAAAATATTCCACATTTGTGACTTAATGAAATTGCATAAAAAATGTATGTAATGTGGAATATTTTTAGGAGCAATCTTCAGATTTCAAGTGGGAGTACAGCTTTTAACTGGTAGAGTGCTAAAAAAAATTTCATTGGTCATTTGTAACATGACTATTTTTATACTGTACCAATAACCCAGACTTAGCTGGTGCTAACTCTAAAAAATCCAGGGCCAAACACAAATTTTGCCCCCCAATCCCCAAAATTTGCATCTAAAACCAAAAGAAATCATGTCCTAAAGGACCTCCATACTTTGCCCTTACTGTGCATGCGCAGTGTCAAGGACGTTCCGAAATTGGCGCCAATTATCATTCTCTGTTTGGCCCTTCATCAGTCCACATCTCACTGATCTTTGTGCTTGTAAATCTCAGTTTAAAGGATGCCAGACACGTAATTATTGGAGAAATGGTGATTCTAAGGAGGATATAGGAGGAGAGGAAAAAGGAGTGACAAAAAATAATCAGGGCTGTACTTAAAATTTTTTATGAAATTATGTTAAGTTGCCTATTTTCGAGGCATGGGCCTCTTGTTGTCATTCTTGATATAAAGTTGCACTGCTTATTCAGTGTTTCCTCTCCCCTGGTCTTCTAAGTCCCCCCTTGCAATTCTCCCATGCTTTTGGCATATTTTTGAGAAAGATCATTTCTAAATTCTCTTGGGAGAGTTAGCTTGGTTACAGAATGTTTTCTGTTATTTTCCCCATAGTTACGTTTTCACCCATGGGTGTAAAAACGTTGTGTTCTGCATCTTCCATCTGATGTTCTGCAGATTCTCCCCTGGGAGTCTCTGTCTTGCATCAGATAGAGTGTAATTTTGATGACTGATTTCGGGCCAGTTTTGTCAGTGCCTGGAGTCATGTTTTCTGGTGTTTTTACACTGTTTGTTTACATTGGCAACAGTCTCTTTTGAGGGGGGCTGTTTGCCTTTGGAGTAGTTTATGTCACTATAAGATACATTATTATTATCCGTAAGTGTTGCATTAATTATTTAATATAAATTTAAAATTTTTGACCACACTTGGCCTTCGGATCCATTGGGGCTCAACGTTACTTTTCAGAAACTTGGGCTTCGCTGAAAAAATATTTTTCAAAAATTATTTTGATTTTCAATTGTTTTTTCATTATTAATGGATCATGTTATTATGTATCTTTGTGTTAGGGGTTTGTGTGAGTAACTAGGACTTGTTGTTGACTTTTCACAATGAAAGGATATTGTTCAAATTGTAATAGGAAGAAATCTTCCTCTGACTTTCATGATCATTGTATTAATTGTAGTCAGTGTTCTCGCACTAATCCCTGTTCTATATGTCAATATTGGGATGACAAACATTGGAAACGTGTGTCACATTATGTTGTTAGAGGAGAAAGGGCTATGCCGGCTCTTTCTCCGCAGGGTCACTCTACTCTATCAGTTTCTATTTCAGAGGAACAAGAACAGGGTGATGTTTCCATGTTATCTTCCGCAAGTGCGCTTCCGTCGTCACAAATGAATACAGAGCTAGCGGCAAAAGTGCTCATGGAGATTAAACAAATGTCGTCCGCTAGCTCGCCCGGTGTAGCGTCCATTCACCGAATGGTTCGGCAGCCGGGTTCGTCCGATGCGGTCCAGGAGGAAATGTTGGGTGATGCGAGCATTATAAACATTCAACGTGCACACCCAGTGACGGCGGATAGTAGGAGAGATCGGAGGAAGCCTTCGAGTCCGGTTCCTAGCTCGTCCAGGTCCAGCCGGGCCGCGAGCGAGAGGGGCCCCTCTCTTGTACAACAACATCTGGGACCAGATGTTGTGGTACAAAATGTGTCGCAAGCGGAGCACACGTCTGTCGCTCGGGACGCTCCGTTGTATAGGCAGTCCGCGGAGACTGCTCAGGCTTCTTCCTCTCATCAGTGCACACGACTGCACCTTGGCTACGTGACCGCCGATATTTTTCCAGCTTCGCCGATCAGGGATTCTTCGGCGACCAGGTTACACCATCCGATAGCCAGGGACTCGAGGCCGATGGACTCCGGACGTTCGCATAAGAAGAGTATGCGGGAGTCATCAGATGCGGAGCTGCCCTCGGCGAAGCAGCGAAAGACTGCACCTCCGCAGGCCTCGATGTCGGACGTGCTTGTGCAAATAGCACAACTTATCGCAGCATCCCAGCAACCGACAGAAACGGTGTCGGATCGGGAATTATCCAACGGCGCTGGGTCGGTATGCTCCGTCGAAGCATCGGGGACGGACGACCGGGAGCATCATGAGGTCCGACCGGATGGTGAAAGGGATACGGATGACTTGGAGCTATCCCTTTCGGAACAACATAAAGCTGCCGTGGACTTCATCCGGCACTTTCTCCCTCAAGTTGTTCCGTCGGGCCAGACGGCTGCGGTTCCGGACAAGAGAATTATAGCGTCATTGGACTCTGATTTCTTTGAGCGGTTCAGGGACATCGCTCCCGAGTTTCCGTCTCAGTCCAATAATGTTGCAAGAACATTTGAATTATTGAACGACGCTATATTCAAACTTGCTTCCAAAATGGGAAAAGCAGGTTTCTTGTCCGCCAATACTCTCAACCTGCCTTTCATTAATGCAAGGAATAAATTCGATACGGCAGGACAGAGTATACCGAGAGTTCCTCTGCGTATGGACGACGAGGCAGAAGACTTAGAATTATCATTACCGTCGTCGGCGTCTATTCCAACCGCGGTGTTGGAAACTACTATTTCGTCTAACAGAGCCAGTTTAGATGCCTTATCTTACGCAGATCATCTTACTAAGGCGTTATCACTGCGTCTTCAAGGGAAAGAATTCCAGGATATACAATCCTCTTTAAGACTTCTTTCAAGGGCAGTAGCTTATTCCACGTGTAACTCCGCCCTTTCAGTGGCAAACCTGGAGTTGGTTAGACGTGACGCAGCCCTAGCTACATCCACACTCGTGGATAGTAAGGTGAAGAACTCTCTCAGAGTCGCTTCGGTCTCCGGAGAACTTCTCTTCGACGGCAAGCTTTCTG
This sequence comes from Pictodentalium vernedei, assembly GCA_031216915.1. Classification (NCBI taxonomy): domain Eukaryota; kingdom Metazoa; phylum Mollusca; class Scaphopoda; order Dentaliida; family Dentaliidae; genus Pictodentalium; species Pictodentalium vernedei. Next base: position 310,524,630 of record CM062289.1, read on the forward strand.
CAATTTACGATAAAATTACAAAGAAAGCAGCGGATTCTCTGCTGTTCAAATCTGCTTCTAAGAAGTCGGACACGGCAGATAAGAGTAAGACAGGCACTTCTGGGTCTAATGCGCCCAAGAGAGGTTCCTATAGAGGTTCCGGTGCGTCCTCTTGGTCTTATTCAAGAGACCGTCAAGGTAGCGACTCACATTCGGGACGTCCTTCGGGCCGGGACAACCGGTCAGACGCCCCGAGGTCGACAGGACGAGGTGCGGGTCGTGGAGGACGTGGTTTCTCCTACCGCAGGCCTCGCAGGTCCAGGAGGTGATGGCTTCAACCTCTATCGCATACCGGTTGGCGGAAGGTTGTCGAGTTTTTCACAAGAGTGGGCATCGATTACGGATGACCCTTGGGTGAGAGGGGTGATTTCGGAAGGTCTCAAGATATCCTTCAAACCAAAGCCTCCATTAACTCGAAGTCCAAAATGGACTCAACTTCCGTCAAATCCGCAGAAAAGAGACGCTCTGTTATCAGAGGTGCAGTCTCTTTTAATGAAGAACGCGGTAGAGGTCGTAGAAAACCAGGAGACACCGGGTTTCTACAGCCATCTGTTTCTGGTTCCGAAACCAGACGGCTCGTTCCGTCCAGTCATAGATTTGAGCTGGATAAACAAGCTGATCGTCGCTCCGAAGTTTTATATGGAGACGATTCGATCGGTCAGAGCGAGTATTCGGGTGAACGATTATGCAACAAGCATAGATCTCAAAGATGCGTACTTTCACGTCATGGTACATCCGACATTCAGAAAGTATCTACGCTTCGCAGTCCTAGGGGTGGTGTATCAATTCCGGGCGATGTGCTTCGGTTTGAATCTAGCACCCTGGGCTTTCACTCGGGTAATGAACTCGGTAATGATGTATTTCCGAGCTCATTCGTCTGCGGTAACGTCGGCCTACCTGGACGACATTCTTCAGAGGTACGGCAACGAGTTAACGCTTCAGAACGATGTGCAGAATCTACTTCTATTGCTCCGACGTCTCGGTTTTATAATAAATGAGGAGAAGTCGGATCTGGTGCCGTACAAATGATTCACACATCTGGGAATGATCTTTGAGACGCACAACAATCTCGTTCGTCTGCCGTTAACCAGAGCGAAATTAGTCAGTTGTTACGCTCGCTATTGTCTGCACGCAGACAAAGTCACAGCGAGAGAGTTTATGAGACTGATAGGTCTGTGCGGAGCCGCTGCGGATCTCATTCCGATGGGGCGGTTACGCATGCGTCCTCTCCAAATTTTCTTGACTCAGAATTGGAGTGTGAAAATTCATTCGCTCGACATAGACGTTCTCTTGTCAGATCAAGTGAAACGAGAGATTCAGACTTGGGCAAACATTCAGTGGTTAACTCAGGGAGTTCCGCTGCAGTTGCCGGATCCGAGTTTTACCATTATGACGGATGCCAGTCAAACAGGTTGGGGTGCATCATTGATCCCAACGGATTCGAGATGCCAGGGTCTTTGGGATCCGCAATTCCTGGGCAAGCACATAAACGTCAAGGAAATGATGTCAATTTGGCTTGCGTTACGTCATTGGATGGACATTATTCACAATGCTCATGTCCAAATCCTATCCGACAATACGACAGTAGTGGCGTATATACGGAATCAGGGAGGCACTCATTCAATTCAGTTGTTCAATCTAACGGAAAGAATCCTTCTGTTTGCTCTAGAACATCAGGTTCTTCTTTCGGTCCGTCATATACCGGGTCGTCTGAACGTACTAGCAGACTCCCTTTCACGAAAGGGTCACTTGTTGCCGTCGGAGTGGACTCTCAACAAACAAGTATTCAATCAGATTTGCTACCAATGGGAACGGCCAATGATAGACTTATTTGCGACACATCTCAACAATCAGTTGCAGACGTATGTGTCTCCGTGTCCGGATCCAAGAGCATTTGCAGTAGACGCTCTGTCGATCCCTTGGGTCGGAATGATAGGATATGCATATCCTCCAGCGCCGTTAATTCAGCAAGTATTGCTAAAGATAAAACAATCTCAATGCAAGATTCTGTTGGTAGCATTTCTGTCTCCACAGAGACCGTGGATAAATCTACTCAGGTGTCTGTTGTGGGACCTACCGCGAAAGCTTCCTCCACGGGAGGATCTTCTTTCGCAGGGGAAATCGCGTCAACTCCATCACAACCCGCAAGGTCTCAACCTTCACGTTTTTCCGTTGTGTGGTCCTTCTTGCATGGCAAGCACTTTACAGGACAAGCAATGGATGCGATTTCTAACTGTAGGAGGACCTCCTCTTCGCTAAACTATGCGGCTAAGTGGAAGGTTTTTCGTTGTTGGTGTACGGATCATTCTGTTGATATTTTTGATCCCTCTATACCAGACATTGCAAACTTTCTAGTATACTTGTTTGACGAAATCAAACTGCAGCCTGTTACTATTAAGGGTTATAGGTCTATGTTATCTGATACCTATGCACACCATGATAGTTTACAAATTGGATCTAATGTCTCTTTATCTAAGTTGGTAAGAAACTTCTCGATAAATAGACCCAGAACTCTTAGGTTAATTCCTAAATGGAATTTAGCTTGGGTTCTTCTTAACTTGAAGGAAAAGCCATTTGAACCTCTTGGGACAGTAGATTTCAAATTCTTGTCTTATAAGACAGCTTTTCTCTTAGCTTTCTCTTCTGCTAGAAGAGTCTGTGAGCTTCATGCACTGTCGGTGGATGATTCTCACTATCGTAGTGTCGGGAACACTATCACCTTCACTACTAATGTGGGATTTTTAGCTAAGAATCAGGCTCCTAATAAATATCCGGAACCTATTGTTATTAAGGCTCTTCCGTCTTCAGACGGGCGTAGGCCTTTACTCTGTCCTGTTAGAGTGTTACGTATCTATAAACAGAGATCTCAGTTTATCAGAAAGGGACGAAAACGTTTCTTTCTGTCTCTGATGCCTAATAGAAAGGACATTTCGGTCCATTCTATTGCTAGATGGATTCAATTAACTATCCGTACTGCTTATGAAAATTTATCTTCTCAGCAGTCTGTGCTTAAGATTTCGGCTCATGAAGTAAGAGCTCTTGCTACTTCTTGGGCTTACGCTAATAGTATTGCTATTACAGATTTAATGAAGGCTGCTTATTGGTCTCAGCCATCCACATTCACAAATTTTTATCTCAGAAATATTGAGTCCATTTCTGGAGACCTGCATTGTTTAGGTCTGTTATCTGTTGCTCAGAATGTCGTCCACTAAACAGTTGCAACTATAGTTATGCAGGCTTTCTGTTCCGGCAGTGACTCCGTTCGGCTGCCCTCTTCGCTCTGGGCTATTTGACCCAGGGCAAGGGGAAGGGGGGGGGGGAGGGTGTTCCCTTAGGTCACCTGCTTTATAGTGAAAAGCAAGGGAATGCCTCCTCCGAAGTCAGTATTTCTGAGTCGTTTCCGGGATGGTTTTAAAGTGTAATATTAATGTTAAAATTCATTCATGTCATATTTTTAAAGTGTAGATCGGTGTGAAGCATTTGTATATGTCAAGTGTCAAACGGGCGTTAATATACAATCCTCGGACACTTTTAAAGAATATAAAGAGTCTCAATTCTCTGGACTAACTTTATTTATTGGCTTACTTTAAAAATAATTAGTATAAAGGGTTATACTGGATGTTAATAGAGAACATGAATGTTATTGTGCTCAATTATGAAGGGTATTGTATCTTTCTAATTCAACATAAAATAAGAAAGATACATGTAAAGCCTAATACTCCTTTTCTCCTTGAGGGGTTGCCTCTATATTATATAGTTGAGCTTATTGGATTTTCCTCTATGTTCTAGGCCCTCCAGCCTTTTTACTATTCAGCTAAGTCTGGGTCATTGGTACAGTATAAAAATGTTAAAAAATTTATAGTAATTTATATATTTTTTATACTTACCAATGACCCAGATGGGGATGGCCCTCCCAGGAGTTGGGAACTCTTACCTCCCCGCTGAGTACATAGCGCTGACCAGGCACTGCCAGTAAGAATGATAATTGGCGCCAATTTCGGAACATCCTTGACACTGCGCATGCCCAGTAAGGGCAAAGTATGGAGGTCCTTTAGGACATGATTTCTTTTGGTTTTAGATGCAAATTTTGGGGATTGGGGGGCAAAATTTGTGTTTGGCCCTGGATTTTTTAGAGTTAGCACCAGCTAAGTCTGGGTCATTGGTAAGTATAAAAAATATATAAATTACTATAAATTTTTTAACATTTTTATCAAAGACATCGCATTACCAGCAAGAGAATCCTCCCAAACAGCAGATGGTGCAAAACGATGTTTAACCTCATTTGGAACTCTAACATTTAGACGGGTTGGTTGAGGCAAGAGAGGGAGCTAATGGAGAATTACGCTATATAATATAGAGTGAAGGCCGAGAAGTGGGGTGAGGGGCACTGAATCAGAGGAGTAGCCTTATCAGGGAAAGGGTGCTCGAGGATTGGTGGGAGGAATTATGAAACACTTTTTGACTGAATGCTGGGAGATTAGGAGGGAGAGTGGTGGAGGAGAAGCTGGATTCAACATGGAGTGTATCTAGCACTTTTCCCAATGTCTGCATTGTATCTTGTAATGTTGAATATTTACATCAAGTGGGGTTTAATATATACTGTTACTCAAAATTGTAATTGTATATGTATTTGTTTGTGGTCATGATTTTTAAAATTAATATAAATTGTCTTTAGCTCGAAATAATGATTATCTCTGGACACTTTTATATATTAGGCCTTTATTTATATTATAGCATTAATGGAAAGGTCTAGGGTTTAACTCTTAAGCCACCGAGTATTTCAAGATATTTTTCATCAAATCTAGTCATGGCTGCTTCATAGATTGAATTAAATGCGGCAAAATTATTGGTGAAAAATTCTATTCAGTTTACAAGAGTAAAATTTGATTAAATGTGCCTAAATTATACTAATTTCAGTGGCAAGAGAAATCCTGACCTGGGCACGAATAAGTCAGCAGCATGCAAAGAGTTAAAAAGATAATATATCCACCTGTAGCTTAATTAAGCCCCCTCCCCCCCCCCCCCTTCCCCTGAAATGTTTCATGATGGTGAAATTGCTGTTACTGATTAATATGTTTTAATGATTGCTATGTCTTGCTGCTCATTTCATCTATCAAATGATGTTTCTGTTTGGTAGTGTACCCCAAACACATCCAATCGTCCACATGAAGCATGCTACCCATGAAGATCACAAACAACACCATCATCCACATGCAATATCTGGGTATAAAACAAGAAAATCTGTCACTTCTTTTATCAATAAATGTTGACATGGCAAGGAGGAGACTGTCGGAGGCACTAAGATGGCAAATCGTTGGCATGCATGCAACAGGCATGTCATTCAAAGCTATTGGAAGTCAACTTGGATATAGTCATTCTGTCATCAGCAGACTTGTCTGAAAACATCAACCAAACCAACGATGTTAAGGATCAGTCAAGGCCTGGACAACCCCAAAAGACCTCTCTGTGGGACGATCAGAGTTTGGCATGCCTAGTGAGGCATGAGCCCTGAACTGTCCCAGAACTGTTCGAAACTGTCTCAAAGCACTGGTTATGAGGCCCAGCAGGGTCATTAAGCATCCAGCTCTGTCCAATCAGCATCAATGACAACATTTGGAGTGGTGTATGGCATGAAAATATTGGAATCTCATAACGTGGAGGAGAGTCCATTGGTCAGACGAAAGTAGATTCCTGCTTCACATCACATATGTTCGCATGGGAGTGTGGAGGCTTACGGACCCAGGAACATCAGACCTACTGTTCCCTATGGTGGAGGATCAGTAATGATGTGGGGATGCCTCTCTCATGATTGTAAACTTGATACGGTGACTGTACATGGGAATCTTATTATCTAAGGGGTGATCGGTACATCTCGGATATTCTCAATCCGGTTGTCGTGCCTCATTTTGACAACTACTCGTTGGCTACTTGCCCTGTATTCTTGGATGACAGTGCAAGGCCACATCGTTCCTATGCTGTGAGAGGATTCCTTCAGAACAACGCCATTACAACATTTCCTTGGCCTGCAATAAGCCCCGATTTGAATCCCTTAGAACACATCTGGGATTTTCCTGGATGTCATGTGCAAGAACTGGATCTGCCTGTACAGAATTTGGCTGTTTTGGAAGCTACATTGCACACGAGGAGTGGCAGTAGATGCCTCTGAACTGTATCAGAAGGCTCACTGGTAGCATTAGGAGGGTTCAGGCTGTTATCCAGCCACATGGTGGATACACTTGCCACTGATGTCAGACATTGCTGTTGTGTTCATACAGATATTGTGTTCAGGAGATCACAAGTTACATTTTAGTCAGTAATTATTGGCATTGTTTCATCATGGACCGCTCCAGCACCATACTTGTCGAGAACATTTTTCCAACAAAAATATTAGTGACAGTTATGTGTAATTAGTGTCATTAAAATACTGCATATTTTCATCATTGTGTTGTCTTTCATTTGTTCATAGACCATTCTTTCTGCAAACAATCACTTTTGGCCATCTGAAAGATAGCATGAAAATAATGACAGTTTCTATTAACACCAGTGCAAAAAAAAAACGTAGTGCTTAATTAAGTTCCAGGTGTTTATCTTTAACTTCAGTTATGGATTTATTCAAAACCCTCATGTTGGAACTCCTTGAGGAGTGTATCTAACATGCAGGTTCATTAGGTATCTAATTTTTAATTATTGTCCATGCAGGTTCATTTGGTATCTAATTTTTAATTAACTGGTAGATTGCTAAATTACTTTTCGGTGGTCATCTGTGATGCAAGTATATTTTTTCAACGATATCACACTACCAGCAAAAGGAGCATTAGTCTAGCAAGATATTGACCTGTTGGCACTCTCCAATATATTGTAACAAAGCATTTTATATTAATATTTTTCTTTTATTACTGAGCCAACAAGAAATTAGTGCAAACGGTGTAAAGCCACTATAGCACTTTTCAGTAGAGTCCTAAAAGTGGCTTCTAGCACTCAACCAGTTAAAATCAAAAGTGTGAGATTGTTTTATTTTCATTTCAGAATGTGATACTGTCCACTGGGGACCAAATTGTGCCAATGCCTGTAACTGTGGAATTGGTGCTGAGACTTGTAACAGGCTGACTGGTTGTGTGTGTAAGTCTGGCTGGACTGGGACAACTTGTGGTACAGATATTAATGAATGTAGTGAAGGCAGTTTGACATGCACAGATAATTCTGTGTGTACAAATACACCTGGATCAGCAGTCTGCTTATGTAGTACTGGCTACAAATTAGATGAAACAAATGTCTGTGAAGGTATGTTACCTCTTGAGTATACTAAAATGACTAAATACATGGTTGATTTGAGTGGTCTAGAGAACTGTTGATATTCTTGGGATTGTCTTTTCAGAAAGTGGTACTGTTACCAGGATGAAAAACAATTAGAAATCCCATTCCAAAATTTTATCCCACAGCCATATTTAACCAATTGAATACTGTAGAAGCACTGTCATGCTGTACTGAAAGGCACTTAATCCACACTATATTTTTATACTGTACCAATGACCCAGACATAGCTGGTGCTAATTCTCAAAAATCTAGGGCCAAACACAAATTTTGCCCCCCAATCCCCAAAATTTGCATCTAAAACCGAAAAAATCATGTCCTAAATGGTCCTCCATACTTTTCCTCCACTGCGCATGCGCAGTGTCAAGGAGGTCTCGAAATTGGCACCAATTATCATTCGTTGTTTGGCCCTTCATCAGTTCACATCTGACTGATACTTGTGCTTGTAAATCTCAGTTTAAATGATGCCAGACACATAAATATTAGAGAAATGGTGGATCTAAAGAGGAAATAGAAGGAGGAGAGGAAAAATGAGTGGCAGGAAATAATCAGGGCTGTAACTTAAAAATTTTTTACGAAATTATGTTATGTTGCCTAATTTCGAGGCATGGGCCTGTTGTTGTCATTCTTGCTTTTAAGTTACACTGCTTGTTCAGTGTTTCCTCTCTCCCTTTCCTTTAAGTCCCCCCTTGCTATTCTCCCATGCTTTTGGCATATTTTCTGTAATATTATTACTAAAATTTCTTGGGAGTTTTGGAAGAATTCTGTTCTTTTCCCCATGTTTACGTCCTCACCCATGGGTGTTTAGGCGTAGTGTTCTGCATCTACCATCTGATGTTCTGCAGTTTCTTCCCTGGAAGTCTCTGTTTTGCATCAGGTAGTGTGTTATTGGTAACTGATTTCGGGCCATGGTTATCAGTGCCTGGAGTCATGTTTCTGGTACACTTCTTGTTTACATTGACAACGGTTTCTGTTGAGAGGGATTTTCTTGTCTTTGTATTAGCTTAATCATAACAAGATACATTATTATTATACGTAAGTGTTGCATTAATTTTTTTGTAATATTTTAAAAAATTTTGTCCACACTTATGCTTTTTGGGATCCATTGGGGCTCAATGTTACTTTCAGAAACTTGGGCTTTTCTGAAAAAATATTTTTTCAAAAAATTTTTTTGATTTCAATTATTTTTTCTATGTTAGGCCATCAAAAAAAGAACCTCTGTTTCTCAGGCCCGCGCGCATGGTCATTTTTGGTGCGCATGCAACCTTTTTATGACACAAAAAAAAATCTTCAAAAAATTTGAGATATTGTGCTCATTTCGGTAAATTGATATCGATGCGTTCGCAAATTTTAAATTAACACACTTCAAGCTTTTTCTACATCATACCTTAATGAAGTGGGTGGGTACTAGCAATATTCACGACAGAAAGTGTTTTATTCTGTAAAAGGTAAGTCATAATGACAGCAAGAAGGAAGGTGTCTTTCAGTCTGACAACAAACAGTCACAAAGGGGAATGGTCGATTCGCACCACGTTTGATTCGCACCAACCCTCAGAAAGTCTGCAAAGTCAGGTGCTATGTTCAATGGAACACAGTCTCCTGGCATTTATTTTTAGTAACATTTGTATTGTAAATGGCCGTCATTGGGAATTTGTGTACTGTTATTTGAAACCGTTACGAGTTTCCCAGTTAATTTAAATAAATGCATTTGAGATGCAGGATAATTGGATAACTAATAGTAACCGTTGCTTGATATAAAAGTAACAGTCATAGTTGAAAATAAATCGCATATAGGCAGGTATGTGCGGTCGAATTGGTTAATAAAAACACGCAAACATTCGTTTTGTATTTCATTTTCAGATTTAAAAAAAATATGATTTATGGATGAACTGCCCGTTCAAATGGGTTGTGATAATTTTGAATATAATGGGGAAAAATTGCGATTCACGATTTTATTAGGCAGGTTGTGAAAGGATTTTTTTTTTTTGGTCAAATAAATCTCTGAAAGTTGGCACTTCGACATTTGATTTGTCCCAGAGATGTTTCAACCCGAGACGTTTCACCCACGAGGCGTTTCGTGACTTTCGTCCTGTGTTATAATTTTCATGTTTCACTGAAAAAACAAACATTCAAACCCCACTTCAATTACGACCCAACACCCCTGTGGTGAATAACCAATATATTTGCGAAATTTTGCATGGTCCACCAGGCGTTTGGGTGGGGGTCAAATTACCACAAACAACCTCTCGGGGAGAAAATAAAAAGAAAAAAAAAAAACGCCCGCCCGCATGCTTTTTTGGAAAAAATGGCCTGAGAAACAGACAATCAACTTTGTATGGCCTTAATGGATCATGTTATTATGTATCTTTGTTTTCAGGGGTAGGTGCGAGTACTAGGACTTTTTGTGTTTTTTTCCCATTGAAAGGATATTGTTCAAATTGTAATAAGAGGAAATCTTCCTCTGACTTTCATAATCATTGTATTAATTATAGTCAGTGTACTCGCACTAACTCCTGTTCAGTACGTGTCAATTGGGATGACAAACATTGGAAACGTGTGTCACGGTATGTTGATAGCGGGGAAAAGGCCATGCCAGTCCTTTCTCCGCAGGGTCACTCTAGTTTATCAATCTCTATTTCAGAGGAACAAGAACAGGGTGATGTTTCCGTGATGTCTTCCAAAAGTGTGTCTCTGTCGTCACAGTTAAATGAAGAGCTAGCGGCAAAAGTGCTCATGGAAATACGTCAATTGCCTAAGAGGTCCCTAGTAGGATCGACGGCATTGCCGTCCGCTAGCTCGCCCGGTGTAGCGACCATTCATCGAATGGCTTGGCAGCCGGGTTCGTCCGTTGCGGTCCAGGAAGGAGATTTGGGTGATGCAAGCACTATAATAAGACAAAGTGCAAACCCAGTGACGACGGATCAGAAGAGAGAACGGAGGAAGCCTATTAGTCCGGTTCCTAGCTTGTCCAGGTCCATCCGGGCTGCGAGCGAGAGAGGTCCCTCTCTCGTACAACAACATCTGGGACCAGATGTTGTGGTACAAAACGTTTCGCATTCGGAGCATACGTCCGCCGCTCGGGACGCTCCGTTATATAGACAGTCCGGAGAGACTGTCGATAAGGCTTCCTCATCCTCACGGCAGCGCACACGACCGCACCTTGGCTACGTGACCACGGATATCCAGCCAGCTTTGCGGATCAGGGATTCCACGGCGACCAGGTCACGCCATCTGGTAGCCAGGGACACGAGGCCTGTAGACTCCGGACGTTTGCATAAAAGAAGTATGCAGGAGTCAACGTACACGGAGCTTCCAGCGGCAAAGCAACGTAAGACCGCTACTCCACAGGCCTCAGTGACGGACGTGCTATCCCAAATAGCACAACTTATCGCAGCATCCCAGAAAACGACAGAATCTCTGTCGGATCAGGAATTATCCGACGACGCTGGGTCGGTACGCTCCGCCGAAGCATCGAGTACGGACGACCGAGAACTTCATAGGGTCCGACAGGATGGCGAAAGGGATTCAGAGGATTTGGAGCTTTCCCTTTCGGAACAACATAAAGCTGCCGTAGATTTTATCCGGCATTATCTTCCAGAGGTTGTTCCGTCGGACCAGAATGCTGCAATGCCGGATAAGAGACTGATAGCGTCATTGGACACAGAATTTTTTGATCGGTTCAGGGACATTGTCCCAGAGTTTCCGACACAGTCCAATAAGGTCACAAGAACATTTGAATTATTGAACGACGCTATTTATAAGCTTGCTACCAAAACGGGCAAGTCTGGTTTCTTATCCGCAAATGCCCTAAATCTGCCTTTCATCAATTCAAGGAATAAATTCGAAACGGCAGGACAGGGCATACCGAGAGTTCCTCTGCGTCTAGACGACGAGGCTGAAGACTTGGAATTGTCTATACCGTCGTCTATGTCAATTCCAACCACGACGTTGGAAACGACAATAATGTCTAACAGAGTTAACTTAGATGCCTTATCAAACGCAGATCACCTTACTAAGGCGTTATCATTACGTCTTCAAGGGAAAGAATTCCAGGATATACAATCCTCATTAAGACTTCTTTCAAGGGCAGTACCTTATTCCACGTATAACTCCGCTCTTTCAGTGGCAAACCTGGAGTTGGTTAGACGTGACACAGCCCTAGCTACATCCACGTGCGTGGATGGTAAGGTGAAGAACTCTCTCAGAGTCGCTTCGGTCTCCGGAGAGCTTCTCTTCGACGGCAAGCTTTCAGCAATCTATGATAAGATAACTAAGAAAGCTTCGGATTCTCTGCTTTTCAAATCCGCTTCCAAAAAGCCGGATACAGCAGAAAAGAGTAAGACAGGCACTTCTGGGACAAGTACGCCCAAAAGAAGTTCCTATAGAGGTTCCTATGTGTCCTCTAGGTCTTATTCTAGAGACCGTCAAGGCAGCGACTCTCGTGGGGGACATTATTCTGGCCGAGATTACCGGTCAGACGTCCCTAGGTCGACGGGGTGAGGTGCGGGTCGCGGAGGACGTAGTTTCTCCTTCCACAAGCCTCGCAGGTCCAGGAGGTGATGGTTTGAACCTCTATCGTGTTCCGGTAAGCGGAAGATTATCGAGTTTTATAAACGATTGGGCGTCAATTACGGACGACCCCTGGGTTCGAGGGGTAATTTCGGAAGGACTAAGAATATCCTTCAAACGAAAGCCTCCATTAACTCGAAGTCCAAAATGGACTCAACTTCCGTCGAATCCGCAGAAAAGAGACGCTCTTTTATCAGAAGTACAGTCTCTTCTTAAGAAGAACGCGGTAGAGGTCGTAGAAGACCAGGAATCACCGGGTTTCTACAGCCATCTGTTTCTGGTTCTGAAACCAGACGGCTCGTTCCATCCAGTCATAGATCTGAGCTGGATAAACAAGCTGATCGTCGCTACGAAGTTCTATATGGAGACAATTCGATCAGTCAGAGCGAGTATTCGGGTGAACGACTATGCTACAAGCATAGATCTAAAGGATGCGTACTTTCACATCATGGTACATCCGACATTCAGAAAGTATCTACGCTTCGCAGTCCTAGGAGTTGTATATCAGTTCCGAGCGATGTGCTTCGGTTTGAACCTAGCACCCTGGGCTTTCACTCGAATAATGAACTCGGTAATGATATATTTCCGAGCTCATTCGTCTGTGGTAAAGTCGGCCTACCTGGACGACATTCTTCAGAGGTACGGCAACGAGTTAATGCTTCAGAACGATGTGCAGAATCTGCTTCTATTACTCCGACGTCTCGGTTTTATAATAAACGAGGAGAAGTCGGATCTGGTGCCGTCCAAGTCATTCACTCATCTGGGAATGAGCTTCGAGATGCACAACAATCTTGTTCGTCTGCCGTTAACCAGAGCGAAATTAATCAGTTGTTACGCTCGCTATTGTCTTCACTCAGACAAAGTCACAGCGAGAGAGTTCATGAGACTGATAGGTCTGTGCGGAGCCGCTGTGGATCTCATTCTGATGGGGTGGTTATGCACTCGTCTTCTCCAAATTTTCTTGACTCAGAATTGGAGTGTAAAGATTCATTCGCTCGACATAGACGTTCTCTTGTCAAATCAAGTGAAACAAGAGATTCAGACTTGGGCAAACATTCAGTGGTTGACTCAGGGAGTCCCACTGCAGTTGCCAGATCCGAGTTTTACGATTATGACGGATGCCAGTCAAACAGGTTGGGGTGCAACATTGATCCCAACAGATTCGAAGTGCCAGGGTCTTTGGGATCCGCAGTTTCTAGGCAAGCACATAAACATCAAGGAAATGATGTCAGTTTGGCTTGCACTACGTCATTGGATGAACATTATTCAGAAAGCACATGTCCAAATCCTGTCCGACAGTATGACAGTAGTTGCGTATAATCGGAACCAGGGAGGCACTCATTCCATTCCGTTATTCAATTTAACGGAAAGAATCCTTCTGTTTGTTCTAGAACACCAAGTTCTACTTTCGGTCCGTCATATTCCGGGTCGTCTGAATGTATTAGCAGACTCCCTTGCATGGAAGGGTTGCTTGTTGCCGTCAGAATGGACTCTCAACAAACAGGTATTCAATCAGATTTGCTACCAATGGGAGCGGCCAATGATAGACTTATTTGCGACACAACTCAACAATCAGTTGCAGACGTATGTGTCTCCATGTCCGGATCCCCGAGCATATGCAGTAGACGCTCTATCGATCTCGTGGGACGGAATGATAGGATATGCGTATCCTCCAGCGCCGTTGATTCAGCAGATATTGCTAAAGATAAAACAATCTCAATGCAAAATTCTGTTGGTAGCATCTCTGTCTCCACAGAGACCGTGGATAAATCTACTCAGGTGTCTGCTGTGGGACTTACCGTGAAAACTTCCTCCACGAGAGGATCTTTCGCAGGGGAAATCGCGTCAACTACATCACAACCCGCAAGGTCTCAACCTTCATGTATTTCCGTTGTGCGGTCCTTCTTGCACGGCAAGCATTTTACAGGACGAGCAGTGGACGCAATTTCTAACAGTAGGAGGACCTCCTCTTCGCTAAACTATGCGGCTAAGTGGAAGGTCTTTTGTCATTGGTGTAGGGATCATTCTGTTGATATTTTTGATCCCTCCATTCCAGACATTGCGAACTTTTTAGTATACTTGTTTGACGAGATCAAACTGCAGCCTGTTACAATTAAAGGTTATAGGTCTATGTTATCTGATACCTATGCACACCATGATAGTTTACAAATTGGATCTAATGTCTCTTTATCTAAATTAGTTAGAAACTTCTCGATAAATAGACCTAGAACCCTTAGATTAATTCCTAAATGGAATTTAGCTTGGGTTCTTCTTAAACTAAAAGAAAAGCCATTTGAGCCTCTTGAGACAGTAGATTTCAAATTCTTGTCTTATAAGACAGCATTTCTCTTAGCTTTCTCTTCTGCAAGAAGAGTCAGTGAGCTTCATGCACTATCTGTGGACGATTCTCACTTTCGTAGTGTCGGGAACACTATTACCTTTACTACTAATGTTGGATTTTTGGCTAAGAATCAGGCTCCTAATAAATATCCGGAATCTATTGTTATTAAGGCTCTTCCGTCTTCAGACGGGCATAGGCCTTTACTCTGTCCGGTTAGAGCTTTACGTATTTATAAACGAAGATCTCAGTTTATCAGAAAGGGACGAAAACGCTTCTTTCTGTCTCTGATGCCTAATAGAAGGGACATTACGGTCCATTCTATTGCTAGATGGATTCAATTAACTATCCTACTGCTTATGATAATCTATCTTCAACTCAGCAGTCTGTGCTTAAGATTTCGGCTCATGAAGTAAGAGCTCTTTCTACATCTTGGGCTTACGCAAATAGTGTTGCTATTACAGATTTAATGAAGGCTGCATATTGGTCTCAGCCATCCACATTCACGAATTTTTATCTCAGAAATATTGAGTCCATTGCTGGAGACCTGCATTGTTTAGGTCCGTTATCTGTTGCTCAGAATGTCGTCCACAAAACAGTTGCAACTATAGTTATGCAGGCTTTCTGTTCCGGCAGTGACTCCGTCCTGCTGCCCTCTTCGCTCTGGGCTATTTGACCCAGGGCAAGGGGAAGGGGGGGGGGGAGGGTGTTCCCTTAGGTCACCTGCTTTATAGTGAAAAGCAAGGGGATACCTCCTCTGGAGTCATTGATTCTGAGTCGTTACCGGGATGGTTTTAAAGTGTAAAGTTAATGTTTAAAATTCATTCATGTCATATATTTAAAGTGTAGCTCGGTGTGAAGAATTTGTATATGTCACGTGTCAAACGGGCATTAATATACAATCCTCGGACACTTTTAAAGAGTATAAAGAGTCTCAATTCTCTGGACTAACTTTATTTATTGGCTTACTTTAAAAATAATTAGTATAAAGGGTTATACTGGATGTTAATAGAGAACATGAATGTTATTATGCTCAATTATGGAGGGTGTTGTGTCTTTCTAATTTATCATAAATAAGAAAGATACATGTAAAGCCTAATACTCCTTTCTCCTTGAGGGGATGACTCTATTATATATAGTTGAGCTTATTGGATTTTCCTCTATGTCCTAGGCCCTCCAGCCTTTTTACTATTCAGCTATGTCTGGGTCATTGGTACAGTGTAAAAATGTTAAAAAATTTATAGTAATTTATTTATTTTTTATACTTACCAATGACCCAGACGGGTATGGCCCTCCCAGGAGTTGGGAACTCATACCTCCCCCCTGAGTACATAGCGCTGACCAGGCACTGCTTGTAAGAATGATAATTGGCGCCAATTTCGAGACCTCCTTGACACTGCGCATGCGCAGTGGAGGAAAAGTATGGAGGACCATTTAGGACATGATTTTTTCGGTTTTAGATGCAAATTTTGGGGATTGGGGGGCAAAATTTGTGTTTGGCCCTAGATTTTTGAGAATTAGCACCAGCTATGTCTGGGTCATTGGTAAGTATAAAAAATATATAAATTACTATAAATTTTTTAACATCTATTATAGGGCTGTCACGACTATCATTTTTTGTAATCGACTAATTGTGACCAGTAATCGACGGTTAGTCGATTAATAGTCGCTTCCCATGATTTTTTAGCAAATCATTCTTCTGTTCGTAAAACTCTGAAAATGACAATGGCACCAGTGTGTTCAGACGAAGTGGGGTTGTGGGAACAACAAATCGGTCCCGACTGAAGCTACATGTAGTCCAATCTTGGACCCACAGTCCGTAATATAATTTTTGGGGTTGGTACGTCCTGTAGGACGTACCAACCCCAAAAATAATATTACTGACTGCGGGTCCAAGTTTGAACTAGATTGAAGCCGATGAATTAAAATGAATTTACCAAAGAACATTCCTGCATATGTTTTCTTTCTGCAATAAGTTTCTCGAAATGTTGAACATTGAGATCTATGCATTCCCTCGTCAGTTGTTAAAATTGGATCTTAGTCTGAAGTTCCGAACTTTGAGAAGTGATCTGACGTTCTGACTTTCGTCATAATTTTGTCACTTCCGCGCTTTGGGTTTTCCAATGGGTGCATTCGTGTGTACAAGACTGGAGAAATTCAGAAGAATCTATTCTTCTCGAGTAACTGTGAGTGTTCTTTCTTACACAGTCAGTGACAGTCGTACAGTCTTCCGGATATGAATCTTAACTATGGTTAGATATTTAAAGTTATTCACCTTCATTGATCATTCACCTCACAAAACAATGCAATTTAGCCCCGACGTGTAGTAGACGTGTACCACCTTGAAAATGAACGACGATCGACTAAAAATAAAAAACGTCGACTACTTCAATAGTCGACGGTTAGTCGACTAATCGAATAATCGCGACAGCTCTAATCTATTAGCGTTTTGTTTGATCAGCAGTACAGTCGAATCCTGTTAATCGAATAGCCACTTTGCCAATGAAAATTATTCAATTATAACAGGAGTATTCAGTTAACAGAGATTGTGTCACTTTCCTGTATTCAGGGTTCGTACGTGAGTCTGGAAAAAGTATGGAATTTTTAAAAACATATTTTTCTACTATAACTCAATGGCCCAGACTAGCTGGTGTTAACTCAAAAATATCTAGGGCCAAACACAAATTTTGCCCCCCCCCCCCCCAATACCCCAAATTTGCATGCAAAACCAAAAATTAAAAGTCCAGCCTGGCCCTCCATACATTTACTCTCCACGCATGCGCAGATGCCAGGAAGTGACCGGAATTGGTGCCAACATCATTCTTTGTTTGGCCCTCAGTCAGATAACAACAAACTGACATCTGTGCTTTTAAATCTCAGTTTTAATGATGCCAGACAATTCAGTGGTTAATTTGGTGGATCCAAGGACACAACTGGATGAAGCAAGGAAGAAACGATGGTTTGTAATATAATTTTTATAAAAATTATTTCATGGTCCCCATTTTCGGGACATGGGCCTGATGTCATCATTCTTGCTAATGATTTTTCCATTGTTTGTTTAGTGTTCCTTCTCTATCCCTCCTTGAAGCCCCCCAGTTAAACTTCCAAGCTTTTTGGCTTGTTTTATTGAAATTTTTTTTAAAATTTCTTCGGAGTTTAACGTGTTACACAGAATGTTTATTCTGTATATCCCCATGGTTACTTCCTCACCCTAGGGGTGTTTAGGCATTTTGGTCATGCATCATATATCCGATGTATCATTTTTTCTTCTGATGAAGATCTTGCTTTACATCGGATAGTTTAAAATCTGTTTATGACTTCGGGCCGTGTTGCCTGGGGTCTTGTTTCCGATTTTCATTCTGACGTTGTTTACACTGACGCTTTATTTATATATGTAGTTTCCTATTTATTATTATGATAGGACTGTGGTAAGATACATTAAATATTCCGGTAGTGCAGCAATTAATTTTTTGGATCGTAAATAATTTTTGTCCACACTTAGGCTCTATCGGGATACATTTGGGCTCATCGATCTGGTTCATCTGCCGTTACCCAGAGTGAAGTTAGTCAGTTGTAATGCTCGCTTTTGTCTACACTCAGACGCATTAACAGTAAAGGATTTTATGCGACTGATGGGGTTGTATGGAGCGGCTTCGGATCTTATTCCGATGGGTCGCTTACGCATACGCATTCATGAAATTCAAATTTATTACTAAATTTCTTTTTATTTTAGTTTTTATGTCGTTTTGAATCAAATTTCAAAACTTGTAAAATTTAGGCCTTTGTAACCCAACACGGAAATAACCGATCTGACACAAGCATTAACGACCATTAATTGATCTGTATACTTCTGTGATCAAAATGGCTGCGCCCAGTGATAATGTGTTTATGTTGTGAACATCAAGAAAAACAACACACAAACTTGAAAGTTTGATCTGCTAAGTTGAGGCATTGTGTAATAAATTGAAGGTTTATAATATCTTCTCCCATAACATACTTTAACCCTCTGCATACTGATGTTGAAATAGCAAAATATCAACCTGCATATTTCCCCTGTAAGGCCTAAAAAAGTTAAAAATCTGCTTCTCAGGCCCTCCCGCATGGTCCTTTTGGCTATCACATACGCTTTTTCTATAACGAATGCAAGCTTAAACAAATAAAAATTAAATGGTTTATGTCTGATATTTTACCCAAGTTAATAATGTTGATAAATTTGTCCCTTGAATGCAACAAGGCTTTGCAATGCTTTAGCATAGCACAGCCTTCTTGCACTCAAAGGATCCAATACACCACCACCCATGCTATTCTGTAGATTATGAGGCCTGAACATGAAACAAATCAAGAACATGAACTTTTGATGGCAAAGAAATAATTACAAAAATAAAAATATATACTAAAAAAATGCCTGTCCACATGCAATTTTACAAAAAGTGGCCTGAGAAACAAACGATATACTTTGTAGGGCCTAATTCAATAATTTACCTAAGAAATTAATCAGTTTCTCCATTGCTACTACACAAGCTATTCATGGTTTATATTTTTTTTCTCCCATAACATACTTTAACCCTCTGCAAACTGATGTTGAAATATCAAAATTTCAACCTGCAAATTTCCCTTGTAAGGCCATTTAGAATTTAACCAACTCAGTCATGTTTAATAGAGCTTATTGGGCTCATGATTGAACTAAAGGCTTCCTAGAGTAATCTTTCATTCAAATCTGCTCTCAAAATACATTTGTTTCAGTGGGTAAACACCTTCCGTTGAAGGAGCCTGACTGGTGATCTGTTTCCAGAGATGGCAGCCAATAAAGCGGAGTGTGCATATATGCTTAACAAAAGATAGTCGTCAAAAATAAGGCCCCACAAAGTAGATCTTCTGTTTCTCTTCAGTTTCTCAGGCCATTGTATGTAAAATTGCATGCGGGCGAACGTTTTTTATTTTATTTTTTATTTCTGCAATTATTTCTTTGCCATCCAATGTTTATGTTTATGTTTTAGGCCTCATAATCTACTGAATAGCACGGGTGGAGGTGTATTTCGTCCCTTGAGAGCAAGAAGGCTTTGCAATGCCATCTTGCACTCAAAGGACAAATTTATCAATTTTTTAACTTTGATTAAATATCAGACATAAACCATTTAATTTTTATTTTTTTTAAGTTTACATTGGTTATAAAAAGAGAGCATGCGGCAGCCAAAAGGTCCATACAGGAGGGCCTGAGAAACAGATTTTTAATTTCTGTAGGCCTAATTTTACTTCATATATTTCAATGTATTCATCTCTTTAGAAAAAAACATACACATATACGTATGTACATATATATATATTTTATAACCATCGTATAGCCTAAGAGCTGTATGAGGATTTTCGGCTCTAAACTATATTTATTTGGTATGCTCCTGACCTCTAAAGGAGGTTTCTGTGGGCATATAATTGAGGTCTCCATCCATTATTATTTCTGCAATTCGGTACTTCCATACAAACATTTTGCATTACAAGTCTGATTTTGTTATTTTTGGGTTTGGTTACAGACCAGCATCCACATGTTGTGGATTTTGTCCATGCATACATACAAGAGTTATGGCCTTTGTTACACTTGAGAACTTTATGTATGAACATTTTGCATGTTAGCTTAAGCATTGGTTGTCAGATTTGGATGTCCTAGGGTATGAAGAAAGACCAGCATGGGGAATAGGATATCCACCAGCTGTAAGTTTTGTCCATGCATATGTACCACAGTTACAGTTGAAGATGGACAGGCACGATTTTGTTACTGGTAACAGTAACAGATTACATTTGTCCCAATTCAGTTGACCACCATATTCAAATGCGGCGAGACATATTCGGGAAATGATGTGTGCCTTCTTGCCCACTGACCACTATATAAAACCTCCAGGAAGAGGCAAGCATATGACTTGGCATTTTGTAGTCGCACCCAAGCAAATCTGTTTGCACCCAAAAATTGAGAATCAATCAGTTATGACCCTTATTGAACTTACAAATACTAGAAATACACAGAACGAGACATGCATGTGGATGGGTTAATCAATAGGGCCTGAGTGTCAGAGTGGAAGAATAAAACAAGAGACCACAGGCACAAGTGCCATATTGATTAACCTGTTCACACGCATGTGCCGGTCTGTGTTTATTACATGCCTTCACGTCTATAAAAACAATTATTAGAAGGGCACTCAGCAACTCATTTTACAACTATCAACAAAAAGAACACATTTTATCGCCAACCAAATTTGCTAGGGGAACCTGTGTTACTATTTTGTTCCCTGAATTCTAGTGTGTTCTATGTGCCTACTGTCACAAAGAACACATTGGAAGTCAGGGGACGATTTTCAGCTATCGCTAGCAATTCACATTGTAATTGCGTTGCATGATTTGTAAAAAATTCCAGTGAAATTTCACTTCTATTTCAAAATAGTCTCTCAACGATTGCCATTCACATATGTGTGGAACAGATTTTCATTTTCTGCATGGTATAGTTAACGCTTTACCCAACGTAACGGCCAAAACCGGCCAGTGCTATTCTCAAAAATCGCCAATTAATTTTCATTATTTTTTCATTTTTTGTCTCAAAAACATAGGTTATGACCCCTCGTTGGAACAGGCTCGTCGAGCTCGTTCCAACGAGGGGTCATAACCTATGTTTTTGAGACAAAAAATGAAAAAAATTAGTTACTCAAGAATTTTTTTGCAAGTGTCGTCTGCTTTTCAGGTTAGGTAAAGGGTTAAGCTGTAGATGGAGATTACATAGAACAGGCATGTAATAAATTGAATAACTTTTATATTGCCAATGTTGAATGGATAAGCAAGTGGAGTTTAACCGGTTTAGACTGCAAGTGCATTTGTTAAAAATGGCAGACATGCCATCTTGAGAAACACAACTATTCCAGTGAACAGTATATGCTATCTGGTTTTGCAAGAGGGTGCCTATGAAACGCTTTTCATTATTCTTTTTTCTTGTTATTTATTTTACAGGTCTTGTAAAATTTACCATACCTAATACATGCAGGCCAGTAGTTAAAAATTGAACCTGACTTTAAATTTTATTTTTTTTTATAAGAATATGTAGATTTCCTGGAAACAATAATACTGTATATTATCTTTTTATTCCAGATATAAATGAATGTGATAACACAATTGTGAATAAAACAAATACCAAGCATTGTTCACAAATATGTACAAATACAGTTGGTAGTTTTGTTTGTGATTGCGAAAATGGATTTCACCTCGACACGAACAAATTAACATGCATTGGTAAGTGAACTGAGATGCTATTTATTTAGTTATTTTTCTGTTTTTTTTTTTTTAAATTTCAACTGGTGCAGTGCAAGAAGTCTATGTTTGGTCTTTCTTAAAAATTGTAGGTGCATATATATATAATAAAGTTCTCATACTCATAGCAGCCTCTTCAAATTCAGCTAGAATGATATCTTGATGATATAAGTTTGTTTTGTTTCAATCTGTGCATTTAGGCACTCCCAAATAAATTGTAAGAAAACAAGTTAAAATTGATAATTGGAATTGATAACTGGAAGCATGTTTAGTTAAGGAGCGAAGGATCAATGGCTATTGCAATAGACCAGTGTTTACTTTTTTTGCAGTCATTTTTTTTATTTTTTATTGGGGTTTAATAACACTTTAGCAACCATTTCATGTGACCCCTCATTGGAACCATGTCAAGACACCCTTCATCAGTCACAACAAAACCATATCATGTGACCCCCACCACCACCACCTTCAGACAAACTGTAGAAGGGTTTGACATATCAAGAGTATATCTGAAGACATTGTTTATATTATAGGTGCTATGAATGTATCAGATGTCCTTCATGTTGAGCAAAAATCAACCCTTTACTCAATGCAGCTGATATTAAAATTTATTATTTTAAATGTGATAACAATTCCCTCCACCCCCCCCCCCCCCCCCCCCCCGTTACAACCGATAATGTTACAACGCCGCATAATGTTACACCAACACATAATGTTACAAAAAATGTAGTAAACAACCGATAATGTTATAAACTCCGCATAATGTTATAACTTTTTTCAACCCGTTATGTTATAAAAATCGATGCATAATGTTATAACTTTTTTCAACCCGTTATGTTACAACAAATTAACCGATAATGTTATAACTTCAAATAAACATATCTTTGGTAATTTATACTGTCATGGCATCAGTTTCAGGTGGAGACCATCGGTCTGTACTTGAGGGAACTCTTCAGTTCCCAGTGTAGAATTGGACCATTCTGACTCTAAATAATATATACCATTATTGTAATAAACCCATTTCTGTGATAAATTATGCGTCCATTATATGGTTGGACAATAGGTAAGGATACTATCCTATTTTTTAAGGATACTAAACCCACGGAATCCCCCTTTTGGTCGTATGAAGCAATGAAAGCTATGAAAATGAGCACGAAGCGCGCAAAATCACACGTCTCAAAATGAAAGCTATGAAAATGAGCGCAATGAGTACCTCTTCATAAGTCTCATACCCTCATTAAGGATACTATCCTCCCTTAATTTGTGAGTGTTTTCTGGAGTGTTTGGGTCAGTTTTCTGAAGATTGTCGGGTTGTTTGGATTAATTTGATATCTATTGTCGGGTGTTAGGGGTGAGATGGAGCATGTGTACCCATAACAACACGCGCTGCGCATACGCACTCCTACCACTTATTATCATGACAATGATGTCACAACATGGCCACCCACGTGCACTATCATGACAACCCAACATGACCGCCCAAGCACGTGACATGACGTCACTTCCCCCGGTCCTGCCCCGGGGTCCTACAAAATGGCTCATTTTCAACATACATAACTACTCAACACCAACACCGCCACAACACCAACATCAACACAACTCCTCCTCCACAGCCTCCTCCTTCTCCCTATACTGCCTGTTCTAGTGATTCCTCCTTTTCCAGAACCTGCAATCCCAAATTCATCACTTCTATTTCTTCCAACATCTCCACCATCTATATTATCATACCGTCTAGTACTACTCTCTTATAGTATTCTCAGATAGCCTTCTTTGCACAATCACCCTGATGTACTGATTCATGACCTCCTCTCTTTCTCAGCCTAATCCCTGCCCTCCCCTTCCAGTCCTCCTAAACCCCGTTCCTCTTCCTACCCAGTCTCGCATTACCCACCACATCCACCATATGTACCTCGCTCCATCCAACTTTTTGACCTCTTTTAACTCCACCTCATTTTTGTTCACTATTAGTTGTTAAAGTGTCAAATTAATGAACAATAAGATATTCTTATGACTAAGAAATATGCGACAAATGAGTTTTAGATGGCCAAAACAAGCAGAAACAGAGGCATTTGCCCATCCCCAAAGGCGTCAGGGGACTATGGTACACTACATTTCTGGAAGCGGAGACTACACATGTTGGTAAACGTACCAACCGGATAAAATAGCACCCCTCCCCCACCACCCCCCGCCTTCACCATGTTGAGCACTGGATGATCATGGTAATGACATCACACGATTGAGTTACCAGGATAATCTGCGTCTATGTAACGTGACTAGGTCATTCTATGATAAATCCCCGGGAGTTGGGGGGGAGGGGGGTATCTCCTCGCCTTAACCAGAGCAGAAACCTTTAGTATAAATATTACATACCTTTATGCAGCAATAAATGGTAAGTGGTAAAGTCCATCTACAATAGCTGTAACTGGAATTAGTATACAGAAGTTATAACATGATCAGTTAATTTGTTGTAACATAACGGGTTGAAAAAAGTTCTTACATTATGCGGAGTTTATAACATTATCGGTTGTTTAGTACATTTTTTGTAACATTATGTGTTGGTGTAACATTATGCGGCATTGTAACATTATCGGTTGTAACACCCCCCCCAACACCCCCCCTCCCCACCACAAAAGAAAAAATCCACAAAACCATATCATGTGATACCTCATTGGAATGAAGTCAATGAGTTCATTCCAGTGAGAAGTCTCTTGATATAGTTTAGTTTTCTAGACATTTTTTGAGCAATATAAATTATTCTGATGAGTTGATGGTAACATGGTCTGAGGTTTGTGGCTCAGAGCTTATGTTCAACCAAGACACGAAGCATCCAGGTTGAACATATGCTCCAAGCTGCAAACCTCAGTCCATGTTACCGTCAACTCATCACAATAATGTACATGTTCCAATAAGACACTACCCATAGCCTAATTTATTTATTATACGCCCGTTTGAAAAACGGGACGTATTATAGTATGGCGTTGTCCGTCCGCCTGTCCGTCTGTCCGTCCATCCGTCCGTTTGGTTTCTGAACAATAACTTTAGTATTTGTTTTCCGATCGGCTCCAAATTTGGTATGTGGTTTAATCACAACAAAATACAGGTCAAGTTCGAATATGGGGTCGGTCCGAACATTTTTCGCCTGAATTATGGCTCCTGTTGGACTTAGAATTCGTCAAATATTTGGTTTCCAGATGATAACTTTAGTATTTGTTTTCCGATCTGCTCCAAATGTGGTATGTGGTTTAATCACAACAAAATACAAGTCAAGTTCGAATATGGGGTCGGTCCGAACATTTTTCGCCTGAATTATGGCTCCTGTTGGACTTAGAATTCGTCAAATATTTGGTTTCCGGATGATAACTTTAGTATTTGTTTTCCGATCGGCTTCAAATTTGGTATGTGGTTTAATCACAACAAAATACAGGTCAAGTTCGAATATGGGGTCGGTCTGAACAATTTTTGCCTGAATTATGGCCCCTGTTGGACTTAGAATTTGTCAAATATTTGGTTTCCGGATGGTAACTTTAGTATTTGTTTTCCGATCGGCTCCAAACTTGGTATGTGGTTTAATCACAACAAAATACAGGTCAAGTTCGAATATGGGGTCGGTCTTGAACAATTTTTGCCTGAATTATGGCCCCTGTTGGACTTAGAATTTGTCAAATATTTGGTTTCCGGATGATAACTTTAGTATTTGTTTTCCGATCAGCTCCAAACTTGGTATGTGGTTTAATCACAACAAAATACAGGTCAAGTTCGAATATGGGGTCGGTCTTGAACAATTTTTGCCTGAATTATGGCCCCTGTTGGACTTAGAATTCTTCGTCAAATATTTGGTTTCCGGATGATAACTTTAGTATTTGTTTTTTGATTGGCTTCAAACTTGTTAGTCTTTTTTCTCAAATGACTGAAAAAATTTAGTCATTTCACAAAATCACTGATTTCAAAGTCTGACCGTAACATATATATATATGCCAGTATAAATTTCTCGCACTCTAAAAAAATTGCAAATGTGTTAAAATGGTACAATTTGAACAGTTCACGGGCGTATGATGCAATGCCCAGCGGTGCTCTTGTTTATTGGGGTTTCAGGTCACATACTTTTGCACAATGGCTAATCATGACCGTGGCAGTTTTACGGGTGGAGGTAGCCGAAGTACCCGGAGAGAACCATGAGCAACAATGAGCAACTGTCAGCTCCTCAACATTCTAACTCTGTTCAAGCTCCACTCAAGCAGGGTTACAGCGATTGAAGACGTGCAGTACTCCTTAGTACACGGTGTCATCGTTCCCTCATGTAGGCAACCGGGATAAAGTGCCTTGCCCAAGTACACAACGCGGGTAGTCCTGGACGGGGATCGAACTCGGGACATCTAGCATAGAAGTCCAACTGTCTACCACTGAGCCACCACGTTCCCTACTCATACCCTAAAACATACATCGTGAAACACGAGAGGCTTATTTACTAAACTTGTGATCGTTAAAAGGTGTCTTGTTCAAGGCAACTTTTAACGATCACAGGTTTTGTAAATAAACCTCTTGTGTATCCACCACTGCACTGGATAAATAATCAATAAACCAGATAAACCCATTTCATCTTAGATTAAATCGTAAATCGGTTTGTAATTTAAACAGCACTTCATCTGGAACACCATCTGCTGCACACATGAAACATCCAGAAAAATGAAGCAGTGCTAGTCACTCCATTGATGAAGCAGTTAGGAAACGGGTGACGTCATTTCAAATATTTTGTGGGAGGGTGTGCCCAATTCATTAGGTAAAGGGTTAAATTTTTATCCTCTATTGCTGGCTATGGAATTCAAATTTTTAACCTGTAAATTTTTCCATTTATGCAATTAGGAATTTCCCCAGTTCAGTCTTGCTGGACAGTGCTTTCTATCTCTTTCCAACAAGGTTGAATTGGTTAAATTGCTAGTTACATTTCTGAAACCTTTACTGCTGGAAATTTCAGTATTTTGACATCGATTTGCAGGGGCTTAACTGACCATTATAATTTGATATGTTCGGAATCTCTGACATTCATATTGTTACCAAACCTCTTGAAAAGGAGTGTGACCATGTCCTTGGTAATAGTTATACCCAAACTATACAAATACACATCCTGTCCAGAGTTGGAGCTGCAGGGGTGGAAAATTGGGGTTAACTCTTCAGCTTTTACCATTTATGCCCAACATTCCCCAAATTGGTTCATGTACAGTAAAATCTGTTTTGAGAGACCACCCTTTTTGCCATGGAAATGTGGTCTTCTAAAACAGGTGGTCTCTCATGACAGGTCCATTTGAGAGTAAAACAACCAAATGGTACAATGTCACAGTGGTCTCTCAAAACAGGTGGTCTCTTATGACAGTGGTCTCTCATCCTGATATTTTTGGGTCATGTTGTAATAGTTATGCCTTCCCTTTCTGGGTACTTTAACTGGCTGAGGGCTGCATTATTTTTGATGGTCTGAATTTCTTCATCAAAATTTGTTTTGTCCGCAACCTGGATATGGCTCTGGTTGTAGCTCTTGAGTTTAATCATAAAATATCACCAGAGTATTAGGCCATAAAAAAAAGAACCTCTGTTTCTCAGGCCCGCGCGCATGGTCATTTTTGGTGCGCATGCAACCTTTTTATGACACCCAAAAAAATCTTCAAAAAAAATTTGAGATATTGTGCTCATTTCGGTAAATCGGTATCGATGCGTTCGCAAATTTTAAATTAACACACTTCAAGCTTTTTCTACATCATACCTTAATAAAGTGGGTGGGTTTTAGCAATATTCACGACAGAAAGTGTTTTATTCTGTAAAAGTTAAGTCATAATGAGAGCAAGAAGGAAGGTGTCTTTCAGTCTGACAACAAACAGTCACAAAGGGGAATGGTCGATTCGCACCACGTTTGATTCACACCAACCCTCAGAAAGTCTGAAAAGTCAGGTGCTGTGTTGAATGGAACACAGTCTCTGGCATTTATTTTTAGTAACATTTGTATTGTAAATGGCCATCATTGGGAATTTGTGTACTGTTATTTGAAACCGGTACGAGTTTCCCAGTTAATTTAAATAAATGCATTTGAGATGCAGGATAATTGGATAACTAATAGTAACCATTGCTTGATATAAAAGTAGGGGGGACGGTGGCTCAGTTGGTAGAGGTGCAGGCTGCAAGCCGAGAGGTCCTCGGTTCGAATCCCACCTGCGGCAACCGCGTTGTGTCCTTGGGCAAGACACTTCACCCCGATTGCCTACATGGGGGCACGATGACGCTGTGTACTGAGGCGTACTGCACGTCGATGGTGCGCATGTCTTCAACCAATCTAACCCTGTCTGTGCAGCGGTGCAGAGTTCATACGATGTTGGAGAGCTGACAGCTGCTCGTCGTTGCTCGGTGGTTCTCTCCGGGTACTCCGGCTTCCTCCACCCATAAAACTGTCACGGTCACGATTAGCCATTGTGCATAAGTATGTGACCTAAAACACCAATAAATAAATAAATAAATTGATATAAAAGTAACAGTTATAGTTGAAAATAAATGGCATATAGGCAGGTATGTGCGGTCGAATTGGTTAATAAAAACACGCAAACATTCGTTTTGTATTTCATTTTCAGATTTAAAAAAATATGTTTTATGGATGAACTGCCCGTTCAAATGGGTTGTGATAATTTTGAATATAATGGGGAAAAATTGCGATTCACGATTTTATTAGGCAGGTTGTGAAAAGATTTTTTTTTTTTGGTAAAATAAATCTCTGAAAGTTGGCACTTCGACATTTGATTTGTCACAGAGACGTTTCAACCCGAGACGTTTCACCCACGAGGCGTTTCGTGATTTTCGTCCTGTGTTATAATTTTCACGTTTCACTGAAAAAACAAACATTAAAACCCCACTTCATTTACGACCCAACACCCCTATGGTGAATAACCAATATATTTGCGAAATTTTGCGTGGTCCACCAGGCGTTTGTGTGGTTGTCAAATTACCACAAACAACCTCTCGGAGAGAAAATAAAAAGAAAAAAAAAAACCCGCCCGCCCGCATGCTTTTTTGGAAAAAATGGCCTGAGAAACAGACAATCAACTTTGTATGGCCTTATAGAAACTTTTCTATGCTTTCTCTGTACAAAGTCAGTATCATAACAAGGCCAGGTGGTTTTATGAATCCACTTTTATTTCAAATGAAGTTGCATTGGCAAAGTTTACTTTATTTCAGTTTTAACAAAATTTATATGTATAATTCATTGCTATTGGTATCGGTTTTCTAAACATTTATATTGTTTTTATAAAATGGTGTATTTCTTTCAAATTCTGCAAGTCTTTTCCACCAGGCAAATTAGAAAACCTCTTTTGTAGTGGGTCAACATTTTTGTACTAACAGCTTAGTCCTCGATACTCAGTGTTTGTTACTTATTTATAGTAAATATACCCAATCTGTGCAGAAGTTCCCCAAGGTATAGCATACAAATCTTAGTAGTGTGTGAGATCACTTTAGAACCAATATTTTCCAAATTGATGAGAGGAAAAAGATGCATCATCAGGAAAAACAGATTTTTGAGCCTCCAGCCCACCCACCCAAGCTTGCCTAGTGTATTGACAAATTTGCAGACCCCCACCCCAACCCTGGCACCATATTTTTGTTTGTTTGCAGGATAAGCATATGTTTCTAGAGGCATAGCTATTTTGTGTTTGTTAGCTCAACTTGACAAAGTCAAGCTGAGCTATTGCCATCACTTCTCGACCGTCGGCGTACGTACGTACGTACGTTAGTACGTTAGTATGTTAGTAAGTTAGTACGTACGTCCACAATTTCCTTTTTCACACCTCACAGGTCGCATTTATGATCAGATTACTTTGAAACTTGGCATGCTTGTTTGGGGTGACCTCTAGATGGGAGCTATCGATTTTCTTCATTTTCCGTCAAAAAATGTTGCTGCGGCCAACGTTCTTAGAACTTAGTTTAGTCAAACCACAATATTTCCCTTTGGCACACCATACAGGGCACATTTATGATTTGATTGCTTTGAAACCTGGTATGCTTATTTAGGGTGACCTCTAGATGGGAGCTATCGATTTTCTTCAATTTCCGGCAAAAAATGTTGCCATGGCCAACGTTCGAAGAACTAAGTTTAGTCAGACCTCCATATTTCCCTTTGGCACACCCTACAGGGCACATTTATGATCAGATTGCTTTGAAACCTGGTATGCTTGTTTGGGGAGACCTCTAGATGGGAGCTATCAATTTTCGTCAATTTCTGTCAAACAATGTTGCCGCGGCCAACGTTCTTAGAACTTAGTTTAGTCAGAAGACTCAATATTTCCCTTTGGCACACCCTACAGGGTACATTTATGATCGGATTGCTTTGAAACCTGGCATGCTTGTTTGGGGTGACCTCTAGATGGGAGCTATCGATTTTCTTCAATTTCTGTCAAAAAATGTTGCCGCGGCCAACGTTCTTAGAACTTAGTTTAGTCAAACCACAATATTTCCCTTTGGCACACCCTACAGGGCACATTTAAGATTTGATTGCTTTGAAACCTGGTATGCTTATTTATGGTGACCTCTAGATGGGAGCTATCGATTTTCTTCCATTTCCGTCAAAAAATGTTGCCACGGCCAACGTTCTTAGAATTTTATCTAGTCAGACCACAATATTTCCCTTTTGTACACCCTACAGGGCACATTTATGATCGGATTGCTTTGAAACCTGGCATGCTTGTTTGGGGAGGCCTCTAGATGGGAGCTATCGATTGTCTTCGGTTTCTGTCAAAAAATGTTGCCACTGGCAAAAAAAATGACATTGGTACCAATGATCTTCAATTTTGCCATTTCATTTATAACTTACCAAGTTCAAGTTTGTCAAGTTGAGCTGCAGTGTCATTGACACTTTCATTTTTTATGGAGCATAACTTAATATTTATTACTTTGCAATTTTCAGACAATGATGAATGCACAAATGGTCAACACCAGTGCAGCCAGAAATGCATAAATACAGTAGGAGGATATTTATGTAACTGCTATGATAACTTTGATCTGGATCCTTCAGACTTAAAAACTTGCATTGGTAAGTAGCTATGTTTCAGTTTGCATGGCACATCCCTAGTCTAAATACAGTGAAACCCTGTTAATGGAGGAGCTATTTTGCAAGTGGAATTTTCAGTTAACATCAGTATTCAGTTGACGGGAATATTGTCAATTTTCTATACTCTTGTGATAAACTGAGCATTTATTCTATTATATTTTGTTTTAAAGAGATCAAGGAGCTCTGTCAAACAAAATATAAAAGACCAAAGACCTGTTTATTGAATTTTATATATTTATTTTTAGGGTTTAATGAAACTTTCAACAGCCAGGGTCACCTCCTGTTGGACAGTTTTATGGATGGAGGAAGCCAGAGAGAACCACCAAGCAGTGGTGAGCAACTGCCAGACTCCCCAATGTACTAACTCTGCACACCCAAGGTAAGCATTGGTTGAAGACAAGTGCACCATCGATGTGCTGTACACCTGAACACACAGGGCTACCGTGGCCTCACATATGCAATGAGGATTAAGTGCCTTGCGCAAAAACATAACATAGTTATCCATGGTGGGGATTGGATCATGGACCTTTCGTTTTGAAGTGGAATGCTGTAACCATTGAACCACTGCACTCTCTGTTGATTGAATAAGTGTACCCACTTTGTCAGAGAGATTATTATTATACAATTTACTGGATTATTCAAGTAATCAGAATTTGGCCATATCCACTTACAGTGGTGATAAATTGGGTGAACTTTCTAATATTATGCTTAAATTCCCCTGACAGGTGATATGTAAAGAACCACCCCGCTCTGCCCCACCACCACCACCACCATCCCCCCAACCATCCCTCCCTCTTGTGTCATCACTCTGTATTCATGCTGTCTGGTGCCAGTGGTGCCAATTTTGCTACAATATTTAGCCCTTTACCTAACATGAAAAGCAGATGACACTTGCAAACAAAATGCTTGAATAACTAATTGGTGATTTTTGTGAATAGTGTTGGCCAGTTTGGGCCGTTACGTTGGGTAAAGGGTTAAAATACAGCATTTGGCACCAAAAATTAAATTTTGGTAGGTCTCAAAGGCTTTGCAGTTTATTAGCTCACCTGACTGAAAGTCAGGGTGTGCTATTCTGATCACTTTTCGTCCATTATGAAGGTGGTGTTTGGGTCTTTTTCTCCCAAACCACTGGCCACATTTTAATGAAATTTCACATGAGTAGTGGTTATATAGGAGCATTTGGGTTTTTCTTCAAATTGGGTTTTTGCTCATATTGAGGAGAGGTGGGGGCCAAAATGCCCCATATTTTTATACTATACCAATGACCCAGACTTAGCTGGTGCTAATCTTATTAATTCAGGGCCAAACACAAATTTTGCCCCCCAATCCCCAAAATTTGCATCAAAAACCGAAAATTAGATGTCCTATATATGGTCCTCCATACTTTTTCTCCACTGCGCATGTGCAGTGTCAAGGAGGTCTCGAAATTGGCGCCAAATGTCATTCTTTGTTTGGCCCTGAAAACAGTTACACCTCTCTGTTATTTGTGCTTCTAAATCTCAGTTTAAATGATACCAGACACATAATTATGAGAGAAATGGTGGATATATGAAGGAAATAGAAGGAGGAGAGGAAAAAAATAGTGCAAGAAAATGTTCAGGGCTGTAACTTATAATTATTTTACAAAATTATTTCATGTTGCTTATTTTCGAGGCATGGCCCTGTTGTCATTCTTGCTATGAATGTTCCATTGTTTGATCAGTGTTTCCTCTCTCCCTTTCCTTTATTCCCCCCTAGCTATTCTCCCATGCTTTTGGCATATTTTTTGTAATGTTTATTACTAAAATTTCTTGGGAGTTTTGGCTTGGTAACAGAATTATTTTCTGTTTTTTCCCCATGTTTACGTCCTCACCCCTGGGTGTATAGGCGTTTTGGTCTGCATCTACCATCTGATGTTCTACAGTTTCTTCTCTGGAAGCCTCTGTTTTGCATCAGATAGTGTTTAAATTGGTAACTGATTTCGGGCCATGGTTATCAGTGCCTGGAGTCATGTTTCCGGTTTGTTTACACTTTTTGTTTATGTTGACAATGGTTACTTCTGATAGTGATAACTTGTCTTCTGCTTAGTTTTCTTCATAGCAAGATACATTAATATTGTCCGTAAGTGTTACATTAATTTTTAAAAATGAAATAAAATTTTTGTCCACACTGGCATCCATTTGGGCTCAGGGTTCCCATTGGGAACTTGGGCTCTTCTGAAAATTTTTTTTTTTTTTAAATTTTTTTCTTTTTTCTTTTTGAATCATTTTTTCGTAATGATTGTAATGGATTATTTTATTATGTATCTTTGTTTGTAAGGTTTAGTGTGAGGACTATGAGTGTTTACTTTTTTCACAATGAAAGATTATTGTTCAAATTGTAATGGGAGGAAGTCTTCCTCTGATTCTCATGATCTCTGTATTAATTGTAGTCAATGTTCTCACACTAATCCTTGTTCAGTGTGTATCAATTGGGATGACAAACGTTGGAAACGTGTGTCATGGTATGTTGTTAGCGGGGAGAGGACCATGCCAGTCCTCTCTCTGCAAGGTCCCTCTAGTTTTTCACTCTCTTTTTCAGAGGAACAAGAACAGTGTGATGTTTCTGTGATGGCGTCCAGAAGAGTGCCTCCGTCGTCACAGTTTAATGAAGAGCTAGCGGCAAAAGTGCTCATGCAGATACGTCAATTACCTGGGAGTTCGCTAGTTCGATCGAAGGGTTTGACGTCCGCTAGCTCGCCCGGTGTCGCAACCATTCCCCAAATGGCTCAGCACCCGGGGTCGTCCGTTGCGGTCCAGGAAAGAGAGTCGGGTGTTGCGAGCACTATAAACCTACCACGTGCACACCCAGTGACGACGGAACAGAGGATAGTACGGAGGAAGCCTGATAGTCCGGTTCCTAGCTCGTCCAGGTCCACCCGGGCTGCGAGCGAGAGAGGTCCCTCTCTCGTACAACAACATCTGGGCCACACGACTGCACCTTGGCTACGTGACCAGTGACATCCAGCCAGCATCGCCGACCAGGGATTCCATGGCGACCAGGTCACGCCATCTGGTAGCCACGGATACGAGGCCTTCAACATCCGGACGTTCGCAGAAAAGAGGTATACAAGATGCAATGTCCAGGGAGCTCCCGGCAGCAAAATCTCGTAAGACTGCAGCTCCTCAGGCCTCAGTAACGGACGTGCTATCACAGATAGCTCAAATCATCGCAGCATCCCAGCAGCCGGCAGAGCCTGTGTCGGAGCATGAATTCTCAGACGATGCTGGGTCGGTGTGTTCCGCCGCTGGATCAGGTGCAGACAACCGAGATGTGCAAGAGGTTCCGCAAGATGGCGAAAGGGATTCCGAGGAATTGGACTTTTCCCTTTCGAAACAACATAAGATTGCCGTGGAGTTCATCCGGCATTACCTTCCAGAGGTTGTTCCAGCGGACCAAAATGCTGTGCAGCCGGATAGAAGGCTTATAGCGCCATTGGACACCGATTTTTTCAGTCGGTTTAGGGACATTGTCCCGGAATTTCCGTCACAGTCAAGAAATGTCTCACAGACATTTGAATTATTGAATGACGCTATAGCAAAACTTGCTAACAAATCGGGCAAGTCAGCCTTTTACCGGCATCGGCTCTTCTTCTGCCTTTCATCAATCCAAGAAATAAATTTGAAACGGCCGGACAGGACATACAGAGAGTTCCTCTGCGTCTAGACGACCAGGCAGAAGACCTTGAATTATCCATGCCGTCATCTATGTCTATTCCTTCGACAATGTTGGAAACGGCAATATCGTCTAACAGAGCTAATTTAGACGCACTTTCATACGCAGATCACCTTACCAGGGCGTTGTCATTACGTCGAGAGGGACAAGAATTCCAAGATGTACAAACGTCCTTAAGAGTTCTGTCCAGGGCCATAGCATTCTCCACGTATAACTCCACCTTTTCACTGGCAAATCTGGAGTTAGTTAGACGTGACGGGGCCCTAGCTACTTCCACGTGAGTGGACAGTAAGGTGAAAAACTCTACAGAGTCGCTCCAGTCTCCGGAGAGCTTCTCTTCGATGGCAAGCTTTCGGCTATTTATGAACAATTAACTAAGAAAGCTTCAGACTCTCTGTTATTTAAATCCGCTTCCAAAAAGTCGGAACCAGCGGAGAGGAGTAGGCCAAGCACTTCTGGGACAAGTGCGTTCAGGGGAAGTTCCTATAGAGGTTTGCACGCGTCCTCTAGGTCGTATTCGAGAGACCGTCAAGGCAGCGACTCGAATAGGGGCCGTAACACTGGCCGAAACAACCGGTCAGACACCTCTAGGCCGACGGGGCAAGGTGCGGGCCGTGGAGGACGTGGTTTCTCCTACCGCAAGCCTCGCAGATCCAGGAGGTGATGGTGTAAACCTCTGTCGCATTCCAGTGGGCGGAAGGCTGTCGAGTTTCTTAAACAATTGGGAATTAATTACGGAGGACCCTTGGGTTTGAGGGGTTATATCGGAAGATCCGAAACTGTCCTTCAAAGGAAAACCTCCGTTAACTCAAAGTCCAAGATGGACTCAGCTTCCGTCAAATCAACAGAAAAGAGACGCTCTTTTATCAGAAGTCCAGTCTCTTTTAATGAAGAATGCGATAGAGGTCATAGAAAACCAGGAATCTCCAGGTTTCTACAGCCATCTCTTTCTGGTTCCGAAACCAGACGGCTCATTCCGTTCAGTGATAGACTTGAGCTGGATAAACAAGTTGATCGTGGCTCCAAAATTTTATATGGAGACCATTCAATCGGTCAGAGCGAGCATTCGAGTGAACGACTATGCTGCGAGCATAGATCTCAAGGATACGCACTTTCACGTCATGGTACATCCGGCGTTCAGAAAGTATCTTCGCTTCACTGTCTTAGGAGTCATATATCAGTTCCGAGCGATGTGCTTCGGTCTGAATCTAGCGCCCTGGGCTTTCACTTGAGTAATGAACTCGGTAATGACTCATATCCGAGCTCATTCGTCAGCCTACCTGGACGATATTCTTCAGAGGTACGGCAACGGGTTAACGCTTCAGACCGATACGCAGAATCTGCGTCTATTGCTCCGACGTCTCGGTTTCATAGTAAATGAGAAGTCGGATCTGGTGCCGTCCAAGTCATTCACCCACCTGGGGATGAGCTTCGAGACGCACAACAATCTTGTTCGTCTGCCGTTAACCAGAGCGAAGTTAGTCAGTTGTTACGCTCGCTATTGTCTTCACTCAGACAAAGTTACAGCGAGAGAATTCATGAGACTGATAGGTCTGTGCGGAGCTGCTGCGGATCTCATTCCAGTGGGGCGGCTTTGCACTCGGTCCTCTCCAAATCTTTCTGACTCAGAATTGGAGGGTGAAGATTCATTCACTCGATACGGACATACTCTTGTTAAACCAAGTGAAACAAGAGATTCAGTCTTGGGCAGATATTCAGTGGTTAACTCAGGGAGTTCCACTGCAATTACCGGATCCGAGTTTTACCATTATGATGCCAGTCAAACAGGTTGGGGCACGACGCTGAGCCCATCGGATTTGAAGTGCCAGGGTCTTTGGGATCCGCAGTTTTTAAGCAAGCACATAAACATCAAGGAAATGATGTCAATTTGGCTTGCGTTACGTCATTGGATAGACAGTATTCAGAATGCACATGTGCAAATTCTATCCGACAGTACGACGGTAGTAGCGTATATTCGGAATCAGGGAGGCACTCATTCCATTCGGTTGTTCAATCTAACGGAAAGAATCCTTCTGTTTGTACTAGAACATCAGATTCTCCTATCGGTCCGTCATATTCCGGGTCGTCTGAACGTTTTAGCAGACACCCTTTCACAGAGGGGTCGCCTGTTGCCGTCAGAATGGACTCTCAACATGCAGGTATCCAATCAGATTTGCTACCAATGGGAACGGCCAATGATAGACTTATTTGCGACACATCTCAACAATCAGTTGCAGACGTATGTATCTCTGTGTCCAGATCCTCGAGCGTTTGCAGTAGACGTTCTATAAATCTCGTGGAATGGAATAATAGGATATGCATATCCTCCAGCGCCGTTGATTCAGCAGATATTGCTCAAGATAAAACAATTGCAATGCAAGATTTTGTTGGTAGCATCTGTCTCCACAGAGACCATGGATAAATCTACTCAGGTGTCTGTTGTGGGACATGCCGCGGAAGCTTTCTCCACGGGAGGATCTTCTTTCGCAGGGGAAATTATGCATTCTCCATCACAACCCGCAAGTTCTCAACCTTCACGTATTTCTTTTCAACCTACTCACAATTGTTTACGATTGGCTGTAACATAAGTGCAAGCCCTACTTCGGAACTAACTCAAGCTTTTAGAAACTTTTCCAAACAAGTTGGAAAAGTACTAGAGTGCAAAAGCACGAAAAAGATCGAAAAAAGGGTCGAGCGAGACCAGCGCTTGAAATTACAGGTACTCTCTCTGTACACCTCTTGCATTTACCGAGCGCATGCGCAACAACCGTGACATCAATTCCTTTTATTTCCGCCATTTGTACATGGTCGGAAATTTTTGTGACTCGTGCTACTTTTGCTGTTTTTTCTTCATGAACAACTTATTAAATGTGTTTTTCTACATTATTAGTGTGCAAGTGGATTGTATCCTTTTGTCAAGCTATCAAAATTATTATTGATTCATGTTAATTTTTATCATTATTGCTTGTTTCTTCACACTTCATCTTGTTTTTCCCCCACGTGTGAACACGACCTTTGTGCTGTTTTCCGTCGGCAGGAAGCTTGATTACATTATTTTCATTAATATAATGCCAAAGACTATTCCTTGTACCTCTTGCTTGCAAGTGAAGCATGTGGACGACTCTCATTCCACATGTGTCACTTGCAACAATTGCACTCAGGCCCAATCATGTGGTATTTGTGGGGTTTGGTCCTCTAAATTCTGGGCTTCTGTTAACAAGGTGGTTCTGTCCAGAGCTAGAACCCCTCGTTCTCGGGGTAAGGGTAGCCATGCCGTAGCAGACATTTCTGCTGGTGCACGTGGTGACTTTGTCACACAGGATTCTGATCTGTCTTCTGTGGCGAGTTCCTCTGCAACTGTTGACGGTGCTAGTTCAGTGATACCTGACGGGGAGCCTGTGGTCTCTTTTTCTTCTGATGTCACTCTTGAGGTGTCTGTTTTCGTAGAGAGCTTCTCCGAGGTCAGCTTGGTGACCCTCTCCGATCTGCCTCCTACACCGTCGACTGTTGCTGAGGAAGTTGTTACTCCAGATCCTATTCTGTCTGATGGTGGCTCTTCCATCTCCTCTGGGGATGGTCTACAGTCTCGGGGGACCGAGGCTGTATCTGCTGGTGTGTCTGTGTGCTCTCAGCCTCCCCTAGCCTCGCGGCGGGGCTGTGCGGGTTTGCTGTCTGCTCCGTCTCATCTGGCTAGGTTTGCTCCTAGTTGGTTGAGCCGGTCGGTCGCTTCGGCAGCGATTCCTCGCCCCTCGAGTGAATCGTTTATTGTCCCTCCTTCCCCAGCTAGTGTGCCGCCTAGCAGGATGGTGTTGGGACGTTGGCATCCAGGGCCTGCTGTTCGGCAGCGGTCAGTGACAGACCCTGTTAGCTGTCACTCTCGGAACCTTCCTCTGGTGATTCCTCACTGTGTTCCGAGGCTGGGTGTCGATCGATGCTTGCTGTCGGTCTCAGAGGATGGGCAGTTGGGGCCGTCTGCCATGCAGAGGCCATTGACAGGTTCCTGTCATTCTTGGGACAATCCTCCGGTGTCTTCTCACCGTGTCCTAGGTCCAGCTACCGTTCCACGTGCGCCGTCGGTCTCTTTAGAGGATTTGCAGGCAGGACCTTCTGTTTCGCAGAGGTCAGTGATGGCCCCTGGGCATCACAATCGGGACTATCCTCCAGTGTCTTCTCACCGTATCCCTATTCTGTCTGCCGATCGACGTCGATCTCTTCTAAGGGTCCATTGGGAGGACACTCCGTCGGGCGATGCTGCTGCGACGGATTCTCAGGGTGACCTGCATCAGGCCGTTTTGGCGCTCACCCGGTTGCTTTCTGGCAACCCTCAAGTTGGCCTCCCTGTGCCTCCTGAGGCACAACCTCCTTTGGTCGGTCGCCGAGATGTCTCGCCTGCCCCTTGGATACTGCACAGTATTCACAGGAGGTTTCTGCTGGTAGGCCCGAGTTGGGCTACGTCTCCTCTGCTACGGAGGATGACAAGAGGATGACGAGTATCTTGAAGGTGATGCCCCCCCCCCCCCCCCCCCCGCCTCAGTCTTGGGGCAGGCTTTGGATTTCGTCTTTGGCTTATTGCCAGACGTTCAACCTTCTGCCCAGCCTTCTGTGACCGTCCGGCCGCGGTCCACTGTGGAGCGCCGTAACCCTGTTGAGCCTTCTAGCTCCGGGGCTTTGCGTCCTCTGCAATCGGCTCAGGTTGTTGAGTCCTTCCAGGGCTTACACGCCAAAATGCGTTCTAAGGCCCTCAAGGGTTCCTTCTTTTCTAGAGCTGATGCCTTCTGCCTCCATCACGGTTTCGTGTTTACAATTCCGTCTGTTTACCAGTCTTCCAAGGGATGACTACTGTGGATGAGGATTCTTCTTCCCTCGGGTTAACTAAGCCTAAGTCGGCAGTTCTCCCGATGTTGGTAGTTGAATCTATGGTGGGCCTGTCCCGAGAGATGCTGGGTATGTTATCTCTCGCGGACCATGTCGTCGCTGCCCTGGCTGAATATTATCCATCAGGGGAGTTTGATGACACTCAGGTGCCTTTTCGTGTTTTGTCACAGGCTCTTATGAACTTGACACATGCTCACGCCTGTAACACAGCTAATTTGGAGCTGGCACGCCGGGATGCAGTATTGGATTCTTCTTCATCCCTTCCTTCTGAGCAACGTGCTGTTCTGAGGTCTGCCTCTTTGGTGGGACCTCAGTTGTTCCATGGTTCCGTAGAAGCTGTTCGTGGCGAAGTTCTTCATCATTTGAAGGACCAGCTTTTGCTGCGACAGCTTGACCAACCTGTTGCTGCGGGTGGTGGTCATTCCAGGCCCGCCAAGCGTGCTGCTGCATCTGCCTCGTCGGCTCCTTCGGCTCCGTCTGCACCTTCTGCACATAAGAAGTGCTGACGAGGCCAGGCTCGCTGGCAGCCTCAGGCAGGAAAGTCTCAGGACTCTGTCACTTCCCGAGGTGGTGGTTTCTCCTCGTCGAGGCCGCAAGTGAAGGTTCTCACCTCGATTCGCCTCCAGTTGGGGGAAGGCTTCGCTGTTTTACGACCGTTGGACAGAGATAACGTCGGATCCATGGGTCCTCGACGTCATTCATTCCGGTCTGCGACTGTCCTTCCATCGGCACCCCAGTTTATCTCAGGTGCTCCTCCCAACTCAGGTCCCTTCCGATTCTCTGCGTCGGGACCTTCTGGTGCAGGAGATCGACAATCTCCTCTCCAAAGGGGCGATCGAGGTGGTCAGGAACACCCTTTCACCGGGGTTTTACTCAAGACTTTTCTTGGTGCTGAAGAAAAACGGCCAATATCGTCCTGTCATCGATCTGAGTATCCTGAACGAGTACATGATAGCTCCTCGTTTCAGTATGGAGACTTTCCGGTCGGTTCGACGTTCAGTTCATCAGGGCGATTTTGCTGCCAGTATCGACCTGAAGGATGCCTACTTCCATGTACCCATTCATCTGGCGTCACGGAAATACCTTCGGTTCTCGTTTCGGGATCGAGTTTATCAATTCAGAGCTCTCCCGTTCGGTTTGAACCAGGCTTCTTGGGCCTTCACCCGACTGATGTCACATGTGCTTGCTTTCCACCGCACTCAGTTGGCTGTGACTTCGTCAGCCTACCTAGACGACATCCTCCAACGGCACCTCGATGCTGCTGTTCTGGAGTTCGATGTCCGGCAGTTTCTTTGCCTGCTAGCGTCGCTGGGTTTCAGAGTCAATCGCGAGAAGTCGGATCTCCTTCCTTCTCAGCGATTCCGTCATTTGGGGATGGTTTTCAACACTCTTCACAATGCAGTGTCGGTCCCCCAGGCTCGGGCAAAGATTCTTTCTGCCTTGACTCGGAACCTGCTTCAATCTTCCTCGGTCTCGGCCAGGACTTTCCTTTGGATGCTGGGCCTTTGCGGTTCGGTGACAGATCTCATTCCGCTCGGTCGCTTGTTTGTCCGACCTCTCCAACACTTCCTGTTGGATCATTGGCGTCCGAATGTAGATCCGCTGGACCTGGAACTCACTATTCCTCGGCCTCTGCTTTGTCACCTCCACCCTTGGGCCCTGTATTCCCTGGCTGATATAGGGTGTTCCGTTGGATCTTCCTTTGGCCGATCGCATCCTTACTGCGGATGCCAGCGATCGGGGCTGGGGTGCGACGTTGGATCCTCTCGGTCTGTCCACTCATGGCGAGTGGGACAGCGAGCAGGTGGGCCTTCATATCAACCAGAAGGAGCTCCTTGCTCTTCTGTTGAGTTTTTGGCTTTGGATCCCTCATCTGTCGGACCATACTGTCCTACTTCTTTCGGACAATTCGACAGTAGTGGCCTACATACGGAATGAAGGAGGCACACATTCGATTCCCATGTATCGGCTGTCTCGGGATCTTCTTCTGTTGGCGCGGGATGTGAACGCTCGGGTGTCCATTCGACACATTCCCGGGCGTCTCAACGTCCTAGCAGAACCGACGCGACAGTGTCCTTCCAACCGAATGGATGCTACATCGGTCGGTGTTTCAGGCAATTTGCGAGCAGTGGGGCCGTCCTCAGGTTGACCTTTTTGCTACTCGCTGGAATCATCAGGTAGAGACCTTTGTCTCCCCTTGGCCAGATCCTCTGGCATTTGCAGTAGACGCTCTGTCTCTGGCCTGGACAGGTTGGATCAGCTATGCCTTTGCTCCTGCACCGATTCTTCCTCAGGTATTAGCGAAGATTCGTGCTTGCAGTTGCAGGATCATTCTGATCGCACCCCTGTCTCCACAGAGGGTGTGGATCAATCTGCTGCGGCCTCTATTGGCCGATCGACCGATTCGTCTACCTCTACGTTGCGATCTTCTTTCCCAGGGTCGTCCCAGGAAGTATCACAACAGCCTGGCGAGCCTGTCCCTTCACGCCTGTCTTTTATCAGGTCCAGTCTCCGACGTAGAGGTTTTTCGCAACGATCAGTGGAGTGCATTTCTGCATCGCGGCGACATTCCAC
This sequence comes from Pictodentalium vernedei, assembly GCA_031216915.1. Lineage (NCBI taxonomy): Eukaryota > Metazoa > Mollusca > Scaphopoda > Dentaliida > Dentaliidae > Pictodentalium > Pictodentalium vernedei. Next base: position 310,566,386 of record CM062289.1, read on the forward strand.
TGGCATGACTTATGCTGCCAAGTGGAAGGTTTTCTGTCGCTGGTGTGCAGATCACGATGTGAGTTACCGTGATCCGTCAATCGCTCAAATTGCGGATTTTCTGGTTTTTCTTTTTGACTCTAAGGGCCTCCAGCCTATTACGATTAAGGGCTATCAGTCTATGCTGTCTGATACTTTCTTTTATGTGGGAAAGCGGTGCATCGGTCATAATCTTTTTCTCTCCAAACTCATTCAGCACTTTTCTTTGAAGAGGCCTCGAGTTTTGCATCTTACACCAAAGTGGAACTTGGCATGGGTGTTGCACTGTTTGGAGGGGGCGCCATTCGAGCCTTTATCTGAGACCAATATGCGTTTTCGAACCTATAAGATGGCTTTTCTTCTAGCGTTTGCTTCTGCTCGACGAGACAGTGAGCTTCATGCGCTATCTGTTGATTCTGCCTTCTTCCGAAATGAGGCTAACAGTGTCTCCTTCACTACTGATTGCTCTTTTCTGGCTAAGAATCAACTTCCTGATTCAGTACCTCCTCCCATCTACATTCGAGCTCTCCCTGCTGTCGATGGCCGGAGGCCTCTTCTTTGTCCTGTTCGTGCGATCAAGACTTACATTACTCGCACTCAGTTCATTAGGAAGGGTCAGAAGAGATTCTTTCTGTCTCTCATTCCTAAGAGGCAGTCTATCTCTTCCCATTCTATTTCCAGGTGGATCTGTCTTGCAATCAAGCTGGCTTATTCCCGCTTGTCTGCGTCGGATCTTGTTTCGAACCAGTTTAATGCTCATGAGGTTCGTGCCATTTCTACATCCTGGGCGTTCTCCAATTCTGTTTCGCTCCGGGATGTTATGAATGCAGCTTACTGGAGGAATGCTTCTACCTTCTCCTCCTTTTATCTCTGCCACCTTCAGCAGCAATCTGAGGACCTTTATTCTTTAGGCCCTCTCGTTGCTGCTCAGGTTGTTGTGCACCCTCGTTAAAATTGTTTTATCGAGGTTGTGTTTCGCTCAGCCTTGTTCTTTTCAGGTGCCTTCTATCTATCTTCATTACAGGTTTCGCTATTGTTCTCTGCCCTCTTTGCTTTTCTTTCTGCTACTCTTGTTGGTATTGGTTATGTGATTCACCTCCTTCTATTGTTTATTCAGCCAATTGTAAACAATTGTGAGTAGGTTGAAAAGAAATTAAAATTTTTTAGTAAATTTTGTTTCTTAACATACCTACCACAATTGTTTACCGGAGGCCACCCTCCTTGGGGATATCTTTGATATCGATGCCTCCCTGCTAAATCACAAACTTCTCGTTGGCGGAAATACGGAATTGACATTACGGTTGTTGCGCATGCGCTCGGTAAACGCAAGAGGTGTGCAGAGAGAGTACCTGTAATTTCGAGCGCTGGTCTCGCTCGACCCTTTTTCCGATCTTTTTCATGCTTTTGCACTCTAGTACTTTTCCAACTCGTTTGGAAAAGTTTCTAAAAGCTTGAGTTAGTTCCGAAGTAGGGCTTGCACTTATGTTACAGCCAATTGTAAACAATTGTGGTAGGTATGCTAAGAAACAAAATTTACTAAAAAATTTTAATTTCCGTTGTGCGGTCCTTCTTGCACGGAAAGCATTTTACAGGACGAGCAGTGGACGCGATTTCTAACTGCAGGAGGACCTCCTCTTTGCTAAGTTATGTGGCTAAGTGGAAGGTTTTTCGTCAGTGGTGTGGGGATCATGCAGTAGATATTTATGATCCTTCCATTCCAGGCATTGCAAATTTTCTAGTCTACTTGTTTGATGAGATCAAACTGCAGCCTGTCACCATTAAGGGTTATAGGTCTATGCTTTCCGATACCTATGCACATCACGATAGCTTAAGGATCGGATCTGATATCTCTTTATCTAAATTAGTTAGAAACTTTTCGATAAATAGACCTAGAACCCTTAGATTAATTCCTAAGTGGAATTTGGCTTGGGTTCTTCTTAAGCTAAAAGAAGTGCCATTTGGGCCTCTTGACACAGTGGACTTCAAATTCTTATCTTATAAGACAGCTTTTCTCTTAGCCATCTCTTCGGCTAGAAGAGTTAGTGAGCTTCATGCACTATCTGTGGTTGATTCTCATTACTGTAGTGTCAGTAATACTATTACCTTTACTACCAATATTGGATTTTTGGCTAAGAATCAGGCTCCTAATAAGTATCCGGAACCTATTGTTATTAAGCCCATTCCGTCTACTGACGGGCGTAGGCCTTTACTCTGTCCTGTTAGAGCAATACGTATTTACAAACGTAGGTCTGAGTTCATTAGAAAGGGACGTAAGCTTTTCTTTCTATCCTTGATGCCTAATAGAAAGGACATTATGGTCCATTCTGTTGCTAGATGGATTCAATTAACTATCCGTACTGCTTATGAAAAATTATCTTCTACTCAGCAGTCTGCGCTCAAGATTTCAGCTCATGAAGTAAGAGCTCTGTCTACGTCTTGGGCCTATGTTAATAGTGTTGCTATTACTGATTTAATGAAGGCTGCGTATTGGTCTCACTCTTCCATGTTCACAAATTTTTATCTCAGAAATATTGAGTCCATTTCTGGAGACCTCCATTGTTTAGGTCCGTTATCAGTTGCTCAGAGATATCGTCCACTAAACAGTTGCAACTGGGGGGGGGGGGGGGGGGGGGGGGGGGGGGGGGTAGGGGGGGAGGCGGGTGTTCCCTTAGGTCACCTGCATTATAGTGAAAAGCAAGGGAATACCTCCCCTGGAGTCAGTAATTCTGAGTCGGTACCGGGATGGTTTTAAAGTGTAAAGCTAATGTTTGTTCATTCATGTAATATTTTTAAAGTGTAGCTCGGTGTGAAGCATTTGTATATGTCACATGTCAAACGGGTGTTAATATACAATCCTCGGACACTTTTAATGAGTATAAAGAGTCTCATTTCTCTGGACTTCCTTTATTTATTGGCTTACCTTTAAAAATATTAGTATAAAGGGTTATACTGGATGTTAATAGAGATCATTGATGTTATTGTGCTCAATTACAGAATGGTGTTGTGTCTTTCTTCTTTGATATAAATAAGAAAGATACATGTAAAGCCTAGCTCTCCTTTTCTCCTTGAGGGGATTATTCTGTCACATGTAATTGAACCTATTGGATTTTCCTTTATGTCCTAGGCCCTCCAACCTTTTTACTATTCAGCAAAGTCTGGGTCATTGGTACAGTATAAAAATGTTAAAAAATTTATAGTAATTTATATATTTTTTTATACTTACCAATGACCCAGATGGGGATGGCCCTCCCATGAGTTGGGAACTGATACCTCCCCGCTGAGTACATAACGCTTACCAGGCACTGGTTGTAAGAATGACATTTGGCGCCAATTTCGAGACCTCTTTGACACTGCGCATGTGCAGTGGAGAAAAAGTATGGAAGACCATATAGGACATCTAATTTTCGGTTTTTGATGCAAATTCTGGGGATGGGGGGGGGGGGGGGGGGGCAAAACTTGTGTTTGGCCCTGAATTAATAAGATTAGCACCAGCTAAGTCTGGGTCATTGGTAAGTATAAAAAATATATAAATTACTATAAATTTTTTAACTTTTTAAAAAATCTTCTCATGAACCATCTGAAGCAGAGACTTGATGTTTGGTACACAGCTTCCTTTTGAGGTCTAAACTCAAATTTGTTCACAAGAAGTTTAAGGGGCAACATCTGCAGCTGTTATGGGGTTGGGGGGGGGGGGGGGGGGGGGGGGCTCTAGAATTTTTATCCCGCCCGAAATTTCTATTTTCGAAACCGAGAGGCCGTTTTGAACCAAATTTGATATGAAGTATTAATGGGTCATAAGTATTTAAGTTATGCAAAAAGATTTTTTCTAAATGCCCGTGGGAACCACAGGAGCTAAATCAAACGCCCATATCTCCAAAACTTCACGGCACCGAGAATTCTTATTCGGTGTGAAGCTTCCTTAGGACCAACAGAATGGAATGGTCAAAAAAATTGCTATCGTATTTTATCATAGGGTACTTTTTCGGGACTTTGAAAAAATGCTGAGTCAGCATTTTTTAACACTGTTGGTTTTGGGAAAACATTTAAGACTCTTCTTCTCCCAACCCACTGCTCCAAAAGCTTTCAGATTTCATATATCACATCTTTGGAAGATTGTTTCACATCTTTGTTGAAATCAAATCCCTGGGTCCATATTTGGGCTCTCTATGGGAGCCCAAATGTTTAAATTAGTGCAGTATGAGGAATATTCTTTAAAAATCTTCTTCTTCAGATCCACCATTCAGAATCTTTTGATATTTGGTATGCAGCATCCTTGGGGAGGGGGAGGAGGGGGGGGGTGTAAGATTCAAGTTTGTTCAAGTCAAGTCTCTGGGTTCACATTTGAGCTCCCTTTGGGAGCCTGAATTATAACTAAAAATCTTCTTGTTCAGATCCAGCTGTCAGAATGTTTTGATATTTGGTATACAGCATCCTTAGGGAGGTGTGATTCACATTTGTTCAAGCCAAGTCTCTGAATTCCTATTTGGGCTCCCAGTGGGAGACCGAATTGTAACTTAATTCAAAAAAAGGAACATTCTTTGAAAATTTTCTTCTTCACATCCACCAGTAAGAATTATTTGATATTTGGTATATACTATTGTTAGGGAGGTGAGATTCAAATTTGTTAAAGCCAAGTCCCTGGGTTGATATTTGGGCTCACTGTGGGAACCCGAATTATAACTTAGTTCAGTATGAGGAACAGTCTTTAAAAATCCTCTTCTTCACATCCACCAGTCAGTATCTATTGATATTTGGTATACAGTATCCTAAGGGAGGTGAGATTCAAATTTGTTAAAGCCAAGGCTATCAGTTCTTATTTGGGCTCCCTATGGGAGCCCAAATTACAGCTTAGTTCAATATGAGGAATATTCTTTAAAACTCTTTTTCTTTAGATTCAGTAGTCAGAATCTTTTGATATTTGGTATACAGCATCCTTGGGAAGGTGAGATTCAAGTTTGTTTAAGCCAAGTCCCTGGATTCATATTTCAGCTTCCTCTGGGATCCCGAATTACAACTTAGTTCAATATGAGGAATATTTTTTGAAAATAATTTTTTTCAGATCCACCAGTCAGAATGTTTTGATATTTGGTATATGGTTTTCTTAAAGGGGAAGATGTAAGTTTGTTCAAATCAGGACACTTGGTTGTTAGTTTTCAGTGTCAGGTGAGCACTCTCAGGCCCCTTGGGGCCTCTTGTTATTCTAGTGTACCGTTTCCATAAAATTATAGGTAACATGTTTAATCATGGCCAGCTTTGTTCTGTGTCACCTGAATTAACAGTGTATCCATTTAATCTGGTTCTTTTAAAAACATTTATTTGTTGCTTAATCTTTTTTGTCTTGCTCAGTCTTTTATATAAGTCTTCTGGAAGATAATAAATTATTTGCTACTACATATATAGTTTATTTGGAGTGAATAAACAGTGATTAAATAATAAACATGAAATTAGGTTGTAAATGTTAATAATAGCCTTTTTAGTTAATTTATTTATTGTTATCTGCAATACTTTAGCACTAAAGGAATGACACATGGTTAATTTGTTCGCATTTACAACTGGATTCCATTTGGCATCAAAATCTTTCATTTGGCACCAAAAACTTCATTTGGAATCAAAGAAAAATTCCACTTGGCACCAAACATTTCAGGCCAGCTGCCACTGCTGCTTATATTGTATGTACTGTGGTTGTGTAAGTCTATAAACATGGGGAATTCAGTGGTTGTCAGAATAATTTTTCAGTAGATCATAAGAGTTTTTATTCAACTAACAAAAGTTTACTCAATAACCTATATGCATTTAACAGGTCAAATTTATTCTGAAGGTATGGTAAATAGTTTGGGTGTTTGGAAGTTATATGCAATTAATAAGGTCATTCAGTTAACTAGTTGGGCGCTAGAAGCCACTATCATGGCTTTCAAAAAAATGAGGGTACCAGAGCAAAACCCGATATTGTCCTCATGTTTCATATTCAGTCAAACACAAATAGTATTTTGTTCATATAAATTTGTTTTATTACAACTTATTGGAGAGTACCTGTGGGCACTCTCCAATAATTTGTAATAAAACAATTTTGAATAATAAATTAAGATCACCAAAAATACTCTAGCCCTTAGCCAGTTAAGAGATATCCGATGAAGTGTTCTCCACTGTATTGCAAATGTGGTCTAATTACCGAGACACATGTAAGTAATACATTATGGAGTTCTCAATTTAATACTGTTGCTCTTCTGTCTTTTAGCTCGGGTAAACTGTACAATTGCAACCTGTACTCAGAACTGCAGAGTTGACAATGGAACTGATGTCTGTTTTTGTGATAAAGTATTTTGTTCATATAAATTTGTTTTATTACAGCTTATTGGAGAGTGCCTGTGGGCACTCTCCAATAATTTGTAATAAAACAATTTTGAATAATAAATTAAGATCACCAAAAATACTCTAGCCCTTAGCCAGTTAAGAGATATCCAATGAAGTGTTTTCCACTGTATTGCAAATGTGGTCTAATTACCGAGACACATGTAAGTAATACATTATGGAGTTCTCCATTTAATACTGTTGCTCTTCTGTCTTTTAGCTCGGGTAAACTGTACAATTACAACCTGTACTCAGAACTGCAGAGTTGACAGTGGAACTGATGTTTGTTTTTGTGATAAAGGATACAATCTGGACACTTCTGATAATACAACATGTACAGGTAAAAATTATCAAATACTGTTGATGAGGATGATCTCTATACACAAAAAAATATCATTAAAGAAATTTATATTTATTTTTTTATTGGTGTTTAAGGTCACATACTTATGCACAATGACTAATCGTGACCGTGACAGTTTTACGAGTGGAGGAAGCCGGAGTACCCGGAGAGAACTACCGAGCATCGACGAGCAACTGTCAGCTCCTCAACATTCTAACTCTGTTTAAGCTCTGCTCAAGTAAGGTTACAGCGGTTGAAGACATGTGAACCATCGACTTGAAGTATGCCTTAGTACATGGTGTCATCGTGCCCCTATGTAGGATAGAAGTCAAACCCCCTTTCTAGCTTGAAAATCAGCATATTTTTTGTCAGCCTTCCATACTAACACATATGTAGACTGTGATGACGGGGCTGATTCTGATAGAAAATTACCAATTTAGCAGTGTCCACCAATCATTTGCCATTGGGAAATTTTAAAATGTCAAAAGACATAAAAAGATAACCAAACCTAGTGGATCTGGAGCCAAAATAGCTGACATAAAAACCTTGGCCTATTGAATGTTTTTAAGGAGTCATCTCCCTTGCTATCACTTTTCCTCAGCTGTCAGCTGTCTTGGTTAATCTTAAAATTTCACATGTTGAACTGGTTGAGTGCTAGAAACCACTATCAGGGCTTTCCAAAAAAATGAGGGTACCAGACCAAAAGTCAATGTATTCCTTGCTTATGTTTCATATTCAGTCAAATGCAAATAATGTTTTGTTTATAAAAAATATGTTCTATTATAAATTATTGGAGTGTGCCTGTGGGCACTCTCAAATAATTTGTAATAAAACAAATTTTGAATAAATTCAAACCACCAAAATTAATCTAGCCCTCAACCAGTTAAAAAATTATTTTGTTTCGGATGGTCTCATATTTTTGGTGGAAAGTGACATGTACTTCATATGAGGATTTATTTGTCTATAATGCAGCATGCTCTTACAGTCAGCTTTTTCAGACATTTTAGAAGAGATCAAGATTTTACTGGAAATATGATTTCTAAATGCTGCTTATTAACCCTCAAGTCTCCATACAGTCACAAACAACCCCCTTATATTGCCCTGAAAAAGTTGTACACACAACCAACAATAATGTAGAAACACTGTCAAACCACCTGCAGCTTTGTACATGTATATGCAGCAGTTATTAACATAGAATTAATCTGAGGACTATGGTTTAACAGTGTTAACAGCAACATTTTAAGTGACCTAATTTCCCAAAATGATTTGTACTTTCAATATTATAAAATGTTGGCTTTGTCTCCATATCAGATGGACGAGCAATAGTTCCCTTATTAACCTACCTGATAACCACATCCTGGAATCATTAAAACCCCAAATTATCTGATCATTGTTAAGTATCCTCAAGGCTATGCTTTGGGAGACTTTTAGATTTGATACATTGTCCAATGGGAAATTGGGAGGAAAAAATTGATGTTATTAACCCTTTAAAACCTATTTCTGACTTCGGCAAGTACAGGTGTTTCAACCCACAGTATATGTGTCAACTGGCCAGTTAAATTCAAAGTTTTCTAGCAGTGGTTTCTAGTCCTGCCTTGGCTGCCTTTATAGACAGCTAATACTTGGCTAGAACCCAGTGCAATGCCCTAGGAGAGTATTTTCATGAACTGTTTCATAAAATTAAGTTTTCTTCTATACAGTGCCAATTGTCATAGTGAAATTTGGTGATGGTAGACTCCCTGTCTGAATAGCTCTCCGGGAAGCAAAGGTGTGTGTACAAAAGAACCATCCTGCAAATGCATGTCAAGGTTGAGCAAACATGAGTCAGACCCAAATTTCTGAAGAAAGTCATGGTTCTGAAGATTATCCCTATTCTGGTGAAAGAGTATTGCTGTGTCCTGTTTACAATATCTGCAAGCAGCATTGAAAGAGTTAATACCAATAAATATCTTTTCTTGATTTCTGATACTCTTTCCCAAATATACACTGTCAAATTTAAATACTTTCATCTCGATATTGAAGATAATTGTTAATCTTCAAATTATTTTGTTTCAGACATTAATGAATGTAGTGTGTTGTCACCATGTAATCAAGTGTGTTCCAACACAAATGGATCATATGTGTGCAGCTGTTCAAGTGGATATAAGTTACAGTCAGACGACGTTACCTGTTTGGGTAAGATAATCAACTGCTGGAAATGAAACAAATGTCGGGTCATCTGCCCACCATCAAAAACATTTTGAAAATTTCTTCAAATTGAATGGTGAATCTTGCCGAAGGTCATAACATTTCTCATGGATATCAATTCAATTGACTCTTGACAATTACCAGTAGTATTATTTTGATATACTGTGAAACCCTTTTAATTGAATAGGCCCTTTTGCCAGTGGACAATATTCAAATTAACAGGTGTATTCAATCACCTGGAATTTGGTCATGTTTTTACACTATAACCCAATGGCCCAGACTAGCTGGTGCTTAACTCAAAGTTATTAAGGGCCAAACACAAATTTTGAACCCCAATCCCCAAAATTTGCTTGCAAAACCGAAAATTAAAAGCCCTATCTGGCCCTGGATACATTTACTCTCCGCACATGCGCAGACGTCAGGAAGTGACTGAAATTGGTGCGAACATCATTCTTTGTTTGGCCCTAAAGTCAGCTCAACAATGAAATGACATCTGTGCTTTTAAAACTCTTTTTTTGAGGATGCCAGACACAAATCAATGCAAGAATTGGTGGATACAAGGCTGTTATTGGATGAAAGAAGTGTTCAATGGTGGTTTTGGATGTTCAGGGCTGTAACTTTATAATATTAATAAAATTATTTTATGTTTCCCAATTTCCGGACATACGCCTGACGTCATCATTTTTGATAATGATTATTCCACTGTTTGTTAAGTATTCCTTCCCTATCCTTCCATGAACCCTTCCTGTTAAACTCTTAAGCTTCTTGGCTACTTTTTATTAAAATTTTTTATTAAATTTCTTGGGAGTTTAACATATATTACAGAATATTATTCTTTTTTTTCCCCAGGGTTACGTTCTTACCCTAGGGGTGTTAGGTCGTTTAATCTTGCATCTTTGATCCGATGTATTGTTTTTTCTTCGTATGAAGATCTAGCTTTGCATCTGATAGCATTTCAATTGGTTCTGACTTTGGGCCTTTTTGTGTACCTGCTGTCTTGTTTACATTGTCTACTTCCTCATATATAGGTAGTTTTTATATTCTATTACTGTAGTAAAGTGTAGGATACATGGATTATTATTCCGGTAGTATAGCTAAAAAAATTTGGATTTTGTCCACACTTAGGCTCTATCGGGATGCCCTTGGGCTCTTAATGTTCCCTTTGGGAACTTGGGCATTTTTTTCAAAAATTTTTGTTTACAAAAAATATTTTGAATTTAATTATGATTGCTATTTTTGATGTATCTCATTTATATATATATATATATTGTAGTGGAGTTTGGAGGACTGATATCGACTTTAGTTGATACACTCCTGCAGACTCTTTTCATTCTTGTGTTCACTGGGATGACTGATGTTGGAGTTGGGTGTTGTTGGCAGTGAGGTTCTGAGGATCAAGCCTCTCACCGTGTTTTAATTCATTCTGTCAGTTTCTATTTCAGAGCAAGATGAACATGGTGATGATATTCTGACACTCATCCAAGTGTGCTACCTTCGTCGTGTTCTTTGGAGCATATAGAGCTAGCTACATTGCTCATTATTGCAAGAGTTAGGGCCTTTTGTTAAGGGTTTTAATCTCTTGCAAGCAGCTAGCACGACCAGTGAAGCAGTACTCCGTCCGTGGATGCCGTGATGCAGGGTAAGTCCGTTGCAGTCATCGGAAGTGGATGTGGGTAGAGCAAGCACTATAATATAAATAGCTCACCCAGCGATGACAGAAATAGGGAGGAAGTCAGCAAGTTCTTGTACTCGTCGAGGTCTGATAGATCATGAGCGGGAGAGGCCCCCCTCTCTAATTTAGCAATGTCTGGGGCCAGATGTTGTTTTGAGAAACTTGCACAAGCCAGAGCATATGTCTGCCCTCCACTCGGGACGCTCTGTTTAGTCTGCAGCCGGGGTCGGCTTCAGTCAAGGCTTCCTCCGCTATGTTTCATTAAGCTGAAATGAAGTTTTGGGGTTGGAAACTTGCACGAGATGGAGCATATATCCACCCGCAGATCAGGACACTCCGTCTAGTCTGCAGCCAGGGTCGGCTTCAGTCATGGCTTCCTTCGCTACATTATTTAAGCACACATGACCGCATCCTAGCTACCCGACTTCAGATATCCACCAGCCTGTTGCACAAAGAAAGAACCACTCTTCACCAGTGAAGTCGGACCATCCGGTAGCTAGGGAGATGAGGCCTCAATCATCGGGATGTTCAGAGAAAGGATCCGTTACCAACACGCCATCCCAGGAGCAGCATGCGGCTAAGGAACGGAAGACCGCTGCTCCTCAGACCTTGATGACGGACTTGCTGTTGCAGATTGCACAGCTGATCGCAGCATCCCAGCAAGTGCAGATGCAGCCTCCCTCAGACTCAGAATCTGAGCTGTCGGACGGTGCTGGGTCGTTCCAGTCGTCTGTTCACACAGATGCAATGAACTGAGATTCGCAACTAATTCTCTCGGATGGTGAAAGGGATAAAGAAGAGGATTACCCTTCCCTTTCGGAACAGTACATGGTTGCGATGGCTTTCATCCATCAATATTACCCTGATTTTGTTCCGCCAAATCAGAATGCTGCGATGACAAGAGAGAAACCGATGACACCGTTGGACGCAGACTTTATCCGGACAAAGGAGGAAGTCCTTTCTTTTCCGATTCCGTTTATGCAGGTGCCGCAGGCCTTCGACTATATAGACAGCGCCGTATTTATCCTCTTGAGTGCGAGGAAGAAGGCGGTTTCATATCTTCATTTTCCATATACATACCGTTTTTTTGGACCACGTTAAATTAAAAACGGTTGGGGAAGACGTTCAGAGAGTTCTTCTGTGTTTGGATGAGCAGGCCGGGGATCTAGAGGTATCCTTACCTGTATCATTCACTATTTGCTCAGACACAATTGAGATGGCAATTTCTTCAAATAGAGCAATTTTGGACCGTATGTCTTGCGCAGGTCACCTTACAAGAGCTATGGCGCAACATCTCAAGGGAAAGGAATTTGAGGATGTTCGTACCTCTCTTAGAGTTCTTTCCAGGGCAGTTATGTATACCACGTATAACTCTGCCTTAAGGGTGGCTAATCTGGAGTTAATCAGATGTGATGTTGCCCTTGTGTCGTCATCACTGATAAGATGACAAGGTGAAAAGCTCTCTCCGAGTCGCTCCGGTTTCTAGACATTTTATTTTCTGCCGACTAGCTTTCATCAGTCTATGAACAGGCTACTAAGAAAGCATCTAGTGCTCTGCTTTTGAAGTCGGCGTATCAACGACCCGCTTCAGCAGACAAGAGTAAAGAGGGGCATTCCAGACAAAAATCGTCAAAAGGAATCTTTTCATGAGGGTACAAGAAACCCTCTTATAATTACTCTGTTCGTTCGGAGTTCGTCAGTGTATCGACTCGGGAAAGAGTTGTAGGTCTGATCGGGACTATAGGTCAGACGCCCCCTAGGGCGACAAGACAAGGTTTTTCGTGGGGAGGACGTGGTTCCTCCTCCCATAAGCCTTGCAGGTCATACAGGTGATGGTTTACAGATGGTTTACATACAGACGCCCCTAGGGCGACGAGATGAGGTTTTTCACGGGGAGGACATGGTTCCTCCTCCCATAAGCCTTGCAGGTCATACAGGTGATGGTTTAGACCTCCATTGCTGGCCAGTTGGCGGAAGGTTATCATGTTCCGCAAAAAACTGGATAACAATCACGGAAGATCAGTGGGTGAGAAGTGTAGTCTCGGACGGTTTACGGCTATCATTCCAAGCAAAAACCCCACTAACAAGTTGTCCGCGTTGCATAAGAGAGTTTCTCCTACCGGAGGTATAAACTCTCTTATCAGAGGAAGCAATACAGGTCTTCGCAAATCAGGATTCTGAAGATTTTTACAGTCACCTGTTCCTCGTACCGAAGCCAGACGGCTCGTTCCAACCGGTAATAGACTTGAGCCAGATAACAAGCTTATCATGGCTCCAAAAATTTATTTATGGAGACCATTTGGTCTGTAAAAGCGAGCGTTCGAGTGATCAACTATGGGGCAAGCATAGATCTAAGGATGCATACTTTCATGTCCTGGTACATCCCGCATTCTAAAAGTACCTGCGTTTCGCCATACAAGGGAAGGTGTATCAGTTCAGAGCAATATGCTTTAGTCTGAACCTGGCTCCCTGGACGTTCACTCGAATAATGAACTCGGTAATGTCATACTTACGAGCTCATTCGTCTACGGTAACGTCGGCTTACTTGGACGACCTTCTACAGGGATATGGCAACAGAATTATTCTTCAGAATGATGTTCAGAGTCTGCTTCTAATACTCTGACATCTCGGTTTCTTTGTAAATGAGAAAAAGTCAGATCTAGCTCTGTACAAGTCGTCTATTCACTTGGGAATGAGCTTTGAGACTCACAACAATCTGGTTCGTCTGCCATTACCCAGAGCGAAATTAGTCAGTTGTTCTGCTCGCTTTTGTCTACACTCAGACGCATTAACAGCGAGGAAATTCATGCGACTGATGGGGTTGTGCAGAGAGGCTGTGGATCTTATTCCGATGGGTTGCTTGCGCACACGTCCCCTCCAGATATTCTTTACTCAGAACTGGAGTGTGAAGACACTTTCGCTTGAACCAGTATTGTTTTAGTGGACCTAGTAAAACAAGGGTTCAGATTCAGTGGTTAACTCAGGGAGTTCCGCTGCAACTGCTGGATCCGGCTTTCACGATTATGACGCGTACGGATGCAAGTCAGATGGGTTGGGGTGCGACCCTAAGTCCCACAGACTTCAAGTGTCAGGGTCTTTGGGCCCCTCGGTTGCAGGGGAAACACATAAACATCAAAGAAATGATGTCAATATGGCTAGCGCTACAACATTGGATTCACATAATAACGGACGTCCTTGTTCAAATTTGGTTGGACAACTTGACAGTAGTAGCATACATCGGGAACTAGGGCGGCACCCATTGATTTCCGTTATACCAACTAACGGAGAAGATTTTCCTATTACATCATGAATCATCATGTTCAACTTTCTATCCGTCATATACCGGGTCATCTGAACGTACTAGCAGACTCGCTCTCTCAGAAAGGTCGCCTGTTGCAATTGGAGTGGACGCTCAACAAGCGAGTATTTGGGCAGATTTGCTACCAGAGAGATCGCCCCATGATAGATCTGTTTGCGACGCACCGGAACAGTCAGTTACCATCGTTTGTGTCGCCATGCCCAGACCATCAAGCATACGCAGAAGACGCTTGGTTGATCTCATGGGGATGAATGATAGGATATATGTATCCTCCAATTCAGTTGATTCAGTAGATTATGTTTAAGATCAAACAGTCTCGTTGTGAATCCTACTAGTAGCACCTCTGTCGTCGCAGAAACCTTGGCCAAATTTAGTCATATTTTATTAGCTCACCTAGTTGGTGGAGCTATAGTGATCACTCTTTGTCCAACACTTGTACATGATCTTGCATGTTGTGAAGGTGGTGTTTGAGTCTCCTCCCAAACTTCAAGCCTGATTCCAATCAAATTTCATGTGTCTGATGACTGGAGTGTAGTATTTAAATTTTGTTTATTTTAAATTGTGCTTTCCACCCCTCATCCATTGCAAAAGTAGTGGGTGAAAACGCATACCAAATTTAAAAAGTCTTTTTCTCATGAACTGATAGGTATAATGACTTGATACTTGTTACTGAGTTTCCTTTTGAGGAGTAGAATAAAGTTTGTTCAAACGATGTTCATGGAACAATATTTACCATTGTAAATTTGGAGAGGCAAGAGTTTTGGCCCTGCCCAAAATTTTTATATTTTTATACTAAAACCAATGGCCCAGACTTATCTGGTGCTAACTCAAAATTATCTAGGGCCAAACACAAATTTTGCCCCCCAATCCCCAAAATTTGCATGCAAAACCGGAAATTAGAAGTCCTATCTGGCCCTCCATACATTTACTCTCCGTGCATGTGCAGATGCCAGGAATTCACCGAAATGGACACCAGATGTTGTTGGTAGGAACTTGCGTCAGTCGGAGTTTTTTATGTCCATGCCTCCTGTCCGTCGTCCCGTCTAATAGGCAGCCGGGGTTGGCTAGTCTTACGGCTTCCTCTACATAATGGCTAAAGTGCTCTTTATATTGCACAAGGCTATAAACCACGATGAGTGGTTTCAGTTCCCTGTGGCCGGTGAAGCGGTTACTCTTGAATATGAGGACCTTGACACCGGGTGTGTCGCATTTACATAGTAAATCAGGGCTAGCGGCAAAAGTTCTCAATGATATAACACAAGAGCCTAGACCTTAGACTATAGTGTTTACGACCTTGTCTCCAGCTAGCTCAACCGGCAGATCGTTACTCAGAATATAGGTAGTATGACGCCAGATATGTCTGTAGTGGTCAATGAGAGAAACAAGGGTGTAGCGAGCACTATAAAATCCAATCATGCTCATCCTGCGACGATGGAAAGGAAGAAGCCTAGTTCTGAGTCTAGGTCTCTCTCTTTTAACAACATCTGGGGCCAGATGCTGTTTGTAGGAGCTTGCGTCATTCGGAGCTTACATACATGCTTATTGTCTGGGACACTCTGTTTAATTCTCAGCCGGGGTCGGCTACAATTCAGCTTCTTCAGCGTCTACTAAGCACTCCCGACCGCACCTTGGCTACATGATTTCAGATATCTAGCCTGCTTCTTCAATAGGTCCACTCTTTGTCAAGGAAGTCGCACCATCTAGTAGCCAAGGAGACGAGGCCTCATTCATCGGGACGTCCACAGATAAGAGCCATCTCGGAACACTGTCCCAGGAGCAGCCGGCAGACAAGCAATACATGACAGCTGCTCCTCAGGCCTCCGTAACGGACTTGCCATCGCAGATTGCGCAGCTCATCGCAATATTCCTGCAAATGCAGAAGCACTCGATATCAGTCTCAAAATTTTGAGCTGTCGGATGGTGCTTGGTCGGTCCAGTCATCTGCATGTTCAGATGCCTTTGACCATGATTCTAAAACTGATTTAGATGGATGATGAAAGAGATACGGTTTCTTATCATCATCTTCTGTATTTTTAGCCATTTTTTGAACACATTCATTTTAAAAATAATCGGGGAAGATGTGTTGAGAGTTTCTCTGCATTTGAATGAGCAGGCTAAGGTCTTAGTTGTGACCTTACCTTCTTCATTTTGCTGTTCACTCGGACACAATTGAAAAGATAATTTCTTATTCAGAGCGAATTTAGACTCTGTCTTAACAGTTGTTAAGTGGGAGTTATTCTGATGTGACGAAGCCTTGCGTCGTCATATTTAATATATGACAAGGTACAAAACTCGCTTTAGTTTTCCAGACGCTAAGTCTTTGACGGTAAGCTTTCATTAATGTAGGATTAAGCTACAGGAAAGCATCAATACTCGGCTCTTTAAGTTGGGGTCTAATCGACCAACAACAGCAGAAAAGAGTAGGAGAGGTTGCATAGCAAAGGTATAGGTATCCCTTCTATAATTACTTAGGGTCGACTATACAGCCACTTGGATAGGGGGTTTAGGTCTGTTCGAGTTTACTGATCAGACACTCCTGAGCTGGTGGCTCGAGGCTCCTCTAGAGCTCGGTCCGACCGATAATTAACTGGAACTGGATAACGTGTTTATCTTGACTCTATAAGGTTATTTAGGATAATCATTCAGTCGAAAAAGCGAGCGTTCGATTGTTCGACTGTACAGCAATTAGTTCTTAAGATCACTTGAAGAATGAACTAGATAATGTCTCATGGGATAAATGATAGGATACATGTATCCTACAATTCATTTTCAACAAGCTGGTACGTTTGTTGTTTCACAGAGCGAATTAGCCAGTTGTTAGGCTCGCATTTGTCTTCTTTCAGACACATTAACAGCGAAAGATTTTATGCGTCGGATGGGATTGTGCAGAGCGGCTACGAATGTTATTTCGATGAAACTCTTGCACACATGTCTCCTCCAGTTATTCTCAACTGGAGTGGAAAGGCGTTTTTTGCTCTAGACCTGTTTTGTTTTAGCGGATCTAGTTAACATAAGGTCATGTTTGGGCAGATATTCAATGGTTTTACAGCTGCCAGATTCGGTTTTCTCAATTATGATGGACGTGAATTCATAATTGGATTACAACCCTGAGTCCGACGGACTTGATATGCAGGGTTATTGGGACCCTCAGTTCTTGGAGATCACATATTCATCAAGAAATGATGTCTTATAGTTTACGCTACATCATTGGATTTATATTATTAGCGAACATGCATGTGGGTTCGCTCCAGGATAGTTGAGTTTGCGATGAACAGGAACAATAGTTTCCATCATTTGTGTCGCCAGTGTTAGACATTTGAGTGCATACAGTTGACGCTCAGCCGTATTCATGGGAATGAATGGTAGGATACATGTATCCTTCAATTCATTTGATTCAGAATATTACGTTAAGATTTAATAATCTCAGTGTGATTCCTACTAATAACATAGCTGTCATCACAATATCCTTCTATCAGTTTTCTAAAGTGCCTGTTATTGAACATTCACAAGAAGCTTCTTCCACAAGAGGGCCACCTTCTTCAGGGGAAGTTTTGGTCTTCACGTCATCCTCCGCCCATAGTGGCATAAGGGAGTCTGTTAGACGTGAGGGAGCCTTTGGGGTTCCTATATTTTTTGCTGTCTGGACCAGCAATGATTAAGTAATGTGGGTGAGGAGGTTTCGACATCACTTCGAATTCCCCCCCCCCCCCCCCACACTCACACTCTGTCTTGTATATATATATCTTATACATACATACTATGCATTTGGGGTCATGTTGGATGGCACCCTCATAGGCATATATGCAGTTTTGTTGCATTAGTTTCCGGTGATTATTTTCTGATTTCTGATACACAAGCGCGTATTAAAATTATCATAATTGCTGCTATTTGAGTTCATAGGTGGCTGCATAACCAGTTTGTGGTTTTTAGATGATTACATGCTGGATTTTAATGCACTCACGCAATATTTTATTAGGCTATCGCTTTGGTGGACCTTGAAATTATTATATATTTCGGGGGTGGTCCGTGTTGGAGCCTGTTAATCATACCTACCTCCATTTCCTGGTCTCTATTTTGTCAGTTCTCAAATCACATATTCTCACGTGTTTATGGTTGTAGATATCAGATAGTACATGTTGGAGAGTGTTCTTACTGGATTTTATTGTACAGAGGCTGCCTGTGATCTTTGAAGTGTGTTTTCTTTGCAGAGATTGTTCAATGTATCTCGATTTAATATGTGTATGTTATATTTTATATCACTGATTTCGCCGTACCTGTGTACACCGTCTGTGGTGCATATTTTGTAGCGGACAGTATTATTTACCAAAATCGTCGCTATAGCCTTGGCTTGTGAAATGGTGTTAAGCACCATTTATTATTCATGAATTAATTCCTGAGTGTCTGATCGATATTTATTTATATTGTTTCTTGGTACTGCTTTTATTGATTCCAGAGCTCTCTCCTCTTTCTTTTGAAGATATGTTAAAAAAAGGGGGGGGGGGGTCATTTTCTCCACTTCTCTGGCTTATTGGGTATGTAACTATGAAGGAAGTTGTTTTATCCGTAACTATATTCGGTATTCAGCTGTAGTGTTATTGTATGGCATAGGTTTATGGTCAATTTTCTCTCTCAAATATGCCATCCTAATTTTGGGGGCTGAGTCCAGACTAGCCTTAAAAATTGGGAACTTGTTACATCCTAATTAGCATGGTTTCATGCTCAGATTTAGGATTTACATAATTGGGATCCATATTAGGATATGTCTCCTCTATTATGGTATAGAGAGACATACATGTAAATTCTAATTATTCTAAAGTCTGGGTCATTGGTACAGTATAAAAATATGAAAAAATTTAAAGTAATTTATATATTTTTTATACTTACCAATGGCCCAGACGGGAATGCCCCCCCCCCCCCCCCCCCCCCATGAGTGGGCAATACTGGGCACTCATACCTCCCCGCTGAATTATTATATTATAATCTTTTTTACAAAGAATGATGTTGGCGCTGGTTTTGGTGACTTCCTGGCATCTGTGCGGAGAGTAAATGTATGGAGGGCCAGATAGGACTTCTAATTTTCGGTTTTGCATGCAAATTTTGGGGATTGGGGGCAAAATTTGTGTTTGGCCCTAGATAATTTTGAGTTAGCACCAGCTAAGTCTGGGACATTGGTAAGTATAAAAAATATATAAATTACTTAAATTTTTTTCATTTTCGGAACTGATAGGTCAATTTGAATCAAATTTGATATATCATATTTTGGGGTTGTAAATACTTGATTTTTTCAAAACAAATTTCCCTTAGGACCATCAGAATTGATTGGTCCCCACAAATTCCAGTCTGTTGTGTCATGGGTACCATATGGTGATGCCTATTTTAACACTCTTGGTAATGGGAAAATGCTGAGTCACTCTCTTTCTTGTGAACCACTGATTTCAGTTGTCTTCTTCAGAAGCACTGAATCTAAACATACTTGGCACACATCATCTTGAGAGAGTGCTCACTTTCCAATATTTTCAAAAGATGTTGCTATTTCCTGTGGGGTATAGGTAATATCCAAAAGTAAAAGCCACATCCCGTGTACTTAATTTACAAATTGAGCATTTGAAAAAATGGAAAAAATTTCTATAGAAAACTAGACTTTATGATTCTGGAGAATCATGGCTTTTCCCGATTAGATTCCATGATTTTTCTTGACCCCACAGTGTCTGATGAATTGTTTTTAACTGTCTCACTAAAGTTCCTTCATTGATGTTATGAGAAAGGTGAGTATAGTAGTCTCAAATGACTCGGTTTGGGTTTGATAAAAAAATGTTTAGGTAAAACCCATCATTAATGGTAGAATGGGTTAATATCAATATCAGTGTTTCCCTATCAGTTTTGCGTCCGGTAAAAGAAGTTACGTTTTTCTGTGGCATTTCCATTTGATGTTGTTGGTGTCCAAAAACAGACTATTTCCTCAATTTTTTTCACATTTAGCAGCCCATGAAGGGTTAACAAATGCCTACCAGAATAATTGATCCATGCAACTGGTCATATGACACCAAGACCTATCAACGGCCATTTTCTCTTGAAAACCCCACAAAATGTTTGTAGAAATCCAGGGAAAACGATTTTTTAAGCTTTTGATGGGTATCCCTGTTAAACCTCCCCAACAGGGGTTAACGCTTGGCTTTTTGAATACCTTTATTACTTACAAAAATGGTTCTCTGTGAATTCCACTTCAAACAAAGGAGATTATGTTTATCTCTCATGTATACATTAGGTGCTGTGCGTGTCAGAAAACAGTCCCATGTTAACAACATTCTGATGCTTGGCAGCTTGTAGATGGTTAAAAAATGCTCACCGGAGTATTTTGTCCATGCAACTTGTAATGTCACATAAAGACCTACGAATAGTTAATTTGTCTTGAAACCCTACAAGTTACCGTTAGGGAAATTCACAGAAAATGGGAATTTAAAGCTTTCAAGGGATATCTCTCTTTAGCCTGCCCAAAATGGGTTAAGACGTCGACTTTTGAATACCCTTACTACTTACAAAAATGTTTCCGTATAAATTGTACGCGCGATAAAAGAAGGCACTTTTCTTTGTGGTGTACCCTTTAGGTGCTGTTGGTGTGCAAAAACAGCCCATTTTATCGCAATTTTGACCTTCAGCAGCCCAGGGAGGGTTAACTAATGCTGACCGGAATATTTTGTTCATGCGACTTGTAATGTCACACCAAGACCTGCAAATAGCCGATTTTTCTTGAAAACCTACAAGATGTTGTTAGAGAAATCCACAGAAAAAGGGTATTTTAAGATTTTAATGGGTATCTCTCTTTAACCAGCCCAAAATGGGTTAAGACGTCAAATTTTGAATATCCTTACCACTTTCAAAAATATTTTCCGATCAATTTTGCGTCTGGTAAATGAAGGCCCCTTTCTCTGTGGTATATCGTTTGGGTGCTGTTGGTGTCTAAAAACAGCCCATTTTATCACAATTTTTACGTTTAGCAGCTCGGGGAGGGTTAATTAATGCTGACCGGAATATTTTATCCATGCAATTTGTAATGTCGTACCAAGACCAGAGAGTGACCAATTTTTCTTGAAAATCTATAAGACTCGTTTAGAGAAATACACGGAAAACATGAAGTTTTGAGCTTTTTTGGGGTATTGCTGTTTAACCAGCCCAAAACGGGTTAACACTTGGTTTTCTGAACACCCTTATTACTTACAAAAATGATCCTCGGTGAATTCCACTTCCAATAAAGGAGGTTATGTTTACCTCTCGGGTATCGTTTGGGTGCTGTGGGGGCCTGAAACCGGCCCATTTCATCAAAATTTCGATGTTTGGCAGCCTGTGGAGGGTTACCATATGCATCGCCTAATATGTCGTGTGTATCAAAGGTTGTGTCATAGGCAGGTCTAGTAATTATGAATATTTAAAAAAAATCCTAAAGACGTGTTTCGAGAAAGTGCCGATAAACCCCAATTTTGGCAGTTTTTTGCCAATTCTGACGAAATAAGGGTTAAATCGAAAATTCCGCTTCGGTACATTTTTAGATTTTTTGCCACTCTATGAGTGTGCCATATTGTGCAAAAATCGGTTCGAAAATGGCTTCTGAATTGTACGGACAAAAATGTGTGGAAAAAAAAAACCCCAAACCCCCCCCCCCCCCCCTCCAAAAAAAAATAATAATCCGTAGAAAAACGATAGTCTTTTCCAGAGGGAAAAGCCTAATGAAAAAAAAAACACATCATGTGCCCTCCAAATTGGAAATAGCCCATTGAGCCTTTTCCAGTCAGAGGTCACATGATATGGTCTTAGTGAAATTTTATGTAAAATTTGAAAGAAAAAAATGATTACCCCTTTACCTAACATGAAAGGCAGACGACACTTGTAACTAAAATTATTGAATAACTAATTTTTTTCATTTTTTGTGTCAAAAACATAGCTTATGACCCCTCATTGGAATGAGCGCAATAAGCTCATTCCAATCAGGGTTCATAAGCTATGTGTTTGTGACAAAAAAAGGAAAACAAAACAAAAAATAATGGTAATTTTTGTGGATAGCATTAGCCTGTTTTGGCCGTTTCATTGGGTAAAGAGTTATAATAACAAAATTTTGATATAATGTGCATTTGGGTAAAGGGTTAACACATTTCAAATTTTTCTTCCAGAATGTAATGAAGGATTCTATGGTGATGACTGTAACAGTACATGCAACTGTAAAACTGAGAATACTGACTATTGCAACAAGACAGATGGGAAATGCAAATGCTTGAGTGGATGGGAAGGAACACAATGTCAGACTGATATAAATGAGTGTAATGTAGGAAATCCATGTCAGCAAAACTCAGATTGTCTGAACATAGATGGCAGCCATTTATGCAAATGTAAAATTGGTTATTATGAGAAACTGAATGGATCTGTCACAACATGTGAAGGTGAGCTGCATATTCCAAATGAAATAAAGTCTTGGTTGATTATCTATGATGAAAATTAACTTCTTGCATGTTGCTGGCAGATATTCCTGCCAGGACAGGATTTCTCCGGCCACTGAAATAAGTATAATTTAGGTATACTTGATCAAATTTTCCACTTAATTGAATTTATTTTTTCACCAATGATTTCTTGAGCTAAATTTAGATGAATTTTTCATCAAGTCTAGTCATGGCTGCTTCACAATGATGGTTATTAGCTGCCTCATGGGGATCCATATGGGGACTCCCATTTTGACACTACTGGTATTCTGGAAACTTCTTTGCAATTATTTCTTCATGAATTTCCTTCTACACTGATTTGCTATATCATATACCGTCTCCTTTAATGGCATATAGATTCAAGTTTGTTCAAAGAAAGTTTCTCTGGTAATATTTGGGCTTGGGTACCAGACATGTTAACTCTCCCGGAATGCCCGGGAAAATCCCGGAATTTCAGTGTAGTTCCCGGCCTCCTGGACGGGAATCAGTTTTGGACCAAAAATCCCGGTAAACAACAGTCAAATATTTCTTTCCCGTTGTAGCTTATGAAAAACGTTCGGAGTCAAATCACATGCATTTCAAACTCTGGTAAAAACTCACAAAGCAGTAAAATATGGATTGAAGTTAAATTTATTTAAGAAAAGGGTATTTTATGATATATATTTCAACTGAGTTCATGTTTATTTCTGGTTTTTTTCTTCGGAGATTTGTGATCAATGTGCGAGTGTCAAAGTGAAAATAGGTGACTTACTTTCAAAAAATTGAAAACTCCACCTTCATTTAATTGCAGTTTTTGGAAACTAAAATTAAAATATATGAAAAGGAATTAGTTTAGTTTAAACAGTATTTATTTCCAACAGCAAGTAATGAAAACATAGATACAATTGACACAGATGAGTTTAGATGATGGAAACGGATTCAGCAACAAGCTGTGTAGCTTATACTAGGCTGTTTCCATATTTCAACTGTGTTCATGTTTATTTCTCAGTTTTTCTTCAGGGATTCATGATCAATGTGTGAGTGTCGAAGTGAAAATAGGTGACTTACTTTCAAAAAATTGAAAACTCCACCTTCATTTCAATGCAGTTTTTGGAAATTAAAATATATAAAAAGGAATTAAATAATATATATTTATTTATTCCTTCATAGAATAGCTTTAATTCTCATCCCTTTTCCAAAATCAATACGTAAACAACAACTATTTAGCACAGTTTAAAAATAGGTTAAAGTCGCTTAGGATGCCGAAAAATTATGACTGCATATTTAAACACAATGGACTTATTTTCTAACACTACATTTATTCTGTTGTGCTCACTACAGAACTGTTAACTGTTGGCCATCTGTATCCAGAAAATTTCGAATGGAATGAAAAAAAATGCTTCAATGATGAAAAGAAAAGTTTTGTGTAGGGCACAAATGTCCCACATGCATGAAGTTTGATAAAGATACTTCCTAAGTACTAATGTTCTTGAAGTAACTGAACATTAGGACACCTTTTCCTGTTAACATTTCCATTCTTGGGAAATTATTAGCTAAGTAGACTTTGATAAGAACAAACCACAGGTGGAGGTGCTCTATGGGACAGTGTGGGTGGGTTGTGGTTGGGGAAGAAGAGGATCTGGGGGGGGGGGGGGGGGGATCAAATCAACAGTTATTTTATGATTTTTTAACATAGCATAAATGCATCAGCATAGTTGACAACTAGTTCTGGATATAACCTGGTGTTTAATAGTGGTCCATGAGCTGAAAATTTACAAGTTTTTTCTTTTATTTTGTCCCCGAGCGAACTTTTCTCTGAAATCTATCCCATTTCCCTGAAAGTCACCATCACGTTCCTGAAAAATTATTCTGGAGGTTAACATGTCTGATGGGTACACAGTGGCTCATTGGTTAGAGTATTGGACTTTAACTGGTAGAGTGATGAATTATTTTGTGTTGTCAAAATTCGCTCATAGGTCTTTGCTTTGTTACAATTCATGGGAAAGAGCTGTAGGCACTCTCCCATGAATTATAACAAAGCAAATCCACACAGATGAAATAATTTCTCTTGAAAAATTCTAGGAAGCCTTTCCAAAGAACAGAAAGCCTTTAAGTTGTGGCACCTGCACTTCAGAAAAAAGCCAAAATACTTATCCCATTCCATCCTTCCCCGATTTAAAATAGAACATTGGCAAATGGGAGTTTTTTTATTCGAATGCAAGGTTTGCCTGCTGCCTATCCTGGAACAGTTAAAATAGAAAAATAGAGATTCAGAATTCCAGGTCCTTGAAAAACAACCCTTTTTTATTATAAATCTGGGCATTTTTTTTATATGGTAGCATCTGTATACAGGAAAAATCATCTGACATAGGCAACATAATTATAAGAAATTACATGACTTCATTCCTCCGAAGTGTTAACCAGCTATAGATGCTGGATTAAATCCTTGTTTGAACAACTTTGTCAAGGGAGAACTTCAGGACTCTTGGGACCTTAAGAGGTCTGTAAAATTACTTCAGAAAAGTTCTTTCTTTTGATTATGATCACTTTTATCATGATTTAGTCACAAAAGATAATATTAGCTGTCATTTTTTATTTCAGTTTGTGATGAAGGCTATTATGGTTTACATTGTGTATCTCGTTGTAACTGCTCAAGTAATACATTTCACTGTATTCCTAGTAATGGCACCTGTGAAGTTTGTGTGATTGGATTTAAAGGAGATCAGTGTGAAATCAACATAAATGATTGTACCAGTAATTCATGTACCAGTGAACCCAATACAGTTTGTTCAGATAAAATAAATACCTTCACATGTGTCTGTGCTCCAGGTTATAAAAAGGATATCAATGGGACTTGCATAGGTAAATTACATTTTTATCTGAAATGAAAATTGGAAATTGTCAGCAGTAATGTCTCTGTACCTTATCCTTCATCATTGGAGACAGTACTTTGATCACAAAAGTATTGTTTTTCTCGTATTACAACACAATTACATAACATGGGTTGATATTTCATAAATATTATATTCCGAACTCAAGACCATATAAAAAAAAAACAAATGAAACATCATCCTAATTTTACATTTTTTTACACATCGTCCAAATTGAACAACATTTGGCATACTTTATAAGTGAGGGACATGTTCTTGATTTAGTAAGACAAATCAGTCGTTAGCCCTAGAGGGAGCCCACACAGGCTAAAAATGGAACAAAATTTTATGTCATTTTTTTTTCTGAACCTCCTGGCACAAGTAATTGACACTTGGTATGGAGCATCCTTATGAAGAGTATAATCTGTCTGGTCAAAAATATTTTAAAACCCTTCACCCAATGCACAAGATATCAAAATTTATTATTTTAATTATTATGTTTCAAATTATTCAAAGTTAATTTTGACAAAATCATATCATTTGACCTCTCATTGGAACGATCTCGATGAGCTCATTCCAATGAGGGGTCACATAATGTGGTTTTGTTGAAATTTTTTAAAACATATATTTTTTTCAACTGCTCAATTTGTAAATTATGCAGGTGGATGTGCCCCGATTCGTTAGGCAAAGGTTTGATAAGTTTTATCATGGCACTCGACATGGGGCATGTCATATTTTAACATGGTGTGTAATGGGGAAGATGTTCAAAAATCTTCTTAATCCACTTATTCAAAAGCTTCCGTAATTGGTAAGTATAACATCATTGTATGGATGAGGTAGAGGCAGGCTGCAAGCCGAGAGGTCCTCAGTTTGAATCCCACCTGCGGCAACCACGTTGTTTCCTTGGGCAAGACACTTCACCCCCATTGCCCATTTGGGGGCACAGTGACATGTACTAAGGCGTACCGCACGTCGATGGTGCACTTGTCTTCCACCAATGCTAACCCTGCTTGTGTGGAGTTAGTATGTTGGGGAGCTGACAGTTGCTTGCTGTTGCTCAGTGGTTCTCTCTGGGTACTCCGGCTTCCTCCACCCATAAAACTGTCATGGTCATGATTAGCCATTGTGCAAAAATATGTGACCTTAAACTCCAATAAATAAATAAATGTATGGGTGAGGTACAGTTTTGTTCAAATTAAGTCCCTGAGGGTATTTAGTTGTTTTATGTGGGTGGAAGAGGTCAAATTTTATCACTAGGGTAATGGAGAAAACATTTTAAAATTAGCTCCCAAACCACTGCTTTGAATGCTTCCAGATATGATGTACAACATCATTGTAAGGATGGTTTTCAAATGTTGTTTCAACTAAAATCATAGGGTCATACTTAAGGGTGCCTCAGGGTTCTGTATGATCCTATCATAAAGTCATAATAGGTTTATCTCATGCTGGCAGAACTCTTCTGGTGTGGAGATTTTTACCTTCTACTGGCAGAGGTAGAAACTTGAAATGTATAATTTCTGAGTGAATGAAAATGCTTAGTTGAAGACTTCCAATTCCATTTACACCTCCTCCGTCACTACACAAACTCAAACACACATTCATATTTTCTTGGTTAAATCTGGTTAGAAGTACTTTTACTTGTCAGGACCAAAATGAGAATCACATGTTTTTGGTTACATCTCCAGCAGTCAAGATTTGGTAAGAAAACACTTTTAAAAGACAATACTTTACAAGCTGTAATCAATGTTATATTCTGCAAGGTTTTCTTATTTTTATGCCCCCCGATAGGCATCTTAAATCTGTGTTGGCCATCCTTCCGTCTGTCTGTCCATCAGGCCATCCGACAGTGCATCCATCTGTCCATCAGTTCATCCATCCATCCACCTGGCTGGCTGTTCGTCCATTCACCCTTCCACCCTTCCATCCATCCATCCATCCATCCATCCATCCATCCATCCATCCATCCATCTGTCCGACTTTATTAGTCTTCTCTGGAACCATAACTCTTAAATGCTTTGGTGGATTTCCATGAAATTTTACCCAAGGGTAAAGACCAATGGAAGGTCTTTTGCACAGCAAAACCATTCTCGAGTGACAAAGGTCACAGGAATGGGAAAACTTAATTCTCTCACAGACTGTATTTGTCCGTCTGGAGCCAAAATTCTATAATGCTTGGATGACAAAGTTGTCATCTGCTTACACACTTTCATCATTTACAATCCCTGCATGTAGGGTTTAATTGTTTAAAAGGTTATTGTATATCAGTTAACCCTTTATCCAAGAAAGTTTTTTGAAAAAACATAAACTGACTTCCACTCGTGGGCAAAAAATTGTATCTCTATTTTCCAATAAACCATTCAGATATCATTGTCAAGAGAACTTGCACATTACAGTACAAGTCAAAATAAGTTGTAACATAACTGCAATAAACTAAGTAGAATGCTACTTGTGCACTGATAAGAACAGAATCTGACATCATTTTCTGGAAAGCTCTCACTGTTAGAGCTTTCCAGAAAATGATATTAGTTTCAGGTCTTATCAGTGTAGGAAGAGAAAGCTCATAGTTTATAGTGGTTATCCTACAACTTTATTTTGAATTCTACTGTATGCCAATTCAAGTGACATCCCTAGGTGTATGGTTCTCCTGAGAAAGTTCCAACATATTAGTGTCTGCATTGACCTTATGGAAATAAGGTCAATACAGCTTTTGGTTGCGATTTTCATATGTATTTTTGTAAATGTAAAGCCTTATGGTCTATAGTAAGCAGGGCTTGCATTTTATTGGGGCTGATCAGGCACACCCCTGTAAACCACCCTGTAACCAATTTTACAGGGCCGGAAAACCAGCCCTGTGAGTATTCCACTAAAATACCTAACTGGTGGAGTGCTAAATTATTTTTATGTCTACATGTATGTTACATTTGCAAGAATTCTTGGAGGTCCTGTTGCACATAAATATTCAATTGTTTCAGTTCACTGTCCTGTTGCACATAAATATTCAATTGTTTCAGTTTACTGAAGAATGCCCACAGGCATTCTCCAGTAAAATGATACAATTTAATATATATTAACAAAGGGTATTTAACATTCATAATTCATTTGTAAAACTACTGGAGATGGCAAAAGCCACTATAGTGGCTTCCAGCACTCAACCAGTTAAGCGCCAATATTTTTAAAACTCTCAAAATAGCAGAGTGCATTTTGTTACTTAATCTAAATATATATCAGAACGTTGTTCTTCCAGCTCCAGCTCTGTTTATATAGAACACATCCCTAATTTGACAGATCTGAGTATGTGATTGTGAAGTATGGCTTTGCTAAAATTCCATAGCTATAAAAAAATGTGTTACAAACTTTAAAAAAATTTCTACTCGCCTATAAAATACACATCAAAATAGAAGATTTTGAAGGCAAAATATGACTTTATTATATACCGAGTTTCAAGTGAGGCGTACAAATATTTATGTTCTTTCAGACAACTCTGTGATGAGCTAGCTCATCTGCAGGCCCAAGAATACAAATATCTGTATGGAAATGGTGGGCAGACTAATTTTTTAACATTTTTATTATGTTTCTGTTGGATATTTCACAAAAATATGTAAACTTTCTCTATAAACTTCACTTGAAAGATCTGTCAGCGTGAAACAAGGACTTAGCAAAAAATAATTAAACCAGCCTGTGTATAGAAAAAATCCAGCCCCGTGAAAACTTTCACAGGGCTGTTTTTCCAGCCCTGTTGAATTTCTAGAATGCAAGTCCTGAGTGAGCACTAAATTCAACACACACTTTTCTTTCCAGTATCATAGGCCATTTGGCCATAGTTTGGGGGCATCCGTGGTCGGACAGTCACCTTTAGTCTTCTTTCTATTTTCTTTTTCAAATTTAAAAAAAAACTGTATCCAGCCTTTGTTTATAATTTATTTTTTTCAGATGTTGATGAATGTTTTGATTCAACATTACACAACTGTAATGATGCCAGATATTGTGAGAATACTGTTGGCTCATTCACTTGCTCCCGTAAGTATACCAGTTTATCATTTTAATTACTGTTTTTTCAACCTATCAGTTCCATCAATCATGGAGTTTATTTTGTAGAACCCATGATGTACTGTCATTTGACATACTTTCAGGGGGTACCAAGAGGGTTTCTTTCCATACTCATTCAATCAAACAACAGCTTCTTGTCAGCAAATGCAAAGATACAGAGAATATTTGACTGGTGGAGTGCTAGAAGCCACTATCAGGGCTCTAAATATTTTCAAGCCCTATTCCTGACAGAGGTATGACTGGGGTGGGGGCTTCCTCTGCTGTTGAGGGGGTCTTGCCCCATCCCACTTCCACCACTGGGAAACTGTCTCCTTTATTGTGGAAAATACCCCAGCCTATCAGGGAATACATCTCCCCCCTCACCCACCTCAGTAAAATCCTCACCACCCATGGTCCCTGACTTTGGAATGACAATATTGACAACGGTCACACTGATAAGTCGTGTTGTGATATTGAAAAGTGGAAAGTAATGAGTTCAGTTTATGAACCCTCCCAAAAAGCTTCAAATTTCTGGAGAAAAATGTATTTTGAAATACTATCTTATCATATTTCCTAAGCATAGCCATAGATATTTTATTAAACTAAATCCTTGTTCAGTGATCTTCTCTGTATTCATTTTTACCCATTTTCACTTGTCAACATGCTAAATGTGTTAAGAGTATTCTCCCTTGATATGCAGCTGTTTATAAAGCTTGTTTCAGGATTGCCTAGAGATCGCGGTGGCTCAGTGATAGACTGTTGGACTTCTATCCTAGAGGTACCGAGTTCGATCTCCATCTGGGACGACCTGCATTGTGTCCTTGGGCAAGGCACTTTATCCTGGTTGCCTACATGGGGGCACGAAG
This sequence comes from Pictodentalium vernedei, assembly GCA_031216915.1. NCBI lineage: Eukaryota > Metazoa > Mollusca > Scaphopoda > Dentaliida > Dentaliidae > Pictodentalium > Pictodentalium vernedei. Next base: position 310,596,476 of record CM062289.1, read on the forward strand.
ACGCCATGTACTAAGGCGTACTGCGCGTCAATGGTGCACATGTCTTCAACCGCTGTAACCCTGCTTGAGCAGAGCTTGAACAGAGTTAGAATGTTGAGGAGCTGACAGTTGCTCATCGATGCTCAATGCTTCTGTCCGGGTACTCCGGCTTCCTCCACCCGTAAAACTGTCATGCTCACGATTAGCCATTGTGCATAAGTATGTGACCTTAAACACCAATAAATACTGTCACGTTATCTGGTTCATGAAATGACAGCAGCAGGATTTTATAAATATTCCTTTATTGAGTAACAATTTTTCCAATATACTTGAAGGAATGTACGATTGTTCAATGATATTTCTGCAACAAATTTCTTACTTACCAGTACATGGTAAACAAATTGTTTGACTTCGGTGGGACATTCCTGGGACAGAAAGCTCATCTTACTTTGTGTCAACTTTACATCCAAATTCTCCTGAAAAATGAGATAGCCCATATACTTTTTCCCTCTTTGACTACACAACATTCTCCCCCCCCCCCCCCCTCTTATTCATATTCCAGGGTCAGAAACCTTTTTATTTCTTCACTATCAGTCTTTAAAGCAATGCACTTTTTGTTTCCCATATTTTTATACAACAACCAATTGCCCCCCCCCCCCCCCCATGCCCCCTCCCCCCTCAATCCCAAACATTTGCATGCAAAACCTAAAAAATTATGTCCTAACTGGTCCTCCATACTTTTGCGAACTCTGCATGCGCAGTATCCAGGAAGACACTGAAATTGGCGCCAACCATCATTCTTTGTTTGGCCCTTCTGTCAGTAACATCAAACTGACATCTGTGCTTTTAAATCTCAGTTTTAATGATGCCAGACACAAATCAATGGTGAATTTCATGGAACCAAGGAAACATTTGGATGATGGAAGGAAGAAATGGTGGTTTGAAACTTTCAGGGCCGTAACTTTATAAATTTTTATACTGTACCAATGACCCAGACATAGCTGGTGCTAACTCTCAAAAATATAGGGCCAAACACAAATTTTGCCCCCAAATCCCCAAAATTTGCATCTAAAACCAAAGAAAACATGTCCTGAATGGCCCTTCATATTTCACCTCTACTGCGCATGTGCAGTGTCAAGGACGTCCCGAAATTGGCGCCATTAATCATTCTTTGTTTGGCCCTTCATCAGTTAACATCTGACTGATCTTTGTGCTTGTAAATCTCAGTTTAAATGATGCCAGACACATAAATATTAGTGAAATGATGATTCTAAGGAGGATATAGAAGGAGGAGAGGAAAAATGAGTGACAGAAAATAATCAGGGCTGTAATTTAAAATTTTTTGATGAAATTATGTTAAGTTACCTATTTTCGAGGCATCAGCCTGTTGTGGTCATTCTTGTTATCAAGATTACACTGCTTATTCAGTGTTTTCCTCTCTCCCTTTCCTTTAAGTCCCCTCTTGCTATTCTCCCATGCTTTTGGCATATTTTCTGTAATATTATTACTAAAATTTCTTGGGAGTTTTAGCTGGATAACAGAATGTATTCTGTTCTTTTCCCCATGTTTACGTCTTCACCTATGGGTGGTTAGGCGTAGTGTTCTGCATCTACCATCTGATGTTCTGTAGTTTCTTCCCTGGAAGTCTCTGTTTTACATCAGATAGTGTATTATTGGTAACTGATTTCGGGCCAGGGTGCCTGGAGTCTTGATCTAGTGTTTTTACACTTATTGTTTACATTTCCAACAGCCCTTTGTGTGAGGGGGGATTTCTTGAAAATAATATCTTGATGTTAATTTAATCATAACTAGACACATTATTATTGTTCGTAAGTGTTGCATAAATTGTTTAAAATATTTTTAGAATTTTTGTCCACACTTAGACTTGGGATCCATTGGGGCTCAACGTTACTTTTCAGAAACTTGGGCTGTTCTGAAAAAATATTTTTTCAAAAGTTTTTTGATTCAATTATTTTTTCTATGTTAATGGATCTTGTTATTATGTATTTTGATTGTCAGGGGTTGGTGCGAGTACTAGGACTTTGTTTTCTTTTCACATTGAAAGGATATTGTTCAATTGTAATAAGAGGAAATCTTCCTCTGACTTTCATAATCATTGTATAATGTAGTCAGTGTACTCGCACTAACTCCTGTTCTGTATGTGTTGATTACGATGACAACATGGGAAGCGTGTGTCACGGTATGTTATTGGGGAATTGGCCATTCCGGTCCTTTCCCCGCAGGGTCACTCTACTTTATCAATCTCTATTTCAGACGATCATGATCAGGGTGATGTATCCGTGATGTCTTCCAAAAAGTGTGCCTCCGTCGTCACAATTAATGAAGAGCTAGCGGAAAAGTGCTCAGGTAATACGTCAATTGCCTAAGAGGACCCTAGTAGGTTCGACGGCCTTTGACGTCCGCTAGCTCGCCCGGTGTAGCATCCATTCATCGAATGGTTCGGCAGCCGGGTTCGTCCGTTGCGGTCTAGAAAGGAGTTTTGGGTGATGCGAGCACTCTAAAATATCCATGTGCACACCCAGTGACGGCGGATTAGAGGGGAGAACGGAGGAAGCCTTTTAGTCCGGTTCATAGCTCGTCCAGGCCGATCCGGGCTGCGAGCGAGAGAGGCCCCTCTCTCGTACATCAACATCTGGCCCCAGATGTTGTGGTACAAAATGTCTCGCATTTGGAGCATACGTCCGCCGCTCGGGACACTCCGTTATATAGACAGTCCGGAGAGACTGTCAATAAGGCTTCCTCATTCTCATGGCAGCGCACACGACCGCACCTTGGCTACGTGACCTCCGATATCCAGTCAACTTCGCCAATCAGAGAATCCTCGGCGACCAGGTCACGCCATCCGATAGCCAGGGACATGAGGCCTGGAGACTCCGGACGTTCGCATAAGAAAGTATGCGAGAGTCAACGTACACGGAGCTTCCAGCGGCAAAGCATCGTAAGACCGCTTCTGCACAGGCCTCGGTGACGGACGTGCTATCCCAAATAGCACAACTTATCGCAGCATCCCAGCAATGACAGAATCTCTGTCGCATAATATAATATCTGACAACGCTGGGTCGGGATGCTCGGCGGAAGCATCAGGTGCGGACGTCCGAAAATTTCATACGGTTCGACGGGTGCCGAAAGGGATTCGGAGGTTTTCGAGCTTTCCCTTTCGGAACAACATAAGCTGCTGTATATGTCATCCGACTTCATCTTCTAGAGGTTCTTTGTTGGACCAGAATGCTGCGATACCGGATAAGAAACTGATAGCGTCGGTGGACTTAGAAATTTTTGGTTCGGTTCAGGGACATCGTCCCTCAGTTCCGACACAGTCCAATAATGTCTCAGATATGTTCGATTTATTGATTGACGCTATATATATTTTTATATGCTTGCTATGTACAAGCATATCTGGTTTCTTGTTCGCAAAATTACTGAGATGTCTTTCAAAAATGTGCTTCTGTCATCATAGTTAATGAAGAGCTAGCGGCAATTAGTGCTCATGGATTACGTCAATCCCCTAAGAGGTCCCTAGTAGGATCGACGGAGTTGACATTCGCTAGCTCACCCGGTGTAGCGTCCATTCATCGAATGGTTCGGCAGTCGGGTTCGTCCGTTGCGGTCTAGGATGGAGATTTGGGTGATGCGAGCACTATAATAGACTTTAGTACACACCCAGTGACGACGGATTAGAGGAGAGATCAGAGGAAGTCTGTTAGTCCGGTTCCTAGCTCGTCCGGCCCGTCCGGGTGGCGAGCGAGAGAGGTCCCTCTCTCGTGCAACAACATATGGGACCGGATGTTGTGGTACAGACATTTCACCTTCGGAGCGTATGTCCGCCACTCGGGACGCTTCGTTATATAGACAGTCCGAGTGACTGTCAATAATGCTTCCTCATCCTCACAGCAGCGCACACGACTGCACATTGGCTACGTGACCTTGAATATCCGGCCAGCTTCGGCATTCAGTGATTCCATGGCGAACAGGTCACGCCATCCGGTAGCCAAGGGACACGAGGCCTGCACACTCCGGTCGCTCGTATAATAGAAGTATGCACGGGGTAACGAACACGGAGCTTCCAGCGGCAATGCATCGTAAGACCACTTCTCCACAGGCCTCAGTGATGGACGTGCTATCCAAAATAGCACAGCTTATCATAGCATCCCAGCAAACGACAGATTCTCCGTCGGATCAGGAATAATCCGACAGCGCTGGGGCGGTACGCTCCGCTGTTGCATCAGGTACGGACGACCGAATATTTCATAGGGTCCGACAGGATGGCGAAAGGGATTCGGATGATTTCGAGCTTTTCCTTTCAGAACAACAGAAGCTGCCATACATTTCTTCCGGCATTATCTTCCAGAGGTTGTTCCGTCGGACTACATTGCTGCGATGCTGGATAAGAGACTAATAGCGTCATTGGACACGGAGTTTTGGATCGGTTCAGGGACATTGTCCCTGAGTTGCCGACGCAGTCCAATAATGTCTTTAGAACATTCAAATTATTGAACGACTCTATATATATATAAGCTTGCTATTAAAATGCTAGTATAGTTTCTTGTCCGCAATGCTCTATTCTGCCTTTCGTGAATTCTAGGAAATAATTGTTTATTGGCAGAACTGGGCTTACTGAGAGTTCCTTTGCGTCTAAGACGGCAAGACTGAAGACTGCAAATTATTTTTTTCGCCGTCTATGTCAATTCCAACCACGATGTTGGAAACGACAATGATGTATAATAGACTTAACTTGATGCTTTATCATACGTACACCACCTTACTGAGACGTTTATCATTACGTCTTCAAGAGAAAGAATTCCAGGATATGATCCTCAATGAGATTTCTTTCAGGGGCAGTAGTTTTTTCACGTATAACTCCGCCCTTCAGTGGCAACCTGGAGTTGGTTAGATGTGATGCAGCCCTAGCTACATCCACGCGTGTGGATAGTAAGGTGAAGAACTCTCTCAGAGTCGCTTCGGTCTTCGAGAAGCTTCTCTTCGACGGCAACCTTTCAGCAATCTTGAATTGCTCGATATACACGTTCTCTTGTCTATCAAGTGTAACAAGAGATTCAGACGTGGGCAAACATTCGGTGGTTGACTCAGAGAGTTCCACTGTAGTTGCGGGATCCGAGTTTTTCGATTATGACGGATATCAGTCAAACAGGTTGGGACACAATTTTGATCCCAACGGATTCGAAGTGCCAGGGTCTTTGGGTTCCGCAGTTTTTAGGCAAGCTCCTTACTTCCAAGGAAGAATATTATGTTGGCTTGCACTATGTCATTGGATGAATTTTATTCAGAAATGCATGTTCAATCCTGTCCGATAATACGACAGTAGTTGCGTATATCCGGAACCAGGGAGGCACTCATTCGGTTCCGTTATTGATTTTAACAGAAAGAATCCTTCTGTTTGTTATAGAACACCAAGTTCTGTTTCGGTTCGTCATATTCTCGGTCGTCGGATCGTATTAACAGACTCCCTTTCACGTAAGGGTCATTTGTTGCCGTCGGAATGGACTATCAACAAACAAGTATTCAATCAGATTTGCTATCAATGGGAGCGCCCAGTGATAATTTATTTGCGACACAACTCTCCAATCAATTGTAGACGTATGTGTCACCGTGTCCGGATCCCTGAGCATATGTAGTTAACGCTCTATCGATCTAGTAGGACGCGATGATAGGATATGCGTATCCCCAGCGCTGTTGATTCAGCAAGTATTGCTAGGATTATTCATTCACAATACAATTCTGTTGGTAGCATCTCTGTCTCCACAGAGACGGTGGATATATTTACGAGAGGATCTTTTTTTTCGCTGGGGAAATCGTGCCAACTCTATCACAACCCGCAAGGTCTCAACCTTCACGTATTCCGTTGTGCGGTCCTTCTTGCATGGCAAGCATTGTACAGGACGAGCAGTGGACGCGATTCCTAACTGTAGAAGGACCTCCTCTTCACTATACTATGCGGCTAAAGTGGAGGGTCTTCTGTCGTTGGTGTAGAGATCTTTATGTTGATATTTTTGATCCCTCCATACCAGACATTGCAAACTTTCTAGTATACTTGTTTAACGAGATCATCTGCAGCCAGTTACTTTTAAAGGTTATAGGTCTATGTTATCTGATACCTATGCACACCATGATAGTTTACAATGGAGCCTAATGTCTCTTTATCTAAGTTAGTTTGAAACTTTTCGATAAGAGACCTAGAATCGTTAGATTAATTCCTATTCGGAATTTAGCTTGGGTTCTTATTAATTAAAGCAACCATTTGAACCCCTTGAGACAGCAGTTTCAAATTCTGGCCTTTTAAGGCAGCAATTCTCTTAGTCTTCTCTTCTGCTGAAGAGTCAGTGAGCTTCATGCACTATCGGTGGATGATTCTCACTTTCGTAGTATCGGGAACTCTATTACCTTTACTACTAATGTTGTATTTTTGGTTAAGAATCAGGCTCCTAATGATATCCGGAACCTATTATTCTTAAGGTCCTTCCGTCTTCGAGCGGGCATAGGCCTTTACTCTGTCCGGATAGACCTTTATGTATTTATTAACAGATCTCAGTTTATCAGTTGGACGTAAAGCTTCTTCTGGCTCTGATGCCTAATAGAAGGGTCATTACGGTCCATTCTATTACTTAATGCATTCAGTTAACTATCGGTACTGCTTAGGATAATCTATCCTTAACTCAGCAGTCTGTGCTTAAGATTTCGGCTCATGAAGTAAGAGCTCTTCTACATCTTGGGCTGACGTATAGTTTTGCTATTATAGATTAAGTAGGCTGCATATTGGTCTCAGCCATCCACATTCACAAATTTTTATCTCAGAAATATTGTATCCATTTCTGGAGACCTGCATTATTTAGGTCCATTATCAGCTGCTCAGAAAGTCGATCACTTAACAATTGCAATTGTAGCTATGTAGGCTTTATGTTCCGGCAGTGACTCCGTCCTGCTGCCCTCTTCGCTCTGGGCTATTTGACCCAGGGCAAGAAAAAGGGGCGGGGGGGGGGGGGGGGAGGGTGTTCCCTTGGGTCACCTGTTTTATTATGAAAACAAGGGGATACCTCCTCCGGAGTTAGTAATTCTGAGCTGTTACTGGGATGGTTTCTTAAGTGAAAGTTATGTTTTTAAATTCATTCATGTCATAGTTTTAAAGTATAGCATTTGAATATGTCATGTGTCAAACGGATGTTATTATACTATCCTCGGACACTTTTTAAAGAGTATAAAGAGTCTCAATTCTTTGGACTAACTTTATTTATTGGCTTACTTTAAAAATAATTAGTATAAGAATTATACTGCATATTAATAGAGAACATGGATGTTATGATGCTCGATTATAGAAGGTATTGTGTCTTTCTAATTTGTCATAAATAAGAAAGATACACGTGAAGCCTATTTCTCCTTTTCTCCTCCAGGAGATGACTCTATTTTATATAGTTGAGCTTATTAGATTTTCCTCTATGTCCTGGGCCCTCCAGCCTTTTTACTATTCAGCTATGTCTGGGTCATTGGTACAGTATAAAAATCTTAAAAAATTTATAGTAATTTATATATTTTTTATACTTACCAATGACCCAGACGGGGATGGCCCTCCCAGGAGTTGGGAACTCATACCTCCCCGCTGAGGACATAGCGCTTACCAGGCACTGTTGGTAAGAATGATTAATGGCACCAATTTCGGGACGTCCTTGACACTGCGCATGCGCAGTAGAGGTGAAGTATGGAGGGCCATTCAGGACATGTTTTCTTTGGTTTTAGATGCAAATTTTGGGGATTGGGGGGCAAAATTTGTGTTTGGCCCTATATTTTTGAGAGTTAGCACCAGCTATGTCTGGGTCATTGGTAAGTATAAAAAATATATAAATTACTATAAATTTTTTAAGTTTTTACTAAAATTATTTCAGGTTTTCCAGTTTTGGGACATGGGCCTGACATCATCATTCTTGCTAATGATTTTTCCATTGTTTGTTTAGTGTTCCTTCCCTATCCTTCCTTGAAGCCCTCCAGTTAAACTTCCAAGCTTTTTGGCTTGTTTTAGTGAAATTTTTTTATAAATTTCTTGGGAGTTTGACGTGTTACACAGAATGTTTATCCTGTATATCCCCATGGTTACGTCCTCACCCTAGGGGTGTTTAGGCGTTTTTGGTCATGCATCACACATCCGATTTATCGTTTTTTCTTCTGATGAAGATCTTGCTTTACATCGGATAGTTCAAAATCTGTTACTGACTTCAAGCCTTTTTTATTCAGTACCTGGAGTCTTGTTTCCGGTTTTTCTTCTGACGTTGTTTACATTGACAATGCTCTATAAATATTTGTAGTTTCCTACTTATTATCATGGTAGGACTGTTGTAAGATACATTAAATATTCCGGTAGTGTAGCAATTAATTTTTTGGATAATAAAAAAAGTTTTTCCACACTTAGGCTCTATTGGGATACATTTGGGCTCATCGTTCCCATTGGGGACTTGGGCTCCTGTTAAAATTTTTCGAAAAATTTTTTTTTGTAAATTATTTTTCGATTTTTATTTTGAATGTTATTTATTATGTATCTTTTTCATATATTTATTGCGAAGTTGGTGGGAGTACTGACGACTTTATTTTGATTCAGTATGAAAGCTTATTGCTCAAAATGCAAGGCGAGGAAGTCTTCCTCTGATTTACATGCTTGTTGCCTTGCTTGCAGTCGATGTACTCCCACTAATTCTTGCTCAACATGTGTCGGATGGGATGACAGACGTTGGAGATGGGTGTCATGGTACGTTGTTAGCGGCGAGAGGCAAATGCTGGTCCTCATGCCACAAATTCAATCTAGTTTCAATTTCAGAGGAACAAGAACATGGTGATGTTTACGTGATGCCTAGAGGTAGTGTGCTGCCATTGTTGCATTCAGATGATCAAACAGCACTAGCGGCAAAGGTGCTCATGAATATTAGGGCAAAAAACCACTAGCTGATTGTTTCAGTCCCTTGTCCCCAGCTAGCTCGATCGGTGAAGTGGTTACTCCATGCATGGGTACTGTGACACCGGGTGTGTCCATTGCGGTCGAGAGGAGTGGAATGGGTAGAGCGAGCACCTTAAAATATAAACACGCTCACCCAGCGACGACAGAACAGAGGAAGAAGCCAGCAAGTTCATTGGGAGGCTTGGCGAGGTCTGAAAGGATCGCGAGCGAGAGAGCCCCTGCTCTTTCCCAACAACCTCTGGGGCCAGATGTGATGATTAGAAAATTGCTTCAGTCAGAGCATACATCTGTTCTTCTTGTCTGGGACGCTCTGTTCAGTTCGCAGCCGATGTCGGCTACAGTTACGGCTTCTACATCGGCATCTTCAAAGCACACACGACCGCACCTTAGCTACTCGACTTCAAATATCCAGCCTGCATCACTGAGAAGGGATCACTCATCGTCAAAAAAGTCGGACCATCCGGAGAAAAGAGCTGTCTCGGACACACCATCCCAGGAGCAGCCGGCAGAAACAGAAGACCGCTGCTCTTCAGGCCTCCATAACGGACTTGCTGTCACAGATTGCGCAGCTCATCGCAGCATCCCAGCAAGTGCAGGAGCAGCCTACGGCTGTCTCAGAACCTGAGCTGTCAGATGGTGCTGGGTTGGTCCAGTCATCTGCATGTTCAGATGTCACTGACCGTGAATCTCACCTGATTCAATCGGATGGTGAAAGGGATACAGTGGAGGATTACCCTTCCCTTTTTGAACAACACATGGTTGCGATGGATTTAATTCATCAATACTACCCTGAGTTCATTCCAGCGAATCAGAATGCTGCGACTACTAGGAAGAAACCGCTGGTGTCATTGGACGCGGACTTTATCCGGACAAAGGAGGAGGTCCTGTCTTTTCCGGTTCAGTCTAGAGAGGTGTCGCAGGCCTTCGGCCATTTAGACGACGCCTTACTCAAACTTTCCAGTGGGAAGAAGAAAGGCGGTTTCTTGTCATCATCTTACGTAAATTTTCTGTTGGTTGGACTACGTTCATTTAAAATGGTTGGGGAAGATGAGGATCTAAACATATCCTTGTCTTTGTCATTCACTATTCGCTCTGACACAATTGAGACTGCAGTTTCTTCAAACAAAGTGAATTTAGACGCTATGTCTTACGCAGATCACCTTTCAAAAGCTGTGGCGCAACATCTCAATGGAAAGGAATTTGAGGATGTTTGTACCTTTTTAAGAGTTCTTTCCAGAGCTATTATGTTTACCACGTATAACTCTGCCTTAACAGTTGCTAATTTGGAGATAATCAGACCTTGCATCGTCATCTTTAATAGATGACAAGGTGAAAAACTCTCTATGGGTTGCTCTGGTATCCAGACACAAAATTTTTAACGCGAAGCTTTCATTGGTTTATGATCAAGCTACAAAGAAAGCGTCAAATACTCTGCTCCTTAAGTCGGCGTCACATCGACCCGCAGCAGCAGAAAAGAGTAAGGGAGGACATCCTAGATAAAATGGTCTAAAATGAACTCCCTGTGAGGGTATAGGAAACCCTCCTACAATTACTCAGGGATCATCAATACAGCGACCCGGGAAGGGGGCATAGGTCTGATTGAGACTACCTGTCTGATGCCCCTAAGCTGGTGGGTCAAGGCTCTTCACGAGGGAGACATGGTTTCTCCTCCCGTAAGCCTTGCAGGTCCTAAAGGTGATGGTCAGGACCTCTATTGCTTGCTAGTTGGTGGAAGGTTATCAAGATTTGCAACAAACTGGATAACAATTACAGAAGACCAGTGGGTGAGAAGTGTGGTCTCGGATGGCCTACGGCTATCTTTCCGAGCGAAACCACCACTCACACGATGTCCGCGATGGACAAAACTTCTGTCAAATCCTTGCAAAAGAGAGTCTCTCCTATCAGTGGTAAAGAATTCAAGGTTCTCTAGGATTCTACAGTCGCCTGTTTCTCTTACCGAAGCCAGACGGCTCGTTCCGACCGGTAATAGACTTGAGTTGGATAAACAAACTTATCGTAGCTCCAAAGTTCTATATGGAGACTATTCGGACAGTAAGGGTGAGCATTCAAGTGAACGACTATGCAGCAAGCATAGATCTAAAGGATGCGTACTTTCATGTCCTGGTACATCCGGCATTCAGAAAGTACCTATGGTTCGCCGTTCAAGGGATAGTATATCAGTTCAGAGCGATGTGCTTCGGTCTGAATCTAGCGCCCTGAGCATTCACTCAAATAATGAACTCGATAATGTCTCACTTCCAAGCTCATTTGTCTGCGGTAACGTCGGCTTATTTGGACGACATTCTTCAGAGATATGGCAACAAAACTACTCTTGAGAACGATGTTCAGAGTCTTTTTCTTTTACTCTGACGTCTTGGCTTCATTGTGAACGAGAAGAAGTCAGATCTAACTCCGTCCAAGTCTTTCATTCACTTGGGAATGAGATTCGAGACTCACAACAATCTGCTTCATCTGCCGTTACCCAGAGCGAAATTAGTCAGTTGTTATGCTCACTTTTGTCAGACGCATTAACAGCGAAGGAATTTATGCGACCTATGGGGTTGTGCAGAGTGGCTGCGGATCTTATTCCAATGGGTCGCTTACGCACATGTTCCCTCCAGATATTCTTTACCCAGAACTGGAGTGGGAAGACGCATTCGCTCGAGACCATTATTGTTTTAACGGACCTGGTAAAACAAAAGGTCCAGATTTGGGCAGATATTCAGTGGTTAACTCAGGGAATTCTGCTGCAGCTGCCGAATCCGGCTTTCATGATTATGAAGGATGTGAGTCAAACAGGTTGGGGCGCGACCCTGAGCCCGATAGACTCGAAATGCCAGGGTCTTTGGGACCCTCGGTTCCTAGAGAAACACATAAACATCAAAGAAATGATGTCAATATTGTTAGTGCTGCAACAGTGGATTCATATTATAGCGGCGCATGTTCAGATATTGTCAGACAACTCGACAGTGGTAGCATACATCAGGAACCAGGGAAGCATGCATTGGATTCCGTTATGCGAACTAACGGAAAAAATTTTTCTATATGTCATGAAGCATCATGTTCATCTATCGGTCCATCATATTCCGGGTCTGAATGTACTAGCAGACTCGCTCTCTCGGAAAGGTCACCTGTTGCCATTGGAATGGACTCTCAACAAGCGAGTATTCAGACAGATTTGCTACCAGTGGGATCGACCTATGATTTGTTTGTGACACACCTCAACAATCAGTTGCAGACTTTTGTGTCGCCATGCCCAGATCATCCAGCATATGCAGTAGAAGCGCTGTCAATCTCTTGGACGGAATGATAGGATACTCGTATCCTCCAGCTCTTTTGATTCAGTAGATCCTGTTAAAATCAAACAGTCTTGCTGCAAGATTCTGTTAGTAGCATCTCTGTTGTCACAGAAACCCTGGATCAGTCTTCTCAGGTGTCTGTTATGGAATGTTCCCTGGAAGCTTCTTCCGTGAGAGGACCTTCTTTATCAGGGGAAGTCATGCACACTGCATCACAACATGGAAGGTCTCAACCTTCATGTATTGCATGGCAAGCAATTTACAGGACGAGCAGTGGATGCAATTTCTAACTGCTGGAGGTCCTCCTCTTCGCTGAATTACGCAGCAAAGTGGAAGGTTTTCTTCCATTGGTGTAAGGACCAGTCAATAAACGTATATGATCCATCCATACCGGATATTGCCAACTTTCTGATCTACCTGTTTGACGTTCTCAAACTGCAGCCCATCACCGTTAAGGGCTATAGGTCTAAGTTATCGGACACTTCTGCTGATCATGATAACTTGGCAATTGAATCTAATGCTTCATTATCCAAAACTAGTTAGAAATTTCTCTGTAAATAGACCTAGAACCCTCAGATTAATTCCTAAGTGGAATTTGGCTTGGGGTCTGTTGAAGCTTAAAGAGGCTCCGTTTGAGCCGTCAGACGTTGTAGAGTTCAAATTCTTGACCTATAAAACAGCATTTCTCTTAGCCTTTGCTTCGGCTAGAAGAGAGTGAACTCCATGCTTTATCTGTTGACGAATCTCACTACCGTAGTGTTGGTAATACCATAACTTTAACTACAGAAGTGGGATTTTTGGCTAAGAATCAGGCTCCTGATAAATGGCCTGGGCCTATTACCATTAAGGCTCTGCCATCTACGGATAACCGTAGACCTCTGCTGTGTCCAGTCAGGGCTATGCACACATATAAACGCCGATCAAAGTTTATTAGAAAAGGAAGGAAACGCTTCTTTTTATCATTGATTCCTAACAGAAAAGATATTTCTATCCATTCAGTTGCTAGATGGATTCAGTTGGTAATACACATTGCCTATGAAAATCTATCTTCAGATCAGTGTTCGGTTGATAAGATATCAGCGCATGAAGTTAGAGCGCTGTCCACTTCTTGGGCTTATTCTAACAGTATAGCCATTACTGATCTCATGAAAGCTGCATACTGGACACAGCCTTCTACATTTAGCAAGTTTTACCTTAGAAATTTAGAGTCCATCTTCGGTGACCTTAGATGTTTAGGTCCTCTATCTGTTGCTCAGAATGTCGTCCACTAAATGATTACATCTGTAGTTATTTTTAGATAACCCGTTCCAGCAGTGACACTGTTCTGCTGCCCTTTTCATTCTGTGGTCATGTACCTCAGAACAAGAGGAAGTTAGGGGGGGATGTTTTTTTCCGTTATGACTTTATAGTGAAAAGCAAGGGAAAACCTCCTCCGATGTGAGTAGTCCCGAGTCGGTGCTGGGGTGGTTTTAATGTGTAGCTCGGTGTGAAGCAAAATTAATAAGTCTCATTTATGTATTGTTTTTAAAGTGTAGCTTACTGTGAAGCATTTGTATATGTCACATTAATAACTCACGAAATAGACAAAAGGAAACAATCATTCCTTAATGTAATCACAATTTCCTCTGCTGTAAAGAAAAAATTTGAGATCCAGAAGCAGCCTTGTTTAGCTTCAAGTCCATTCTTATTAACTGCTAATGAGTGTTGGTACTGTAATGTGAGCTTCATACCGGTACTCCTTGCATCAGCTGTATATGCATTTTGTTCAGCTTTTTACATTTAAAAAGGTGAGCATTCGTAAATGAAGCTTCATTTAGGATTTTATATTTGAAGATAGGTGTCTTTAGTAATTAAATATGGACTCTTGTATATCAGTCCCCAGGCATCACATTCAAGATTGAGATGCAAAAGTTTGTTCCATTTCTTCTGAGACTGAGCTGGGTACCAGGCCGCATGTTATAGGAATAATGGATAAAAAGTTCTGTTTACCATTTTTGTTACTTTTAATTTTTCTATCATCGGGCTTAGGATAAGGTCGAGTTTTTTTTAAATTTTTGATTTCATTTTGCCACCTTTTTGGAATCGCCTTTCTTAACCCCAGGAAGACAGTAAAGAGTGTTTTAGGCCAAAAAAAAAAAGGAATTGATTCTCAGGCACCGCCGCGTTGAAAAAAATGGCCCGCGTTGGGCCTTTTTATTTGGACCGTCATTGCAAGAAAATAGGAAACAGGGAAATTGAAAAGCGACTATTGGTTTTAAGGCCCAAAACCAACGAATGAACAGGTAAATATACACAGGCGTGTGTTAAGTGTGAGAGCCTCTGGCCTTGGCTTACATTGGGGGCGAAATTCAAGTCGCCCTTCTAAACTTCCTTGGGAGACATGGCAGTTTACTGTATTTTCTTATGTTTTATTTTTTAAAAACACACGCTTCCGCAAAAAACAGTAAACACGGTTGCTGTTAAAGTCCGTCACACGGCTATATTTCTGAAAAGAATTGCAATGGCGTAGTCGTTCGAACAATTCACCCCAACTGATAGCAACCAGCACAAAATGGCTATTTAAAAACAAAGTACCAGACAAAACAACGAATCACACAAGACACGCATCGAGTTAATTAGAATTTATTAAAAGTTAACCACCGTTTCAAAACAAAAAAAATGTATTGGAGACAGTTCGTCCATATCGAAATTGCTTGCGGTTACGCTCTGTTCCACTGAAAAATTGGCTGCATTGAAATTCGCCCCGCAATTTGCATTGAATGTTTTTCTTTGAAAACTTGTGAAGTTTGTTGGAAGGGGGTTAAATGTAATAAGGCTACAATAGAAATCACAGGTATTTGGATGGATAAGAATGGCAGACCTTCAAAGCACCAATCGCACGTGTCAGTGAAAGATGGTTGGCAGAAATTGTCAGTTTTCTGAACAGTGTATTATTACCCAGCGCAGCTGGAAAGGGAAACAACTGAAATGTTTTGTCATTTACCAAAGAAATTAATTAACTCAAATTGTTAATAACGCTTAATTTACGAAGGATATCGAAAACTTTTTTAACTACGCTTTTCAACTCAGTTAGGGTATTCAGAAACCATGAATGACCCAGCTTCTTATATGAACTTGAAATTTATTTTAAACACTTTAAATATTTTTTTAAAAAGAATATACCTTCTGTTACAGAGAAGAACACTCTCACCATGGGTCATACTAAAAATCAAAATAACTCACAATGATACCAAAATAATACGAAGGTGGTCAATAATATCTAGTATTCATAAAATAGTTCTGCTTTGTAAAAGTTTAAAAGTGAAGTCAGAGTTCTGTTTCTAAATACAAAAAGTGGTGATATCAGAAAATAAAGAAAAACAGTTTTAGTTTTCAATAAAATTAGTTTTATTTGTATATCATTTTACAATATGCACTTTCCATGCTTTTCAGGTAAAAACAGACATCAGAAAGTGACTTTTGCCTCTCAATCCTTTCTCACCATCTGGAAGAAATAAAAATAAAAAATAAAAATAAAATCCTCCCTCCCTTATTGATTTGAAAAAAAAATTGCCTGAGAATCAGTTGATTTTTTTTTTTGGCCTTAATATCCAATTTTATGGAGAAGGCCACATTTGTAATAAAAGCTGGAAAATGGTTTGGTGTTTGAAAATTATTTACATTTAACAGGGTTATTCAGTGAAGCTTTATCAATTAAGTGGGATATGCTGTACCTTGTTGAACATAGCTGTCAAAACTTCTGAAAAAAAAAATAGACACAGTGAAGTGAAGCCCAGCCACTTGGTTATATATTTATTGAATAACCCTGTTATTGAATATATATTTATTGAATAACCCTGTTAATTGAATATAAGATTCAACTTCTTGTATTATCTCATGGAATTCCACTGACACCCACTTAAAACAAGGTATTAATTGAAATTACAATATGTTCACATTGTTGGAATTCACTAAAGAAAACCTTTTCACAATCCATTCCAATGAGGGGCCTTACGCTGAGTTCAAATGCTTCTTGTAAATATTACTGGCTGGTTTTGGCCATTATGTTGTGAAAAGAGTTGTTATAGATGAAATTCACAGTAAGGCAGTGCAGTGCACAGTGTTAGTTATTCATTTAATAATGATTTTTTTTTTATAACCAGAAAGTGTGACTAATCCTGTGCAGTGTATAATGGATACCCATAAGAACAAATAAAAAAAACGGTTTGTGAGCAATTTTCAACACAATGAGAGAGGGCTGCTTTTATTTCTATTTTTTTAAATTTTTTTTGTTTATTTGCATTTTCTTGTCTTGTTACATTTCATAGGAGAGTGCCTTTACTCTCCTATAATTGTAACAAGACAAATCCATGCAGGCTAAATAATTTCACTTCACAGATAATATGAAGCATGGATGTTTACAAAATAAATATAATAAATAGAGATACTGTATATTCATGATGCTTTTTTGAAAGCATGTGCAAATAAATATATATCAAAAGGTCAAATTTTAAAGTCTCATGACCATTTGGTGGGGGAGGTCTAATTTGACTTATTATACCCCTTCAAACAAAGTTTGGGGGGTATATAGGATTCACCCTGTCCGTCCGTCTGTTCATCCTTATAAGCGCAACTCCTCCTAAACCATTTGAAGAATTTTCATGAAACTTTACACAATGGAAGAACTTCATATGAAGATGTGCATGAAGCAATATAATTGTGTTCTGACAGGCGTGCAGGGGGGGGGGGATCACTTTGTGAGCTTGCTCACAGTACCTCTAGTTAGGGCCTAAAAAAGTTAAAAATCTGTCTCTCTGGCCCTTTGTATGGTCTCTTTGTCTGCTGCATGCCTTCTTTTTATAACCAATGCAAACTTAAAAAAATAAATATTAAATGGTTTATGGCTGATATTTACCCAAGTTAATAAAATTTATAAGTTTGTCCCTTGAGTGCAACAAGGCTTTGCAATGCTTTAGCACTGCAAAACCTTCTTGCACTCAAGGGAAGAAATACACCACCACCCATGCTATTCTGTAGATTAGGAGGCCCAAAACATAAAACAAATCAAGAACTTGAAATTTTGATGGCAAAGAAAAAATTACAAAAATAGAAAATAAAACTAGAGAAACAGAATTTACTGCACGCAGTAAATTCAAGTCTGTGTGAAAAGGGTTAAAGTATCAGGAATAAACTATACAGAAGGAGAATTTATGGAGGCTTATTTTCAGGAGTAAATTATTTTCAAACAAATCAGAAATGGATTTTCGTTAATAGTATTTACAGATATTCATACAGCAATCAGAACATTTTTTTATAAGAAACCAGAAAAGGCATATATGTGACCAGCATTCAAAGGGTTCGATACACTAATCAGAAGTGGACATTTTTGGCTCTGCCCATCAAGCTGAGTGATGAAATACGTTCATGAACTTTTGAAATGCATTAAGGTGTAATGAAATGCATTCCCCAGTCTTTCTGAATAATATGCACTGGATGACCTTGGTGACCTCTTTCAGGAGGACCATATATTGAACCTCCAGCAGTTTTTAAATCAGTCGGTATAGTCCCATGTATACACCTACTTTAAGAAATGGCTCCACCAACTACAGATCTGTCATTTTTTGGCGATGATAGCAGATATTTATTATGATTTAGAAGCCTCTAAGGCAGTCAGCCTACTGTATCACACACAAGGCCTCAAACTAGCTGAAAAAACAAAGATGAGTGCAAACTGGTTGTTGGTAACCAGCATGCCAAAACGAATAGAGATAGGACGATTTGTGTTTGAGTTATAGAGCCGACAAAGGGTGCATAAACTCTATATTGGGATAGTGCCATAAAAAACTTAAAAGCCCCAAGAGCTCGTTTAAAGGCCTAACCTTAAGAGCATCTAGTGCCCTAAACAAGGCATTCATAAAATAAGATGGTGGAATCTTGAATCATGGCATTTGCATAAAGAGTGGCAATATGGCAGGAAGCGTGCAAAAGGTTCTACCGTCATAAGTTAAATGATGTTGTTTGATCTTCGCGGTGAAGTATGAAGAGGGCGGTGAAGTATGAAGAGGGTTAAAGACAGACCATTTAAATATTCCATTTCATTAATTCATAATTGTGATAAGTGTTTCGAGAGAGCCGCTTACCACTCGGCCCGAAACCTGTTGATCTTGAGTTATGATTGAGAATGAAAAAAAAAATTTAAAAAATGCAATGAAAGGTGAAGGGTTATTTATTCAACTACAATTAATCAAGTGTTGTAAGCTAGCTCTGTATAATAAACAAATTTTCTTGCCACCTAAAGGTTTTTTTTCAACTTGGTTTGGGGATGGAATTTAATTCTGATCTGACAGCTGATAAGAGTAAATATGTGTCAGGCTGTCATCTATAGCAACTTCTCTCTAATTTGATTGTTTACATTATTCTCTTGTGTATATAAATATAAACAGCTATTTCTTTATGATGCTTTTCTTTTACAAAGAAATTAGGGGGTATAAAAAACTCTGTGGCCCAATGGACCACTCCCAAAGGTTCCCTGATAACATAGCTGGGCCAGTACTTGTGACAGGCTACCAGTATGCCAAACAGCCCCAGGACAGATTATTTATTTATTTATTGGTGTGTAAGGTCACATATTTCTGCATAATGGCTAATCATGACCACGACAGTTTTACGGGTGGAGGAAGCCGTAATACCCGGAGAGAACCATCATGCAACGGCGAGCAACTGTCAGCTCCCCAACATACTAATTCCACACAAGCAGGGTTAGCATTGGTTGAAGACAGGTGCACCATCGACGTGCAGTACGCCTTAATACACAGCGTCACTGTGCCCCCATGTAGGCAATGGGTTGAAGTGTCTTGCCCAAGGACACAACGCGGTTGCCGCCGGTGGGATTCGAACTGAGGACCTCTCGACTTGAAGCCTGCACCTCTACCATTTCAGCCACCGCGCCCCCAGGACAGATGATTTGTTTTTGGGTTATCGTCAAGACAAAAGGAAGAAAATATTCATACAGGAATCAGAACATTTTTATAAGAAACCAGAAATGGCATATATGTGACCAGCATTCAAAGGGATTGATACACGAATCAGAAATGGATATTTTTGTCTCTGCCCACTAATTTGAGTGATGAAATACATTCATAAACTTTAGAAATGCATTAAGGTGTAATAAAATGCATTTCCCAGTCTTTCTGAATAATGCCCCCATATTAAGATCTTCAGGGGGTTAAAATATTCCCTTTAAATACTCCATTTTAATCCTTTAAATGGGGGCACAGTGGCTCAGTTGGCAGAGGTGCAGGCTGCAAGGCGTGAGGTCCTCACTCTGTCCTTGGGCAAGCCATTTCACCCCATTGCCCACATGGGTGCATGGTGGCGATGTGTTCTAAAGCGTACTGCGCATCGATTGTGCACCCGTCTTCAACCAATGCTAACCATGCTTGTGTGGAGTTGGTATGTGCGGGATCTGACAGTTGCTCGTTGTTGCCCGGTGGTTCTTCCCGGGTACTCCGACTTCCTCCACCTAAAAAACTGTCGTGGTCATGATTAGCCACTGTGCAGAAATATGTGACATTAAACGCCATTAAATAAATAATCCTTTAAAAAATGAACTCAATCCAATAAAGGGTCATAAGCTATGTTTTTTCAAGCAAAAATGAAAAGGTAATTAAAACTGAATAGACGTTTCTGTGAATAATGTTGACCGGTTTTCGCTGTTATGTTCGCTAAAGGGTTAAGAATCCCTTACTTTGGAAGGCACACTGAAAAGGTGTCCCATTCCACATAGAATTAAATGTTATGAAAATAAAGCGAAAAACATTAAGTTTCTCAGCTGACAGTACCTGCTTTTGCACTCTGGAGGGATGGAACGGCACAAATCAGAGACATTCTCTTAATGGCACTTTGACACCAAAGGTTTCTGCACTCTCAGTGAGGCCGAGATGTGCGCAGTGAAAGACTATAGAACTCCTCTAACAAATTAGTTTTAAACAGTCATAGCACTAACACAGTTAACAGTACAGTCGACCATGCCAGTATTGCATTGTTACCGGCACCCTGACGACAGTTTTGTGATAGGTTTCAACAATTATTCAGTGCAGTTTTATGGAAAGGGTTAACTTTATTCTGCCTGAAATAAAATATGGGCAATCCACATTGAAGTCTTGAGAGGGGTTAAAAGCAGTGAACTGAATAATTTACAATTTATTTCCTTGCAAGGCAAAGGGTTTCCCTCAACTTAGTTTCAGGAACTAACATCCCATTATGATGACAAGGTCAGATTTCATTTTGACAGATTACTCCACTGGTGTTTACATAGTCTCCAGTGTGAACATAACATCGTATTGCTTGGGGAGAATTTACTGTATCAGGAAATTGGAGACTGTGAAAACCCTGTGGCCTACCGGGCCATACTCAAAAAAATGTGATTTCCAGCAATTCTGAAAAATGCACTCAATGACCCCTAGTTGACCTCTGTGACCTTGACCCATATTTTGAACCTCCATCGAGTATCGACTCATTTGGTGTTGGTCCCAGGTCTGTAGGTCATACCCTGCCTGAGATATGGGAGTGACCCACGTTCAAAATTTTAGCCACGCCCATTTTTTTACGTAAAAATGCATGTGTGTATGTCAGGAATAATTTAAGGGTAAAAAAATGTGATTTCCAGCAATTCTGAAAAATGCACTCAATGACCCCTAGGTGACCTCTGTGACCTTGACCCATATTTTGAATCTCCATCGAGAGTCGACTCATTTGGTGTTGGTCCCAGGTCCATATGTCATACCATGCTTGAGATATGAGCGTGACCCACTTTCAAAAATTTTGGCCACGCTCACTATTTTTACATCAAAATGCATGTGTGTACATCAGGAATGCTTTAAGGGGTCAAGAAATGTGATTTCCAGCAATTATGAAAAATGCACTCAATGACCCCTAGGTGACCTCCGTGACCTTGACCCATATTTTGAATCTCCATCGAGTGTCGACTCATTTGGTGTTGGTCCCATGTCCATACGTCATACCATGCTTGAGATATGAGCGTGACCCACTTTTAAAAATTTTGGGGCCACGCCCACTTTTTTTACGTCAAAATGCATGTGTGTACATCAGGAATGCTTTAGGGGGTCAAAAAATGTGATTTCCAGCAATTATGAAAAATGCACCCAATGACCCCTAGGTGACCTCCATGACCTTGACCCATATTTTGAACCTCCATCGAGTGTCGACTCATTTGGTGTCGGTCCCAGGTCTGTAGGTCATACCACACCTGAGATATGGGCGTGACCCACTTTCAAAACACCCCTACAGACACCCCCGATACCCCAGGAATCTGAAAAACATAGATGGCCGAGAACTTGTGGCTGTCAATCAGCATGCCAAAAATCAACGAGATAGGGCAATTCCTTTTCGAGTTATCTTGCGGACAAAATAGTGATGAGAAGACAGAAGACAGGAGAAGAAGAAGAAGAAGAAAAAGAAGAAGAAGAAAAAAAAGAAAAAGAAACCGTGCAAAAACAATAGTCTGTGTGTTTCACACAGACTAATTAAAAAAACACCCGCCCACAAGCAATTTACAAAAAATGGCCTGTGAAACAAACTCTGAAAATGAAATCTGAAACTAAAAGGCTAGTTAATCAAGTTATTGGCACAACAGTTGATAGTTATAAGATAAATCTATCATCATCACCATTATGTGTATGTACAAAATGTTGCATCAGTTTTGATCTTGTTTCCAAGGCTACATCTCAACTCATTAAGATATGGCTTTAGAAACAAGAACTCATCTCTGATACAACATTTTGGACATAAATATAACGGTGATAATGTATATATTGTTTCACCATATGTACCACATACATTAATGAAGCTGTGTCTGAATATGTTATAACTTCTCATGCTTTGAGGTGGTAGGTATTGTGCCAAAAAATTAATAATGTGTCACCATTCCCAACATAAGCCAAATATGAGGGGATGTCAAAAAGTTTTGAGCCTAACATAAATAAAGCTGGAATATCAGTACAGAACATATTTATATTTTTATACTGTACCAATGACCCAGACTTAGCTGGTGCTAAGTCTTAAAAATTCAGGGCCAAACACACATTTTGCCCCCCCAATTCCCAAAATTTGCATCAAAATAAAAAAAATCAATGTCCTATATGGTCCTCCATACTTTTGTCCACTGTGCATGTGCAGTGTCAAGGAAGTATCGAAATTGGCTACCAATCTTCATTCTTTGTTTGGGCTTTCAATCAGTAACATCTCACTGATATCTGTGCTTATAATCTCAGTTAAAATGATGCCAGACACAAAATCATGAAGGAAATGGTGGATCCAAGGATGAAATAAGAGGATGAGAGGAAGAAACAGTGGAAGGATGTGTTCAGTGCTGTAACTTATCATTTTTTTGTAAAATTATTTCATGTTCCCTAATTTTGGGGCATGGGCCTGATGTTTTCATTCTTGCTATGAAGTCACCACTGTTGTTCAGTGTTTCCTCTCTCCCTTTCCTTGATACCTCCCTTGCTAATCTCCCATGCTTTTGGTATAATTTTGGAAATTTTTTTATTGAAATTTCTTCGGAGTTTTAGCATAGTTACAGAATGTTTATTCTGTTATCCCCATGGTTACATCCTCACCCTAGGGGTGTTTAGGCATTTTGGTCATGCATCTACCATCCGATGTACTGCAGCTTCTTCTCTGAAAGATTCTGTTTTACATCGGATAGTACTTTAAATTGGTTACTGATTTCGGGCCATGTTTTTTAGTGCCTGGAGTCTTGTTTCCGTTTTTTATTGATTTTTGTTTACGTTGACAACGGTTACTTCTGTCAGTGATTCCTTGTCTTCTGTAAGGTTCATTATATAGCCAGATGCATTAATTATTGTCTGTAAGTGTAGCATTAATTTTTAGAAATGTTTTAAAATTTTTGTCCACACTTAGGCTTTTTTGGGATTCATTTGGGCTCATCGTTCCCTTTGGGAACTTTGGCTCACGTCAAAATTTTTTCGAAAATTTTTTCTTTTGAATTATTTTTCAAAATTTTTGTAATGGATTATATTATTATTTTGTATCTTTGTATTTTCAAGGGTTAGTGCGAGTACTACGGCTGTTTAATATTTTTTAAATTTGAAAGAATATTGTTCAAATTGTAAATCGAGGAAGTCTTCCTCTGATTCTCATGCTCATTGTATTTGCTGTAGTCACTATACTCGCTGAAATTCTTGCTCAGTGTGTGTCAATTGGGATGACAAACGTTGGAGACGTTTGTCACGGTATATTGTTAGTGGTGAAAGGTCCATGCCGGTCCTCTCGCCACAGGGTCACTCTAGTTTTTCAGTCTCTTTTTCAGAGGAACAAGAACAGGGTGATGTTTCCGTGATGTCTTCAGGAAGTGTGCTGCCATTGTCGCAATCAAATGAAGAGCTAGCGGCAAAAGTGCTCAAGGAAATTCGACGAGTGCCTAGATCCTTAGTAGGATTGACGACCTTGTTGCCAGCTAGCTCGCCCGGTGAAGCTATCACTCGTAGATTGGGTGATGTGGCGCCGGGTTCGTCCGTTGCGGTCCAGGAGAGGAGAAAGGGTGTTGCGAGCACTATAATCTCGGATCACACACACCCGGCGACGACAGATCAGAGGAAGGATCAGAGGAAGCGAGTCAGCCTGGTAGCTAGCTCATTCAGGTCTACCCGGACCGCAAGCGAGAGACGCCCCTCTCTCTTACAACAACATCTGGGGCCAGATGTTGTTGTGCATAACATTCGTCAGTCGGAGGATATGTCCACTCCTCCTGCTCAGGATGCTCCGTCGCATAGACAGCTGGGGGCGGCTAGTCTATTGGCTTCCTCATCTTCACACCAGAACACATGACTGCACCTTGGCTATGTGACCTTGGATATCCAGCCTGCTTTCTGACCAAGGATTCCACGTCGACCAGGTCACTCTATCCGGTAGCCAAGGACACGAGGCCTTACCAGTCGGGACGCTCACATAAAAGAATTATGCAAGAGGCACCGTCCCAGGAGCTTCCAGTGGCTAAACAACGTAAGACCGCAGTTCCACAGGCCTCCATGACGGACTTGCTATCACAGATAGCTGAACTCATCGCAGCATCCCAGCAACCTTCGGAAACTCTTTCAGATCAGGAACTGTCTGAGGAAGCTGGGTCGATACGCTCCCCTGCAATGTCTGATAGGGACGACCGAGATTCACATTTGGTCCAATCGGATGGTGAAAGGAAATCTGCAGAGCTGGATATTTCCCTTCTAGAACAACATAAGGTGGCCGTAGATTTCATCCAGCAATACCTTCCAGATTGTTGTTGTTCCTCCGGACCAGAGAGCTGCAATACCAGATAAGAGACTGATAGCGTCACTGGACACTGACTTCTTCGGACGGACTAAGGGCGTCGCGCCTGAGTTTCTGGCCCAGTCCAGAAATGTCTCACGGATGTTTGAATTGCTGAATGACACTATTTTTAAGCTAGCGTTCCGAGAGTTCCTCTGCATTTAGATGACCAGGCAGAAGACTTGGAGTTGTCATTGCCGGCGTCTATGTCAATTCTCTCCAGTAGGTTGGAGATGACAATCTCGTCTAACAGAACCAGTTTAGATGCCTTTTCTTACGCAGATCACCTTACCAGAGCGTTACCACAGCGTCTCTTTGGTAAAGAATTCCATGATGTTCAAACTTCCTTGAGAGTTCTTTCGAGGGCAATCGCATATTCCACGTATAACTCCACTTGGGTGGATTCTAAGGTGAAAAACTCTCTTCGAGTCACTCCGGTTTCAGGAGAACTTCTCTTCGATGGTAAGCTTTCACTAATCTTTCACTGCGATCAGATTACCAAGAAAGCTTCGGACTCTCTGCTCTTTAAGTCCACTTCGACAAAAACGGAGTCAGCAGAGAGGAGTAAGTCAGGGACTTCTGGGGTGAATACTTCCAAGGGAAGTTCCTATAGAGGATCTAAGAAAGCCTCTACGTCTTACCCCAGATACTGTAAGAGTAGCGACTCAGGTAGGGGATGTAATGCTGGCCGAGACAACCGGTCAGATGCCCCTAGGTCGACTGGTCGAGGTGTGGTCGGGGAGGACGTAGTTTCTCCTCCCGCAAGCCTCGCAGGTACAAGAGATGAAGGTCAGAACCTCTATTGCGCTCCAGTGGGTGGAAGGCTGTCAAGTTTTTTAACCAATTGGTTGTCAATTACAGACGACCGATGGGTTTGGGAGGTTATTTTGGAAGGTCTAAAACTGTCCTTCAGAGAAAAACCTCCGTTAACACGAAGTCCACCATGGACTCAGCTTCCGTCAAACCTTCAGAAGAGAGATTCGCTTCTATCAGATGTGCAATCTCTTCTGGAGAAGAATGCAATAGAGGTCGTAGAAAACCAGGAATCTCCCGGTTTTTACAGTCACCTGCTCCTGGTACCAAAACCAGATGGCTCGTTCCGTCCAGTTATAGATCTCAGCTGGATAAACAAGCTGATCTTGGCTCCGAAATTTTGTATGGAAACCATTCAATCGGTGAGAGCAATCATTCGAGTGAATGACTATGCGGCGAGCATAGATCTCAAGGATGTGTACTTTCACGTCATGGTATATCCAGTGTTCAGAAAGTACCTTCGCTTCGCAGTCCTAAGAGTCGTTAATCAGTTCCGAGAAATGTGCTTCGGACTGAATCTAGTGCCCTGGGCCTTCACTCTAATAATGAACTTGGTAATGACTCATTTCCGAGCTCATTCGTCTGTGGTAACATCGGCCTACTTGGACGACATTCTTCAGAGGTACGGCAACAGATTAACACTTCAGTACGATGTTCAGAGTCTGCTTCTATTGCTCCGACATCACGGTTTCATAGTAAACGTAAAGAAGTCGGATCTAGTTCCGTCCAAGTCGTTCATTCACGTGGGAATGAGCTTCGAGACGCACAATGATCTGGTTCGTCTGCAGTTACCCAGAGCAAAATTAGTCAGTTGTTATGCTTGCTTTTGTCTACACTCAGATGTAGTGACAGCGAGAGAATTTATGCAACTGATAGGTTTGTGCGGAGCCACCGCGGACCTTATTCCAATCTACCAACTCCAGATATTTTTTACTCAGAATTGGAGTGTGAAGATTCATTCGTTCGAAACGAACATTGTCTTGTCCAACCAAGTAAAACAAGAGATTCAGACTTGGGCAGATATTAAGTGGTTAACTCAGGGATTTCCACTGCAGCTGTCAGATCCGATTTTTAAGATTATGACGGATGTGAGTCAAACAGGTTGGGGCGCGACATTGAGCCCAACAGATTCGAGGTGCCAGGGTCTTTGGGATCCGCAAATTCCTGAACAAGCACATAAACATCATAGAGATGATGTCAATTTGGCTTGCGCTACATCATTGGATGAACATTATTCAGAATTCACATGTTCAAATACTGTCCGACAATTTTACAGTAGTAGTGTATGTCTGGAACCAGGGAGGCACTCATTCCATTCCGTTGTTCAACTTAACGGAAAGAATTCTTCTGTTTGTCCTAGAGCATCAGGTTCTTCTGTCGGTCCGTCATATTCCGGGTCGTCTGAACGTTCTAGCGGACTCCCTTTCTCGGAAAGGTCGTATGTTGCCGTCAGAATGGACTCTCAACAAACGAGTATTCAATCACATCTGCTACCAATGGGATTGTCTGATGATAAACTTGTTTGCGACGCATCTCAACAATCAGTTGCAGACGTATGTGTCGCCATGCCCAGATCCTGGAGCGTTTGCAGTAGATGCTCTCTCGATCTCTTGGGACGGAATGATAGGATACGCGTATCCTCCAGCTCCATTGATTCAACAGATATTGCTAAAAATCAAGCAATCTCACTGCAAGATTCTGTTGGTAGCATCTCTGTCACCCCGCAGACCATGCCTCGGAAGCTTCCTCCGTGGGAGGACCTTCTTTCGCAGGGGAAATCGCGCACACTGCATCACAATCCTCAAGGTCTCAACCTTCACGTATTTCTATTGTACGGTCCTTCTTGCACAGCAAGCAATTTACAGGACGAGCAGTGGACGCAATTTCTAACTGTAGGAGGACCTCCTCTTCGCTAAATTATGCTGCTAAGTGGAAGGTTTTCTCTCGTTGCTGTAGGGATCATTCTATTGATATTTATGATCCCTCCATTCCAGACATTGCTAATTTTTTGGTCTACTTGTTTGACGAGATCAAACTGCAGCCAATAACTATTAAGGGTTATAGGTCTATGCTATCGGATACTTATGCTCATCATGATAGCTTACAAATTGTATCTAATGTCTCTTTATCAAAGTTAGTTAAAAACTTTGCGATAAATGGACCTAGAACCCTTAGGTTAATTCCTAAATGGAATTTAGCTTGGGTTCTTCAGAAGCTAAAAGAAGCACCATTTGAACCCCTTGATACAGTAGACTTCAAATACTTATCTTATAAGACAGCTTTTCTCTTAGCCTTCTCTTCTGCTAGAAGAGTTAGTGAGCTTCATGCTCTATCTGTTGATGATTCTCACTATCGTAGTGTTGGTAATACCATTACTTTTATTACCAATGTGGGATTTTTGGCTAAGAATCAGGCTCCTAATAAGTACCCTGAACCTATTGTTATTAAGGCTCTTCCATCCTCAGATGGCCATAGGCCTTTGCTATGTCCAGTTAGAGCGATGCGTATTTACAAATGTAGATCAGAGTTTATCAGAAAGGAACGAAAACGTTTCTTTCTGTCTCTGCTTCCTAATAGAAGGGACATAACGGTCCATTCTATTTCAAGGTGGACTCAGTTGACTATTTGTACTGCTTATGAAAGATTATCTTCTACTCAGCAGTCTGTGCTTAAGATTTCAGCGTATGAAGTTAGAGTGCTGTCTACATCTTGGGCTTATGCTAATAGTATTGCTATTGCCAATTTGATGGAGGCTGCAAACTGGTCTCAGCCTTCTACGTTCACGAATTTTTACCTTAGAAATATTGAGTCTATTTCTGGCGACCTTCGTTGTTTAGGTCCATTATCTGTTGCTCAGAATGTCGTCCACTAAACAGTTGCAACTATAGTTATGCAGGCTTTCTGTTCCAGCAGTGACTCTGTCCTGCTGCCTTCATGGTTCTGGGGTGATTGACACAGAGCAAGGGGAAGGGGGGGGGGGGGGGGGGGTGGTGTTCCCTTATATCATCTGCTTTATAGTGAAAAGCAAGGGAATACCTCCTCTGGAGTCTGTAATTCCGAGTCGGTGCTGGGATGGTTTTAAAGTGTAAAGCTAATGTTTATCTCATTTATGTAATATTTTTAAAGTGTAGCTCGGTGTGAAGCATTTGTATATGTCACGTGTCATACGAGCATTAATATACAATCCTCGGACACTTTTAAATGAGTATAAAGAGTCTCATTCTCTGGACTGTCTTTATTTATCGGCTTTCCTTTAAAAAAATTAGTATAATGTAGTCCAGGCACATTAGACATAAAAATGAGAAAGTAAGGAAAAAAATCGGAGAAAGCTGATTTTTTTATGTTTCCGGGACACACATTGCGGATAAAGTGTGAAAAGTCCCCGCGAATCCGAGTTGAGCCTTTTTAGTTATAGCGTTTTTTTGATGAAAAAAAAAATTTTAAAAAAAATTCGACCCAGCTCCATATTTCTCATTCTTATTCGCCTTAGTAGGGTGAGAATCATAAATATCGTGCTGAATTATATTGAGAATACATATCCCCAACAGAAAATGCCAACTTTGTACCAATCCTCACACTCAATGGTGAAATATTTACGAAAATGTACAAAATTACGAAAAAAAATTTATTGTTTTCATACACACAACGGTACACAACGTCCATTAAATCAAATCTACGACTACTTTGGGAGTTAAATTATATATCAAAAATTGCAGAAAAGCAGTGGCTTTATAATGATATATAACAATAGTCATTTATTCCATAATGAACTGGTGAAACGTGTGAAATATTAACCATACCCCCTAAACTCAAATTCAAATGGCATCGACTTTTCTCATTCAAATACCGTATTATAGCATCATTGTTTCAATTTCCATGTTCGATTAAATCACATAATGTGGTGTTTGCCTACACTCAAGATGCATTGGCATGTAATGTGTGCACGCCCTTGGCGGCTTCCATATGATTATGTCATATTTAGGGGCAATTGGTTCGATCATGGCTGGTAGCGGCTTGGATGAACTTTGGGGGACTGTTTAAGCTGGTGGGTCAATCCATCATTTGATCAGTGGTCATGCATATTCAAGAGCAGTTCGTGCCCATTTGCTAACACAAATTGCCATTACAAAACTTGTGTTTGAAGAAAGCCGAACACTAGATAACATAGACTGCACAGAAGTCAATGAAATATTCTGTGGACTTGCCAGAGGTGACTGTACAACAGCTGACGCTGTCAATCAAGAAAGTGTCAACCATCTACTGTCAAAATGACACGAACTGCTCCAGAATGCGTCCGTAGGACGCACAGGAAAGCTTTGGGTACAATACTACGAGCAAATAGGTCTTCTCCAGTTGTTCTTGAGAGCAGAGCGCACAGGCGACTGGAAACTCCACACATATTGTGTTCCAGTATTTCACGCAGGTGGTCATTTTGCATACGCAAAAAGTTCTCATCTCTATTTGCAGCAGATGAATGAGCTAACAGAAATATTGCAACAGGATGATTTGAAGTTGTTCACTGAGAAAGGTTACTTTACCATAAGGCACTCAGATAAATTCTGGGACGGGATATATTCTGATCAGACCATAGAGCAGTGTTTAATGAGAATGTTCAAGCTCCCTGGTGGTCTCACACATGGCAGGGGAATAACCGATAGCACTGTTGCGAAATGGGTACATGGACTACCTCTTTGCCTTCCGATATGTAATGCTCTCGAAAATTTTGTTCATGTTCACACTGGTCATGGCGAACAACATCGGGATCTCCGTCAAAGTTCACAATTGACTGATGCCAATGATATCACCAAATTATTGAACTGGCTCAGAGTGCATTCCCCCTTTCAGAATAGAGATCCACTACAATTAGTCTCTATAGCGACCGGGCTTGTGGCCGACGAAACTGTGAACTGTGACCAAGTTCGCAAAATTGGTGAATGTTGCGTATCGAATGTTGTAAGCAAAACGTTCAACAGCATCAAACTACGATGTGTTGACACTGTGAAGTCTTTCGCATCGATGGCAAATAGCATCAAAGTCCGTGGAAGTAAGGTAGTGATTGACCCCACAATTCTGTTCAACCGCATCACGTGTTATTCAGTCACAAGCAGAGATGGAAGAGTATCTCAAATATGAACTCGCCCCGAAACCACCAGCATTGTTTGATTCTGCTGGAATGAGGAAGACACAGAAAAGCACGCTTGGTAAGATCCTCAAAACATACGGTTCCGAGCAAACTAAAATCCCAGAACATTCTCTGTTTGTTGTAGATGGTGGATTTTTATTGAGGGCAGTTGTATGGCCTAAACAGTCGTCATATAAGGACATATGTACATCATATTCCAATTATCTAGTGAGACATTTTGGGGCGAACGTCGTGGTTGTTTTTGATGGTTATGCTTGTACAATGTCGACAAAGGGCATGGAACAAGCCCGTAGATCTAAAGACAGGTATTCCATTGATATCAATATCTCACCCGAGTTACCAGCCACCACACCCCAATCCGATTTCCTTGCAAATGCCAAGAACAAAACCCAACTGATTGATCTTCTAATGCAGGAGCTATCTGCTATCAATATTCAGTCCAAGCAGGCCGAGGCTGATGCTGATGTACTGATAGCTGAAACTGCACTTGACATCGCTCAAGATGACAACAATGTTGTCGTTGTGGGAACAGACACAGACTTGTTAGTCATTCTTACCTCTCGAGTTCAACCGGGATGTAATATTCACATAATGTATTCCATTACCCCAAACTTACTAGTTTCAGTTAGTGAAATAGCAACCAAAATGGGTGACCATAGAAGCAACCTCCTTGTAGCACATTCTTTAAGTGGTTGTGACACTACTTCTGCACTCTTTCGAGTTGGTAAGAAGAAAGTATTCAGTACAATTGTCTCCGATGTTTCTAGCGACTCACAACAGTATGTCAACACAATTTTGGCGGATGACAGTACACCAAGTGCAGTAGCCGCTGCCAGGGAACAACTTCTCCTGATCTTATACGGGAGTAAAACTGTTTCCTCTCTCGACCAATATAGATATGTCACTTACAAGCGTTATGTAGCAAAATCTAAACTGAATAAACCCATCGACCTAGCCTCACTCCCACCAAGCAGCGATGCTGCACAACAACATGTCAACAGATGTTATCTCCAGGTCCAACAATGGCTGGGCACTTCGCTTCCTCCGACGGATTGGGGGTGGTCGCTAGACAATGGACTTCTTGTACTGACTGCAGCCACAAAGCCATGTGCCCCCGATAACCTACTGAATCTGATCAGTTGTGGTTGCAAGAGTGCTTGTACAAAAAGGTGTGGGTGTAAGAAGGCAGGACTCTCTTGCTCAGGTTTGTGTAATTGCAGTTCGGATTCTTGTAACAACCACAGAAACACTGTCCTGTCGGAAATTTCTGAGTTCGATGAATAATATGTATATAGGTCATGTCATTTCTGTATATAGCGTTGATAATGTAACTTAATCCATGTTGATTGATTTGTACATTCTGTAAATATTATTTATTGATTTTTGTACATTCTGTAAATATTATTTATTGATCTAATGCTGCCAGACACAGACGTGTCTGTTCGGTCCCAAGCCCGAAAATAGTTGAGTTCTCATGCTGACGAATTTTATGCCAAAAGGGGAACTCGGCCAGAAGCAGAGGGGATCTTCCATAATGTCTATTTTGTAAGCAATGATAAAAGTCTTCAAATGGTGGTGGATTTTTTATCGTCTGTCCAACTAACATCCCGTTCTGTACTACGACCCTTTGGGCAAATCCGTTAGGAAAATCGTCATTTTTTGCGTAAATCCGATACTTTTTTGTGAATTTTCAATAATTTTTCGCAGAAATTGTCACAGAATGCACGTTTTCCTCTAGGTAAATGTATATTAGACATTATGTAGCTCGAAATACGCGTAAACAAAAAATACAGTTGGATCAATTCGAGGTTACAAAGTTCGTGCGATTTTTTTAAATTTTTTTCAAACGCATTTTCGAAAAAAGGCTGTAGAAAAAAAAGCTCAACTGGGATTTTAGGGGACTTTTGTCTAATCGTTCAGTGACATGTACTCGACATTCCCTGAAAAAATCAGCTTTCTCCGATTTTTTTCCCTAGTGAAACCTAATGTTCTTGGGCTAATGGGTTATACTGGATGTTAATAGAGATCATTGATGTTATTGTGCTCAATTACGGATTGGTAATGTGTCTTTCTTTTTTGTATAAACAAGAAAGATATATGTAAATCCTGTTTCTCCTTTTCTCCTTGAGGGGATAATTCTGTTTATAGGTAATTGAGCCTATTGGATTTTCCTTTATGTCCCAGGCCCTCCAGCCTTTTTTTTTATTCAGCTAAGTCTGGGTCATTGGTACAGTATAAAAATGTTAAAAAATTTATAGTAATTTATATATTTTTTATACTTACCAATGACCCAGACGGGGATGGCCCTCCCATGAGTTGGGAACTCATACCTCCCTCCCCGCTGATTATATACCAGATTATATACTATTTACCAGGCACTGGTTGTAAGAATGAAGATTTGGCACCAATTTCGGTACTTCCTTGACACTGCAAATGCGCTGTGGACAAAAGTATGGAGGACCATATAGGACATTGATTTTTTGGATTTTGATGCAAATTTTGGGGATTGAGGGCAGCTGTTGGGGGGGACAAAATTTGTGTTTGCCCCTGAATTTTTAAGAGTTGGCACTAGCTAAGTCTGGGTCATTGGTAAGTATAAAAAATATATAAATTACTATAAATTTTTTTCATTTTTCAACATAGTCCCCTTGTAATTCAATACACTTGTTCCACCTGGTCTGCCAGTCGTTGATGCCACGTCTGTAGAAGTCCATATCTTGGTCTTGTAGCCAAGCCTCAACAGCAGCAGTAAGTTCCTCATCATCTTGAAATCTTTGATCACGTAAGTGTTTCTTCAAATTTGGAAAGAGATGGTAGTCACTTTGACCACGTAAGTGTTTCTTCAAATTTGGGAAGAGATGGTAGTCACTTGGTGACTAAGATTTCAAGATTATGAGGAACTACCTGCTGCTGTGGAGACTTGGCTACAGGACCAAGATATGGACTTCTGCATGAGCGGCATCAACGACTGGCAGACCAGGTGGAACATATGTATTGAATTACAAAGGGACTATGTTGAAAAATAAATATGTTCTGTACCGATATTCCAGCTTTTTAGCTCACCGAAGGGAGCTTAACTTATCACCGGCCGGCCGTCGTCCTTTGTCGTGAACATTTTTCAAACGAATTCTCCTCTGAAACCACTGATCCGATTTTCACGAAACTTCATGTGGATGTTCATTACTATGTGGCAATTCATGTTTGTTCAAATGAAATGCCACGTCCCATGGGGGCTCTGTATGGGGCATAACTCTGATAGCACCGTATGAATTATAGAAAAATTATTACAAAATCTTCTTCTCCAGAACCAGTGGGCAGAATCTTTTGATACTTGGTAGGCAGCATCTTGGTGTGGGTCTGATTCAAGTTTGTTCAAATCGGCCCCCTGGATTCATATTTGGGCTCACTATAGAAGCCCAAATTCGAACTTAGTGCATTTCAGGCAAATTTCTTAAAAAATCTTCTTCTCCAGATCCAGCAGGCAGAATCTTTTGATATTTGGTATGCAACATTGTGGGGTGGATCTGATTCAAGTTTGTTCAAATCAGCCCCCTGGATTCACATTTGGGCTCAGTATAGAAGCCCGAATTTGAACTTAGTGCATTTCAGGCAAATTTCTTTAAAAATCTTCTCCAGATCCAGCAGGCAGAATCTTTTGATATTTGGTATGCAACATTGTGGGGTGGATCTGATTCCAGTTTGTTCAAATCGGCCCCCTGGATTCATATTTGGGCTCAGTATAGAAGCCCGAATTCGAACTTAGTGCATTTCAGGCAAATTTCTTAAAAAATCTTCTCCAGATCCAGCATGCAGAATCTTTTGATATTTGGTATGCAACATTGTGGGGTGGATCTGATTCAAGTTTGTTCAAATCGGCCCCCTGGATTCATATTTGGGCTCACTATCAAATCTCGAATTCAAACTTAGTGCATTTCAGGCAAATTTCTTCAAAAATCTTCTTCTCCAGATCCAGCAGGCAGAATCTTTTGATATTTGGTATGCAACATTGTGGGGTGGATCTGACTCAAGTTTGTTCAAATCGGCCCCCTAGGTTCATATTTGGGCTCAGTATAGGAACCCGAATTTGAACTTAGTGCATTTCTAACAAATTTCTTTAAAAATCTTCTTCTCAAGATCCAGCAGGTAGAATCTTTTGATATTGGGTATGCAGCATTGCAGCATGCTTGGGGGGAGGGGGGGGGGGGGGAGATTCAAGTTTGTTCAAGCCAAGTCCCTGGGTTCATATTTGGGCTCACTGTGCGTGGTAGCCCAAATTATAACTTAGTTCAAAATGAGGAATTTCCTTTAAAAATCTTCTTCTTCAGATCCAGCAGTCAGAATGTTTTGATATTTGGTACGCAGCATCTTTAGGGGGGTGAGATTCAAATTTGTTCAAACCATGTCCCTAGGTCCATATTTGGGGTCACTGAGGGAGCCCGAATGATAACTTAGTTCAAAATGAGGAATTTTCTTTAAAAATCTTCTTCTTCAGATCCAGCAGTCGGAATGGTTTGATATTTAGTATGCAGAATCCTTAGGGAGGGGAGCGGGAGATTCAAGTTTGGTCAAGCCATATCCCTAGGTCCATATTTGGGCTCACTGTGGGAGCTTGAATTGTAACTTAGTTCGAAATGAGGAATTTTCTTTAAAAATCTTCTTCTTCAGATCCAGCAGTCAGAATGTTTTGATATGTGGTGTGTAGCATCCTTAGGGGGGGGGGGGAGATTCAAGTTTAATAAAGCCAAGTCCCTGGGTCCATATTTGGGCTCCCTGTGGGAGCCCGAATTATAACTTAGTCAATATTAGGAATTTTTCTTTAAAAGTCTTCTTCAGATTCAGCAGTCAGAATGTTTTGATATTTGGCATGCAGCATCCTTAGGGGGTGAGATTCAAGTTTGTTCAAGCCAAGTCCCTGGGTTCATATTTGGGCTCACTGTGGGAGCCCGAATGATAACTTAGTTCAAAATGAGGAATTTTCTTTAAAAATCTTCTTCTTCAGATCCAACAGATGAATGCTTTTGATATTTGGTACGCAGCATCCTTAGGGGGGTAAGATTCAAGTTTGTTCAAGCCATGTCCCTACTTCAATAAAATTTGTCTCTCATGACTTCATTCCTTTGTAGTGTCGATGAACCATGTCTAACTGAATGTGACCCCAAATACTTTTTTGAACCACTTTGTTTGAATCACTTTGCCTGGTGAGCGATTAAGGCCCCTTGGGGCCTCTTGTTTATGTTAGGCTCAAAACTTTTTGACATCCTCTCATAGAATGACTTCAAGTACACTCAACCTGGCAATATGATCAGTAACCTGGCTCGCATTAGTGTAATCATCTAATTCTATGTAACCTTTTATTTTCTCTTCATAAACTGTTACTGATGTGAGTAGCATATTTAGCCAAATATACTACCTGTAAGTTAGTTAGTAAATGCAATGTCCATGTGATATGGTCATTTAGTAAGAAGATGTTTATCTAAAAATTGCTGTTATTTCTTTTTCAGCAACAAACTCTTGTGTCAATCGGCTGCTTTGTGGTAAGTTTATATTTTCTACAGATAACATCATTGTTATCAATTTACATCAGGATTGTGGCATCAGTTAGTAAAAAGTTCCAAGACACTGGGTATGGCCTTTCATTGGTTGAGTGCTGGAAGCCCATATTTAGTCTTTATTTGATGTTCATATACTACAGCTTACAGGCATTGTATTCTGTGAATATGTTTTATATTACGTTTGAAGTAAAATTATTTAGTTTATATGGATTTACCCTGTTACAATTTATGGGAGAGGGTCTGTATGCACTGTTCCATAATTCGTAACAAGGCCGAGACATGTGAACACATTTTGATGACCCAAAATAATTTAGCACTCTACCATTTAACCCTTTACCCAACAAATTGATCACATCCGTCTGCGGAATATGCTAATTCGGCAGCTGAAAAAATATTATTTTTCGTTCTAATGAGGGTCACATGAAATGGTTTGGTTGAAATTTTTTGAAAAATTAAAAAAATGATATTTGAAGTAATACATTTTGTTATTGTCTGCGTTTGGTAAAGGGTTATTAAGCCTACCATAATGATAACATGGTGCTTTCAACTTTGCTGATCAAAAAAGTAACTGTTTCTGTAATATGGTTGTCAATAGGCAACTGAACGGAATTGTGCAGACATCTTGCATTTTCTGTACCATTTAAAACATTTTACCACTTTAGCAGCACTTCATACTCTCTGGTAACTCCCATCAACACTTCAGTTCTGGCAAAACATGCTGTGTAAAAAATAGTGCACTTAAAATTATTAAATTGTGGTGTTAACCCTTTACCTAATGCATCCCTCCACCCACTGCTTAAAAACAAATTTCTTCAAAATCATACCATGGGACCTCTCATCGGAACAAGCTAATCAAGATCATTCCAGTGAGGGGTCACATGAGATGGTTTTGTTGAAATTTTTTTTAAGAAAAAAATTGAAAAAACAAAAATTATTTGAAATCTGATAAGTCAACTACATTATATTATTATTATTATTTATTGGTGTTTAAGGTCACATATTTCTACACAATGGCTAACCATGACTGTGACAGTTTTACGGGTGGAGGAAGCCGGAGTACCTGGAGGGAACCACTGAGCAACGGTGAGCAACTGTCAGCTCTCCAACATACCAACTCCACACAAGCAGGGTTAGCATTGGTTGAAGACAGGTGCACCATCGACATGCAGTACGCCTTAGTACACAACGTCACCATGCCTCCACGTGGGCAATGAGGGTGAAGTGTCTTGCCCAAGGGCACAACGCAGTTGCCACAGGTGGGATTCGAACCGAGGACCTCTCGACTTGTAGCCTGCAGTTCTACCAACTGAGCCACCGCTCCCCCCAACTACATTATAAATTTTTTTTTTGTTTTAACACACTATCTGAAATTCATTGTTCTTATTCTTTCAGTCAGTTGTCAAGCTGGATCTTTCAAGAACAGTACTTTATTTTGTGAGCCTTGTGCTGTTGGATATTATCAAGACCAAGCTGACCAAAACCAATGTATAGCTTGTCAGAATAGTAGAATTACATACACAGTTGGAGCCGGCTCAAAAACAAAATGCGTTTGTAAGTATATTAGATTCCATTAAGTTGGATTTTATTATAATTATAATTGAATAACCCTGTTTATTGCATATAACTTCCAACACCAAACCATTTGCCATACCTTCAGTACAAATTTGGCCTATTTAACCCTTAACAGCCTGGAGATATTTTTATATTAAAACCAATGGCCCAGATTTAGCTGGTGCAAACTCAATATTATTAAGGGCCAAACACAAATTTGAACCCCCCCCCCCCCCCCCCCCAATCCTCAAAATTTGCATACCAATCCAAAAATTAAAAGTCCTATCTAGTCCTCCATACTTTTCTGTACTGTACATGCACGGTAACCAGGAAGGTACCGAAATTGGCGCCAAGCATCATTCGTTTGTTTGGTCCAAGTCAGTAAACATCTGAACTGACATCTGTGCTTTAAATCTCATTTTTGAAGATGCCAGACACAAATCAATGATGGTTATGGTGGATTCAAGGCTGTAACAGGATGCTAGAAGTGAACAATGGTGGTTTTTGACATTCAGGTCTGTAACTTTAAAATAATTATGTAAAATTATTCAGCTATTTATGCTTTTTATTGAAATTTTTTATTAACGTGTTCTACGGAATGTTTATTCCATTTCTCCCTGTGGTTACGTCCTCATCCTATGGATGTTTAAGGCATTTGTAGTCTTGCATCTTCTATCAGATGCATTGTTTTTTCTTCCTATGAAGATCTAGCTTTGCATCAGGTAGTGGTTGATCGATTACTGACTTTGGGCCTATTTTGTGCTTGTTGTTTAGTTTCCGTTTTTTCCTCTTGACGTTTTCAGTTTAACAATGCTTTAAATATGTATTATATTATTTCTGTATTTAGTTTTGCACAGTTATTGTATTTTTAGTAGGATACATTTCATTAAGTAATCCGGTAGTGTAGCTTTCATTATGTACAGTTTGTCCACACTTAGGCTCTATCGGGATGCCCTTGGGCTCATGAGGTTCCCTTGGCATTTTCAGAATTTTTTCAGAAAAAATATTTTTAATTTCTTTCGAAATATTTTTAATTGCCTACTTATTGTATCCTTATTATGTATAAATTATATGTTATGTTTTAGGAGTGCAGTGGACTGTGATTTTGGCTTTAAAATTCATAATGAAAATTTTCTGTTCCAAGTGTAAGTCAAGGAAGTCTTCCTCGTATTTACATGCTTGTTATCTTGCTTGTAGTTGCTGCACTCCTACTGATACTTGTGCTACTTGTGTAGTTTAGGATTCCAAACATTGGAAGCGGGTGTCACGCTATGTAGTGAGCGTTGAAGTTCTGATGCCGGAACTGTCACCGCAGGCTAATTCTAGCTTTCAGTTTCTTTTTCAGAGGAACAAGAACATGGTGATGGTATGTCGACAGCCATCCATAATGTGCTGCCGTCGTCGCACTCTAATGAGCAAACAGGGCTAGCTGCAAAGGTGCTCATGAATATTAAGCAAGTGATAAGGCCTCTAGTTAGTGCTCTTAATCCTTTGCAAGCAGCTAGCTCGACCGGTGAAGTGGTTACCCCGTTAGTGGGAGCTGTGACACTGGGCAAGTCTGTAGCGGTTGAGGAGAGTGTAAATTTGAGTCGAGCGAGCACCTCAATAATAAAAGCTCATCTAGCGATGTCAGCAAAGGGGAAGAAGCCTGCAAGTTTCTCATCAGGATGCTCAGCAAGATCTGGGGCCAGATCGCAAGTGGGAGAGCCCTCTCCATCCTATCAGCAGTCGAGGTCGACTGTTTCCATTGCGTGAAACTTGTTCAGAGCTAACATCCTCGCTTGCAGTTTGGGATGCTCCTTCTACACTGCAGCTGGGGTTGGCAGCAGTTACAACTTCTTCCTCGTCTTTGACAAAGCACATTAGACTGCTCACTAGCTGTCCGACTTCGGATGTTCAGGCTGTTTCGCGAAGACGTTCCCAGTCTTCATCACCAGTAGCTAGTGGTCCGAGGCATGCTCATGCAGGACATTCGTCAAAGAGATCTGGGGACAGATCTCCGTCCCGCGAACAGCATGCGGTGAAAAAAACAAAAGACCGCTGCTCCACAAGCCTTAGTTACCAACCTGCTGTTGCAGATTG
This sequence comes from Pictodentalium vernedei, assembly GCA_031216915.1. NCBI lineage: Eukaryota > Metazoa > Mollusca > Scaphopoda > Dentaliida > Dentaliidae > Pictodentalium > Pictodentalium vernedei. The sequence goes on from CM062289.1 coordinate 310,636,196, forward strand.
CGCAGCATATCGAAGTTTCCCAGCAAACACAGGTTCGGCCGTCAACAGACTCCGGTAGTGAGCTGTCGGACAGTGCTGGATCAGTCCAGTTGTCTGTTCATTCAGATAGAGTTGACCGAAATTCACAGTTGGACCAGTCGGATGGCCAGTGGGAAATGGAAGAAGATTTTCCATCCCTTTTGGAACAGCACATGGAAACTATGAATTTCATTCATCAGTTTTTCCAAATCTTGTTCCATCTGGTCAGCAAGCACCGTCACCTAGGCAGAAACTGCTATCTTCTCAAGATAAGGATACTCTGTGGAGGAAAGATGACGTTCTTTCCTTCCCGGTTCAATCTGTTCATGGGTCGGAGGCATTCGGCCAGATTGGCAATGCAAACTTTAGCCTAGCGAATTCAAAAAAGAAAAGCGGTTTCTTATCTACATCTTCTCTACATATACTGTTTCCTGGACCATGTTACTTGAAAACGGTAGGAGAAGATGTTCAAAGAGTTCCTCTGCATCTGGATGAGCGGGCTTTGGCTCTAGATATCTCGCTACCCTCATCATTCAATGTCCGTTCCGAGGTGTTGGAATCTTCTATTGATTCCAGTCGAGCGGTTCTGGATGCTATGTCCTATGCAGATCATATCACTCTGGCTCAACATGTCAGTGGAAAAGAATTCGATGACATTAATCCATCACTCAGAGTTCTTTCTAGGGCTGTTATGTATGCCACATAACCCTCCGCCCTTTTAGTGGCTAATATGGAGTTGATTAGATGTGATGGAGCCTTAGCATTGTCCTCATTGATAGACGATTGAGTGAAAAGCTCTCTCAGAGTTGCTCCGGTTTCTGGTCATACCTTGTTTGATGACAAGTTATCCTTTGTGAACAAGGAAGCTACCAAAAAAGCTACCAGCACTTTGTTGTGAGGTCAGTTTCACAGCATCAGTCATCTGATGAACGTGGTAGGCGAGGGCGTTCCACTTTGCAGTCATTGAAAAGTCGCATTTGTCTTCTAAGAAACCCTCGTACGGATATTCAGGAAACCGTCAACATAGCGACTCTGCAAAGGGGCATAAGTCTTACAGAGACTTTAAGTCAGATGCCTCTAAGCCGACGGCACGAGGTGCTTCACGTGGAGGACGTAGTTTTTCTCTTCCTGGAAGCCTCGTAAGTCATATTGCTCTCCAGTTGGTGGAAGGTTATCTAACTTTGAGAGAAACTGGATGGAAGTAACGGAAGATCAGTGGATAAGTAATGTAGTCAAAACGGGTCTTCGGCTATCATTCCGATCAAAACCGCCACTTACAAGAAGCCCGCATTGGACAAATCTTCTGGCGAATCCTTCAAAAAGGGAGTCTCTTCTTGCAGAAGTTCAATCTCTCTTAGTAAAGGAAGCAATAGAGGTTGAAGAGAATCCCAATTCTTCGGAATTTTACAGTCACCTGTTTCTTGTGCCGAAGCTGGTGATAGACTTGATCAGGATAAACAAATTGATAATGGCTCCAAAGTTCTATATGGAAACCATTCGGTTGGTAGAGCGAGCATTCGAATGAACGATTTTGTGGCAAGCATAGACCTAAAGGACGCATACTTTCACATCTTGGTCCATTCGGCTTTCAGAAAGTATCTGCACTTTGCCGTTCAAGGGAAGGTTTACCAGTTCAGAGCAATGTGCTTCGGTCTGAACCTGGCCCCTTGGGCGTTCACACGAATAATGAACTCGGTCATGTCATACTTCCAAGCTCATTTGGCAGTAGTACGCCGGCTTACTTGGACAACATTCTTCAGAGATACGGCGACAAAAACGCACTTCAGAACAATGTGCAGAGTCTGCTTCTGGTATTCCGACATCTCGGTTTCCTTGTAAATGAAAAGAAGATGGATTTAGCTCCTACTCCAAGTCCTTCATTCACTTGGGAACGATCTTAGAGACTCACAACAATCTGGTTCATCTCCCGGTAACCAGGGTGAAATTAGTCAGTTGTTATACTTGCTTTTTTCTAAGCTCTCTCACAGTATCAGCGAGGGAGTTTATGGGACTGTGTGTAGCGGCTGCGGATCTGATTCCGCTAGGTCGCTTACGCACACGTCCTCTCCAGATTTTCTTCACTCAAAACTGGAGTGTCAAAATGCATTCGTTCGAAAGCCAGATTGTTTTAACAGACCTAGTAAAACAAAAGGTTCAGATTTCGGCGGATCTCAAATGGTTGACTCAGGGAGTTCTGATTCAAGTACCGGATCCGGTCTTCACTGTTATGACAGATGCGAGTCTGAGGGGTTGGGGTACATCCCTGATTCCCACAGACCTGAAGTGTCAGGGTCTTTGGGACCTTTGGTTCCTAGAGAAACACATAAACATCAAAGAGATGATGTCTATTTGGCTAACACTAAAACATTGGATTGCTCACGTAGCGAACATCCACGTTCAGATTTTAGTCAGACAATTCCATAGTAGTGACTTATCTCAGGAACCAGGGCCGCACTCTTTCAGTTCCTCTAATCGAATTGACGGAGAATATTCTCTTATTTGCTCTGAGTCATCATGTTCATATCTCTGTCCATCATATTCCAGGTCATCTGAACATAGTAGCAGACTTGCTTTCAAGAAGGTCGCTTGTTGCCATCAGAGTGGACTCTGAATAAATGCATCTTCAGGCAGATTTGCTACCAGTGGGATTGTCCCATGATAGATCTCTTTGCCACGGACCTGAACAATCAGCTTATGACGTTCGTGTTGCCTTGTCCGGATCATCAAGCGTATGCGGTAGACGCTCTATCGATCTCATGGAACAGAATAGTAGGGTATGCTTTTCCTCCAACTCAACTGATTCAGCAAATTCTGTTAAAATAACAAACAGTCTCATTGCAAGATTCTACTGGTAGCATCTCTCTCAGCTCAGAAACCTTGGATCAATCTTGTCAGGTGTCTGTTATGGGACATTCCTCAGATGCTTCCTCTTCTCAAGGACCTTCTGTATCAGGGAAAGTCCCACGCTCAGCATCACAACCCAGAAGGTCTCAACCTGCACGTATTTCCATTGTGCGGTCCTTCTTGCACGGAAAGCAGTTTTCAGGACAAGCAGTGGATGCAAATTCTAACTTTAGGAGGACCTCCTCTTCATTGAATTATGCAGCTAAGTGCAGAGTCTTCTTTCGTTGGTGTGTGGATCAATCAGTGGATATTTATAATCCATCTATACCTCAAATTGCCAATTTTCTGGTGTACCTGTCTGACGTATTAAAACTGCAGCCCATTACTATAAAGGGCTATAGGTCTATGTTATCAGACACATATGCTCATCGTGATAACTTGGTTATTGGATCAGATACTGCTTTATCCAAGCTAGTTAGAAATTTCTCTATTAATAGACCTAGAACCCTCAGATTAATTCCTAAATGGAATTTGGTTTGGGTTCTCTTGAAGTTTCAAGAAGCTCCTTTTGAGCCATTAGATGACATAGAATTTAAATTCCTTACTTACAAAACGGCATTTCTCTTAGCCTTTGCTTCTGCCAGAAGAGTTAGTGAGCTTCATGCATTATCTGTAGAAGATTCCCATTTCTGTAGTGTGGGTAATATTATTACTCTAACTATGGAAGTGGGATTCTTGGCTAAAAACCAGATTCCAGATAGGCGGCCAGAGCCTATTATTATTAAAGCTTTACCGTCCATGGACAACTGTAAGCCAGTGCCGTGTCCAGTGAGAGCAATGTGCATTTATAAATGTCGATCTTGCTTTATTAGAAAAGGAAGAAAAAGATTTTTTCTTTCCCTTATGCCTAACAAAAAGGATATTTCTGTTCAGTCGGTTGCTAAGTGGATTCAGTTGGCAATACGAATTGCTTATGAGAATTTATCTTCAGATCAACATTCTGTCAATAAGATTTCAGCGCGTGAGGTTAGAGCACTGTCTTCTTCTTGGGTTTATTCCAGTAGTGTTACCATTACTGATTTAATGAAGGCAGCTTACTGGACACAACCATCTTCATTTGCTAAGTTTTACCTTAGAAATTTAGAGTCTATCTCCGGTGACCTGAGATCCTTGGGTCCTCTTTCTGTCGCACAGAATGTCGTCCATTAATATTACATCTCCAAGATGTCTTAAGCAGTCTGCTCGAGCTCTGATGCTGATCCACTGCCCTCTTCATTCTGAGGATTTTTCATTTAGAACAAGGGGAAGGGGAGGGGATGGTTTTTCCCTTAGTATCATCTGGCTTTATAGTGAAAAGCAAGAGAAGACCTCCTCCAAGGACAGTAGTCGAGCATCGGTGCTCAGTAGTTTTAATGGGTAGCTCTGTGTGAAGCAACAATTATGTCTCATTTATGTATTGTTTTTAAAGTGTAGCTCATTGTGCAGCATTATGTATATGTTATGTGTCATATGAGCATTTATATATAATCCTCAGACACTTTTAAATGAGTATAAAGCGTCTCATTTTCTGGACTAGCTTTAAAATTGGTTTCCTTCACCGAATTAGCATAATGGGTTATGCTGGCATTAAATGGAGAATTTATTATGTATTACTCCTGTATATTGTTGGTGTTCTGTCATTCTGTATTTTTTCTAAGAGAAAGACATATGTAATTCCTCTTTCATCTCCTATTCTCCTGTAGGAGCTATACTTTTAATTGGAGTAATAGAGATATTGTATTTCCTCTAAGTCCTAGGCCCTCCAGCCTTTTTACTATTCAGCTAAATCTGGGCAATTGGTTTTAGTATAAAAATCTGATAAATTTAAAGTTATTTGTATATTTTTATACTGACCAATGGCCCAGACAGGGATGGCCCGCTCATGAGTGGGCACTCATACCTCCTCACTGATTTATAACATTTAGCAGGCACAACTAGAAAGAATGATGCTTGGCACCAATTTCGGTACCTTCCTGATTACCGCGCATGCGCAGTACAGAAAAGTATGGAAGACCAGATAGGACTTTTAATTTTTGGATTATATGCAAATTTTGGGGTTTGGGGGGGGGGGGGGGGTTTCAAAATTTGTGTTTGGCCCTGGATATTATTCAGTTTGCACCAGCTAAGTCTGGGCCATTGGTAAGTATAAAAAATATGCAAATTACCTTAAATTTATCATTTTTATACTTTTTTGCTCAACTTTGAAAGTCCTCCTCTAGCGGCTTTGAAGTTGTTTCTAGTCAAATCTTGGCTGCCTACAGAGGCAGCCAAGATTTGCTTACAAACATCTGACAAAGTACTTAGAAAACAAGTTTTGAGTTTACCCAAACAATCCATGTTGGGGCACCCGTTCCTTTGCATTAAAATGTTATCAAAGTCAGAATTAGGCCCTTAAGGGTTAGTGCATTTAATATAGAGTAAATCCTATTACAGGGATATGTACATTTTTATCAGTCTGGAAAAGGTCTTGAAAAGTATGGAAAAAAGTAAATTCAACCTTGAGGGTATCAAAAAAATCTGAAGTTTTGGAACAAACTAATTCAACGACATTTAGATGAAGATGGGTCTTTAAACCATTAAACTTCCTTGTAATTTCGTAGCCTTTGTCTAAAAAAGCAGCTGAATCACCATATGGGTGACCATATGGGTATGAAGAAATTACATTCAGGTGAATGTTTTTCAAAGAAGCAAAGGTTACTTTGTGTTACTGTTTTTGTAAAAAAAAATTCCTAGAGTCAGTTTTTCGTCAGTTTGAGGTACTCGAATGGATATGCAAAATGGGCTGGGAAAAGTATCGAAAAAGTATGGAACTTTTTTCCTGGTGAGTGTAAGAACCCTATATTAAGTGAATAAAAAAATATTGTGACCTGAAGTATCACCCTGACAAGCATTGCATTCCCCACATTTATGATTTTATTTGGCGTCAGTAATCCAATATGAACATTTACTCTATGTTAACTTAATTGATATACCTTCATGAACTCTATCAAATAATATATAATAAAATAACTGCTTTTTAACACTGGAATTTCTGTTAATTGAATGATTCTGTTAACTGAATATTTTTCTCTTGCAAACTGTTTTTTCATTTAACCCTTCAGGGGCTAATTCTGACTTTGTTCACTTTTACTGCAACAGAACAGATGCCCCAACATACAGTATCCGGATAAACTCGTTACATTCTAAGTATTTTGGCAGTTGTTTTCAGGCAAGTCTTGGCTGCCTATATAGGCAGCCTAGACTAGCCTAAAAACAACTGCAAAGCCACAGCATGTAGGATGTCAAAAGTGTAGCCAAAATGTAAAAAAAAATGCAAAAAAAATCTTCAAGCTGCTATGGGTTAACAGGGTTCTGGAAGAGGGCAGTCATGGGAGCAGATTTTAGGGTCAAATTGTTAACAGGTTATATTTGGTGTCATTTTGTTTGAACAACATATACAAAATTCACTAAAATACTGGTGTAAAATTTTTTGTAGCAGTTTGAACATAGGGTGCTGTCGGAGTTGATCTTCAGTAGTTTTGTCAGAGACATTGTGTGATCGTTTTAGGGATATGACCAGCCAAGACTTGCCCAGAATGCACTACTAAGCCACTAGACCTGCAAAATGCTTTGTTTGTTACATGACTGGCATACATGTTTTTAGCTTAACTTGACAAAGTCAAGATAAGCTATTGCCATCACACGTGCAGAAGTCTGTAAGTCTGTGAGTCCATTCACATTTTCTTTAGCACAGACTACACCCCGTAGTTCTTGTCCAATCATCACAAAAATTTCATATACAGGTTCGAGGCCATGTCTAGATGAGAATATCCCCTTTTGGTCATGAGTGGCCAGCTGTGAAGGTAGCACAGGCCCAAAACCTGTAAATCTTTAGCACAGTCTATAGGTCATATCTATGAAATGATTTCATTGTAACTTGGTACGATGACTCTGTATAATGTCTACATGAAAACATACTATATTGGTTGGGTTCAGTTAACCATGATAGCCACAGGGGCACATTACCTAGATTCCTTTAGCACAGTTTGCATTTATGAAGGGTTTTCATTGTAAATTGGAGGATGACTTGGTATAATGTCTAGATGAGAACATCCTATTTTGGCCGTGATCGGTCAACCGTGATGGTCACACAGGCACGTGACCTAAATTTGTTTAGCACAGTATACAGTTCATATTTATGAAGCAATTTCATTGTAACTTGGACGGGTAGCTTGATATGATATCTAGATTGGACTGTACAATTTTGGTCACAATTGGTCAACTGTGACTGCCGGACAATCGTGACCTAGATTCCTTTAGCAAAGTCTACGAGTCATATTTCATTGTAACTTGGTAGAATGACTCAATTTGGAATGATTTTACTGTAACTTGGTAACTTTGGTTGACATACATTAACTGTGAGGGCCACATCAACCCAGGCCTCAATTATTTAGTACAGTCTACACCTCGAATTAGTCTTATTGAAAGCATAGCATGTAGGGAACAGAAATTAACATATTCACCATTATCACAAATCTTGTCTTATTTCGCGATACTTTCATAAACTTTGAGCATTATCCTTTTCATCAAACACTACTCACAGTCAAGTTAAGCTACAGTGTCATTGACACTTTCATTTATAACAAACTTCTATATGTCTATATTTGATTTATGATTAATAACAGTCCTTCTTTATATTTCATTCATCTCTGTATTCGAACTCATAATTTTACTCAAAGCTATATGAAACTAGCATGGAATAGTCTCAAAAATTGTTTAAAGGGTCCTTGAAAATGGGTTGAAAGTCCAGTTGTTTAAAGGGTCCTTGAAAATGGGTTGAAAGTCCTTGAATTAATCTCATCATTGACACAACATACCTCTTCGCTGTTGAAATAATACACAAGTTAGATAATATTATAAAATAAAACAGCTATGCCATGAATATAAGACAAAAAAAAGTTTTTGATTTTGACAATCCCTCATTGAAATTGAACCCCCCTTGTTCAATATTTTTCCTTGCTTGCAGTGTGTCTTCTAAAGATAATATGAAATTGTGAAACTTTAAAATTTTACCTGTTTTCATTCATGAATATTTATTTTCGTGGGTTTGCAGTAAAGCTTGATTAAAATACAATGTCTATTTATTTATTTTCTAAACATCTAGATTGCTATGTTCAGCACAAAATAACCACAAATATTATAGGGATGGTATTTATTTTTGGAAAAGGTGCAAAAGTATAAATGTGCACAAATTAAATTCACATCTCCACATCAACTATTGGAATGCTAATTTTTGTGGGGTTGTCAAGATTTGTTCACATTTCTTTACCTTGTTACAATTGTAACAAGGCAAATATATATAGATGACATGCTGATGAAATAAATTCACTTCAAAGATAATTTGAATTACATCCCAGAGCTTATATTTCAACGACAATCTGAGAATCGATTCATGCAAAGATTTGCGCAACAGAACCAGCAAGAATCCATGTAGATTCTCACTGCACCTCTGCAAGGATTTGTGTGAAAACAAATGAGTCATTTTAACCCTTTACCTAACATAGCGGCAGAAAATAAACCAATATAAGGATAGCATGACCTGAAATATCCTGACACTTTGTCAACAAAATTGTACAAATATGACTCTCATTGGAACTGGCTCATAGAGCCAGTTCCAGTGTATCCATATTTGTTAGTTTTTAATTGTAAATACTGTTTATTTTTTTTGTAAATTATCAAATTCAGTTTATGTTTTAAAACTTAAAAAGCTGTGTTGGGTAAAGGGCTAACAAGTGTTGTCAGTATTCAACAGGGGTTCAACCATGGTGGCCTAATGGGATCCTGGGACACTCAGCAGGTGTGAATTCTTGCTTCCATTTTCCCGAGAATCGAGATGGATTCTCCCAAATTTAGATGAAATATCAGCTCTGCATCCACAGAATATGAAACCTTTAGGTTGAGGTACCTGCACTTAAGAATGGAGTCCATATTCACAATGAAAGGCCAATAATAGTGTTAGTGTGACAGTCCATTTGTCAACTTTCCCTTTCTAAATTTGAAGGTCAATTGTAAATATTCCACATATTAGGCCTAAAAAAATTAAAAATCTTTTTTTCAGGCCCTCTCGCCAGGTTGTTTTGGCTGCTGCATGCTCTCTTTTTATAACCAATGGAAACATAAAAAATATAATTAAATGGTTTAGGCCTAAAAAAAAAGTTTAAAATCTGTTTCTCAATCCCTCCCACACGGTCCTTTTGGTTACTGCGTGCTCTTTTTTATTACCAATGCAAACTTAAAAAAATAAACATTAAATGGTTTATGTCCGATATTTTACCCAAGTCAGTAAAATTGATAAATTTGTCCCTTGAGTGCAACAGGGCTTTGCAATGCTTTAGCATTGCAAAGCCTTCTTGTACTCAAGGGATGAAATTCACTAGCACCCATGCTATTATGTAGATTATGAGGCTTAAAACATAAAACAAATCAAAAACATGAACTTTTGACGGCAAAGAAATAATTACAAAAATAAAAAAATGCCTGACTGCATGCAATTTTGTAAAAAAGAAGATCAACTTTGAGGGGCCTTATGGGGGCGCGGTGGCTCAGTTGGTAGAGGTGCAGGCTGCAAGCCGAGGGGTCCTTGGTTCGAATCCCACCTGCGGCAACCGCGTTGTGTCCTTGGGCAAGACACTTCACCCCGATTGCCTACATGGGGGCACGATGACGCTGTGTACTGAGGCGTACTGCACGTCGATGATGCACATGTCTTCAACCAATCTAACCCTGCCTGTGCTGCGGTGCAGAGTTCAGAGTTACGATGTTGGAGAGCTGACAGCTGCTCGTCGTTGCTCGGTGGTTCTCTCCGGGTACTCCGGCTTCCTCCACCCGTAAAACTGTCACGGTCACGATTAGCCATTGTGCATAAGTATGTGACCTTAAACACCAATAAATAAATAAATAATATGAGGGGCCTTATGTCTGATATTTTGCCCAAGTTAATAAAATTGATTGTACTCAAGGGACAAAGTATGCCACCACCAATGCTATTCTATAGATTATGAGGCCTAAAACAAAACAAACCAAGAATTTGCATTTTTGATGGCAAAGAAATAATTACAAAAATAAAATAAAAACCGCCCTCCCGCCTGCAATTTTACAAACAATTGAAACAGATGCTCTACTTTGTGAGGCCTTAATTATATTATGTAGATCTGATTAAAATCTTATCTTTTTGTCATTTATTAGAAATCTCTTTTACAGAGAACTTTTCAATAAATGAGCATATGTAAATAATTTGGTGAAGCTTTCTAAAATTGGTTATGTTATTAAATTACAAACAGTTAACCCTTAAGGGTCTAGAGATTTTTACATATTTTTGCTGCACTTTGACAGTCTACATCCTGTGGCTTTGCTGCTATTTTTGGCAGCCAAGACATGTCTAAAAACAACTACTAAGGTACATAGAATGTAACTTGTGAGTCAACCCCAAGGCTGCATATAGGGACACCTGTTCTATTGCAAAAATATGATCAAAGTTGGAATTAGGTCCCCAAGGGTTTGACATGGTTTGAAGAGAAGAAGTGTTATTTTGAAATGTTTTTATAAACTTACATTGAGTTTGAAGAAATTATTCTGGTCACTCTATCAGGTACATATAGAATAAACCCATAGTAGCTTGGTGTACCAAATGTTCACCACGAGAGGTGAACATTTGGTACCCCAAGCTATTTTGGGTATATTTTATTTATACCATGATCATCAGATTATTAAAAGTTTAAATTTTTAAATAATACAATGTTCAATATTAAATTCTAAACAATGCCCATACACACATGTGATTCTGTTTTTGTTTACATGAGCACTAGTGTGCAGTGCTTCTTCTGTCAATTTTATCACCGAAATGAAATGGAAAAAGAAATGCGCAAATCACAGGGCCTTTTTCATTTTAGTAACATAATAACATACTATTTCAAATTATGGATGCTTTATTAACATTTTTGTTCATTTTTGGTATCTTTTGAGGTAAACTCATGTAAAAATGTAATAAATAATTGCCGCTTTCATTTCATTCTTCGCGAGGTGACGAGCGATAAATTTAAACAAGTTTGCATTCAGATCAAGGTCACTAAAGGTCAACTTGGATGTAGTTCCACTGTAGGTGTAAATTTTAATTATTAAAATCCCATTGCTAGCATGTTCTCCACAGACACACGTGTTCACCACGGTTGGTGTGTAAAGCTAAAATTTATGTCATAGGCTTTTTATATATCGTAGAACAGGTAATCATGGTATAAAAGTGAATTGGTTTCTGTCAAACATACAGATTGAGCTAGTCAATGACGATGACAGGCTGCTTATTTGCAGGCTTAATTGTACATCATTTGAATTTGATAAATTCTTAAAGTTACCGTATTGGTCCAGGAATAAGCCCAGGGAGTGTGTGAAGTAAAAGAGGGCAAAAGTTTATGGGATTATTTTTGAGAGGTCATGCCAGTAGGAGAATTTAGATGCAAATTTGACACAAAGTTAGGTGACTTGGTCATTCCCATAACAAAAACGCATTAACCCTTTACCTAAAGAATCAAGTGCATACGCCTGCATAATTTACAAACTGTACAATTGAAAAAATAAAAATGTGAAAGAATGCAACAAAACCACATCATGTGGCCCCCCTCATTGAACTGAGTTCACCTAGCTCATTCCAATGAGGAGTCACATGACATTGCTTTGTTGAAATTTTTTTAAACATTTGAAAAAGAAATTAATAAAATAAATTTTGATATCATGTACATTGTGTAAGGGGTTCTTTTTGGGTAAGGCGTTCTTTTTCATTGTAACAGCACGTACCAGCATGGCTGTTATCGATGTTGTCATTACAGACTTAGCTAATGTGATTATTTACAAGGAGAGGACTCTGAAATTGAAATCTGAAAGGTTGGTAGGTGGGCTTATTTTTTATTACGGGCTTGAACACGGGTGAGAATGTCACTTCTCTTTTACTATTGAGATGTGACACTCTCTTTTTCATAAATTGCTGTTTATTTTATTACACACCTATCTAAAATTAACATTTGTTCATGGTACCCCATAATGTGTGATAAAAATAAAGATTTTTATACAACAACCAATGGCCCAGACTAGCTGGTGCAAACTCAATATTATCAAGGGTCAAACACAAATTTTGAACCCCTCAATCCCCAAATTTGCATACAAAACCGAAAATTTAAAGTCCTATCTGGCCCTCTATGCTCTTACTCTCTGCGCATGCGCAGTGGTCAGGAAGAGACCGGAATGGGTACCAACATTATTCTTTGTTTGGCCCTAAAGTCAGTAACAATGAGCTGACATCTGTGCTGTAAAATCTCTTTTTTTGAGGATGCCAGATACAAATCAATGCAAGAATTGGTGGATCCAAGGCTGTTAATGGATGATGGAAGTGAACTATGGTGGTTTCAGATGTTCAGGGCTGTAACTTTATAATAATTATAAAAATTATTTCATGTTTCCCATTTTCGGGACATACACCTGGCATCATCATTCTTGCTAATGATTAATCCACTGTTTGTTAAGTATTCCTTTTCTACCTATCCTTCCATGAACCCTTCCTGTTAAACTCCTAAGCTTTTTGGCTACTTTTCATTGAATTTTTTAATTAAATTTCATGGGAGTTTAACATGTATTACAGAATATTTATTCTGTTTATCCCCATGGTTACATCCTCACTCTAGGGGTGTTATGTCATTTTAGTCTTGCATCTTCTATCCGATGTATCGTTTTTTCTTCGTATGAAGATCTAGCTTTGCATTTGGTAGCATTTAAATTGGCTTCTGACTTTGGGCCTTTTTGTGCCTGATGTCTTGTTTCCGTTTTTTTCCTTGACGTTGTTTACATTGGCAACATCCTCAAATATATGTAGTATTTCATATTATGTTACTGTAAAATTACTTTAGGATACATTGGTTATTATTCCGGTAGTGTAGCTCATAATATTTGGATTTTGTCCACACTTAGGTTCTAGTGGGATGCCCTTGGTCTCATTATGTTCCCTTTGGGAACTTAGGTATTTTTTCAAAAAAATTTTTGAAATTTTTTTTTTTATAAATTTTTTAATTTAATTTTGATCGTGAGTATTCATGTATCTTTATCATATTTTTTGTTGTGGAGTTTGGAGGAGTGCTATAGACTTTGTCTTTTGATTATAATTATGAAAGCTTACTGCTCTAAATGCAAGGCGAGGAAGTCTTCCTCAGATTACATACTATGTTGCCTTGTCTGTAGTCGATGCACTCCTGCGGATTCTTGTCCTACTGTGTACATTGGCATGACAGACGTTGGAGACGGGTGTCGCAATGCGTTGTTGGCGGTGATGTTCCTATGCCGCTAAACTCACTGTAATATAATTCAAGTTTTTCAGTTTCTATTTCAGAAGAACATGAACATGGTGATGGTATTGTGACACCCATCCAAAGTGTGCTAAAGTCGTCGCGCCCTGTTGAGCAGATAGAGCTAGCTGCAAGGTGCTCATGAACATAAGCAAGGGTTAAGGCCTCTAGTTAGAGTTCTTATTGCAATCAGCTAGCTTGACCGGTGAAGAGGTTACTCCGTCTGTGGGAGCCATGACACCGGGTAAGTCTGTTGCGGTCGAAGGAAGTGTAGATTTGGGTAGAGCGAGCACCTCAAAATCAAAAGCTCACCCAGCGATGACAGAAATAGGGAGGAAGTCAGCAAGTACCTTTTAGGGAGGCTCAGCAAGGTCTAATAAGACCGCGAGCGGGAGAGGCCCCTCTCTAAGCCAACAACATTTGGGGCCAAATGTTGTTTGAGAAACTTGCACAAGCCGGAACCAAGTTTTCTTTTCAAGAGGCTTGGCGAGGTTTGATAAGACCACATGTGGGAGAGGTCACTCTCTAACACAACAACATTTGGGGCCAAATGTTGTTTGACAGACTTGCACGAGACGGATCATACGTCCGCCCGCCACTTGGGACGCTCCATCTAGACTGCAGCTGAGGTCGGCTTCAGTCACAGCTTCCTCCGCTATGTTGTAAAAGCACATGACAGCATGCTAGCTTCTCGACTTTGGATATCCAGCCAGTTGCACGAAGACAGAGCCAGTCTTTGCCCATAAAATCGGACCATCCGGTAGCTAGCGATCCGAGGCTTTGTTCATCGGGACGTTCGGAGAAGAGATCTATCTCCGGATCTTAGTCCCAGGAGTAGCATGCGGCGAAAAAACAGAAGACTGCTACTCCTCAAGCCTTGGTAACGGACTTGCTGTCACAGATTGTGCAGCTGATCGCAGCATCCCAGCAAGTGCAAGAGCAGCCTCCCACAGACTCCGGTGGTGAGCTGTCGGACGGTGCTGGGTTGGTCCAGTCATCGGTACACATGCAGATGCAAATGGCCGAATGTCACAGCTGAATCAGTCGAATGGTGAAAGGGACAAGGAAGAGGATTACCTTTCCCTTTCGGAAGAGCATATGGTAGTGATGAATTTTATTTATCAATACTATACTGACTTTGTTCCACCTGATCAGCAAGCTGCAACTACTATAGAGAAACTGCTGTCGTCTCTGAAGCAGATTTCATGTGGACGAAAGAGGATGTTCTTTCCTTCCCGAAACAGTCTCGACAGGTGTCAGAGACCTTCGGCCGTGTTATCGACGCCATATTTACCTCTCTGGTGCTAAGAGGAAGGTGGTTTCTTATTGACATCTTCAATAAAATATACCATTCCATGGACTACATTCATTTAAAATGGTTGGAGAAGATGTCCAGAGAGCTCCTCTGCATTTAGATGAGCAGGCCGGGGATTTAGATATGTCCCTACCTGCATCATTCAGTATACACTCGGAAGTGATGGAATGTGCTATTTCATCCAATAGAGCGAATCTGGACGTGATGTCCTACGCAGATCACCTCACCAGAGCTATGGTGCAACGTCTTAAGGGAAAGGAATTGAGGACGTTTGTTCCTCGTTTAGAGTTCTTTCCAGGGCAGTTATGTATGCCACGTACAACTCCACCCTGACAGTGGCAAATTCAGAGTTGATCAGGCGTGATGCTGCCCTTGCGCCATCATCACTTATAGATGACAGTGTGAAAAGCTCTCTCCGAGTCGCTCTGGTCTCCGGATATACTCTATTTGGCGACAAGCTTTCGTTAGTCTATGAACAGGCTACAAGAAAGCTTCCAGTACACTGCTACTGAAGTCTGCGCCTCATCACGCTTCGGCAGACTGGGGTAAGCGAGGCTGTTCCACATAATCAGCTAAGGGAACTTCTCGCGAGGGTACAATAAACCCTCTTATTCTTACTCCTCAGGGCATCAGTATAGCGACTCGGGGAAAGAGCCGCAGGTCTGATTCGTGGGGAGTACGTAGTTTCTCCTTCTGTAAGCCTCGTTAGTCATACAGGTGATGAATAAAACCTCTACTGCTTACCAGTTGACGGAAGGTTATCGTCTTCGCGAGAAACTGGATTTATGTCACAGAAGATCAGTGGGTAAAAGTGTTGTCTCGGAGGGCCTACGGCTATGATTCCGAACATAACCCCCACTTACAAGATGTCTGCGCAGGACAAATCTTCTGGGGGATCCTTTTGAAAGGGAGTTGCTCCTAGTGGAGGTACAGGCTCTCTTATTAAAGGGAGCAATAGAGGTCATCGAGAATAGACTTCTGTTGCATTCCACTTAGAGGAAGGTTATCAACCTCGCATTGAGGTGGATGAAAATTGCAGAAGATCAATGGATGAGAATGTAGTCTCGGCAGGCCTGCGGCTATCAGTCTGAGCAAACCTCCACTTACTACAAGTACGTGTTGGTCAAATCTTCCGGTGAATTCTTCCAAGAGAGTCTCTCCTTGCGGAGGTATAGGCTCTTCTATTGAAGAAAAGCAATAGAGGTCGTCGAAATATTCTCCAGGTTTTTTCAAATCACTTGTTTTTCATCTTGAAGTTGGATGAATTGTGCATAGATAGGCTGAGACAGCTGTCTTGTTTGGAATACATACGTCTTTTCCCTCTCGGTGTTCTATTCCTTGGCGTCAAGACATTGAATGTCATTGTGGGCGCCATAGTCGCCTTATGTGCTGTTACAATGGTCTGTTTTGTGGCTAGTGTTGTAAGTCTCCATTAGTGAGGTTTCAAGGCTGCAAGTGACACAGATATGTCTTCAGGTAGATGAACCTTGAGATTACTGTCTCTTTGGGAATTACAGCTGTTAGAATAGTGGCTTGTCATTCCCTACCATGCGTGACGATGGTTGTAAGTCTCCGTTTAGTGAGCTTTCAAGCTGCTAGTTACACCGAGATATCTGTCTTCACGGCGAGGAAGACTTCTAGCTGCATTAGCCAGGCTCTGACGGCTGTCTTTGAGTCTTATTGTTTACACCCTAGTAGCCTAGCGAGAATCATCTCGAGATTATTTCAGTAATTATGCAGTGGCATAACTGAATTTATTTTCTCTTGGGACTGCTGTCTCTTTGGGAATTTAGGGCTGTTAAATAACGGTTCTTCATTCCCTACCTTGCGCAACGATAGTTGTAAGTCTCCATTCAGTGAGCCTTTAAGATGAAGACTTATAAGCTACGGCTAGCGTTGTAAGTCTCTATAGTCAGCTTCTAAGGCGGCAGTTATCAGCCTTTTATTGTCTTCACGTATAGGAAGAGCTTTAGCTACTTCAGCTAGACTGAGTTCGTTGTCCTATCGGGCATGATACCGTATGTTAGAGGAGGTTATTCTCTTCTTATCGGTATGGTTTGGTGTTAGTTGTATGAGGCGATAAGCTCTATTAATGACGCCATATTTACCTAGTGTGATTATGTCAATACAGTATATTTGTTCATCACATCCCTCTTCGTCCTTAGTGGTATTATGGAGTCAATCAGTCGTGAGGGAGCCCTGTGGTTGCTATTCTATTTGATGACTAACAGAAGAGCGATTCAAGTAATGTGGGTGAGGTGGGTTCGATATGAATTTTTCAACGAAACCCCAATGTGTTAAAAGGCGATTACAGGGACATAGTTTTCCTCATGTAAGCCTCATATGCATTGAGTATATACATGCCTTTATTCTGGGCCATTGGTAAGTATAAAAAATAAAAACAATTTCTTAAAATTTATCATTTTTATCGCACACATGTGTGATTCAAGTTTTTGTACTTTTTCTACACCAGAATGCAACCAGTCATACTGCTAGGGGATACATGGACCCATTCTGATACAATGGAACTTTTTGATGTTGTGTCATGTATGTTATTGGTGTATAGTTCCTGAGTTTGATTTGCATTTCGTTTGGTTTGGTTTGGCTTGTTTGGTTTTGATTTTGTTTTGTTTGGCACAGAATACGACCCTAAGCTTTGCCTCTTGTGGTATTCTTCTACCCAACCAAACATGTGTGGTAAACATGTATTTATTTATTTGGGTTTATTGGCACTTTCAACAGCCAGGGTCGCCTCTTGTCAGACAATTTTATGGGTGAAGAAAATTGGAGTACCTGGAAAGAACTACCAGGCAGCAACAAGCAACTGTCAGTCTTCCCAACATACTAACGCCACACAAACAGGATCAGCATTGGTTGAAGACAAGTGCACCATCACTGTACACTATGCCTTAACCCTTTACCCAACACAGACGATATCAAATTTATTATTTAAATACAATTTTTTCAAATTTTTCAAAACATTTCAACAAAACCATATCATGTGACCCCTCGTTGGAACGAGGTCGATGAGCTCGTTCCAACGAGGGATCACATGATATGGTTTTGTTGAAATTTTTTGAAAAATATTTTTTCAACTGCTGAATTTGCATATTACGCGGGCAGATGTGGCCGATTCGTTGGATAAAGGGTTAATACACAGCGACACCATGCCCAATCAGGATTTAGTGTCTTCCCCAAGGACACAATGCAGTTACCCCTAGTGGGAATCAAACTGTGGACCTTTCAGTGTGAAGTCCAGTGCCATAACCATTGAGCCACCCCCCTTTCACAATAAACATTAACCCATTAAAAACTTGTGTAGTTCTTTTTCTTCTTTTACTTTTAATCGAAACAACTGAAACTTCAGAACAAACAAATGGTTACACCATTGTCTTTTATCAAATTACTGAATATAAGTATACATCTGTCTTTCTTCCAGTGGACTGCAGTGCTGGAAAGGAATATAATCAAGAGAGTGATTCTTGTGTGAATTGCAGTTTGGGATATTACCGAAATACAGCTGAATCCACAACATGCCAGCAGTGTCCCACTGGCAAGACTACAACTTCTGTTGGAGCTACACTTCGGACACAGTGCACTGAATGTAAGAATTCTATTCAGTTCTTTACATTTTTGTTCTCCTCCATCATGCTTTTCTAGTCATTTGAAACTGAAGAACAAAGAAACAAATTTGCATTATGACAATCTATTCACTTGTCCATCAGATTAAGTTTGGTGTTATGATGTTCTTCATTCACAAACATGAATAGGTTGAATCTCTCACAGTGTTTTAATGTATTCAAAAAGTCACATACAGAATGCAAAAGTCTTATGTCACAGTTATTGTAATGTAACTAGCTGTAAATAAGGCTATTAAAAAACATCTTGTTTCTCAGACACCTCCCTCATCATTGAAAATCTGCCTCATCACTCTTTGTTTTTACCTTGAAATCTCTAATACTATTTTACACTTGTTGGACTAACTATTTAACCCATTATATCTTGTTTGACAGAGCTTCAAGAGCTCTGTCAAGCTAGATATAGTTGGTTAAATTTGTAACTGCAGTATGTGAAATTTGCAGCTAAAAACATTGGGTTTTTTTCCTCAGTATTGTGTGAGGTGTTAAATTAATAATTCTAACTATTTTCACAACTGTTTGGTAGATTAAAAAAATAAAATAAAAAAGTCTCCCACCCTCATCATAAAATTGAGAGAAACAAGAATTTTTTTTTAATAGGCCTAACAATCACTTTTTCTAGGAGTATGTTTTGAAACAAAAGAGGTAATTCTTGGACATTGTGGAAACAAGTCAAAGAAAGGGTTGTTTTTTTAACCTTTCCCCTCACTTGACTAGCTGCCGGCACTTTTCTAAATTGGAGAAAAATTTTTATTGTTTGCTTTCAGAACATAGCTTATTGTTCAAATAGCTCATTTCAATGAGATACTCCTCTCCTTAATTTTCTAATTGCAACAATTTTTAACTGAATTATCTACTCATAAATTATTATTGATTTCTATATGAAATTCTTGTGTGTGCCACACATCCTTGCTTTAAGAATTGATTTTGATATAACTTCGCAAATATGATCACTAGCAATTAGACATGCATACTTCTAGTTTTAAAGTTGCAACAATTTTAAATTTTATTATATCCTGGTGAAGTGACATCTACTACATACTGATTTAGTATACTTCCCAGTCAGTACATTAATCTGTTTATTCCATAGACAGTCACCATCTTGTTTTGTAGTAATTCCCATCACCTCAAGTACATTTGCATCAATTTTCAATACCGATGACAGAGGGTTCATTGAAATTTAACATTTTTAGGAATACTTTTTCAGGATCATTTTTGGGGAATCCAATATTTCCCTTGGATGACTTAATACCTACATTGCAGGATACTAAGTTGATGGATACAGTGTCATGTGAGGCTCAGATAGAACTATATTAGGCTCAGCATACTGCTTTCCCCAATATCCTTCTCACTTGATACTAAATCTACCTTTGCAGTTGGGAGCGCGGTGGCTCAGTGGTAGACTGTTGGACTTCTATGCTAGAGGTCCCGAGTTCAATCCCTGTCCGGGATGACCAGCATTGTGTCTTTGGGCAAGACACTTTATCCCACTTGCCTACATGGGGGCACGATGACACCATGGACTAAGGCATACTGCACGTTGATGGTGCACATGTCTTCATCCGCTATAACCCTGCTTGAGCAGAGCTTGAACAGAGTTAGAATGTTGAGGAGCTGACAGTTGCTCGATTCTTGTTGGTTCTCTCTGGGTACTCCGGCTTCCTCCACCTGTAAAACTGTTGTGGTCATGATTAGCCATTGTGCATAAGTATGTGACCTTAAACACCAATAAATAAATAAATATACCATTGCAGTTTTCTGTAACTTGCAAGCTGTGTTGATGCAGAGTGACCACTGCATGTTCTGGATTCATAACTGAGATATATGCATTATCACACAAGGTTCTCATACAAGCCCAACAATGAACGAGCCAAGAAGATGATCTGCTAATAAGCTATCAATGCATTGACTTTTGTTGTAGGCTCATTCACAACTCTATATGTTGTTAGTTTTTACCTTAGGGCTGGTACAGTCAGCTGAGTTCATTTCTAAAATAAATTCTTCATCACCAAAGTTACATTATGACTTCTCTTTATTACATCTTTTGAGACCAATTTGCAGTAGCACATATCTAGAGTCATGTGATGTTGGCTTATTCACAACTTGGTGTGCTGTTAGTTTATGCCTGTGGGCCAGTATGGTCGAGTCAGTACATTTTCAAGTTGTATTATGACTTCACCGTGTCTGGAGTCTTTTTTCTGGTGATCTTCATCAATGGAAAGTTTGTCCTCAGTCACGATTGTGAAAGCATACACATGACCACTGATTGAGAAATATGCAACTTGGCAATCCAATGTGGTATTCTGAATCAAATCATTGATGTTCATATTGAATCTTGTACCTGCTTCTTACACCTTTATAGGGCACATTACTTTCAATGCCACTTCATGTGTCCACATAACCTGCTGTGGGTTCATATAGTATTGTAAGGATTTTTTTCTTACCTGACTATCTGTATGAATAATGAAAAGGATGGGGTTTTGGAAGACTGAAAATGCTCTTTTTCAGGAATGAAATTGGATGACTTCTAAACCTGTACTAGTGCTAATTACTTTGTTTTTTTTCCAGCTGCACATACATACTCAGCAACAATAAAAGTACAAATGGATGAAACAGGCATAAACTTTGATGATCAAAGTTCAATTCGATATAAGAACCTGTCACTACAGTTTAAAGATGAGGTAAGTGCTGAAGGTTTAACTCTTTGAACCCTGGTGGTATCTTCCATGTCAGTTCAATGACAGCAGTTGGAAGAGTCCATATTCATTATTTGGGGGTAGACCGATTAATATTTTCAAGGCTGCACGTTGAAAATATTGATTGGTATACACCGCACATTTACCTTGTAGCCATCCCACTTAATGACATTATAATGTAGCTTGTGACCCAGCCGGAAAAATGGCCTGTGGGGTTTAAAGGGTTACCCTGAGGGGGTCTATTTCCAACTTTGGTAAATTTTGTCTTTAATAGAACAGGTGCTCTAACTTGCTGTGTTTGGGTAAACTTGCAAGGTACACTCTAAGTATATTGGTAATTGTTTCTGGGCAAGTCTTGGCAGGCTATATTGGCAGTCAAGACTTGTGTAGACACAGCTGCAAAGGCACAGAGCATTAACTCCTTACATGGTGCTAGCAGATATTCCTACCCAGGACATAAAATCTCTTGCTACAGATTTTAGTATAATTTGGGAATATTTAACCAACTTATTCCCATCTAAACTGAATGGACTTTTTGACCAATGATATCTTGAGTTAAATTAAAATTTTTTTTTTATCAAATCTAGTCATGGCTGCTTTGCGGCAGCCATGACTACATTTGATAAAAGATATGTTGTTAATACTCAGCGGGTTAAGAGTTAAATGTCACAGTGTGGCAAAAATGTATGAAAAATTTCCAGGCCTTTAAGGGTTAATTCAATAACAGCCTAAAAATATGAGCAATGGAAATTTTCACAATCAGTATAATGTAGAATCATTATGAATCATGAAGGATTCCCACAGCCTATTGAAAATCTTGGAAACTTCTCAATTTGTTGTAGTGTCTAAACGTTATTGAAATCTCGCTGAATTTTATGATTGTTTAGACTGTGGGATGTTATCAAACAATGAAATGGCACCAAAAGCTACTCAAATGAATTCTTAATTTGTTTACTGTAAAATATGAGAGAGTATATACAGTGAGCACAGTGGCGCAGTGGTTACCGTGTTGAACTTCAAACTGAAAGGTTCACAGTTCGATCCCAGCCAGGGGTAAATGTGTTTTGTCTTTGGGCAAGACACTTAATACCATTTTCTCATGTTGGGTGCATTGTGGTGCTGTGTAGTAAGGCATACATCATATCAATGATGCACTTGTCTTCAACCAATACCAATGCTAACCCTGCTTGTGTTTGTGTGGAGTTAGTATGTTGGGGTGTCTGACAGTTGCTCTCTGGTTCTCGGTGGTTCTCTGGCTTCTGCAACCCATTTTCACAAGCTACAGGTCGCTTTTCTGCATCAAGTTTCTTGAGAAACTAGGCAGGATGACTTAGCATATACATTTAGACACCTTGTGGATTCTTGAGAGGGTTTTGAGCAGAAAATGATGAACTAGAACCACTCAAGAAGTCCACATTGGTCTTCAGTATGAACCCTTTTCCAACTTTTTTGCTGTCCCTTCACACGGCTTTTGTACCTCTCTTGATCTCTTTCAAGAAATTGTTCCTTAACTAAAAATGTAGACAAAAATTTTTTTGGAGCCTGTAAAAGGTTTGGAAGTACCAATTTTTTTTAAATTTCAGAAATGGTTATATTTTAACATGATTTGTGTTATTTAAATTTCATTCCAGCTTGAAAAGTACTACGGGAAAGAAAACAGTAAATTTATGAGAGTGAATATTCTAAGTATTCGGTGAGTACAAACTTAAATATAAATTTGTTCTGGCAGGCGTAAGTACATGTTAGCCAAAGCCAGGAGAATACATACTGAGAATTTGTGGGTGGGTGGGGGGGATTTGGAATTTTTTGACAGTCGAAGATGTTTCATGATTTTAAAACAGAGTTCATGACTTCATTTTTAGCTCAACTTTGACGAAGTCAAATTTGAGCTATTGTCATGGCCCGTCGTCC
Source organism: Pictodentalium vernedei (assembly GCA_031216915.1). NCBI lineage: Eukaryota > Metazoa > Mollusca > Scaphopoda > Dentaliida > Dentaliidae > Pictodentalium > Pictodentalium vernedei. The sequence continues at coordinate 310,659,018 of CM062289.1, forward strand.
GTCTGTCCGTCCATCCGTCTGTCCGTCTGTCCGTACGTCAACAATTGGCTATGGCTCGGGCTAGAGGTCGTATTTATGAACCGATCTTTATGAAACTTCTTGGGTACCTTTGTTATGAATGTGGGACGAGAACAAGTGTTTTTGGGTGCGGTCCGAAATTCAAGATGGCTGCCAGCCGCCATTTTGTACCGATGATGCAGAAATCTGTTTTTTTGTACACAACTTCCATATGAAAGCTCTGATTTGAATAATTTTTTGAATGAATGTTTAGTACCATGGGGTACATCACATATAATACGGGTTTTTTTCTCTTGCGTAAATTGTGCAAATTAGACTAATTTTGATGTTTTTTGGTGTTAATTTCAGCACTGTAAGTGCAAATGCCAATACGGCTCGGGCTAGAGGCCGTATTTATGAACCGATCTTTACGAAACTTCTTGTGTACCTTTGGTATCACCGTGGGACGAGAACGAGTGTTTTTGGGTCCGGTCCGAAATTCAAGATGGCCGATGGCAGCCATTTTGTACAAAATTAGGTGCAATCAGATTTTTGCACAGAACTTCCATATGAAAGCACTGATTTGAATAATTTTTTGTGTGAATGTTTAGTACCATGGGATACATCACATATAATACAGGGTTTTTTCTCGTGCAGAAATTATGCAAATTAGATGAACTTTGATATTTCAGTGCGACTTACACACATTAAGTACACATGTCAATACGGCTCAGACTTGAGTCTGTATTTATGAACTGATCTTCACGAAATGTCTTGGGTACCTTTGTTATCACCTTGGGACGAGAACGAGTGTTTCTGGGTGCGGTCTAAAATTCAAGATGGCTGCCAGTGGCCATTTTGTACCGAAATTAGGTCTAATCAGTTTTTTGTACACAACTTCTATACAGCTCAGACTAGAGGCCATATTTATGAACGAATCTTTACGAAACTTCTTGGGTACCTTTGTTATCACCGTGGGATGAGAGCGAGTGTTTTTGGGTGTGGTCCGAAATTCAAGATGGCCACCAGCAGCCATTTTGTACCAAAATTAGTGCAATCAGTCTTTTGTACAGAACTTCTGTATGAAAGTTCTGATTTGAATAAATTTTTGTATGAATGTTTAGTAACATGGAATACATCACATATTCTAAGGGTTTTTTTTTTGTGCAGAAATTATGCAAATTAGATGAACTTTGACTTATTCCGTGCTACTTGCACAATGTGAGCACACAAGTCAATACGGCTCAGGGTAGAGGCTGTATTTATGAACCGATCTTCACAAAACTTCTTGGGTACCTTTGTTATCACCTTGGGACGAGAATGAGTGTTTCTGGGTACGGTCCAAAATTCAAGATGGCTGCCAGTGGCCATTTTGTACCAAAATTAGGTCCAATCAGTTTTTTGTCACAAGTTCTATACAGCTCGTATTTGTGAATTGATCTTCACAAAACTTCTTGGGTACCTTTGTTTTCACCTTGGGACAGGAACGAGTGTGTTTTGGGGTGCCTTTGTTATCACTGTGCTATGAGAACAAATATTTTGGGGTTCAGTCAGACCCACTCTGGGACTCTAAAGTTTTCTTTTCTAGTTTAGCATCTGACTGTCACCCACCTTTACAATACTTTACCTATACATTTGTTACAGGCAACGGTCAGTATTTATGTACAGACCATTACAATACTTTATATGTACCTTTGTTATCAGGTCATTACCTAGATGTTTGTCATTGCTGTGTCACATACTATACATGTGCATGTCTTTGTCTTTGTCTTGACAAGTTGAGCTACAGTGTCATTGACACTTTCATTATTCCATAATATTAATGATAGATGAATATCGGTTCCCAGCTTATGCAAAATCGGTATTGGTTTCCTGGTATTAAAATTATGAAATTCTGACCACTGATTATTTGTTTTGCAACACATTTGTGCTGAAAACGAAAGTCCCTTTGAACAGAAAGAAAGTCATGTTAGATACTGATAAAGTGTGGATTCATTTAGGTCTTATCTACCCCACAGCAGTTGAACTTAGACTAATCGTAGTAGTGCTTTGCAACATTTATTTATTTATGTATTTATTATACAAGCCACTTAAAAAGTGGGAGGTATATAGTGATCACTTGGTCTGTCCGTATGTCTGTACATCCGTCTGTCTGTCCATCCGTCCATTACACTTTAGGGAGGTACACAACTGCTATCCGCAACTCCTCCTAAACCAGTGAACGGATTTCATTGAAACTCTCAGACCTTCTTTTACATACATTGAAGATGTGCACCTCCTATTTTGTTTTCAGATATTTTCATTTTTACAGTTTCCCATATTGAAAAATGAACTTTGTCAAATTCAATTGACATTCTGTACAGATCTGCTATCCGCAACTCCTCTTAAACCATTGAACAGTTTTCATTGAAACTTTCAGACATTCTTTTACATACATTGCAGATGTGCACCTCCTATTTTCTTTTCAGATATTTTCATATTTACAGTTCCCCATATTCAAAAATGGTCTTTGTCAATTCAGGTTTTAGTAGGGAGGGGTATAGATCTGCTATCCGCTAATCCTCTTAAACCATTGAACAAACTCCATTGGAACTTGCAGACCTTCTTTTACATACATTGAAGATGTGCACCTCCTATTTTTCTTTCAGATATTTTCATATTTCGATGTCCGTCCGTCCATCTGTTACGCTTTAGGGATGTACGCATCTGCTATCTGCAACTCCTCTTAAATGGATTCCATTGAAACTCTCAGACATTCTTTTACATACATTGAAGATGTGCACTTCCTATTTTGTTTTCAGATATTTTCTTTTTTACAGTTTCCCATATTGAAAAATGAACTTTGTCAAATTCAATTGACATTCTGTACAGATCTGCTATCCACAACTCCTCTTAAACCAGTGAACAGATTTCATTGAAACTTTCAGACATTCTTTTACATATATTGAAGATGTGCACCTCCTATTGTTTTCAGATATTTTCATTTTTAGGGTTTCCCATATTTAAAAATGGGCTTTGTCAATTCAAGCTTGCGTGGGGGGTTGTTGACATTTGCTATCCATGACCTCTTTTAAACTAGTGAATGGATTTCAGTGAAACCTTCAAACATTGGTGTCAGTGTTTTGCTCTCTACATTAAACACACTTTTACTGTTGTAAAATGTTTCTTGGTGGGAGTGGGTGGTATCATTTAGTGAGCAGTGCTCACAGTTTATTTATTTATTTATTTATTTATTTTTTTTTTTTTTTTTTTTTTTTTTTTTATTTATTTATTTATTTATTTATTTATTTATTTATACTTCACTTTCAGCATCTCTGGCTATTTCATGACCATAACATAGGTACAAAGTCAAGTTTAGCTGATCATTTATACCTATGGTGCCCACTTTAGAGGCTTCTACCCAAGGCATTAGTTATCAGGTCCTTTTTTTAACCTGTAAAGCAGAAATTGTTTACCACAGTAAACTAGCACAGCTCCACTTCTTAGAGTTCCCACATGAAGTCAAAAATCAAAGCACTTGTTTTGGGTGGTTTTTGAATGAATTTAATAACAATATTATATGCTTGGCTGAGATGTTTGGTCAGTGACCTTTTATTCACGTATTTTTGTTTATTGGCCCTACACTTGATTGGTGAGTGCTAGACACCAACATCATGGCATTATAGAAAAGTGCTGAAAGCCACCATAGTGGCATTATACCATGTACCATGTAAAAAAAAAATTGGTTTATATAAAATTGCTTTGTTGCAGTTTAATGGTGAGTAACAACCCCCCCTCTCCCCCACCAGTAATACACCAATTATTTTTCAACAAAATGTTGACTAAGGCCCCTTCTTTCTGGTAGTATGATATCTTGGAAAAAGAATACTCATGTTAGAAATTACCTCAGAAGACATCAAATCACCTTTTGACAAACTTTGAAGCCTCAGGGCCAGCATTTCATAGTTTAGTTATGAGGATTTCTTCTAGTCATATTTCACTGGCAATTACACTGGCAGCTATTCCTAGTCCAATTATTTCTTACCAATATGAGCTACCAGTACAGTGGAACCCTGTTAATTGAATAGTGTCTTTCCAATAAAAATTATTCTTTGAATAAGAGTATTCAGTTAACAGATAATTGGTCACTTTCTTGTATTCTAGAGCTACAGAATTTAATTTATTATATCTTGTTTACCAGAGCTCATGGAGCTCTGTCAAAGCAGATATAATAGATTAAATGCCTGCATTGCATGTAGTGAGGCCAAACAGCGATTTTTGTATTGTATGGGTTATTTCTCAACATTTTATAGGAGTTTTTATTCAATTTATAGGAGTTAACCCATATGCAATTAACAGATCAAATGTGTATTGAGGGTATGATAAATGGTTTTGTGTTTGAAGTGATATTCATTTAATAGGATCATTCAATTTAGAGATATATAATTAAATTGACTCTGCTATACTTGGCTAAAAATCACTGCCAATCACTTGATCTTCACTCTGTATAGGTGTGTTATTGTAATAGCAGCCTCTCTTAATCAGGACACAGTCTAGTTATGATCACTTTCATCATTAGTTATGGCACACTGTCCTGTTTGGTTGATGTTGAGTAAATTAAATATTGAAAAATAAAGACCGTAAAAAAAATAAATGAAAATAATACCTAAATTTTAAATTTCTCACATTACTCTTTCAACAGGTGAGATTCTAAAGAATTTCAACTGGATCACATCCCAGATGTGATCTGTTAAAAATTCTTTGTCCACTTTTATAATCACAGTAATATATCATAGTTGAAATTTTAGAAAATTTTCCAATTCTCTAAGGATAAATGAAAAATATTAATATACTTTCCAGGTCTGGTGTCTATGTAGAACATGAACTTATAACAGAAACCAGTGAGACATCATTGCAGCAAACTGCAAAGTCTCTTGCTAGACTTCCAAAGGAAACACTCTCCATAGACAATACAAAAGTTAGCATAACAGAAGCCCAATTTGGAGCTAACAAATGTGAGTACACATTAATAAACAAAATGTATATTAAGATGGAACACAATAAGGGTTCAAAATGGAGGACTAGAATCAATGACACGAGGTGGAGTTTTTCCTGTATTTTGTCAGGGAGCAGCCGTGAGGGTGCCCTTCCAAGCCCAAAGTCGCCTAGAAAAATAATTGGGATGATTACAAGTCGCCCTCTAAAAATTGGCCAAATGAGAAAAGGCTGAATTGAGTGATCCGAGGTTTACATAAAAACGATTATTTTCAAGAATCGAATGTGCTTCAGTGTGATAAATGGGCATTCTTATTCATCAAATAAGCGACCATTTATTCACACGACAGTCAATTTCCATTGTCGCTTTTGGTGGATTTTTTATTTCTATTTTGTTCCGTTTCAGTCGGAGCTTCAAGTGTCGAAACGAAAATAGGTGACTTACGCAACTCAACAAAATAACCAAGTTTGAAAGTAGGTTACCTCGCTTAGGATGCTGAAAATGTATTCACAACAGACGTATTTTCTAACACTGTATTTTTATTTTGTTTTGCTGACGACTGTTAACTGTTGGGCCGTCTATTCCCAGAAAAACACGAATGGAATTGAAACACATGAAAAAAAGCTTTAGTGATGACAAGAAAAGCTTTGTACAGGGCACAAGTGTGCATGTGAAGCATCTTGAAAAAGGGGTCCTCCTAAACACCGGAAGGACACGAAATGACACCAGAGTACCATAAAAATGATGCGGAATGACATTTATTTTACAAAATACTCGATCCCAGAATGTATTTTGTTTATTAACTAACAAAGTACTTTCCAAGCAACCTTCTTACATCTGGTCCTGTTCACACTTTCAGACTTAGGAAATTATTAGCTAGTAGACTTTGGTGAAAGGCAACCACAGGAGGGTGCTGGGGGATTGACACGAAGAAGAGGGAGGGGTCATGAAAGAGAGGGTAGCAGTGGGGGATTTTCAGTTAATAATTACTTTGTAATTTTTAGCTCAACTTTGGCAAAGCCAAATTTGAGCTTTTGTCATGGCCCGTTGTCCGCCGTCCGTCTGTCCATCTGGCCGTCTGTCCATCTGTCCGTACGTCAACAATTGGATACAGCTCAGGCTAGAGGCCGTATTTATGAACCGATCTTTACGAAACTTCTTGGGTACCTTTGTTATGACCGTGGGATGAGAACGAGTGTTTTTGGGTGCGGTCCGAAATTCAAGATGGCTGCCAGCCGCCATTTTGTACCGAAGATGCAGAAATCTGTTTTTTGTACAGAACTTCTATATGAAAGCTCTGATTTGAATAATTTTTTGTATGAATGTTTAGTACCATGGGATACATCACATATAATACGGGGTATTTTCTCGTGCGTAAATTGTGCAAATTAGACTAATTTTGATGTTTTTTGGTGTTACTTTCAGCACTAAGTGCAAATGCCAATACGGCTCGGGCTAGAAGCTGTATATATGAACCGATCTTTACGAAAGTTCTTGGGTACCTTTGACATATAGATATATGGCGGATACAGAGCGGAGCTGATAAAGTTTATTCGTGGGAAACCCTTTAATCGTGTGGCCACTATTGGTGATCGGCACATTTCGTGATTTGAGATGCCAGATGCATAGTTATTCCATCATCTCGTAGCTATGGTAACTGTTTTTTTAGTGTTTTAGGCCGAAATTTGAGTCAACCAAGTTCAAGTGGTAGAGGTATCACCTATTCTCGTGTGAATTGTTTTCACTGATCGTGATGTCGTCGAAGCCAGGTAGATCAAGCTTAGATACTGTCACTAATTCTGAATTGAAAAAACTGATTCTTGATTTAGAAAAAAAGTTTAACGTTGGCATAGAGAGTTTGCGGAATGACATAAAGAAAGATATTAATCAAATTAGGTCAGAATTGTCAACAGTAAAAACAGAAATATCGGCCATTAATACTACCATTAGTGCCATGAAATCCGATCATGTCGACCTTATTCAGTCTGTCGAGTATAATTCCCCAAAAGTGGAGGAAGTGGAAAATATTATTATTCCTGACATTCAACTGAAGGTTGAGGCTAAGCTGGCAGAGGTTGATGAAAAAAGACTTCTTAATGAAATTCATGACAGGAAATACAATCTGTTGTTGTATGGTATAAATGAAGCACTCGAAGAGGACCCCTATCTGAGAGTTGAACAGTTTCTAAAAGAAAATTTGCAATACAGTGATTCAGACGCTTCTAGTGTAGTAAGTCGTGCTGTCAATATACACCGGCTCCCCTCTTCGAACATTGGGAATCATAATTCAGCTCCACCTCCCAAACCATTAATTATTAGACTTGGGAATGACCGGGACAAGCAAGGTATGTTAAAGGCAGCGACAAGGCTTAAGGGTACTAAAATAAGTATCCGTACTGATTTACCACCCTCCTTGAAAAGAGAAAGAGGCAGACTTTCTACTGTAGCGTATAACCTGAGGACTGAAAAGGGATATAAAACCAGGATCCGAGTCTCTGGGGTTAGGGTCATTTTAGAATTCAAAGAGTCCATGTCTGGAAAGTGGAAGGAGTATGTGGAATAGGTAGTTGAGTTATGCTTGTGATTATACTGTTCCCCGGATTGTAACATTGCTGTGTTTTGCAACATGGATTCAAAGAATCCGAATGAGCTGTCTTAACACTGTAACTATTGTTATACTGTAACTTTTGTGTTCACAAATACCCCTCAGTTGACATACACACTGTATGCGCTTACTCTATGTATATGTATATGTATGCTGCACATATATGATACAGTACACTCAGCTATCTCGTAAGGTAGGAAGAATCAACCCCGGTGAGTAGCTTAAATACAACCCCCCCCCCTCCACTCCATATACACACATAAACAAACACCCACCACCACCAACCAGACCTTTTGATTACTCTCAGCAATATGAGATGTATATGTATATGTATGCTGCACATGTATGATACAATACACTCACCTACCTCGTAAGGTAGGAAGAATCAACCTCGGTGAGAAGCTTAAATACACCCCCCCCCCCCCCCCCCACTCCACATACACACATAAACAAACACCCACAACAACCAACCAGTTCTTTTGATTACTCTCAGCAATATGTTAATCCTACTATCTTAGCAACTCTGTCCCTGGAAGTAATAGCAGTGCATGCATTCACTCCAATAACTTCAAAACTCCCTACCAATGATCAGACTATGCATATGTATGCTGACTCATGTATGGATGCGCAATTTTTATCATTTGCTGAGATATCGTATTATCGTATTAAACATTAACAAGCTTGTAGCCGCTTTGATCTCACCCGCAACTCAGCATACCCACTCAAACCCCAACCGAAACTCATGATACCCACTCAAACCCTAACCGAAATACCAGTCTTCGATACAGATGCCTATTTTCTCGACACAGCTGTTTGCGTGTATACACGAATTGGTAAACCTAGCTCATAATTCATTTTTCATCAAAACAATTATTGCACAGCATAAACTTGTATCTATACGAATGCAATTATATGAGCATGCGTGGGTCACCATGCCCCGTCTGCACGTGCGTGCCGTCTTATAGATGCACCTTTATGAACAGTAATTTGAAAGCCTCCTAATCCCATATTATTAAAATTTTCTGTTGCAGGTTTTGTTTTGCAACACGGGCTCTAAGACTGTATACTGCAGCGCGTGTGTGGAAAAAGACCTCTCACTTGATACCCCCACCCACAACCCCATGTATGCTGACTCATGTATGGGTGCGCAATTTTTATCATTTGCTTAGATATCGTATTATCGTATTAAACATTAACAAGCTTGTAGCCTCTCTGATCTCACCCGCAACTCATCATACCCACTCAAACCCCAACCGAAACTCATTATACCCACTCAAACCCCAACCGAAATACCAGTTTTCGATACAGATGCCTATTTTCTCGACACAGCTGTTTGCGTGTATACACGAACTGGTAAACCTAGCTCATAATTCATTTTTCATCATAACAATAATTGCACTGCATAAAGTTGTATCTATACGAATGTAATTACAAGAGCGTGCGTGGGCCGCCATGCCCCGTCTGCACGTGCGTGCCGTCTTATAGATGTACCTTTATGAACAGTAATTTGAAAGCCTCCTAATCCCATATTATTAAAATCTTCTGTTGCAGGTTGTGTTTTGCAACACAGGCTCTTAGACTGTATACTGTAGCGTGTGTGTGGAAAAAGACCTCTCAATTGATACCCCCTCCCACAACCCCATTGAATATGATTGCAGTCTACGCACATGTATGATCGAGCGCTATATTTATCACAAAAGGGATGAATGATCAATTTCGTCATATTGCTTAAATGCCAATTACCCCCAAACCCCCCCCCCCCCCCCCCCCGCCCACACACACACACACCACAATTATTTTAGTAGCTTTTATCACAAAAGGGATGAATGATCAATTTCGTCATATTGCTTAAATGCCAATTACCCCCCCCCCCTCCCCCCGCCCACACACACACACACCACAATTATTTTAGTAGCTATGTCCCTAGAAGTAGAAGTAATAACAGTTCATGTATTGACTCCAAAACTCCCTACCAAACATCATTCTATGCATATGTACACTGACTCATGTATGGGTGTACATCTTTATCACCTAAAACATTTGCGTTGATCTCTCATTGCAGACTCACAAGCTTATAGCCAATCTGATCCCATCCGCAACTTACTGTACCTTCTCAAACCCCAACCGAAACGACAATCTTCGGTCCAGATGCCTATTTTACCGGCGCAGCTGATTGTATGCATCAACGAATAGGTAAACCTTGCAGTCCGTTTCTCGGCAAAGCATTAATTGTATCGCATGCACTTGTATCTATACGAATGCAGTTACACGAGCATGCGTGTGTCATCTTCCACCGCATGCACGCGTGTGCCGTCTTATAGATGCATTTTTTATGCACCAGTAACTTGTAAGCCTCCCAATGCCCTCTTATTGAAACTTTCGGCTGTATGTTGTGTTTCGCAACACGGGTTGAAAAATAACTCGAATGAACTGACCTTACATGGCAACTCGTGTGTGGATAAAGACCTATGACTGTATACCCTCCACCCCCACCCCCGAATATGCTTGCTCTCACACGCATGCGCGATAGAGTTCACTTACCTATCTCCTAAGGAAGGAAAGATCAATCTCGTTGTACAGCCTAAAAACAAATTAGGTGTTCCCGACCAACACCCACCCACTAAGACCAACCTTTCTACCATGCAGCCATGCCCCCAGGAGTAATAGGCTTTCAATTCATTACTCCCTACCAAATATCAGATTATGTGTATGTATACTGACTCATGTATGGATGTGGATTTTTTAGCATTTTTAGATTTACGAAGATCATATTATACAGTAACACGTTTGTAGCCACTCTGAGCCCATCCACAACTCATTATACCCACCGAAATCCATGTCTTCGATATAGATGAATATTTTACAGACGCAGCTTGTTGCGTTTGTGGACGAATAGATAAACCACGTAATTCGTTTCTCGGTAAAACAATAATTGTAGTGCATACACTTGTATCGATACGACTTCGGTTAAACGAGCATGCGAATGTCATCATGACACGTACGCACGTGTGTGCTGTCTTATGGATGCACCTTTATGCAGAGTAACTTGTAAACCTCCTAATCCCATTTCATTAAAACTTTCTGTTGCATGTTGTGATTTGCAACACGGTTTCAAAGATAACCTGCATTCGTGGGAATACGCAGGCGCGTGCTAGTAATAGTCGTTTGCATGTGTACGCAAACGATTGTTGTTGGTACGCGCTTGTGTGTTCCCACGAATGCAGATCATGAGTGTATCTGCATGCCTGTAAATCTATTAATGTACTCCTTGTAGTCAGTGATTCACACATGCGAATCGCGCCCAGCCCGTTTCCAGTCCGTGCTTGCATGCATCACACACATCTCGGTCTGTCTAGGTATCTTATATAAAAAGGAATTAGTATCTGCCCCACCACAATCTCCCGACCACAGCTGAGAGAGATAGTATACACATAACACTCCGCCGGTTTGATTATATATTTGAGTATGGTTTAGCACAGGTTCTTGTAAAAGGGTAAACATAGTATTCATATATAGCGAGGACATGTGCATTTACACCACCATGTGTAAATATGTTTATGGTTTTCTTTTGTTACTGACTTGATTGAAACGCTTTTTAATTGAATGTAAACATTTTTTTCTTACGTAGTTTGTTACGTATTCGTATAATGCACACCCACTCTCATTCCGCAGCAGTTCCACATAAGTTTACTGACTCGTATATATATATAGATATACATTCGAGGTAATAATTATAGAATGAAATATAGATTTTTGGTATTACTCTTGAAAATGGGTGATTCAGCTAAGAATTACAACATGCGTTCTTTAAAAAGGAACTCGGCATCATATCGATTGTAAATCCCGCCCTCCTCCGACTTTATTTTTCACCACTTTGTCTTAAATGGAGATCCCATTTCAACGGGCTATCGAGCTTATCCTTAATACGAATTCAATGTGAACAGATATCGAGTATTTTTAACAGTATTACCAACAGTCCCCACTCCGTTTTCCCTCATTCTCATTCATATATAACGAGGACATGTGCATTTACACCGCCATGTGTAAATATGTTTATGGTTTTCTTTTGTTACTGACTTGATTGAAACGCTTTTTAATCGAATGTAAACATTTTTTTTTCTTACGTAGTTTGTTACGTATTCGTATAATACACACCCGCTCTCATTCCGCAGCAGTTCCACATAAGTTTACTGACTCGTATATATATAGATATACATTCTAGGTAATAATTATAGAATGAAATATATATTTCTGGTATTACTCTTGAGAATGGGTGATTCAGCTAAGAATTACAACATGCGTTCCTTAAAAAGGAACTCAGCATCCTCTCTATTGTAAATCCCGCCCTCCTCCGACTTTATTTTTCACCACTTTGTCTTAAATGGAGATCCCATTGCAACGGGCTGTCGAGCTTATCCTTAATACGAATTCAATGTGAACAGATATCGAGTATTTTTAACAATATTACCAACAGTCCCCACTCCGTTTCCCTCATTCTCGATTAGTATCCCCATCCACAAACTCACTGGGCAGTCACAAACAATTTATTACTCATCTGATGAGTTATCACTACAGCACACTCTTCAATGGTTTTCTCAAAACCAATTAATTCTCCTGTATCTTATCCAAGGCGGTTATCACATTGTTAGTTCAAAGATAAATCCAGTAAATTCCAAATGTTGTAAATGACAGTAATCAAGGTGCTCTGTCGAAATGGTAAAAGTAATATAACGAATTCCAGTTCCGCTTCAACACTTATAATCAAGTCGACTATTAATCCTTTTACAAATTACCCACGCATTCCAGATGTATTCCACAATCGATAATCGAAATCATTTTTTACGGGGAATACCAACTTATCGCCCTACCAATACCTCCAGTTTTTATTTATCAAGATCCCGCATTGACCCACATACTACATATCTACGAGATGTGCTCTCTGCAAGCGATTCGCAGTGGGACAATGTTATATGGTCACACTGCGAGTCGCTTGGAGTGTGTGCATACCAGACACACATAATTTGGAGAGAATGTATTTTCATTAAATTTGAACTGTTGTCTGAACGTATCCATATCATTACGAATTCGTATTGTACACTCCCTTCGAATGTATAATATATATTTTATACTTAGGGTATTCCTCCTGAGCATTTGTAAATTAGATAAAAATTACAAAGTGCGTTCCACAAACAACAGACTTAGCGTCCTATCGATTGCTTGTTACTATCTTGTGCCCCCCCCCCCCCCCCCCACCCCCACCATCCCGAGTTCGTTGTTCACTACGATTGTTTTGAATAGCAAACCCATTGCAATGGACCTCGAGCTTATCCTCCATATGTATTCAATGTGATCATTTATCAAGTAGATTTATCAAGCTAGCCGACAAGCCCCCACCCCTGTTCTCCTAATAATCAATTGGTTTCCTAGCCCACAAACTCACTGGACACCCATAAACAATTCAATACTCGCCTGATTTTGGAACACTATTCACTTGTTTCCTAATATCCAATTAATTACCTCGTATCTCACCCAAACCAATATATCACATTGTTAATTTGGATAAACCCAGTCAATTTCAAACGTAACTGGTGACAGAAACCCATGTGCTCTGTCTAAACAGTAAAAGTGAATATAACGCTTCCCATTTCCGGTCCAACACTCATGATCGAGTCAACTATTCCTCCTTCTACAATTAACTCATATATTCAGGACTTATTCTACACTCTTTACCCAAAGCCGTTTTTTCACATGGAATACCGACTTGTTGTCCCACCAATAGTCCTACTTATCGATTAATAGGACTCTGCCCTGACCCATATCTCATATTTGTTAAAGATAATTACAACTTGTGGGATGCGATACAACTCCAAATCAGTTACACTTCTGTGTTCAGTCAACTGCTTCTTCGTAAACACAATAATTTGATTAATTATCTTCCTCTACCCATCAGTGTCCAGTTTGTGGTAACAAACCGTTTACTGACACAATTTGGACCAGTGATGTTGCACGAATCCCCGAGAACTTCTCTGCATCTGCGCAACTTCAAACAAAAAGTATCAAATACCATCCAAATAATTCTTGGTTGATAATACAATGGCAATTCTAAGAATTCAGTCATTTACAGTTACACTTCTGAAAATGTTATACGAGTGGCGTGTTTCACTCGCACTGTAATTATCTCACTCGCTTCTGCAACACATGACCCTTTTACAAATTAGCCTGCACGCTAATATGTTGGCTAGTTCGTGGAAGGATCATGTCTGTAGGAGGCCGCATACATATGAACATGTGTATGCACCTGTATGTATGGATTCGTACATTTTATATAGTCGAGTGTTTTCAAGCATCTGGTTTCTCAATTTACGCCTCATTGCCTATAGACAATTTTATAACTCCTAAAGGGTACTCCCATCATTTCAATGATACCATGTTTCCGCTCACACATCTTTGGCATCAGTGTAATCCCGCAAATGCCTAAATTGTTTTGTAAATGTTCCATTTTAAGTAAAAATATGTCATCTTCCAAAGGCAGGGCTTCAGTTCAAACTATTTTTGACTATGGCTAATACTATCCATTTTGATGAGATCCAGACTTCTGATGCTTATGACTTCATATCTAAGTTTAACACATCACTGAGAATTGACGATAATGACACAGATACTCCCTACGCTATTGAAAACCCCAGCTGTAAATACTATACACCAGAAAACTTTAGAAAACTTTAGTAGGGAAATCCCAGCAAAAAATAAGTCGTTTTCTCTTTTCAACATGAACTGCCGAAGTATGAATGCTAAACGAAGTATGAGAATATCCAAAACCTCTTACACGACATGCATCCTGGGAAAAATTTGTTCGATGTCGTGGGACTTACTGAAATATTCGATGTCAAACAGAATATCTGTTTTGAACTCGACGGTTACCACCCTCTAATTCACCACACTCGACCTGCAAATGATGATGGCAGGGGAGGTGTAGGATTATTCATTAAAGACAACATCAGCTTTAAACATCGAAGTGATCTGTCAATCTTTATACCACACGTATTTGAATCCCATTTCATTGAAACTACCTCTAAAAAGAAATGCATAATCAGGATTATCTACAGGCCCAACACTGCACCAAAAGCTGATCTTGACCTTTTTTTGTCCACAATGTCCGATCTATTGAATAAAATCAACCTTGAAAACAAAAGAGCCTACCTTATGGGTGATTTCAACCTTGACCTGCTCAACTTCACTAATCATAATAAAACTGAACTCTTTATCGACTCTATGTTCAGCTCTGGTTTCATGCCCCTTGTCACTAAACCAAGGAGAGTTACCGATACTTCAGCAACTCTTATAGACCATATCTTTAGTAACGATTCCTGTAAGCATGTTTCGGGAATTATTATTTCTGACATTAGCGATCACTTTGCAACGTTTTGCATCGGTAACATGGAAGAACAACTTGCGCGCCCTACCAAAATTCATAAACGCTCGTTCAAGAAAGAGAACATCGATCGCTTTAAAAGACTCTTATTAGGCAGTGATTTTTCAAGCGTCTTCGATGCTTCCGATACCACCCTGGCATACGACCTATTTTTGAACACCTTTTATAAAGCATTCAATGAAGCTTTCCCATTAAAAGCAACATCAGTTCCCTTGAAATATATTAAACGCTCGCCCTGGATGACAGCTGGACTATTACAGTCTTCTCTACATAAACAAAAATTGTACTCCAAAAAGCTAAAATCCCCAACAGCTCAAAATACTACAGCCTACAAGCAATACTGTCAAATCTTCAATCGGATCAAACGGGCAAGCAAATCAGATTATTACCATAATATTTTGCTGGAAAATAAAAATAACCTTAAAAAGTCGTGGGAAATCCTACGTAAAGCAATTAATAAATCAGACCGAAAAACTGATTCATCCGATACTTTTTTTGATGGTGATACCCTTGTAACGGATCCCAAAACCATTGCCGATAAATTCAATACATTCTTCGCAAACATTGGAAAATCAGTAGGTGAACACGTGTCCGATACGAACATCCATTTTTCACACTATATGAAGCAAAGTAACGGAAACTCATTATTTCTGACTCCAACGAATACCCAGGAAGTTATTAATAACATTTCTAAGTTGTCCTCGAAACCAACAAGGGATCAGGGCGAACTGTCCACGAAACTCCTTAAAGCAGTCGCTTATGAAGTTGCCAGTCCATTAACACACATCATTAATACTTCATTTTCATCTGGCCACGTGCCATTCAAAATGAAAATAGCCAAAGTCATACCAATCTTCAAGTGTGGTGATCCTCAAATCTTTAACAACTATCGCCCTATCAGTATCCTACCCACGTTCTCAAAAGTACTTGAGAAATTAATGTACAAAAGACTAGTGGAGTTTATTGATAAAAGTAATATCTTATACAAGTACCAGTTTGGCTTCAGAACAAAGCATTCGACTGTCCACCCCATATTGCATTTACTGAACAGCGTGGTAACTGAAAATGATAAACCAACAAAGAACTGCACCCTTTCTATATTCTTAGACTTCTCGAAAGCATTCGACAGCATTGACCACTCAATTTTACTCCAGAAACTTGAATACTATGGTATTAGCGGCATAACCCACCAGTGGTTTCAAAATTATTTAAACGACCGAAGCCAATTTATCTCGTTCTCTAATATTGTTTCAGAAACTTTAACCATAAACACCGGTGTACCTCAAGGGTCTATCCTTGGTCCTATTCTATTTTTGCTCTACATTAACGATATTAGCAACTCCACTGTGCTGAATCTACTTTCCTTTGCCGATGATACAACGGCATATAGATCAGGCAACAACCTTGACATACTTACAGACAGTGTAAATTCCGAATTAGACAAAATAAATCACTGGTGTTCTGCCAACAAATTAGCCCTCAACCCCACTAAAACTAAATATATGCTTCTTCACCCACAAAATGATTTATATAGGGTTAACAACGTTGAATTATCTCTGAATAATACAAATATTGAGGCCGTTGGGAACGAACAAGATCAGGCCGCTCTAAAGTTCCTCGGTGTGTGTATAGATGAAAATATGAAATTTAAACACCATGTTTCTGCAGTATGTTCAAGAATGGCAAGTGCAATTTTTGCCCTAAATAGGGCAAAGAAATTTCTCCCCGCAAAGGCAATGAAAACTTTGTACTTTTCATTGATCCACTGCCATCTCATATATGGTATTCAGGTTTGGGGTCATTCGACCTACACCAACAGAATTTTCAAGCTGCAAAAAAGAGCCGTCCGAATCATAACTCGGAAGGCATATAACTCGCACACAGACCCTCTTTTCAGAGATTGTGGCATTCTGAAATTTAAAGATCTCTACAGCCTTCACGTCTCCCTCTTTATGCATGACTGGATGAACAAAAAACTTCCTACGTCATTCGACAACACCTTTCAGATCTACAGAAACCCTTCGGGGATGAATACAAGGCAGACTGGTAAAATAGAAACACACAAACCAAGAACTCAATTTTCTGCAGAATTGCCGTTCCACTCCTTCCCAAGAATTTGGAATAGTATAGACCCTCTAACTCAGCAATATAGTAGACCCAAGTTCAAAAAATCATTAACGCATAAAATTTTAAGTACGTATTCCAGCCCAAACTTCAAGTGCGACAACCCAGCCTGTCCCGATTGTATCAGCCATCAAAACTCTCTGGTATCTCATCCTCCTCCCAGCACATGACCTATTGATCCCATCTAGCCGCATGATTCAAAAACAAACTATTAAATATTCCTGTCTTTGAAAAGAACGTTTGTTACACTGATGCCAAACCGTGTTGATATATATATATATATATATATTTTTTTTTTTTTTTTTTTTTTGTGGGAATGGCAGGAAGACAGCCTTTTAGGCTATGCTATTTCCATGCTGTGTACTAGGTTATGTTCTTATAGATTGTAATGTTATGTTGTTAATGTACTAGTATACTGCAGAATAAAGATATATTATATCACCGTGGGATGAGAACGAGTGTTTTTGGGTCCGGTCCGAAATTCAAGATGGACGATGGCAGCCATTTTGTACAAAATTAGGTGCAATCAGATTTTTGCACAGAACTTCCATATGAAAGCGCTGATTTGAATAATTTTTTGTGTGAATGTTTAGTACCATGGGATACATCACATATAATACGGGTTTTTTTCTCGTGCAGAAATTATGCAAATTAGATGAACTTTGATTTTTTCAGTGCGACTTACACACAGTAAGTACACATGTCAATACGGCTCAGACTTGAGTCTGTATTTATGAACTGATCTTCACGAAATGTCTTGGGTACCTTTGTTATCACCTTGGGACGAGAACGAGTGTTTCTGAGTGCGGTCTAAAATTCAAGATGGCTGCCAGTGGCCATTTTGTACCGAAATTAGGTCTAATCAGTTTTTTGTACACAACTTCTATACAGCTCGGACTAGAGGCCATATTTATGAACCAATCTTTACGAAACTTCTTGGGTACCTTTGTTATCACCGTGGGATGAGAGCGAGTGTTTTGGGGTGTGGTCCGAAATTCAAGATGGCCACCAGCAGCCATTTTGTATCAGAATTAGTGCAATCAGTCTTTTGTACAGAACTTCTGTATGAAAGTTCTGATTTGAATAAATTTAGTATGAATGTTTAGTAACATGGAATACATCAGATATTGTAAGGTTTTTTTTTTTCGTGCAGAAATTATGCAAATTAGATGAACTTTGATTTATTCAGTGCTACTTACACAATGTAAGCACACATGTCAATACGGCTCAGGGTAGAGGCTGTATTTATGAACCGATCTTCACAAAACTTCTTGGGTACCTTTGTTATCACCTTGGGACGAGAATGAGTGTTTCTGGGTACGGTCCAAAATTCAAGATGGCTGCCAGTGGCCATTTTGTACCGAAATTAGGTCCAGTCAGTTTTTTGTCACAAGTTCTATACAGCTCATATTTATGAACTGATCTTCACAAAACTTCTTGGGTACCTTTGTTTTCACCTTGGGACAGGAACGAGTGTGTTTTGGGGTGCCTTTGTTATCACTGTGCTATGAGAACAAATATTTTGGAGTTCAGTCAGACCCACTTTGGGACTCAAAGATTTCTTTTCTAGTTTAGCATCTGACTGTCACCCACCTTTACAATTCTTTACCTATACATTTGTTACAGGCAACGGTCAGTATTTATGTACAGACTGTTGCAATACTTTATATGTACCTTTGTTATCAGGTCATTACCTAGATGTTTGTCATTGCTGTGTCACATACTATACATGTCTTTGTCTTGACAAGTTGAGCTACAGTGTCATTGACACTTTCATTTAACCTGGCATCGATGCATCAAAGACAACTGGACCTGGATTAATCAGATGTTAATGGAGGACCACAAGCTGAAAATATGAAGGGGCGGCAAGGGGTGGTACATAAATATTCTTAATTTTCCTCACTTGCCTATGAAGTCTACCTACTTGACTCTGCAGTCTCCCTATTTTTTTGGAGGGAGACATGAAGTCTCCCTAAAATTTCCCCTAGGCTGGTCCCTGTATTTTGTGGGTGTCAAACGCGTAAAGACATTTTATCCTCTGGGTACCTCTTTCTGTTTAGTTTTGAGAACCTGATTCAGATTGAGGCTCACAGAAGGTAAAGCATGGTAGCATCACTAAATTCACTATCTGGGGACTTCATTCTGCAGATGACAGTCTACTTATATTTTTATACAACAACCAATGGCCCAGACTAGCTGGTGCTAACTCAAAAATTAATCAAGGGCCAAACACAAATTTTGACCCCAATCCCCAAAATTTCCATGCAAAACCAAAAATTTCATGTCCTGTCTAGTCCTCCATACTGTTGCGAACTGCACATGTGCAGTATCCAGGAAGACACCAAAATTGGCGCCAACAATCATTCTTTGTTTTGCCCTCCTGTCAGTAACAACAAACAGACATCTGTGCTTTTAAATCTCAGTTTTAATGATGCCAGACACAAATCAATGGTAGAATTGGTGGATCCAAGGACATTGGATGATGGAAGGGAACAACTGTGGTTGGAAACGTTCAGGGCTGTAACTTTATAATTTTTATATAAATTATTTCATGTTTCCCAACTTTGGGACATGGGCCTGACGTCATCATTCTTGTGTGTCTCCGGACACACAATATTTGACGACAAGCTTTCATTGGTTTATGACCAAGCTACAAAGAAAGCATCCAATACTCTGCTTTTAAAGTCGGCATCTAATCGACCCACTACAGCAGAAAAGAGTAATGGAGAACATCCCAGAGAGAAATCGTCTAAAGGGGACTCCTTGCGAGGGTATAGGGAACCCTACTATAATTACTCTAGAGATCGTCATTACAGCGACTCGGGAAAGGGGCGTAGGTCTGATCGAGACTACCGGTCAGACGCCCCTAAGCCAGCGGGTCGAGGCTCTTCACAAGGGGGACGTGCTTTCTCCTCCCGTAAGCCTTGCAGGTCCTATAGGTGATGGTCAGGACCTCTATTGCTTGCCAGTTGGCGGAAGGTTACCCAAGATTCGCAACAAACTGGATAACAATTACGGAAGACCAGTGGGTGAGAAGTGTAGTCTCGGACAGCCTACTGATAACATTCCGAGCGAAACCACCACTAACAAGGTGTCCAGGATGGACAAATCTTTGGTCAAATCCTTGCAAAAGAGAGTCTCTCCTAGCAGAGATACAGGCTCTCTTTATCAAAGGAAGCAATAGAGGTCGTCGAGAATCAAAATTCTCTAGGATTTTACAGTCGCCTGTTCCTTGTACTGAAGCCAGATGGCTCGTTCTGACCAGTAATAGACTTGAGCTGGATAAACAAGCTTATCGTGGCTCCAAAGTTCTATTTGGAAACAATTTGATCGGTAAGGGCAAGCATTTGAGTGAATGACTGTGGGGCAAGCATAGATCCAAAGGATGCATACTTTCATGTCCTGGTACATCCGGCATACAGAAAGTACCTGTGGTTTGCCGTGCAAGGGACAGTGTATCAGTTCCGAGCGATATGCTTCGGTCTGAACCTGGCGCCCCGGGCTTTCACTTGAATAATGAACTTGGTAATGTCTCACTTGGAGCTCATTTCATCTGCAGTAACGTCAGCTTACTTGGACGATATTCTTCAGAGATACGGCAACAAAACTATTCTTCAGAACGATGTTCAGAGTCTGCTTCTTTTGTTCTGATGTTTTGACTTCATCTTAAATGAAAAGAAGTCTGATCTACCTGTGTCCAAGTCGTTCATTCGCTTGGGGATGAGCTTCGAGACTCACAACAATCTGGTTCATCTGCCGTTACCCAGAGCAAAATTAGTCAGTTTTTATGCTCGCTTTTGTCTACACTCAGATGCATTAACAGCGAGGAAATTCATGTGACTGATGGGGTTGTGCAGAGCGGCTGTGGATCTTATTCCGATGGGTTGCTTGCGCACACATCCCCTCCAGATATTCTTTACTCAGAACTGGAGTGTGAAGAGGCATTTGCTCGAGACCAGTATTGTTTTAACGGACCTGGTAAAACAAAGGGACCAGTTTTGGGCAGATATTCCTGTGGTTAACTCCAGGAGTTCCACTGCAGCTGCCGGATCTGGCTTTCACGATTATGACAGATGCGAGTAAAATGGGTTAGGGCATGACCCTGAGCCCGACAGACTCAAAGTGTC
Source organism: Pictodentalium vernedei (assembly GCA_031216915.1). NCBI lineage: Eukaryota > Metazoa > Mollusca > Scaphopoda > Dentaliida > Dentaliidae > Pictodentalium > Pictodentalium vernedei. Next base: position 310,680,278 of record CM062289.1, read on the forward strand.
AGGGTCTTTTGGACCCTCGGTTCCAAGAGAAACACATAAACATCAAAGAGATGATGTCAATATGGCTTGCGCTACAACATTGGATTCACATTATAGCAGATGCTCATGTTCAGGTCGGACAACTCAACAGTAGTAGCACTCATTCGATTCCGTTATGCATTTTAACGAAGAAAGTTCTTCTGTATGTCATGAATCATCATCTTCAACTATTGCTCCATCATATACCAGGTCATCTGAACGTACTAGCAGACTCGCTCTCTCGGAAAGGTTGCCATCGGAGAGGACGCTCAACAAGCAAGTATTCAGGCAGATTTGCTACCAGTAGGATCGACCCATGATAGATTTGTTCATAAGACACCTGACCAATCAGTTGCAGACATACGTGTCGCCATGTCCAGACCATCGAGCATATGCAGTAGACGCTCTGTCAATCTCATGGGACGGAATGATAGAATATGCGTATCCTCCAACTCCGTTGATTCAGTAGATTCTGTTAAAGATCAAACAGTCTCATTGCCAAATTCTGCTAGTAGCATCTCTATTGTCACAGAAACCGTGGATCAATCTTCTCTTGTGTCTGTTATGGGATGTTCCCTGGAAACTTCCTCCGCGAGAGGACCTTCTTTATCAGTGGAAGTCACGCGCACTGCATCACAACCTGGAAGGTCTCAACCTTCACATATTTCTGTTGTGCGGTCCTTCTTGCACGGCAAGCAATTTATAGGACGAGTAGTGGACGCAATTTCTAACTGCAGGAGGTCCTCCTCTTCATTGAATTATGCAGCAAAGTGGAAGGTTTTCTTCCGTTGGTGTAAGGATCAGTCGATAGATGTCTATGATCCATCCATACCAGATATTGCCAACTTTCTGGTCTATTTGTTTGATGTTCTCAAACTGCAGCCCGTCACTATTAAGGGCTACAGGTCTATGTTATCAGACTCTTACGCTCATCATGATAACTTGACAATTGGATCTAATGCTTCATTATCCAAACTGGTTAGAAATTTCTCTATAAATAGACCTAGAACCCTCAGATTAATTCCTAAGTGGAATTTAGCTTGGGTTCTGTTGAAGCTTAAGGAAGCTCCGTTTGAGCCGTTGGATGTTGTAGAGTCCAAATTCTTGACCTATAAAACAGCATTTCTCTTAGCCTTTGAATCCGCTAGAAGAGTTAGTGAATGCCATGCTTTATCTGTTGCCGAATCTCACTACCGTAGTGTTGGTAATACCATTACTTTAACTACAGAAGTGGGATTTTTAGCTAAGAGCAGGCTTCAGATAAATAGCCTGAGCCTATTACCGTAAAGGCTCTGCTGTCTACGGACAGCTGTAGACCTCTGCTGTGTCCAGTCAGGGCTATACACATATATTAACGCCGATCAGATTTTATAAGAAAAGGAAGAAAACGCTTCTTTCTTTCATTAATTCCTAACAGAAGAGATATTTCTGTTAATGCTATTGCTAGATGGATTCAGTTGGCAATACGCATTGCCTATGAAAGTCTATCTTTGGATCAGCGTTCTGTAAACAAGATGTCAGTGCATGAAGTTCAAGCGCTGTCCACTTCTTGGGCTTATTCTAACAGTATAGCCATTACTGATCTCATGAAAGCTGCGTACTGGACACAGCCTTCTACATTTACCAAGTTTTACCTTAGAAATTTAGAGTCCATCTCCCTGGTGACCTTAGATGTTTAGGTTCTCTGTCTGTTGCTCAGAATGTCATCCACTAAATGATTACATCTATAGTTATTTAGACAACCAGTTCCAGCAGTGATGCTGTTCCGCTGCCCTCTTCATTCTGTGGTCATGTACCTCAGAACAAAGGGAAGGGTGGGGGGCTTTTTTTTCCCATATGATCATCTGGCTTTATAGTGAAAAGCAAGGGAAGACCTTCTCTGGTGTCAGTAGACCCGAGTCGGTGCTGGGATGGTTTTAATGTGTAGCTCGGTGTGAAGCAAATAATATGTCTCATTTATGTATTGTTTTTAAAGTTTAGCTCACTGTGAAGCATTTTTATATGTCACATGTCAAACATTAAATGAGTATAAAGAGTCTCATTCTCTGGACTGTCTTTATATTTTGGCTTCCCTTCACTGAATTAGCATAAGGGGTAATGCTGGCATTAAATGGAGAATTATATAATATGTAATGCTCAATTACATTGTTGGTGTTATGTCTTTCTCGTTTCTTGTAAATGAGAAAGACATATATAATTCCTTTCTGTCCTATTCTCCTGTTAGAGATATCCTTTATGAAGTGATTGAGTGATTGGATTTTCGTCTATGCCCTAGGCCCTCCAGTCTGTTTACGATTCAGCTAGTCTGGGCCATTGGTTGTTGTATAAAAATATTATAAATTCATAGTAATTTGTATATTTTTTTATACTTACCAATGGCCCAGACAGGGATGGCCCTCCCATGAGTGGGCACTCATACCTCCTCACTGTTTACAACATTTAGCAGGCAATTTCTAAAAAGAATGATCGTTGGTGCCAATTTCGGTGTCTTCCTGGATACTGCACATGCGCAGTTTGCAAAAGTATGGAGGACCAGATAGGATATAAAATTTTCAGTTTTGCATGCAAATTTTGGGGATTGGGGGCAAAATTTGTGTTTGGCCCTGGATTAATTTTTGAGTTAGCACCAGCTAGTCTGGCCATTGGTAAGTATAAAAAATATACAAATTACTATGAATTTATAAATTTTTATACTGTACCAATGACCCAGACATAGCTGGTGCTAACTCTTAAAATATAGGGCCAAACACAAATTTTGCCCCCCAATCCCCAAAATTTGCATCTAAAACCAAAGAAAACATGTCCTGAAAGGCCCTCCACACTTCGCCTCTACTGCGCATGCGCAGTGTCAAGGACGTTCCGAAATTGGCGCCATTAATCATTCTAAGTTTGGCCCTTCATCAGTTAACATCTGACTGATCTTTGTGCTTATAAATCTCAGTTTAAATGATGCCAGACACATAAATATTAGTGAAATGGTGATTCTAAGGAGGATAGAGAAGGAGGAGAGGAAAAAGATGTGTGACAGAATATTATCAGGGCTGTAACTTAAAATTTTTTTAATGAAATTATGTTAAGTTACCTATTTTCGAGGCAGCAGCCATTTTGTTGTCATTCTGATTATTTAGTTACACTGTTTTTTAAGTGTTTTCCTCTCTCCCTGTCCTTTAAGTCCCCCCTTGCTATTCTCCCATGCTTTTGGCATAGATTTTGTAATTATTATTAATAAATTTTCTTGGGAGTTTTAGCTGAATAACAGAATGAATTCTGTTCTTTTCCCCATGTTTACGTCTTCACCTACGGGTGGTTAGGCGTTGTGTTCTGCATCTACCATCTGATGTTCTGCAGTTTCTTCCCTGGAAGTCTCTGTTTTGCATCAGATAGTGTATTTTTGGTAACTGATTTCGGGCCTGAGTGTCTGGAGTCTTATTTTAGTGTTTTTACACTCATTGTTTACATTTACAACAGCCCTCTGTGTGAGGGGGGATTTCTGGAAAATAATATCTTGATGTTATTTTAATCATAACTAGATACATTATTATTGTTCGTAAGTGTTGCATAAATTGTTTAAAATATTTTTAAAATTTTTGTCCACACTTAGGCTTGGGATCCATTGGGGCTCAACGTTACTTTTCAGAAACTTGGGCTGTTCTGAAAAAATATTTTTTCAAAATATTTTGATTTCAATTATTTTTTCTATATTAATGGATCATATTATTATTATGTATTTTGATTGCCAGGGGTTAGTGCGAGTACCAGGACTTGTTTTCTTTTCACATTGAAAGGATATTGATCAATTGTATTAAGAGGAAGTCTTCCTCTGACTTTATAATCATTCTATATGTGGTCAGTGTACTCGCATTAACTCCTGTTCTGTATCGTATGATTTCGATGACAATATGGGAAGCGTATGTCACGGTATGTTATTGGGGATTTGGACACTCCGGTCCTTTCCCCGCAGGGTCACTCTACTTTATCAATTTCTATTTCAGACGATCAAGATTAGGGTGATGTATCTGTGATGTCTTCCAACAGTGTGCCTCCGTCATCACAATAAATGAAGGGCTAGCGGAAAAGTGCTCATGTAAATACGCCAATTGCCTAAGAGGACCCTAGTAGGTTCGACGGCCTTTGACGTCCGCTAGCTCGCCCGGTGTAGCGTCCATTCACCGAATGGTTCGGCAGCCGGGTTCGTCCGTTGCGGTCTAGAAGGAATTTTGGGGTGATGCGAGCACTGTAAATTAACCTAATGCACACCCAGTGACGGCAGATCGGAGGGAGAACGGAGGAAGCCTTTTAGTCCGGTTCATAGCTCGTTCCGGTCCATCCGGACGGCAAGCGAGAGAGGCCCCTCTCTCGTTCAACAACATCTGGCCCCAGATGTTGTGGTACAAAATGTGTCGCAAGCGGAGCATACGTCCGTCGCTCGGGACGCTCTGTTGTATAGGCAGTCCGCGGAGACTGCTAAGGCTTCCTCTTCTCATCAGCGCACACGACCGCACCTTGGCTGCGTGACCGCCGATATATTACCAGCTTCGCCGATCAAGGATTCTTCGTCGACCAGGTCACACCATCCGGTAGCCAGGGACACGAGGCCTGCAGACTCCGGACGTTCGCATAGGAAGTGTGCGGGAGTCAATGTACACGGAGCTTCCGGCGGCAATGCATCGTAAGACCGCTACTGCACAGGCCTCGGGAACGGACATGCTTTCCTTAATAGCACAGTTTATCGCAGCATCCCAGCATAAACTGAATCTGTCGCATATATTTTATCCGACGATGCTGGGTCGGGACGCTCCGCGGAAGCGGGTACGGACGTCCGAAAGTTTCATCCGGTCCGACGGGATACCGAAAGGGATTTGGAGGATTTCGAGCTTTCCCTTTCGGAACAACATATGCTGTTGTGTATGTCATCTGACTTGGTCTCCTACAGCTTCTTTCATCGGACCAGAATGCTGCGATGCCGGATAAGAAACTGATAGCGTCGGTGGACTTAGAAATTTTTGGTTCGGTTCAGGGACATCTTCCCTCAGTTCCGACATAGTCCAATAATGTCACACAAACTTTTGAATTATTGAACGACGCTATATATATTATTATTTTATGCTTGCTATAACCAAGCATTTCTGGTTTCTTGTTCGCAGAGTTATGGAGATGTCTTTCAAAAGTGTGCCTCTGTCGTCATAGTTAATGAAGAGCTAGCGGCAATAAGTGCTCATGGAATATGTCTATCGCCTACGGAGTGACATTCGCTAGCTCACCCGGTGTAGCGTACATTCATCGAATGGTTCGGCTGCCAGGTTCGTCCGTTGCGGTCTAGGAAGGAGATTTGGGTGATGCGAGCACTTTAATTACTTTAGTACTCACCCAGTGACGGCAGATTGAGGACAGATCGGAGGAAGCCTGTTAGTCCGGTTCCTGGCTTGTCCAGGTCCGTCCGGGCTGTGAGCGAGAGAGGTCCCTCTCTCGTCCAACAACATAGGGGACCGCATGTTGTGGTTCAGATATTTTACATTCAGAGCATATGTCCGTCGGTCGGGACGCTCCGTTATATTGACAGTCCGATAGACTGTCCCTAATGCTTCCTCATCCTCACAGCAGGGCACACGACCGCACATTGGCTACGTGACCTCGAGTATCCGATCAGTTTCGTCATTCAGTGATTCCACGGCGAATAGGTCGCGCCATCCGGTAGCCAAGGGACACGAGGCCTATACACTCCGTTCGCTCGCATATTGGTAGTATGCACGGGGTAACGATCACGGAGCTTCCAGCGGCAATGCATCGTAAGACCGCTTCACCTCAGGCCTCAGTGACGGACGTGCTATTCGAGTTAGCACAGTTGTTTCGCAGCATCCCAGCAATTGACGGTTTCTCGGTCGAATCAGGAATTATCCGACGGCGCTGGGTCGGTGCGGTCCGCGGTTGCATCAAGTACGGACGACCGAACGCTTTATAGGGTCCGACAGGATGGCAAAAGGGATTCGAAAGATTTCGAGTTTTCCCTTTAGTAGTATCGGAAGCTGCCTTTCATATCTTCGGGCATTATCTTCCAGTGATTGTTATTTCGGACTTCATTGCTGCGATCTTGGATAAGAGACTTATAGCGTCATTGGACTCGGATTTTTTGATTGGTTCAGGGACATTGTCCCTGACTTACCGACGCAGTCCAATATTGTCATTACAACATGTGTTTTATTTTTCGACACTATATATATATATATACAAGCCTGCTACCAAGCATGATAGTTTAGTTTCTTGTCCGCGTTGCTCATTTCTGCCATTTTTATCATTTATACGAATAGTTTATTTTGGCAGAGCAGGGCATACCGAGAGTTCATATGCGTCTAGACGGTGTGGTTAAAGACTGCATATATTCTTTTTCGCCGTTTATGTCTTTTCCAATTTCAATGTTGGAAACGACATGATGTATAGTTGACTTAACTTAGATGCTTTATCATACGTAATCCGCCTTACTGAGGCGTTATCATTACGTCTTCAAGAAAAGATTTACGGGATATTATTCTCAATGTAATTTCTTTTGAGGGCAGTAGTTTGTTCACGTATAACTCCGCCCTTCAGTGGCTGATTGGAGTTGGTTAGACATGACGCAGCCCTAGCTACATCCACATGCGTGGATAGTAGGTTAAGAACTCTCTCAGAGTCGCTTCGTTCTCGGAGGAGCTTCTCTTCGACGGCAACTTTTCGGCAATCCATGAATTGCTCGATTTACACGTTCTCTTGTCTATCTAGTGTTACAAGAGATTCAGACTGGGGCAAACATTCGGTGGTTGACTCAGAGAGTGCCACCGCAGTTGCCGGACCCGAGTGTGGCTGTTATGACGGTTGCCAGTCAAACAGATTGGGATATAATACTGATCCCTACGGATTCGAAGTGCCGAGTCTTTGGGTTCCGCAGTCTCTTAGCAATCAGTTTTCTTCCGCGGAATAATGTTTTTTAGGCTTGCTTTATGTCATTGCATGAACATTATTCAGAAACGCATGCCCAAATCCTGTCCTTTAATTCGACAGTAGTGGCGTATCTCCGGAACCAGGGAGGCACTCTTTCGTTTCCGTTATTCAATTTAATGGAAAGAATCCGTCTGTTGGTTATAGTACACCAAGTTCTGTTTTGGTCCGTCATATTCCGGGTCGTCTGATTGTTTTACCGGACTCCCGTTCTCTTACGGGTCGCTTGTTGCTGTCAGAATGGACTCTCAACAAACAAGTATTCAATCAGATTTGCTATCTATGGGAGCGCCCAATGATGATTTATTTACGACACAGCTTGCTAATCAATTGCAGACGTATGTGTTGGCTTGTCCAGATCTCTGAGCTAATGTTGTTTACGCTCTATTGATCTATAGGACGGAATGATAGGATACGCGTATCCTCCGGCGCTGTTGTTTCAGCAGGTATTGCTAAGATAAACAACCACAATACATTTCTGTTGATAGCATCTCTATCTTCACAGAGATCATGGGTAATTTACTCTCTTGTCTACTGTGGGTCTTAATGTGAAATCTTCCTCTATGTGAGGATCTTTTTTCACTGGGTAAATCGTGTCATCTTTATCACAACCCGCAAGGTCGCAACCTTCATGTATTCCGTTGTGTGGTCCGTATTGCATTGTAAGCACTGTACTGGACGAGCTTTGGATGCGATTTCTTACTATAGGAGATCCTCTTCTTCGCTATTCTATGCGGCTAAAGTGGAGGCTCTTCCGTCGTGGTGTAGGGATCATTATGTTCATATTGTTGATCCCTCCATACTACTCATTGCAATTTTTTAGTATACTTGTTTCACAAGATCTACTGCAGCCTGTTATTATTTAGGTTATAGGTTTATGTTACCTCATACCTATGCACTCCACGATAGTTTACAATTGAGTCTTTTGTCTCTTTATCTAAGTCAGTTAGTAACTTTTTGATAAATAGACTTAGAATCTTTAAATTAAATTCCTATATGGATTTTAACTTCGGTTCTTATTTAGCTAAGTAATCATTTGAGCCTCTGGAAACAGTAGTTTTCAAATTCTGACCTTTTAGACAGTAATTCTGTTGGTTTCTCTTTTACTGTAGAGTCAGTGAGTTTCATGCACTATCGATGGATGATTTTCACTTTCGTAGTTTTGGAATCACTACTTCCGTTACTATTTAGGTTGGATTTTTGCATAAGAGTTAGGCTCCTATTATCCGGAGCCTATTATTTTAAGGTCCTTCCGTCTTTGTATGGGCATAGGCCTTTACTCTTTCCGGGTACAGTTTATGTATTTATAAACAGATATCTGTTTATTACTATGGGCGTAAGCTTCTTCTGTATGTGATGCCTAGTAGAAGGACGTTACGCTCCATTTTATTGTTAATGGATTCTATTAACTATCGGTACTGCTTATGGTATATCATTGACTTAGCAGTTGTGCTTAAGATTTCGGCTCATGAAGTAAGAGTTCTTCTACTTCTTGGGCTCACATTAATAGTGTCGCTATTATAGATTTTTGAAGGCCGCTCATTGCGCTCAGCCATCCACATTCATGAATTTTATCTCAGAAATATCGAGTCCATTTCTGGAGGCCTCTATTGTTAGGTCTATTATCTACTGCTCAGAATGTCATTCACTTAACAGTTGCTACTATAGCTAGGTAGGCTGTCTGTTTCTGCAGTGTCTCCATTCTGCTGCCCTCTTCGCTCTGGGCTATTTGACCCAGGGCAAGAAAAAGGGGGGGGGGGGGGGAGGGTGTTCCCTTGGGTCACCTGTTTTACTATGAAAACAAGGGGATACCTCCTCCGGAGTTAGTAATTCTGAGCTGTTATTGGGATGGTTGTTTAGTGAGAAGTTTAGGTTTTTAAAATTCATTCAAGTCTTAGTTTTTAAAGTATAGCTTTTGAATATTGCATATGTCAACGGACATGATTATGCAATCCTCAGACACTTTTAGGAGTATAAGAGTCTCTATTCTCTAGACTTACTTTATTTATTGGCTTACTTTAAAAATTATTAGTATAAGGATTATATTGGATATTAATAGAGTACATGGATGTATGAAGCTCAATTTTGGAAGGTGTTGTATCTTTCTAATTTATCATAAATAAGAAAGATACATGTAAGGCCTATTACTTCTTTTTCCCTACAGGGGATGACTCTATTTTATTTTATTGAGCGTATTCCATTTTGCTCTATGTCCTTGGCCCTCCAGCCTTTTTACTATTCAGCTATGTCTGGGTCATTGGTACAGTATAAAAATGTTAAAAAATTTATAGTAATTTATATATTTTTTATACTTACCAATGACCCAGTCGGGGATGGCCCTCCCAGGAGTTGGGAACTCTTGCCTCCCCGCTGAGTACATAGCGCTTACCAGGCACTGGTTATTAGAATGATTAATGGCGCCAATTTTGGAACGTCCTTGACACTGCGCATGCGCAGTAGGGGCGAAGTGTGGAGGGCCTTTCAGGACATGTTTTCTTTGGTTTTAGATGCAAATTTTGGGGATTGGGGGGCAAAATTTGTGTTTGGCCCTATATTTTAAGAGTTAGCACCAGCTATGTCTGGGTCATTGGTAAGTATAAAAAATATATAAATTACTATAAATTTTTTAACTTTTCAGCAAATGTACTTCATATTATCTTTGATGTGAAATTATTTAGTCTTTAACTAGTGTTTATTTATTTGTTTATTTATTGATGTTTAAAGTCACATATTTCTGAACAATGACTAATCGTGACCACGACAGTTTTATGGGTGGAAGAAGCCAGAGTACCCAGAGAGAATCCCCGAGCAACTGTCAGCTCCACAACATACTAACTCCACGCAAGCAAGGTTAGCAATGGTTGAAGACAAGTGCACCATTGACATGCATTACGCCTTAGTACACAATGCCACCGTGTCCCCACGTGGGCAATGGGGGTGAAGTGGCTTGCCCAAGTACACGACGCAGTTGTCGCAGGTGGGATTCGAACCAAGGACCTCTTGGCTCACAGCCTGCACCACTACCAACTGAGCCACTGTGCCCCCTTTTTTAATTAGTAGAGTGCTAAAAACTTTTTCACAAGTGAATTGTAACATGAGTATTTTTAGCTCAACTTTGACGTAATTCAAATTTGAGCTTATGCCATGGCCAGTCATCCATCTGGCTGTCTGTCCGTCTGTCCATCAACAATTCAATACAGCTCGGGCTAGAGGCCGTATTTATGAACCGATCTTAACGAAACTTCTTGGGTACCTTTGTTATCACCGTGGGATGAGAACAAGTGTTTTGGGGTTCAGTCCGAAATTCAAGTTGGCCGCTGGCAGCCATTTTGTACAAAATTAGGTGCAGTCAGATTTTTGCGCAGAACTTAAAGCTCTGATTTGAAAATTTTTTTGTATGAATGTTTAGTACCATGGGATACATAACATATAATACGGGTTTTTTTCTCGTGCATAAATTTAGCAAATTAGACTAACTTTGATGTATTTAGTGTTACTTTCAGCACTGTAAGTGCAAATCTCAATACGGCTCGGGCTAGAGGCTGTATTTATGAACCGATCTTTACGAACCTTCTTGGGTACCTTTGGTATCACCGTGGGATTAGAACGAGTGTTTTTGGGTCCGGTCCGAAATTTAAGATAGCCGATGGCAGCCATTTTTGTACAAAATTAGGTGCAATCAGATTTTTGCGCAGAACTTCCATATGAAAGTGCTGATTTGAATAATTTTGTGTGTGAATGTTTAGTACCATGGGATACATTACATATAATACAGGGTTTTTTCTCGTGCAGAAATTATGCAAATTAGATGAACTTTGATTTTTTCAGTGCTTCTTCCACACTGTAAGTACACATGTCAATACGGCTCAGGCTAGGGGCTGTATTTATGAACCGATCTTCACGAAACGTCTTGGGTACCTTTGTTATCACCTTGGGATGAGAACGAGTGTTTCTGGGTGTGGTCCAAAATTCAAGATGGCTGCCAGTGGGCATTTTGTACCGAAATTAGGTCTAATCAGTTTTTTGTACACAACTTCTATATGGCTCAGGCTAGAGGCTGTATTTATGAACTGATCTTTACGAAACTTCTTGGGTACCTTTGTTATCACCGTGGGATGAGAACGAGTGCTTTTGGGTGTGGTCCGAAATTCAAGAGGGCCACCAGCAGCCATTTTGTACCAAAATTAGTGCAATCAGTTTTTTGTACAGAACTTTTGTATGAACGTTCTGATTTGAATAAATTTTTGTATGAATGTTTAGTAACATGGAATACATCACATATAATACGGGGGGGGGGGGGGTTTTCGTGCAGAAATTATTCAAATTTGATGAATTTTTATTATTCAGTGCTACTTATACACAGTAAGTACACATGTCAATATGGCTCGGGCTAGAGGCTGTATTTATGAACCGATCTTCACGAAACTTGGGTACCTTTGTTATTGCCTTGGGATGAGAACGAGTGTTTCTGTGTGCGGTCCAAAATTCAAGATGACTGCCAGTGGCCATTTTGTACCGAAATTAGGTCCTATCAGTTTTTTGTCAACTTATATATACGGCTCGTATTTATGAACTGATCTTCATGAAACTTCTTGGGTACCTTTGTTATCACCTTGGGACAGGAACAAGTGTTTTGGGGTGCCTTTGTTATCACTGTGTTATGAGAACAAATATTTTTGGGTTCAGTCAGACCCACTCTGGGACTCAAAGATTTCTTTTCTAGTTTAGCATCTGACTGTCGCCCACCTTTACAATACTTTACCAATACATTTGTTACAGGCTACGGTCAGTATTTATGTACAGACTGTTACAATACTATATATGTACCTTTGTTATCAGGTCATTGTTTGTCATTGCTGTGTCACATACTATACATGTACATGCCTTAACAAGTTGAGCTACAGTGTCATTGACACTTTCATTTACCAGTATCTCATGCTACCAGCCAAAGTAACCTTATTTGTGGAACAATTTGTTCCTAAATAATTGTTTTGTTACAATTTATTGGAGAGTGCCAACAGACACTCTCCAAATAATTGTAATAATACCATTGCATGTAAAGATTTTTTCCAACAGCTGAGAAGAGAGCATTTTACAGTGTATTCAGTACAAAGCCACTAAAGTGGCTTTCAGCACTTTCAGTTGAGCCATGATAGAGGCTAGTAGCACACAACCAGTTAAGGGGATTTCCCTTGTTACAATTTATGGGAGAGTGCCTATGGGGACTCTCCCATAAATTTAACAAGGCAAAAACATGTTAACAAATTTTGATGACCAAAAATAATTTAGCACTCTACCAGTTAAAAAAAATATCACTTTTGGCTGTTTATTTATGTTCTTGCTTGACACGTTGTAACATCAATTAGATACATGATGTCTAATCAGATGTGTTCTTATATGACATTCTTACACATAGGCTGGTAGGCTGGTTTTCACACATGGTGTATCTGTAACCTATCTCAATGGCTGTATTGTGTAAACATTGAACAGACACAGCAGTCATGGTATAATTCTCCCAACCCAAATTACATAATGAGATTAATGATTTGTGGCTGTACAGCAATGTGCCCTTCATAAAAGATTACACTCGGACATTGAATCATTATGAGAACATTTTTTGTTATGCTTCTACTTGAGTATGAATGCTGCCATGTTGTTATCGAGTCATGCATAAAAAAGTCATCAACAATGTTGGGATCTCCTTGACAGCATCATCAACCACTGCCATAGTTAGCCCTTAAATGAACATGACAAGAAGATGACACTCACAAACACATTTCTTGATCAACTAAAATTTAAATTTTTTGCCTCAAAATCATAGCTTATGTCCGCTCATTGGAATGAATTAATTGAGCTTATTCCAGTGGGGGTCATAAGTTTTTTTTCCTCCAAAAATAGCCTATGATGCTTTTTTAGGAACAAACTCATTTCAACAAGAATTCATAATGCAAAAATTATAAATTGCTGTTATTCCAGGTTAATCAAGACAACTTTAATAAACTTGCAAATGTAATTTTTGGTCGTGTTAAGCAAATGGTCAAACTGATTTTTATTGATTAAATCTTGTCTGGGCTATTGGTATTCTCAGACTTCACAGAAGATTGTTTCGGCCCCACAAAGTAAATCTTCTGTTTCTCAGGCCATTTTTTATAAAACTACATGTGGGCGGTTATTTCCTTTATTTTATTTTTAGCTCACCTGAGCAAAGCTCAAGGGGAGCTTTACAAATCACTTTCCGTCCGTCGTCCGGCATCCGGTGTTAACTTTACATTTTCGACTTCTCACGAACTGCTGGACCAAATTCAACAACATTTGCTGTGCATGTTCCCTATCATATGTCAATTCAAGTTTGTTCAAATCAAGTTGACCCACCCCTCGGTATGGCCACGCCCGAAAAGTGTATTAAATCTTAAAAAATCTTCTTCTCATGAACCAGCAGTAGCAGAGACTTAATATTTGGTATGCAGCTTCCTTTTGAGGTGTAGACTCAGATTTATTCAAGAGAAGTTCGAGGAGCTATATTTGCTTTCGTTATGGGAGGGGCAAGATTTTTCGCCCTGCCCAAAATTTCTATTTTCCAAACCGAGAGGCAGATTTGAACCAAATTTGATATGAGGGCTTATTGGGTCATAAGTACTTAAGTTATGCAAAAAAAAATGTTCCCGTTGCCCCATGGGAACTGCAGGAGCTAAAAATAGAAAAAAATTAAAACGCCTATATCTCCAAAACTACACGACACTGAGAATTCTTATTTAGTGTGAAGCTTCCTTAGGACCAACAGAATGGAATGGTAAAAAAAAATTGCTATCGGTTTTATCATGGGGTATTTTTTTGGGACTTTGAAAAAGCGCCGAGACAACATTTTTTAACTCTGTGGGTAATGGGAAAAACATTTAACACTACTTTTCTCCCAAACCACTGCTCCAAAAGCTTTCCAATTTCACATATAACATCTTTGGAAGATTGTTTCACATGTTTATTGAAATCAATTCCCTGGGTCCATATTTGGGCTCTGTGGGAGCCCAAATGTTTAAATTAGTGCAGTATGAGGAATATTCTTTAAAAATCTTCTTCTTCAGATCTACCAATAAGAATCTTTTGATATGTGGTATGCAGCATCCTTAGGGGGGTAAGATTCAAGTTTGTTCAAGCTGAGTCCCTGGGTTCATATTTAGGCTGAAAATTTGGAGTCCCGGTCCAGACTCAGAAATTTTGGACCAAAATCCGGAAATTAGTTTTTTGTTTTTTTATGTGTATCGGTCAGTTTTAAGACAAAACAAAAAATAATTATACTGAAAATTTGGTGTCTGGGTGGGACTTTTGGACCAAAATCTTGAAATTAGTTTTTTGTTTTTTTATGCATTTTGGTCAATTTTAAGACAAAAATAAATTTTTTTTTACACTGAAAATTTGGGGTCCGGGGGACTAAGAAAATTTTGTGTTTTTGTGGTTTTTTATACGTTTTGGTCAATTTTAAGAAGAAAAAGAAAATTTTGTGTTTTTGTGGTTTTTTTATACGTTTTGGTCAATTTTAAGAAGGAAAAAAAAAATTTTAGTCTGAAAATATTTTGTTTGGGACTTCGAAAATTTCCGAACAAAAATAAAAAAAAATGGCTTTTTTATGCGTTTATCTCAATTTTGGGACGTGAAAGTGCAGGAACTGAAAATAGAAGGAAAATTCTGTGTATTGTGTGTGCACATTCACTTCATCTAGTTGGTATATGCTTTTCTTAGGAGGGGCATATGCAGCTTATTCAAGTCAAGTCCCTGGTTTGATATTTAGACTACCATGTCAGGTGTGCACCCTCAGGCCCCCTGGGGCCGCTTGTTTATTTTTGTATTTACTTCTTTGCCGTCAAAAGTTCATGTTCTTGGTTTGTTAAATGCTTTGGGCCTCATAATCTACAGAATAGCATGGGTGGTGGTGTATTTTGTCCCTTGAGTGCAAGAAGGTTTTGCAAGGCTTGTGTTATATATCAGACAAAAACCATTTAGTCTAAAGAAAATTAATTTTTTGAATCTCAGGCAGTGGCACATTCATTTTTTTGGCCTGTGTTCGTCATACTTATTTTGGAAGCAAAATTAAAAATGTTAAAACTCTCCTAGGGTGTGATTTTAGCAGTATCACATCACAATTTGTGATGCAATATGTCATATATATTGATGCAGTATTATTATTCTCTTCTTGAAATGCGACATGATTCTCATTTGTGTGTCCAAAATAAATATTTATTTAACTGATTGGGTGCTAGATTATTTTTTATGGTCTGAATTTGTTTATCAAAATTTGTTTTATTATAAATTATTGTAGAGTTCCAACAGGCACTCTTCAATAATTTGTAATAGAACAAATTTGTATAAACAAACTATTATTTACTTTTCACTGAATACAAAACATGGGTAAGGAAAATGTTGGCTTTTGCACCGGTACCCTCATTATTTTAAAAGGCCTAATTGTGGCTTCTAGCATTCAACCAGTTAAAAAAAAACTCCTAATTATTTTTGAGCTTCATTTTAGTTCTATATTGATTTTGTGTTGTATGATCACTGTCAAAAAAAAAAATCTATCATTGAAATCAACCTGGAAGATCTAGTATTTAATTTTAGGCTCTCACAACTGGATCTCTCTCACAAACATCATGAGTACTGGATTTTTCCATCAGGAATAAAAAATAAAAACCACTCTCCCCCATTTTAAAAATAAAATGCCTGAGAATCAGTTACTTAATTTTGTTTGGCATTAATTTTTATTTTATTAAGTTTGCATTTGTTATAAAAAGAGATCATGCTGCAGCCAAAAGGACCATGCAGGGGGCCTGAGAAACAGATTTTTAACTTTTTAGGCCTTATGATTCTCACTAAGAGTATCCATATGAACTCTAATTAGGGCCCCGCTGTGAGGTGGACACCCTATAGTGATCTCTCTGTCTGTGCATCCGTCCGGGCTGTAATCTTTCTCTCTTAATAGATAAGGTTTTGATATTTGACATGTGGGTATATTATCTCAAGACGATGTGTCGCGT
Source organism: Pictodentalium vernedei (assembly GCA_031216915.1). Lineage (NCBI taxonomy): Eukaryota > Metazoa > Mollusca > Scaphopoda > Dentaliida > Dentaliidae > Pictodentalium > Pictodentalium vernedei. The sequence continues at coordinate 310,696,288 of CM062289.1, forward strand.
ACCATGGTTGCCATGCTTTGACCTTGAACTTTGACCTCAAGGTCAAATTATTCCATTTTCCGGATTCTTTTCTGACAAGTTCATGTCCGGGCTGTAACTTTTTTTCCTTAACAGATAGGGTTTTGATATTTGGTATGTGGGTAGATTATCTCAAGATGATGTGTCGCGTACCACGGTTGCCATGCTTTGACCTTGAACTTTGACCTCAAGGTCAAATTATTCCGAATTCGGGGTTCTTTTCTGACAAGTTCGTGTCCCGGCTGTAACTTTTTTCCCTTAATAGATAGGGTTTTGATATTTGGTATGTGGATAGATTATTTCAAGACGACATGTCGCGTCCCAAGGTTGCCATGCTTGACCTTGAAGTTTGACCTCAAGGTCAAATAATTCAGATTTTTTTTTTCTGACAAGTTCGTGTCCGGGCTGTAACTTTTTTCCCTTAATAGATAGTGTTTTGATATTTGGTATGCGGGTAGATTTTCTCAAGACGATGTGTCGCGTACAAGGTTGCCATGCTTTGACCTTGAACTTTGACCTCAAGGTCAAATTATTCTGAATTCGGGGTTCTTTTCTGACAAGTTCGTGTCCGGGCTGTAACTTTTTTCCCTTAATAGATAGGGTTTTGATATTTGGTATGTGGATAGATTATCTCAAGACGACGTGTCGCGTATCAAGGTTGCCATGCTTTGACCTTGAAGTTTGACCTCAAGGTCAAATTATTCCGATTTTATTGTTTTTTTCTGACAAGTTCATGTCCGGGCTGTAACTTTTTTCCCTTAATAGATAGGGTTTTGATATTTGGTATGTGGGTAGATTATCTCAAGATGACGTGTCGCGTACCAAGGTTGCCATGCTTTGACTTTGAAGTTTGACCTCAAGGTCAAATTATTCCGAATTTGGGTTTTTTTTCTGACAAGTTCGTGTCCGGGAAGGGATTTTAAGAAGATTTTACCTATTGCTTGAAATATTTTAGTATTACGGTTCACACAGTTTATACCTTACATCAGTTAGTTGCTGCGGGGCCCGCAGAGATGGATTCCATCTCCGTGATATCTAGTTGTGCCTTTTGTGCTGATTGGGTTCGCTGACTTTTTGAGGGACTTTTAGAGATTACTTCATGATGAAATGTCAGAAATACTCTATATGCCTATTCCATTCTGAGTGCTCTGAATATGCCCAGGGCAGGTGAAGAATGGAATGTTTTGGAGCAGGGTCTTCCAGAATTTGCATTTTCAAAATGGCAGAACATGGTAAAAAGTAAAAAATAATTTGCAGAAAGCAAGAACTGTTCTGCAGTTCCTCAATGAAATCCTGTCTGTAGAACCTGATGGTGATAATGTACATTGTTAAATTCTTGCATATTGATCAACAGATTGTGGCATTCCTCACATTCGAACAGTTTGCTAATGTGGATCATTTGTAGGCTATAGAAATGAATTATCTCACTCTTTTCCACTCCATCTGCACCACCTCTGAGTTGGTGTAGTTAGCACATGCACTTGGCAGTGCTCCACACCTATTCCATTTGTATATTCTTGTTCCATGTTTGTAGATGATGAGAAATTGCGTGAATGGAATAGACTCCATCAAAGCAGAGTTTGCACAGGTTCTTGAAAGTACTTGAAATTTTAAAATGGTTATTCCAAAAGCTTGAATGTATTGGAAATCAAATTTCAAATTTTATAGCCTATGAGAAAAGGCATGAAGAATACTTCAAAAATGTAATGATACATTGCATGGCCCATTTTGTCTCAAATGTGTACTTATAAATTGTGTTTTTTATATCTTCTGTTGCTAAAGCATATAAAAACAATACTCTTGTTTCTCACTCAATTTTTCCTCAGTTTTAAGTTTTATAATGAGGGAAGGGGGCTTTTTCTTCTTCATTTTTTGTTGTTAATCCACAAAACAGTGCAAATGAAGTGGAATTGTAAAATTAACGCCTTGGGCTATCATGTGGAAAAATCACCCTTTTCAGCAATGAAAATTTCCCATAATGCAGTCGCAAATCAAACCAAATGTATCTTGTTTGACAGAACTCATTGAGCTCTGTCAAATAAGATATAGTTGATTAAATTTTTAGTCCCACAAGTGAAACATTGTGTCTTAGAAGAGGTTTCCAGGTAAAAAATGATGATGAGGCAGATTTTTAAATATTTTTCATGCTCCCACAAACTCTGTTTATATTGTGTATACTGTTTTAACTCTACCTAGTATGAACAGTAGACAGACCTTGCATAAAAAATTCTTGAGTAACTATAAATATTCATTTGTTACCGCAAAAACAGAGCTTTTGACCTTTTATTGGAACGTGCTCAACAAGCTCTTTCCAATGAGATTCAAAAGCTATGTTTTTAAACTAGAAATGGCCTTATGTTTGTAAAAGATGTGGCCATATGTCTGTGCATCTGTTCATCCATCACTTGTCTATTCATACCAACAAAAGAAAGTATCTGCAGACTTGTGTTCATATAGAATACATGTTATGTGGCTCATGTAACAAAACATATTGGACAATGTGACTATATTGGTTCAAATGATCCTTGTGAGTTTTTTCATTTGTTGTTGTTTGACAGGTGAACCTCATTTTAGTTATGTGGGTTGCAAGGGTAGGGTGGTATTACAGTTTGGATTATCTTAGGGTACAGTTAGTGTTAAGTAAAGGTTGGGGTGGAAATTAGTATAAGAAGTGGATCTGGGTTAGCCATCACAAGTAAAGTTCTTAGAATACATTTGTTGCGTTGATATATATATATGCATGTATATTTTTAAAGCCCAATTTATGTACTTATATAACAGTTTAAGGATTTACCTTATGTAACTACCATTACCTTAACTAACATTTTGCTAATAACTCTTTACCCAATGTACGGCCAAAACCAGCCAGTGCTATTCAGAAAAATTGGCAATTAATTTTCATTATTTTTTTAATTTTTTGTCTCAAAAAAAGTAAGTTATGGCACCTCTTTGGAACGAGCTCATCAAGCTCGTTCCAATGAGGGGTCATAACCTATGTTTTTTAGATGAAAAATGAAAAAAATTAGTTATTCAAGAATTGTATTTGCAAGTGTTGTCTGCTTTTCATGTTAGGTAAAGGGTTAACAAAGCTTGCCATTAATTATTTTCTACCATTTAAACCATGTTTGCTGTGTGTATTCAACATTATAAGTTATTGTAATGAATTAACAGTAACATGGTCTGAGGTTTGTGGCTCAGAGTATATGTTCAACTGAGATGCAAAGTGATGAGATTGAACCTACGATTTGAGCCACAAACATCAGACCATGTTACCATCAGTTCATCACAACGACGTATGTGTTCCAATAAGACTCTACCCACTGTCCAAATAATCAAAAAATGAGATAAAAGATCAATGTCACCCCATTTTTGTTCAAATCGTAAACTAATTTGTAATGTAAACAACACTTCATTCGGAACCATCATCTGTTGCACATGTGAAAAATGTACAAGTCATGCCATTGATGGAATAATTGCAAAGTTGGCAATGCCATTTCAAATATTTCGTGTGATGACATCAAACTGAAACATATGCTCCTGGAGTTGTAAACATAAAAGAAACTTTGCATGCTCTAATTCAATCAGAGGGTGAGGATTTTTGTCTTGTTGGAACATTACACAATATACATACATTGAGAAATGTGCTAGATACAGTACACAACTCAAATAGTACAGGTTACAAGAATCAACAACCCTTGTTGTAGTTTTTCATATATTTCACTCGCACCTATGGCACAAAGGAAATGCTTGAAAAATTCCAACTCAGACTGTTGATTCCTGTCTCCTGTACTTCACTTTCATGGTATCCCTCTCAGGACTATCCCTCCAAGTTTTTTCAATGGATAAGTTATATTAATGTTAGCTTAGTTGAATAACATGTAATGAATAGAATTTTTAACTTTTCAACTATTGGGTAATTCATACAATTTCCCCCATCAGTACCAATTTGGAAGAAAAAGAGATAAATATTCTGTCATGTTCAGAATTTCTTTTGTTCGTACATTTCCAGACACTGAAGACACAGATGCCTGTACTGCCAGATCTTATTTAGAGGCATGTACCACAGGATATAAATGTTCTGATGGCCTTTGTGTGTAAGTAATGCTCACTTATTATATTAGACCCTTGTTTTGATGAAGTGAGGGCTATATTGTCATCATTCTGTCTGTCCATATGTCTATGTGCTTTGCATGACATTTTTGTTTGTGCAACCCTTTTTGATATTGATAAAACTTCTCTTTCGTGACTGCTAGCAAGTGAACATGGCACATATTCTCAAAATTTAAAGTTGTGAAAATTCCAAGTTATCTCCTCTTTAACCACCAGCATGCTGGTAGTACAACAGAATTTTCTCCAATCACTCTGTTTTTCTCTTGTTTAACTATGAATTTAACCAATTATATCTTGATTGACAGAGCTCACTGAGCTCTGTCAAACAAGGTATATTTGGTTAAATATCAAACTGCATCATGGAAAATATTTGCTGCTGAAAACTTTGCCATTTTGACATCAGAGAGGGTTAACTGGGATTTATTATTGATTTGTACATGAAATTCATGTTTGAACAGCTATTCCTTCATTTATGAACTGATTTTGATGAAACTCTCACAAACATCATGAGTACTGTCACTGGACATGATAAAAATAATATTGCCATGTCTTGAGAGTAACCTTGCAGATTGCCTCCCCTTGGAACCATTGTCTTCATCAGCTCAAGCCTTGGGAGACATTGGTTCCTCAGGGAGACAATCTGCATTTTTACCCTCCAGCCAGGTCATTATTTTTAGCTCACCTGACTGAAAGTCAGGGTGAGCTTTTCTTATCACTCTTCATCCATCGTCCTGCTTGAAGGTGGTGTTTGAGCCTCTTTCTCCTAAACCATTGGCCACATTTTAATTAAATTTCATGTAAGTAGTGGCATTTTGATATTTTTATACTGTACCAATGACCCAGACTTAGCTGGTGCTAACTCTAACAAAACCAGGGCCAAACACAAATTTTGCCCTCCAATCCCCAAAATTTGCATCCAAAACAAAAAGAAATCATGTCCTAAAGGACCTCCATACTACGCCTCTACTGCGCATGCGCAGTGACGCAAACGTCCCGAAATTGGCGCCAATTATCATTCTCTGTTTGGCCCTTCATCAGTCAACATCTCACTGATCTTTGTGCTTGTAAATCTCAGTTTAAAGGATGCCAGACACGTAATTTTTGGAGAAAATGTGATTCTAAGGAGGATAGAAGGAGGAGAGGAAAAAGAAGTGACAAAAAATAATCAGGGCTGTACTTAAAATTTTTTGATGAAATTATGTTAAGTTGCCTATTTTCGAGGCATGGGCCTCTTGTTGTCATTCTTGCTAATTGTTGCACTGCTTATTCAGTGTTTCCTCTCCCCTAGCCTTCTAAAGTCCCCCCTTGCAATTCTCCCATGCTTTTGGCATATTTTTGAGAAATTTCATTTCTAAAATTTCCTGGGAGAGTTGCTTGGTTACAGAATGTTTTCTGTTATTTTCCCCATAGTTACGTTTTCACCCATGGGTGTATAACGTTTGTGTTCTGCATCTTCCATCTGATGTTCTACAGATTCTCCCCTGGGAGTCTCTGTTTTGCATCAGATAGAGTGTAATTGATGACTGATTCCGGGCCAGTTTTTTCAGTGCCTGGAGTCATGTTTTCTGGTGTTTTTACACTGTTTGTTTTCATTGGCAACAGCCTTTTTTGAGGGGGACTGTTTGCCTTTGCTGTAGTTTATCTCACTATAAGATACATTTATATTATCCGAAAGTGTCTCATTAATTATTTAATATAAATTTAAAATTTTTGACCACACTTTGCCATCGGATCCATCGGGGCACAACGTTACTTTTCAGCAACTTGGGCTTCGCTGAAAAAATATTTTTTCAAAATTATTTTGTTTTGCAATTGTTTTTTCATTTATTAATGGATCATGTTATTATGTATCTTTGTGTCAGGGGTTTTTGCGAGTAACTAGGACTTATTGTTCTTTCACAATGAAGGGACGTTGTTCAAATTGTAATAGGAAGAAATCTTCCTCTGACTTTCATGATCATTGTATTAATTGTAGTCAGTGTTCTCGCATTAATCCCTGTCCTATATGTGAACATTGGGATGAGAAACATTGGAAACGTGTGTCACGATATGTTGTTTCTGGAGAAAGAGTGATGCCGGCTCTTTCTCTGCAAGGTCACTCTACTCTCTCAGTTTCTATTTCAGAGGAACCAGAACAGGGTGATGTTTCCATGTTATCTTCTTCAAGTGTGCGTCCGTCATCACAAATGAATTCAGAGCTAGCGGCAAAAGTGCTCATGGAGATTAGACAAATGTCGTCTGCTAGCTCGCCCGGTGTAGCGTCCATTCACCGAATGGTTCGGCAGCCGGGTTCGTCCGATGCGGTCCAAGAGGAAATTTTGGGTGATGCGAGCACTATAAACATAATAGATGCACACCCAGTGACGGCGGATAGTAAGCGAGAACGGAGGAAGCCTTTGAGTGCAGATAGCACAGCTTATCGCAGCATCCCAGCAGCCGACAGAAACGGTGTCGGATCGAGAATTATCCGACGGCGCTGGGTCGGTACGCTCCGCCGAAGCATCGGGGGCGGACGACCGGGAACATCACGAGGTCCGACCGGATGGTGAAAGGGATACGGATGACTTGGAGCTATCCCTTTCGGAACAACATAAAGCTGCCGTGGACTTCATCCGGCACTTTCTCCCTCAAGTTGTTCCGTCGGGCCAGACTGCTGCGCTTCCGGACAAGAGAATTATAGCGTCATTGGACTCTGAATTTTTTGAGCGGTTCAGGGACATCGCTCCCGAGTTTCCGTCGCAGTCCAGTAATGTTGCAAGAACATTTGAATTATTGAACGACGCTATATTTAAACTTGCTTCCAGGACGGGGAAAGCAGGTTTCTTGTCCGCTAATACTCTCAACCTGCCTTTCATTAATGCAAGGAATAAATTCGATACGGCAGGACAGGGTATACCGAGAGTTCCTCTGCGTATGGACGACGAGGCGGAAGACTTAGAGCTATCATTACCGTCGTCAGCTTCTATTCCAACCGCGGTGTTGGAAACAGCTATTGCGTCTAACAGAGCCAATTTAGATGCCTTATCTTACGCAGATCACCTTACTAAGGCGTTATCACTGCGCCTTCAGGGGAAAGAGTTTCAGGATATACAATCCTCTTTAAGACTTCTTTCAAGGGCAGTAGCTTATTCCACGTGTAACTCCGCCCTTTCAGTGGCAAATCTGGAGTTGGTTAGACGTGACGCAGCCCTAGCTACATCCACACTAGTGGATTCTAAGGTGAAGAACTCTCTTAGAGTCGCTTCGGTCTCAGGAGAACTTCTCTTTGACGGCAAGCTTTTCGCTATTTATGATAAAATTACAAAGAAAGCTAAGGATTCTCTGTTGTTCAAATCTGCTCCTAAGAAGTCGGATACAGCAGACACGAATAAGACAGGCACTTCTGGGTCTAATGCGCCCAAGAGAGATTCCTATAGAGGTTCCGGTGCGTCCTCTTGGTCTTATTCGAGAGACCATCAGGATAGCGACTCTCGTTCGGGACGTCCTTCAGGCCGGGACAATCGGTCGGACGCCCCGAGGTCGACGGGGCGAGGTGCGGGTTGTGGAAGACGTGGTTTCTCCTACCGCAGGCCTCGCAGGTCCAGGAGGTGATGGCTTAAACCTCTATCGCGTTCCGGTTGGCGGAAGGTTGTCAAGCTTTTCACAAGAATGGGCGTCGATTACGGACGACCCTTGGGTGAGAGGAGTGACTTCGGAAGGTCTAAAGATATCCTTCAAACGAAAGCCTCCATTAACTCGAAGTCCAAAGTGGACTCATCTTCCGTCAAATCCGCAGAAAAGAGACGCTCTGTTATCAGAGGTGCAGTCTCTTTTAATGAAGAACGCGGTAGAGGTCGTAGAAAACCAGGAATCTCCGGGATTCTACAGCCATCTGTTTCTGGTTCCGAAACCAGACGGCTCGTTTCGTCCAGTCATAGATTTGAGCTGGATAAACAAGCTGATCGTCGCTCCGAAGTTTTATAGGGAGACGATTCGATCGGTCAGAGCGAGTATTCGGGTGAACGATTATGCAACGAGCATAGATCTCAAAGATGCGTACTTTCACGTCATGGTACATCCGACATTCCGAAAGTATCTACGCTTCGCAGTCCTAGGAGTGGTGTATCAATTCCGGGCGATGTGCTTCGTATTGAATCTAGCACCCTGGGCTTTCACTCGGGTAATGAACTTGGTAATGATCTACTTCCGAGCTCATTCATCTGCGGTAACGTCGGCCTACCTGGACAACATTCTTCAGAGGTACGGCAACGAGTTAATGCTTCAGAACGATGTTCAGAATCTTCTTCTATTGCTCCGACGTCTCGGTTTTATAGTAAACGAGGAGAAGTCGGATCTGGTGCCGTCCAAGTCATTCACTCATTTGGGAATGAGCTTCGAGACGCACAACAATCTCGTTCGTCTGCCATTAACCAGAGCGAAATTAGTCAGTTGTTACGCTCGCTATTGTCTGCACGCAGACAAAGTCACGGCGAGAGAATTTATGAGACTGATAGGTCTGTGCGGAGCTGCCGCGGATCTCATTCCGATGGGGCGGTTACGCACACATCCTCTTCAAATTTTCCTGACTCAGAATTGGAGTGTGAAAATTCATTCGCTCGATGTAGACGTTCTCTTGTCAGATCAAGTGAAACAAGAGATTCAGACTTGGGCAAACATTCAGTGGTTAACTCAAGGAGTTCCGCTGCAGTTGCCGGATCCGAGTTTTACCGTTATGACGGATGCCAGTCAAACAGGTTGGGGTGCATCATTAATCCCAACGGATTCGAGATGCCAGGGTCTTTGGGATCCGCAATTCCTGTGCAAGCACATAAACATCAAGGAAATGATGTCAATTTGGCTTGCGTTACGTCACTGGATGGACATTATTCACGATGCTCATGTCCAAATCCTATCCGACAATACGACAGTAGTGGCGTATATACAGAATCAGGGAGGCACTCATTCAGTTCCGTTGTTCAATCTAACGGAAAGAATCCTTCTGTTTGCGTTAGAACATCACGTTCTTCTTTCGGTCCGTCACATACCGGGTCGTCTGAATGTGCTAGCAGACTCCCTTTCACGAAAGGGTCGCTTGTTGCCGTCGGAGTGGACTCTCAACAAACAAGTATTCAATCAGATTTGCTACCAATGGGAACAGCCAATGATAGACTTATTTGCGACACATCTCAACAATCAGTTGCAGACGTATGTGTCTCCGTGTCCGGATCCAAGAGCATTTGCAGTAGACGCTCTGTCGATCCCTTGGGACGGAATGATAGGATATGCGTATCCTCCAGCGCCGTTAATTCAACAAGTATTGCTAAAGATAAAACAATCTCAATGCAAGATTCTGTTGGTAGCATCTCTGTCGCCACAGAGACCGTGGATAAATCTACTCAGGTGTCTGTTGTGGGACCTACCGCGGAAGCTTCCTCCACGGGAGGATCTTCTTTCGCAGGGGAAATCGCGCCAACTCCATCACAACCCGCAAGGTCTCAACCTTCACGTTTTTCCGTTGTGCGGTCCTTCTTGCATGGCAAGCACTTTACAGGACGAGCAGTGGACGCGATTTCTAACTGTAGGAGGACCTCCTCTTCGCTAAACTATGCGGCTAAGTGGAAGGTTTTTCGTTGTTGGTGTAGGGATCATTCTGTAGATATATTCGATCCCTCTATACCAGACATTGCAAACTTTCTAGTATACTTGTTTGACGAAATCAAACTGCAGCCTGTTACTATAAAGGGTTATAGATCTATATTATCTGATACCTATGCACATCATGATAGTTTACAAATTGGATCTAATGTCTCTTTATCGAAGTTGGTTAGAAACTTTTCGATAAGTAGACCCAGAACTCTTAGATTAATTCCTAAGTGGAATTTAGCTTGGGTTCTTCTTAAATTGAAGGAAAAGCCATTTGAACCTCTTGGGACAGTAGATTTCAAATTCTTATCTTATAAGACAGCTTTTCTCTTACCTTTCTCTTCTGCTAGAAGAGTCAGTGAGCTTCATGCACTATCGGTGGATGATTCTCATTATCGTAGTGTTGGGAACACTATCACCTTCACTACTAATGTGGGTTTTTTAGCTAAGAATCAGGCTCCTAATAAATATCCGGAACCTATTGTTATTAAGGCTCTTCCGTCTTCAGACGGGCGTAGGCCTTTACTCTGTCCTGTTAGAGCATTACGTATCTATAAACAGAGATCTCAGTTTATCAGAAAGGGACGGAAACGTTTCTTTCTGTCTTTGATGCCTAATAGAAAGGATATTTCAGTCCATTCTATTGCAAGATGGATTCAGTTAACTATCCGTACTGCTTATGAAGATTTATCTTCTTCCCAGCAGTCTGTGCTTAAGATTTCTGCTCATGAAGTAAGAGCTCTTTCTACTTCCTGGGCTTATGCTAATAGTGTTGCTATTACAGATTTAATGAAGGCTGCTTATTGGTCTCAGCCATCCACATTTACGAATTTTTATCTCAGAAATATTGAGTCCATTTCTGGAGACCTGCATTGTTTAGGTCCGTTATCTGTTGCTCAGAATGTCATCCACTAAACAGTTGCAACTATAGTTATGCAGGCTTTCTGTTCCGGCAGTGACTCCGTCCGGCTGCCCTCTTCGCTCTGGGCTATTTGACCAAGGGGAAGGGGGGGGGGGGGGCGGGTGTTCCCTTAGGTCACCTGCTTTATAGTGAAAAGCAAGGGAATGCCTCCTCCAAGTCAGTATTTCTGAGTCGCTTCCGGGATGGTTTTAAAGTGTAATATTAATGTTTAAATTCATTCATGTCTTATTTTTAAAGTGTAGCTCAGTGTGAAGCATTTGTATATGTCAAGTGTCAAACGGGCTTTAATATACAATACTCGGACACTTTTAAATGACTATAAAGAGTCTCAATTCTCTGGACTACTTTATTTATTGGCTTGCTTTAAAAATAATTAGTATAAGGGTTATACTGGATGTTAATAGAGAACATGAATGTTATTGTGCTCAATTATTAAGGGTAGTGTATCTTTCTAATTTAATATTAAATAAGAAAGATACATGTAAAGCCTAATACTCCTTTTCTCCTTAAGGGGTTACCTCTTTACTATATAGTTGAGCTTATTGGATTTTCCTCTATGTCCTAGGCCCTCCAGCCTGTTTACTATTCAGCTAAGTCTGGGTCATTGGTACAGTATAAAAATGTTAAAAAATTTATAGTAATTTATATATTTTTTATACTTACCAATGACCCAGACAGGGATGGCCCTCCCTGGAGTTGGGAACTCTTGCCTCCCCGCTGAGTACATAGCGCTGACCAGGCACTGCCAGTAAGAATGATAATTGGCGCCAATTTCGGGACGTCTGCGTCACTGCACATGCGCAGTAGAGGCGTAGTATGGAGGTCCTTTAGGACATGATTTCTTTTTGTTTTGGATGCAAATTTTGGGGATTGGGGGGCAAAATTTGTGTTTGGCCCTGGTTTTGTTAGAGTTAGCACCAGCTAAGTCTGGGTCATTGGTAAGTATAAAAACTATATAAATTACTATAAATTTTTTAACTTTTATGCAAATTAGGTTTTGGCTCATATTGAGCAGAGGGGTGTGGAAAAAATGGCCTTATTTTTTGAAAATCTTCTTCTAATGAACCACCAGTAGCAGAGACTTGATATGTGGTATACAGAGTCCTTTTGAGGTTTAGAATCAAATTGATCAAGAGAAGTTTGTGGGGCATTATTTGCCTTCATTATAGGAGGGGCAAAATTTTGGCCACGCCAAAAATTTCTATTTTCAGAACCGTGAGGTCGATTTGAATCAAATTTGATATGAGATGATAATGGGTCAAAAGTAGTTGATTGATGCAAAAAATTTTTTTCTCATTTCCCAGTGGGAACCTGCCTTAAAACTGCCATTTCTCCAAAACTACATGGCACAGAGAATTCTTATTTTGTATAAAGCTTACTTTTATCCAGTAGAATAGAATGGTTAAATAAAATCCCTATCGGTTTGATCACAAGGTACTTTTTTCAGGACTTTGAAAAAGTGCTGAGTCAGCACTTTTTAACACTGTAGGCAATGGGAAAAACATTAAAAAATCTTCTTCTCCAGATGCAGCAGGCAGAATCTTTTGATATTTGATATGCAACATTGTGGGGTGGATCTGATTCAAGTTAGTTCAAATCGGCCCCCTGGGTTCATATTTGGGCTCAGTATAGGAGCCCGATTTCGAATTTAGTGCATTTCAGGAAAATTTCTTAAAAAATCTTCTTCTCCAGATCCAGCAGGCAGAATCTTTTGATATTTGGTATGCATCATTGTGGGGTGGATCTGATTCAAGTTTGTTCAAATCGGCCCCCTGGATCCATATTTGGGCTCACTATAGAAGCCCGAATTCGAATTTAGTGCATTTCAGGAAAATTTCTTAAAAAATCTTCTTCTCAAGATCCAGTAGGCAGAATCTTCTGATATTGGGTATCCACCATGCTTAGGGGGGTGAGATTCAAGTTTGTTCAAGCCAAGTCCCTGGGTTCATATTTGGGCTCACTGTGGTAGCCTGAATGATAACTTAGTTCAAAATGAGGAATTTTCTTTAAAAATCTTCTTCTTCAGATCCAGCAGTCGGAATGTTTTGATATTTGGTGTGCAGCATCCTTAGGGGGGTGAGATTCAAGTTTGTTAAAGCCAAGTCCCTGGGTTCATATATGTGCTCCCTGTGGAGGCCCGAATTATAACTTAGTTCAATATGAGGAATATTCTTTAAAAATCTTCTTTTTTTTAGATCCACTGGTCAGAATCTTTGGATATTTGGTGTAAGCTTTTCTTAGAAGGAGCAGATGCAACTTGTTGAAATCAAATCTTTGGGTTGATATTTAGACTACCATGTCAGGTGAGTGCCCTCAGGCCCCCTGGAGCCTCTTGTTATAATATATATGCACCCAGTAACATAGAATTCAAGGTAGTGAGGCCTGATTATTGCATTTATGCACTGAAATGTACATTATGTTATCCAATACTCCATCAACGAAAGTTTCACAAGTCCATAGCTTCCCCTTTTTTCACTCACTTTTCATTGCTCACAGCTCTAATTGATGTACTTACATTTTTTTCCCATTTTATCATGTGTCTTTTTTTTTCTTATTCCAGCTCCAGCTCCAGTGTTTCTGGTAAGTCACTTTTTAAGGAATTTACACAATGGATATTTTAAGTATCAAAAATTAGTAATATTATACATGAAAATCATTCATGATAAGTAAAGTCTACTTTCAGTCAAATTAAGTTTAATCAAATGGCAATACTTTACAAGAATTGTTTATATTATTTTAGGCTACAGTAAAGTTCCACACAGGCAACTTGTGTTCATGCCACTGATTCATTGCCCATTGCTTACAAGATCATGTGTAATTGCTCCCTAGAAGGTGGATTTTTTGAAGGATGCAGTTTACGCTGCACCAACTGAGCCTTCATAAGCAGGATGAATCACAAATGCAGTCAAATGCTCCAAATTTGAAGTCTTGATAAGTTCAGTAAATTTGATTTGGGATCATCATCATCATAGGACATCTTTTAGTCCATTACTCAAATAAAGCTTAAATTATAGGTATGTCTGTTTATCCCATAAATGGCTGTTTATTCGAACAATAAAAGCCATGGATAAATTTTTGCTTTATTTACCTAGTAGGGTGATTAATTTTCCCCATAGGTTTAACACTGAAAGAATTTATTCCTATAGTAGAGATGGACTTACCGCATTCGTGTAGTATAATTAACAGTTCAATTGTTGTTTTCTTTAAACCTTTTTGAAAGTATTGCACAATGCCAGTAGAAAACACTGCACATTGTTCATTTAATAAAGTATTTTGCAAGTTTAGCTTAAGTTTGTAGGGGAATTATTTTTAGACAGAATGTGCCATTTTTTTTTTTTTTGGAGGGGGGGGGGGGGTAATTTTGCTTGTCATCGAATTGGACCTATGTGCTCCTCACTTCTCACTGTGCTTTGTAGCGAGTGACAGCACGATTTCGCCATGACTGCCCTGTAAAGGATTGATGGGATAAACAAAATAAATGTATAGTGTTTTCAAGTAAAAAATTTATTCTACCAGAGGCTCGTCGATTTCATTCTTAATTCTACTCGTAGAATAAATAAAGTAGGATTAATTTTATTATTTGAAAACACTCTACATTTATTCTATATTTATACAACATTTAGTTATTGTTCCTTTATTTATTATTCTGACAGCACAAACAATCAGTTGTAAAATGTAGACCATCTGAAAACTTTGGCCACCAAAAGTCAAACTGTCAAGAAAACACCAAGAAAATATAATAGTTTAATGCAAAGTGTATTTCCATTGGCCCAATATAAGAGGTGAGTGTCATGCACCTCCTCACAGGAGTTGTCAGTTTGGATGGAGTTTGGACTAGGATTGAGTTGTTTTCTATGATTGACACACACAATGACCTCACAACATTGAATAAATTGGTGTTAATTAGGGTAATTGTCACAGAACTTAAAACATGAATGCTTTATTATCCCATGCAATAGTTTTCACAATTGCCGTAAACCTATGCTACATTTTTTTGAATGAATATATAAATTAGAAACATGATCTCAGTCAGATCAGTGAGTTTATCAAAAGGTTATCTGAACATAATTTGAAAGCAGCAAAATCAGAATATTTGGGGAATGATACAGTTTGTGATGACTGATTGAGTTCAATATTTCCCCAATTTTATTTTTCGAATTCAACTTAGATAGTTTGATACAGTACCATTACTTATGGTATACCAGTATTTTAAAACCATGCCATATGGATATGGTATCTTTTTAAATACCGGTAGTTATCGATTTACCAATATACCATACAGCTGTAGTTATATGAGTATCAAAGAAATGGTTACATTTATTCCTAACCCCCAGCTTGTGTTGGTGTTATGGTGTATATTCATATGGGTGAAAATAATGTTGGACTAATCTCTGTTAGAATAAGCATAGAAATATTTCTTCCCATTTGCACCCTCTCAAAGGGTGGAACCTGTATGCATCGCATATGTCTGTCCACAGAATGGGCTACCTCTTGACACATATTCAGGCCCAGAAATAAAGGGCTTATATTGTAACCTTTGGTAGGTTATCTTATATATCATAGTGGTAACCCATAGGAAAAAGGGTGTTGTGATGCTTCTCCTGTTTTTCTACGCCGGTAATTGTTTTTACGTCTTAACATGATTTCTACCTTTATGAATATTAACAAGTGATATGCGATCTCACTGAAGCAAGATCGCACGTTAGTTGTTGCTATATATTTTGACGGAAATTATTTTAAGATGGAAACAGCATTCCATTCATCTATTCATATGTGGAAGCAATTATCAACCTTTGAGTCAAGATAGTTGTGAAAGACTTTCAAGTCTTTCTGGTAGAATATACAAAATTAGTAATTTAATAAAAGTATGTGGTATGAATTTGTTATAACCTGTAGTTCACTTGCATATTTTACAACTGACATAACCCACACATAACCTAAACTGTCATTTGTAGGTCATTTCCAGTCCTGATATTGATGTTAGAGAAGAGAATTTACCTGCAAAGATACACACATGTATCATCAGATATTGAATTAAAAGTGGAGCATCATTCACTTGTGATATATTATATAATTTGTCTTCATGTTCAATTCAAATTGTGCAAAAGTGTCTGAGAAACTTTTGAGTCTGTAGCATAAAAATATTCTTGGTCATAAAAATAGGCATGGTTGAGAAACCGGGACTTATTAATTTTTAGTCAAGTTGTGACGAAGTCAAACTCGACTTATAGTTTGATGAATGGCGGGTGGTTGGGTGGGCAGGCGGGCATAAACAATTGGTTTCTGAACGCTAACTTTATAATGGTTTGACCCACGTTCATGAAACTTCATAGGTAGGTTGGCATCAATGAGTGGAAGGACTTTATTATTTTGAACTCGCTAGGTCAAAGGTCAAGGACACAGTGACCTTGAACATAGTAAATCAAAACAATTGGTTTCTGGATGATAACTCGATAATGGTTCGACCCATGTTCATGAAACTTCATAGGTATGTTGGCATCAGTGAGAGGAAGAAGCCTATTTATTTTGGACTCACTAGGTGAAAGGTCAAGGTCACAGTGACTTTCAACCTTGTAAATGTAAACAATTGGTTTCCGGATGATAACTTAATAATGGTTTGACCCACATTCATGAACTTCATAGATAGGTTGGGCTCGGTGAATAGAAGACCTCTATTTATTTTTTACGTGCTAGATCAAAGGTCAAGGTCGCGGTAACCTTGAACATAATAAATCGTAAATAATGATTCAATCAGCATTTTTTTGACTTGGCCTAAACCTGTATTTTAGTCTTTTCGATGCATGTGTCATGTAATGCTTTCAACAAGAGCATAAAAATATGAAGAAGATCTCATATTAAATTTGGGGATTAAGTTTGGGACACATTGTTTTCCAACTAATGTAAATTTAATGTGTTAACAAGTTTATATCATGATAATTACACTTCTTTTTCTTCCAGGTGATGATGATGAGAAGCTAATTTTTGGACTTGCTCTAGGCATTCCACTTGCCTGCCTTGCCACTATTTTCGGATGTTGCTGGTTCTTTTTGTGCTCAAGACGTAGAAAACGGCATGAATCAACTATTCATTCCATAGAATCAGATGATGTGTAAGTTTTTACTCAGTTCTGTTTTTAAGTTGTTTTCATACGGCTGTCATTTTTTGATGGAGGTATTATGTTATGGCATTGACCATCTGTCTGTCTGTCCGTCCGTCCGTCCATCCGCACACACAAATGACTGTCCCTTTGTCCATCCATCCGTCCATCTGTCTGTCCATCCATCCATCCGTCCGTAAACAATTTTTGTGTCGCCTACGCCTCCAAAGGTTTACATGCTACATTGTTCAAACTTTGCACACTTGTTGATCAGTAATTGCCGTTGTGCATGTGACAAGTGCAGGTAACTCCTTGTATTTCCAGAGTTATGCCCCTTTTAGTACTTAAAACATTGCAGTATTGTTTCGCCTTCTCCTTCAACATTTTACATGCTATATTGTTCAAACTTTGCACACATGTTGATCACCAATGGCCGTTGTGTATGTGACAAGAGCAGGTAACTCTGTTTTGTATTTCCAGAGTTATGTCCCCTTTTAGTACTTGAAACATTACACTGTTGTGTCGCCTACTCCTTCAACATTTTACTTGCTTTATTGTTCAAACTTTGCACCCATGTTGATCATCAATTGTCATTGTACATGTGACAGGAGCAGATAACTCCATTTTATTTTTAAACAATGAGAATCCTCGCCATTTATAGCTGTTATGTTCCTCAAAATGTCCTTTTCCTTGGTGCCACCTATCGTCAATCGTTATCAATGAAGTTAACCTGTCATTGAATGGACACTACCATTGTAAATGGTGAGGAGAATCTTCTACATCGAAAAATTGTTTGCATTTCCATTCTGCATACTAAAATTTCACAAAAACAATATGAAATGTGTGCACACAAGCATACAGTTTGAAACCCTTTACACCCCAGACAAACTTTACCTCAGAGAAATTTGTGCATGTTCCAATTTTCACAGGTGTATCTTGCTCCATTAGGCGGTGCTCGTTTTAATTTCTGCCAGAATTAATACCAGTCTCAATAATTCTACAATGTTACATAGAAGTCATTTTATGTATCCATTACCTTTGTGAGCTGTAGAAATCTCTCTATTACATGTTTTTGTTTTCTGCCCCATTTTGGAATTTGGACAACATTTTTCTGTATCATTTGTTTCCAGTACAGTACTGGTAGTTCTTTCCATCTGTGTATTTAGTTTTTGGAGTTTAATGACACTTTTGACAGCCAGGGTCACCTCATGTCAGACATTCCTTGGTTGGAGAAACCAAAGTACCTAGCAAGAACCAACAAGCAGTGGCAAGGAACTGTCTTGACTCCCCAACATACTAATGCCACAAATACAGGGTTAGCATTGATTGTGGACAAGTGCACCATTGACGTGCAGGATGACTTAGTACACAGTGCCACCATACGACCACATGGGCAATCAGAATGAAGTGATCAAGGAGACAACACAATTATTTCTGGTTAGGATTGAATCATGGACCTTTTGGTTTGAAAGCCAGTGGGCTAACCACTGAACAACCATACGCCCTTCAATCAATGTGTAACACATAATAACATATTAGCTTAATATGTAGAAGCCTAAATTGAGTCCACATGCCTTCTGTGTTATACAGCTGGTGCTCTGACAGTGACAGTTCAAATAATAGACAGCAACCTGACCAGTTGTTTCTTGGCAAAAGTGTTGCTAACTTTTGATGTCCATTTAGTACACTCTTAACTTCATAGTTTTGTATGAATTAACTGGTAAAGTGCAAAATCACTTTTCAGTGGTCATTTGTAATGTGAGTATTTTTTTCAAAGATATCACATTACCAGCAAAAGGAGCCTTAATTTAGCAATTTATTGCTCATAAATAATTATTTTGTTGCAATTTATTGGAGAGTGCCAGTTGGCACTCTCCAACAAATTGTAACAAAATAATTTTATATTAATATTTTTCTTCTGCTGAGCCAACGACAGATTAGAACAAAAAGTGGCTTTCAGCACTTCAGTAGAGCTATGATAGTGGCCTCTAGCACGCAACCAGTTAAAGAATCTCCAGGAACAAGTTGTGATCTGATATCCCAATTACACATTGATTTAAATCACAATGTACAGTTTTGTGATCACAAAAGTGGTCTCTTTCCCTATCAGATCACAATTTGATCATGACACAATCAGTGGATGAAGATTTCATTTTTAAAATATTGTTAACCCCTAAGGGCCTAATTCCGACTTTGAGCACATTGTTTGCAACAAAACAGGTGCCCAGACATGCAGTCTTTGGGTTAACACACAAGTTACATTCTAAGCACCTTGGTAGTTGTTTTTAAGCAAGTCTTGGCTGTCTATATAGGCAGCCAAGACTTGCCAAAAACAGCAGCAAAGTCACAGGATGTCAACTGTCAAAGTGTAGCAAAAATATGTCAAAATCTCTAGGCCCCAAGGGTTAAATCAAGACAGAAGAGAAAAAATATAGGAAAATAGCATCTGAGATACAATATTCTCATATTTCTTTCCGACTGTTGAGATTATTCATTGCTGTTGGGATGAAAAGTGGACAGAGAATTTCGACCGACTCACAACTCAGTTATTTATCATTCAGAATTAATTATCCACATTTATAATAACAGTAATCTACTCCACTAGGAAAATGGAGGATGGATCTTTAATGAGTCATGATTTGATATGATATTTCTAACCGAGTTCACTAAAATCGTCTGAGCTGATGTCTACCGAGACTAAGATCGATTTTTATGAAGAAGGTTCTGAAATTTCATGTCAAATCATATTGAATTTGAGATTCTTTTTATCGCTTTATGTGTGCTTTAACCATTTACCTAATGTAACAACTAAAACTGACCAGCATCATTCATTAAAATTGCCAACCAATCATTATTTTTTAATTTTTATCACAAAAATAGCTTATGACCCCTAACTGTGGGGGAGGGGTCCAAAAGATCTGTTTTTTGACACAAAAAAATGAAAAGTTTTAATCAGGAAATGTTTTTTTTGCACATGTAGTCTGCTTTTCATATTAGGTACTGGTAAACAGTTCATGGAACAAAAGAGAAGATTAATTCAATTCACCAACTCTCTCACAATGTTATGAAGTCAACATAGACTTTTGATATCACACATTTATTAGATGTGTTATGAACACTATTTCTGTAATGAATTATATTTTTATACTGTACCAATGACCCAGACTTAGCTGGTGCTAACTCTTATATTCTAGGGCCAAACACAAATTTTGCCCCCCAATCCCCAAAATTTGTATCAAAATCCAAAAATTCAATGTCCTATGTGGTCCTCCATACCAGTCAGTCCGGTAGCTAGCTCGTCCAGGTCTACCTGGACCGCGAACAAGAGAGGCCTCTCTCTCTTACAACAAGATGTTGTTGTATGTAACGTTTGTCAGTCGGAGCATACGTCCACTCCTCCTGCTCGGGACGCTCCATCGCATAGACAGTCCGGCGCGACTAGTCTTTTGGCTTCCTCATCCTCGCGGCAGCACACACGACCGCACATTGGCTACGTGACCGCTGATATCCAGCCTGCTTCGCCGACCAGGGATTCCACGTCGACCAGGTCACGCCATCCAGTAGCCAGGGACTCGAGGCCTTTACAGTCGAGACGTTCCCATGAAAGTATGCAGGATTCAACGTCCCAGTAGCTTCCAGCGGCTAAATCACGTAAGACTCAACTCATCGCAGTATCCCAGCAGCCGTCAGAAACTTTTTCGGATCAGAAATTGTCTGAGGAAGCTGGGTCAATTCGCTCCCCTGCAGAGTCAGAAAGGGACGACCGAGATTACCAAGTGGTCCAGCCGGATGGCGAAAGGGATTCAGCGGAGCTGGAATTTTCCCTTTCCAAACAACATAAGGTAGCCATATATTTCATCTGGCAATACCATCCAGAAGTTTTTCCTCCAGCCCAAAATGCTGCGTTACCGGATAAGAGACTGATAGCATCACTGGACACAGATTTTCTCGGCCAGAATAGGGACATGGCACCTGAGTTTCCGACCCAGTCCAGAAATGTCACACAGACATTTGAACTTTTAAATGACGCTATATTCAAACTAGCCTCTAAGACGGGCAAGTCCGGTTTCTTATCTCCTAATGCTCTACAGCTGCCTTTCATCAATTCTAGAAATAAATTTGAAATGGCAGGACAGGGCGTACTGAGAGTTCCTCTTCGTCTGGACGACCAGGCTGAAGACCTGGAATTGTCTTTGCCGTCGTCTATGTCGATCCAATCCAGTACGCTGGAAACGACAATCTTGTCTAACAGAATCAGTTTAGATGCTTTATCATACGCAGATCACTTTACCAGAGCGTTATCATTACGTCTTGAAGGAAAAGAATTCCAGGATATACAAACTTCCTTGAGAGTTCTTTCGAGGGCCATAGCATACTCTACGTATAACTCTGCCCTTTCAGTGGCAAATCTGGAGTTAGTTAGACGTGATGCTGCCCTGGCTGCATCCACTAGAGTGGATCGTAAGGTGAAGAACTCTCTTCGAGTCGCTCTAGTCTCCGGAGAGCTTCTCTTCAACGGTAAGCTTTCCCTAATCTATGATCAGATTACTAAGAAAGCTTCGGACTCTCTGCTTTTTAAATCTGCTTCTGAAAAGTCGGATTCAGCAGAGAAGAGTAAGGCAGGCACTTCTGGGGCGAGTACATCCAAGGGAAATTCCTATAGAGGTTCTAAGAAAACCTCTAGGTCTTACTCCAGAGACTGTCAGGGTAGCGACTCAGGAAGGGATCGTAATACTGGCCGAGAAAACCAGTCAGACGCCCCTAGGGCGACGGGGTGAGGTGCGGGTCGTGGAGGACGTGGTTTCTCCTTCTGCAAGCCTTGCAGATCCAGGAGGTGATGGTGTAAACCTCTATCCAGTTCCAGAAGGCTATCGAGATTCTTAACCAATTGGTTGTCAATTATGGATGACCCATGGGTTCGAGTGGTGATTTCCGAAGGTCTGAAACTGTCCTTCAAAGGAAAACCCCCGTTAACTCGAAGTCCACGATGGACTCAGCTTCCGTCAAATCCTCAGAAGAGAGATTCGCTTCTATCAGAAGTCCAATCTCTTCTGGAGAAGAACGCGATAGAGGTCGTAGAAAACCAGGAATCTCCAGGTTTCTACAGTCATCTGTTCCTGGTTCCAAAACCATTCGGCTAGTTTCGTCCAGTCATAGATGTGTGCTGGATAAACAAGCTGATCGTGGCTCCAAAATTTTAAAAGTATCTTCGTTTCGCTGTCCTAGGAGTCTTTTATCAGTTCCGAGCAATGTGCTTCGGTCTGAATCTAGCGCCCTGGGCTTTCACTCAAATAATAAACTCGGTAATGACTCATTTCCGAGCTCATTCGTCTGCGCTAACATCGGCCTACCTGGACGACATTCTTCAGAGGTACGGCAGCGAGTTAACGCTTCAGAATGATGTTCAGAGTCTGCTTCAGCTGCTCCGACGTCTCGGTTTCATAGTAAACAAAAAGAAGTCAGATCTGGTGCCGTCTAAGTCATTCACCCACCTGGCAATGAGCTTCGAGACACACAACAATCTCGTTCATCTGCTGTTAACCAGAGCGAAATTAATCAGTTGTTACGCTCGCTTTTGTCTTCACTCAGATGTAGTAACAGTGAGAGAATTCATGTGACTGATAGATTTGTGCGGAGCCGCTGCAGATCTTATTCCAATGGGGTGGCTATGCACTCGGCCACTCCAAATATTTTTGACTCAGAATTGGAGTATGAAGATTCATCCGCTCGAAACGAACACCGTCTTGTCAAATCAAGTGAAACAAGAGATTCAGACTTGGGCAGATATTGAGTGGTTAACTCAGGGAGTTCCACTGCAATCGCCGGATCTGAATTTTACGATTATGACAGGTTGGGGCGCAACATTGAGCCCAACATATTCGAGGTGCCAGGGTCTTTGGGATCCGCAGTTCCTAAACAAGCACATAAACATCAAAGAGATGATGTCAATTTGGCTTGCGCTACGTCATTGGATGAACATTATTCAGAATTCACATGTTCAAATTCTGTCCGACAATTCAACAGTAGTAGCGTATATTCGGAACCAGGGAGGCACTCATTCCATTCTGTTGCTCAACTTAACGGAAAGAATCCTTCTGTTTGTCCTAGAGCATCAAGTTCTCCTATCGGTCCGTCATATTCCGGGTTGTCTGAACGTATTAGCGGACTCCCTTCACGGAGGGGCCGCTTGTTGCCGCCAGAGACCATGGATAAATCTACTCAGGTGTCTGTTGTGGGACATGCCACGGAAGCTTCCTCCACAGGAGGATCTTCTTTCGCAGGGGAAATCGCGCACACTGCATCACAACCTGCAAGGTCTCAACCTTCACGTATTTCCGTTGTGCAGTCCTTCTTGCATGGCAAGCATTTTACAGGACGAGCAGTGGATGCAATTTCTAACTGTAGGAGGATCTCCTCTTCGCTAAATTATGCTGCTAAGTGGAAGGTTTTCTCACAGTGGTGTAGGGATCATTCTGTTGATATTTATGATCCCTCCATTCCAGACATTGCTAATTTTCTGGTCTGCTTGTTTGACGAGATCAAACTGCAGCCAGTTACTATTAAGGGTTATAGGTCTATGCTATCAGATACCTATGCACAACATGATAGTTTACAAATTGGATCTAATGCCTCTTTATCTAAGTTAGTGAAAAACTTTTCGATAAATAGACCTAGAACCCTTAGATTAATTCCTAAGTGGAATTTAGCTTGGGTTCTTCTAAGCTAAAAGAAGCACCATTTGAGCCTCTTGATACGGTGGACTTCAAATTCTTATCTTATAAGACAGCTTTTCTCTTAGCCTTCTCTTCTGCTAGAAGCGTTAGTGAGCTTCATGCACTATCTGTTGATGATTCTCACTATCATAGTGTTGGTAATATTATTTCTTTGACTACTAATGTTGGATTTCTGGCTAAGAATCAGGCTCCTAATAAGTATAATGAACATATTGTAATTAAGGCTCTTCCGTCTTCAGACGGTCATAGGCCTTTGCTCTGTCCAGTTAGAGCTATACGTATTTACAAACGTAGATCTGAGTTTATCAGAAACTAACGTAAACATTTCTTTCTGTCTCTGCTGCCTAATAGAAGGGACATTAAGGTCCATTCTATTGCAAGGTGGATTCAATTATCTATCCGTACTGCTTATGAAAAATTATCTTCAATTCAGCAGTCTGTGCTTAAGATTTCAGCGCATGAAGTAAGAGCGCTATCTACATCTTGGGCTTATGCTAATAGTGTTGCCATTACCGATTTGATGAAGGCTGCATATTGGTCTCAGCCTTCCACATTCACAAATTTTTATCTTAGAAATATTGAGTCCATTCTGGCAACCTGCATTGTTAAGGTCTGCTATCTGTTGCTCAGAATGTCGTCCACTAAACAGTTGCAACTATAGTTATGCAGGCTTTCTGTTCCGGCAGTGACTCTGTCCTGCTCCCCTCTTTGCTCTGGGGCATTTGACCCAGGGCTAGGGGGAGGGGTAGGGGGGATGGTATTCCCTTATATCACCTGCTTTATAAAAAAATGAAAAGCAAGGGAATACCTCCTCTGGAGTCAGTAATTCTGAGTCGGTGCTGGGATGGTTTTAAAGTGTAAAGCTAATGTTTATCTCATTTATGTAATTTTTTTTAAAGTGTTGCTCTGTGTGAAGCATTTGTATATGTCACATGTCATACGAGCGTTAATATACAATCCTCAGACACTTTTAAATGAGTATAAAGAGTCTCATTCTCTGGACTATCTTTATTTATTGGCTTTCCTTTAAAAAATTAGTATAATGGGTTATACTGGATGTTAATAGAGATCATTGATATTATTGTGCTCAATTACGGAATGGTATTGTGTCTTTCTTTTTTGACATAAATAAGAAAGATACATGTAAAGCCTGTTCTCCTTTTCTCCTTGAGGGGATAATTCTGTTTACATGTAATTGAGTGTATTGGATTTTCCTTTATGTCCTAGGCCCTCCAGCCTTTTTTCTATTCAGCTAAGTCTGGGACATTGGTAAAGTATAAAAATGTTAAAAAATTTATAGTAATTTATATATTTTTTATACTTACCAATGACTCAGACGGGGATGGCCCTCCCATGAGTTGGGAACTCATACCTCCCCACTGATTACATAACACTTACCAGGCACTTGTTGTAAGAATGAAGATTGGTGCAAATTTCGGTATTTCTTTGACACTGCGCATGCGCAGTGGATAAAAGTATGGAGGACCAGATAGGACATTGAATTTTTGGATTTTGATGCAAATTTTGGGGATTGGGGGGCAAAATTTGTGTTTGGCCCTAGAATTTAAGAGTTAGCACCAGCTAAGTCTGGGTCATTGGTAAGTATAAAAAATATATGACTTACTATAAATTTTTTAACTTTATGGTGATTATGTGATAATTTCCATTCTTACTTTGGTACTCATTCATTTTTGCAGTATATTTTTAATTAAACCACTTAGGTATTGCAACTAGCAGCTGAACAAATTGTTTGCGTCGAAAAGTGGATCTCATAGTTTTTCAGTTCTTACCATGATTTTTACCTCTGAGTTCCAGTTTTGTTACTCCCACTGAACATATTGTTATAGAGGGGTGCAGAGCCCAGATTGCAAAGCTAATTACAGAATGCAGGAAAAAACAAACTTCAAAGGTGGCATCATTTAAGCAGATTAATGTTTAATTGTGAATAAGATTGCAGATTCTGAAAACATTCCAGCCAGTAGATTTTACAGACGGCAAAATATGATAAAATTGGCCTAGGATCTGCATGAAACATAACCTAGACCCATGTGTGGATGAGTAGGATTTTAATATCAGATTAGTATAATTCAAACTGACATCAGCTTTATAAATGAATTTTATTTCAGGAAACTAACCTTGAAATTTTAACAAATGTCCTGCATAAAACAAGTCTGAATGGCTTAACTCTGCTTGAGGTGTAGTGTCCCAGGTTATGCATGAACATTATTTCAGGCCAACAGTTTTGAAAAAATAGGCTGATTCTTTTCACATCAAACTAGTTTTGAAGTGCGATGTTTAAGTTTATAGCCTGGTCGAATGATATTCTCTGATTTTCAGTGTCTCCAAGACAGAACACTTCCCCTTTCCAAGAGATTGATTTGAGTTTTAAACCTCCTTGTGCCCAGCGGTGCAGATACAATGTGAGTGTTTGTTTGGAGGTGGATTGGGGGGGGGGGGGGGGGAGAGGGGGGGGGGGGGGTTCACACTTACTCCTGTCCTGGAGGGGATCAAATCTTGGACCTTTCAGTTTGAAGTTCAGTGCTGTAACCACTGAGCCACCTCACTCCCATAAAACATAGTTGACAACCTTTTAGTGACGGGAGCTGAAGCATGAGCAGTTATCACATTTGAATGACATCAGCCATATTTTATAATTTGCATTTAAACTTTTGAATTTATTTTCTAACAATGGGTACATTGGTATTGACAGAGTAGGATATCTTTTAATCTAACCCCTTACTTAACATGAAAAGCAGAGCTCATTCAAAAGAGGGGTCATAACCTATGTTTTTGAGACCAAAAATGAAAAAAATAATGAAAATTAATTGGTGATTTTTCTGAATAGCGCTGACCAGTTTTGGCCTTTATGTTGGGTAAACGGTTAATGAATCTTTAACTGGTGGAGTGCTACATTATTTTTTGAAGGTCTTTTGTAACATGAGTAATTTGTTTTTCCAATATACCATGCTATCATCAAGGGGAGCCTCAGTTTAGCAAGATGTTCTTCATTAATAATTGTTTTATTACCATTTATTGGAGAGTGCACATTGGTATTCTCCAATAATTGGTAACAAAACAATTTTATATAAACATTTTGTTTTCTACTGCTGAACAAACAACAAGCTAACATGTACAGTGTAAAGACATTATAGTGGCTTTCAGCACTTTTCAGTAGAGCCATGATAGAGGATTCTAGCACTCAACCAGTTAATTACTTACAACTTTAAAACACAAAACTATTTACTGCACCTTCAGTACAGATTTGACCTGCTAATAGCATACAGGTTATGGAGTGTAAACTCCTATTAACCCTTTAACCAATACACACAGTATCAGAAATTTGTTATCTTAAATTTCAACAAAACCATATCATCTGACATCTCTTTGGAATGCGCTTGATGAGCTTGTTCCATTGAGGGTCAAATGATATGATTTTGTTGACATTTTTTTTTTTCCTACTGCTGAATTTGAATATTATACAGGCAGATGCAGCTCATTTATTAGGTAAAGGGTTAATTGAATATAAAATCTTGTGGTTTATCAAAGGATTAATCGTGACAGCCACACAACTTCTCATGTTTAAAGATCACTTCTGCATCAGTACTTCCAATATAAACATTCGATCTGTTATATCTATTTTGACAGGCCTGGCATTTTCAGGAGAGCGATTTATTCACTCGTCTTAAAGAAATTAAGGAGGGTGAAAATTAGCCCTCCTGACCTTAGAAAATAATGATTACCATAGCAGCCTATTCCTCAAACCCACATCTTTTCAGATCTCTGCTATGTTAGTGGTCTCTGTAAGATGGCCACACTGCCCCTCCCACACCTCCACGCCTCACCGAAGCCCAGAGGTTTGGGAGGGACAGTGTGGCTGTCTCACAGAGACTACCTTGTTAGTAGCACCAAATAAAATGTACAAAGCCCACTAGGCAGAATTCATAAATAACAAAACTTCATTTTAACACCTTTAGCTTTTGTAAGCTTGAGGAGAGCTAATCATTCCCCTAGGCCATGCAAGGGGAGCTAGTTTTAGCCCTCGTGTATTTTTAACAAAGCCAGACCTTTTTTGACCAACAAGATAGAATAAATAAACTCTGTCAAAGAAGATAGAATAAATGCTCAGTTTACTAAAATAAATGAAAAATGACCAAACTCCTGTTGATTGACTATTGCTGTTAACTCTGCAACCAGTGCACATGATATCAAAATTTATTGCATGCCTATGCTTTTATGTTAATAAAATACATGCTTTTTCTGTGAAAATCAAAGCGAACAATTTTTTTTATTTTTTATTCTTCTTGAACAATATGGATCACGTGCACAGACTATTTAACTATTTCGTTTTTTTTTACATTTCGGTTACTTTTAGCAATAATTTGCATTTTTAATATTTTTTTTAGTAAACTGTAGGCATGCAATAAATACAAAACAGCATACGCATTCGAACTGGCATTTTTTATCGCATGAGATCGATTTCCGCAGAGGGATAATATTGAACAAGAAGCCAAAGGCTTCAGTTCAATATTATCCCTCTGCCAAAATCGATTAATCATTTATTAGTAAACTGCAGGCATGCAATAAATACAGAACAGCATACACATTTGAACTGTCATTTTTTTACCACACTCGATCAATTTTGTCGGACAGATAATATTGAACTCGAAGCCTTTAGCTTCTCGTTCAATTTTATCCCTCCGCCCAAATTGATCTTGTGCGATAAAAAATAACAGTTCGAATGTGAATGCTGTTCTGTCTATTTATTACTTTATTTATTGTTTTTTTTTTAAAAAATCAACAAAATCTTATCATGTGTACCTTCATTTGAATGAGCTTGATGACCTCATTTCAATGAGTGATTTCATGATATGGTTTTGTTGAAATTGTTTTGAAAATCATTTTTTTTTTCTCCCTGTGGGAGACTCAGGAAGTGAAGCAGTGCTTGTTTATTGCAGTAAACAAGCTCTGTTTTACTGATAAAATAGGACCCAGTCACCAGTGCTTGGGGTGGAAGGCCTCTAAAATGGACAACATGGGTGGAAACGATTGACTGAACTTGGCTTTATATCCATGTTGTGGTCATGATTAGCCATTGTGCCAAAATATGTGACCTTAAACACCAATAAATAAATAAATGAATAAAATTTGTTCAATGGCTTAATTTCAAGGGCAGATGCAGCAGATTCATTAAGGAATGGGTTAATTGCATTTTTCACTGGCAAAGTGGCCATTCAAATTCAGTTAACCTGGTTCCACTCTACTAATTTCCCTTTGCTTTGAAAGATAAAGGTTAATCATAAAAATAATGAAATAAACATTTTTTGAAGGAATAAATATTAATTTTCTTTCAGGACTGATGATGCTGGTTCCAAGTTCTTCGCTGCAGGTATTGGAAGAAGAAACTGGGTAACTCAGGCAGATGCATTAACAAAAGGGTTTGGTATGGATAGACCGCCTTCACTTCAATCTGAAAACACAAATAAAGCATCAGGTGAGAGTGACCAAACATCAGCAGCATTTATTGTTAAATCAGTTAGAAAATATTTAATCCAAGTTAAGGACTTCATTTTCAGAATCTATTCGTTGACAGCTTTTGTTTTTTTAATTTCTGCACAATAATTTTACTTTCCTCTGGCAGATTGATTCAAAATTTGATACTTTTTAGCTCACTTGACTGAAAGTCAGAGTGGGCTATTGACATCACTTGGCATCCATCGTCTATCATATGTCATCTGTCATATGTCTCATGTTAACTTTTTCATCTTCTTCTTCAGAACCTCTGTCCCCCAAACCAACCAAATTTGGCACAAATTATCTTTGGGGGATATCCTTCCTAGTTAATTTGATAGAAGTTGCTAAGCTTGAAGGGCTGGGATGAAGCTCTGAATAATTAAATATATTTGAAAAAAGTAAATAATATATATTTTGTATTTTTTCATGTATTTGTTCAGGCCAAAACCAATTATGTGTTTTCTAGAATAATTAGGATTCTGTTACTGTCGGGTACCGATGAGTTCTGTCTGACACAAAGGAAGTATTTTTGAACATTTGCAAGATATTCCGTTGCACTGATTCATTATCAGCGATGGGATTTCTGTGTTACTGACCAGTCAACGGTGGATTTTACTGGTTAACTACAATTGCATCAAAGTGATTTGAAACCTTACCTCAAGTTTTCTCTCTTTTTTTAGCACCAACTCCTTTCTCATGGGATTTCATGCACAAATATCTGGATCCAGATGAAGAGGTAATTTTTGTTAAATATGAAAGATGCTTTCAAAACCCTCTCTACATTGCGGACAACTTTTACAGTCTCGCACATTTGAATACTCAGTTTTATTATTAAATTAAGGTAGCATGATAAATGGTTTCAGCCTGCATCCCTATGGCTACAAGTTGAAAATATTTAGACCTCAACCCTATAGATATATTAATGGATCAACTCAAAATATTTGGTATGATCTCTTTTAACCCTTTACCCAACGTAACGGCCAAAACTGGCCAGCGCTATTCTAAAAAATCTCCAATTAATGTTCATTATTTTTTGTCTCAAAAACATAGGTTATGACCCCTCATTGGAATGAGCTCGTTCCAACGAGGGGTCATAACCTATGTTTTTGAGACAAAAAATGGGTTATTCAAGAATTTTTTTTGCAAATGTTGTCTGCTTTTCAGGTTAGGTAAAGGGTTAATCCATGTCACTGTAATACAGTGTAACCTTGTTAATTTAACAGCTACATTGCAAAAAAAACAATTTAAATAAGCAGATTAATCAATTATCCAAACATTGGACATTTTCCTACAAGCTTTTATTGGAAGTACTGAATTCAGACATATCTATGAAGCTATGGATTTGGGAGGCTGGCAGTTTAATTTGTTGATTGATAACACTTTTTAAAAATTCAGTTAACAGGGATTTACTTTTTAACTCCTTGCATGCTGATGACAGATAAATTCCTGCCCAGAACACGGAATCTCTTGCCACTAAAATAAGTGAAATGTGGCCCAATTAATTAAATTCCCCCCACCCACCTGGAAATTGCCTCAACATTTTAACCAATGATTTCTTGAGTTAAATTTTCATGATATTTTTTATCATATCTGGTCATGACTGCCTTATAGCAGCCATGACTAGATTTGATGAAAAATATTTAAAAAAAATACTCATTGGGTGAAGAGTTGACCCTCAGGGCAACCAGAAAAAGTTTTGGATTCTCAGGCAATCCCCTATTGAAATTGAACCCTCTTGGTGACCATTTTTACTGGCTTGGATTGTTTTCAAAGTTAGTATGAAATTGTGGGTCTTTTATAAAATTTTACATTATTTTATTGATGTATATTTATTTGCACGTGTTTAAAACCAAGCATGATTAAAATACATCCAGTTTGCTATGTTCTGCAGAAAATAACTCAAATATTATGTGATTGGTATTTGATTTTTGAAAGGGTGCATAAATATACTACTCAAAGTTTGCTAAGCACCAAATATTTGACACATCATTGTGAAATTTGCTTGTGACATATTTGCGATATTTTGGGTGGCTATGATTAAGGAATGTAGTGAGATGGTCTCCAGTGTTTACATTAGCTGTCTTGACAGGCAGACTTTTCGTGACAGTCATGGAAAGCATGTACCCCTTGATTTTCATGATGTTTTCACGTTCTGTCTACATGTACATGATGTGTAGGGTATTCAGCAGTCTTCATTTCAACACAAACCCTTATGATTTAATGATTGAATATGGCAAATGCAAATGTAAGAAGACAATTGGTTGAAGCAGAAATGTGGTGGGCTGTAGGGATGGTGGAGCAAGGGGCTATCCATCGTCAGGTTGGTGAAGAACTTGGCGTGCACTATACAGTGATCACCAGAGCTTGGACAAGATTTCAGCAGTATAGCACACCAGTAAGATGGCATGGTGGTGGCAGAGACAGGGCAACATCTGCAGCTGAAGACCGGTTTTTGATCATTCAGGCCCATAGGAACCGCTTTGCCACAGCAACCCAGCTTTGCAGTGACCTTCAGAATGCATCCACGGTAAATGTTTCAATGCAGACTATCCGGGCAAGGTTGCACGAAGGTGGTCTCCGATCGAGAAGACCATGTATTCGCATTCCGCTGTTCCAGAACCACCACAAGGCACGATATGAATGGGCTATGGACCACGTTGGATGGACCAGAGAAGATTGGCGACCTGTCCTTTTCACAGATGAGTCAAGGTACTGCCTAGACCACAAGATAGGTGTTCTAGGGTATGGAGAAGACCAGGAGAGCGATTCCATGCAGCCGACATTGCTGAGCATGACTGCTATGGTGGATGGTCAGTCATGTCTGGGGCAGCATCAGCTGGGATGTATTTTTTATATGGCCTAAAGACTTGAAATTATTATACATTTTTGCTATGCTTTCACAGGTATATCTGTGGCTTTGCAGTTTTTCTACACAAGCCTTGGCAGCCTATGCAGGTTGCCAAGAGTTCCTAGAAGCAACTGCTTAGGTGCTTGGAATATATCTTGCAAGTTTACCTGAAGACTGCATGTGGAGCACCTATACTGCTGCAGTAAAAACTTGTCAAAGTCTTTCACGCATTAATAATGCAGTTGAAAGGAAACATTTGTTCTAATGATATGATAAATGGTTTGGTGTTTGACATTTACATGCAATTTAACAGTTATTCTATGAAGCCATGACTATTTCAGTATTGAGATAGTTAATTTTTTATCTTATGATATCAAACACCGAACTCATTCTCTTTTATTGTGGTGGCCTTCCTCCACTATATATATGAGGTTGTATCAAAATTTGTATATGATTTTCTGTGGGATTGATATTATCTTCCTAAAAAGTTTGCCATCTGGCACTGAAAGTGTTCACAAATTTGCTGCTGAGCTTTATCTGTTTGATTTCCATTTATTATCATAATGATAATAAGAAAAATTAATAGTTTTCATTCATTCTTGCTTATTTTTAAATTACTTAATTGCTTTCATCTTTGAATACAGAGGAGCCCACTTAATTGGATATCTCTTAGCTCAATAACTCTGTTAATTGAATATAATATTTTTATACTGTACCAATGACCCAGACTTAGCTGGTGCCAACTCTAAAATATCTAGGGCCAAACACACATTTTACCCCCAATCCCCAAAATTTGCATCTAGAACCGAAAATTACATGTCCTATATGGTCCTTCATACTTTTACTCCACTGCACATGCGCAGTGTCAAGGAGGTCTCAAAATTGGTGCAATTATCATTCTTTGTTTGGCCCTCAATAAGGTTACACTTCACTGTTATTTGTGCTTGTAAATCTCAGTTTTAATGATGCCAGACACATAATTATGAGAGAAATGGTGGATATAAGGAGGAAATAGAAGGAGGAGAGGAAAAAACAGTGGAAAGAAATGTTCAGGGCTGTAACTTATAATTATTTTACGAAATTATTTCATGTTACCTATATTGTTATACTGTACCAATGACCCAGACATAGCTGGTGCTAACTCTTAAAATATAGGGCCAAACACAAATTTTGCCCCCCAATCCCCAAAATTTGCATCTAAAACTAAAGAAAACATGTCCTGAAAGGCCCTCCACACTTCGCCCCTACTGTGCATGCGCAGTGTCAAGGACGTTCCGAAATTGGCGCCATTAATCTTTCTAAGTTTGGCCCTTCATCAGTTAACATCTGACTGATCTTTGTGCTTTTAAATCTCAGTTTAAATGATGCCAGACACATAAATATTAGTGAAATGGTGATTCTAAGGAGGATAGAGAAGGAGGAGAGGAAAAGAATGTGTGACAGAATATTATCAGGGCTGTAACTTAAAATTTTTTAATGAAATTATGTTAAGTTACCTATTTTCAAGGCAGCAGCCATTTTGTTGTCATTCTGATTATTTAGTTACACTGTTTTTTTTAAGTGTTTTCCTCTCTCCCTGTCCTTTAAGTTCCCCCTTGCTATTCTCCCATGCTTTTGGCATAGTTTCTGTAATTATTATTACTAAAATTTCTTGGGAGTTTTAGCTGAATAACAGAATGAATTCTGTTCTTTCCCCATGTTTACGTCTTCACCTACGGGTGGTTAGGCGTTGTGTTCTGCATCTACCATCTGATGTTCTGCAGTTTCTTCCCTGGAAGTCTCTGTTTTGCATCAGATAGTGTATTTTTGGTAACTGATTTCGGGCCTGGGTGCCTGGAGTCTTATTTTAGTGTTTTTACACTCATTGTTTACATTTACAACAGCCCTCTGTGTGAGGGGGGGATTTCTAAAAAATAATATCTTTATGTTATTTTAATCATAACTAGATACATTATTATTGTTCGTAAGTGTTGAATAAATTGTTTAAAATATTTTTAAAATTTTTGTCCACACTTAGGCTTGGGATCCATTGGGGCTCAACATTACTTTTCAGAAACTTGGGCTGTTCTGAAAAAATATTTTTTCAAAATGTTTTGATTTCAATTATTTTTTCTATATTAATGGATCATATTATTATTATGTATTTTGATTGCCAGGGGTTAGTGCGAGTACCAGGACTTGTTTTCTTTTCACATTGAAAGGATATTGATCAATTGTTTTAAGAGGAAGTCTTCCTCTGACTTTATTATCATTCTATATGTGGTCAGTGTACTCGCATTAACTCCTGTTCTGTATCGTATGATTTCGATGACAATATGGGAAGCGTATGTCACGGTATGTTGTTGGGGATTGGGACACTTCGGTCCTTTCCCTGCAGGGTCACTCTACTTTATCAATTTCTATTTCAGACGATCAAGATTAGGGTGATGTATCTGTGATGTCTTCCAACAGTGTGCCTCCGTCGTCACAATTAATGAAGGGCTAGCGGAAAAGTGCTCATGTAAATACGCCAATTGCCTAAGAGGACCCTAGTAGGTTCGACGGCCTTTGACGTCCGCTAGCTCGCCCGGTGTAGCGTCCATTCACCGAATGGTTCGGCAGCCGGGTTCGTCCGTTGCGGTCTAGAAGGAATTTTGGGGTGATGCGAGCACTATAAATTAACTTAATGCACACCCAGTGACGGCGGATCGGAGGGAGAACGCAGGAAGCCTTTTAGTCCGGTTCATAGCTCGTTCCGGTCCATCCGGACGGCAAGCGAGAGAGGCCCCTCTCTCGTTCAACAACATCTGGCCCCAGATGTTGTGGTACAAAATGTGTCGCAAGCGGAGCATACGTCCGTCGCTCGGGACGCTCCGTTGTATAGGCAGTCCGCTGAGACTGCTAAGGCTTCCTCTTCTCGTCAGCGCACACGACCGCACCTTGGCTGCGTGACCGCCGATATATTACCAGCTTCGCCGATCAAGGATTCTTCGGCGACCAGGTCACACCATCCGGTAGCCAGGGACACGAGGCCTGCAGACTCCGGACGTTCGCATAGGAAGTGTGCGGGAGTCAAGGTACACGGAGCTTCCGGCGGCAATGCATCGTAAGACCGCTACTGCACAGGCCTCGGGAACGGACGTGCTTTCCTTAATAGCACAGTTTATCGCAGCATCCCAGCATCAACTGAATCTGTCGCATATATTTTATCCGACGATGCTGGGTCGGGACGCTCCGCGGAAGCGGGTACGGATGTTCGAAAGTTTCATCCGGTCCGACGGGATACCGAAAGGGATTCGGAGGATTTCGAGCTTTCCCTTTCGGAACAACATATGCTGTTGTGTATGTCATCTGACTTGGTCTTCTACAGCTTCTTTCGTCGGACCAGAATGCTGCGATGCCGGATAAGAAACTGATAGCGTTGGTGGACTTAGAAAATTTTGGTTCGGTTCAGGGACATCGTCCCTCAGTTCCGACATAGTCCAATAATGTCACACAAACTTTCGAATTATTGAACGACGCTACATATATTATTATTTTATGCTTGCTATCCAAGCATTTCTGGTTTCTTGTTCGAAGAGTTATGGAGATGTCTTTCAAAAGTGTGCCTCTGTCGTCATAGTTTATGAAGAGTTAGCGGCAATAAGTGCTCATGGAATATGTCTATCGCCTACGGAGTGACATTCGCTAGCTCACCCGGTGTAGCGTACATTCATCGAATGGTTTGGCTGCCGGGTTCGTCCGTTGCGGTCTAGGAAGGAGATTTGGGTGATGCGAGCACTTTAATTACTTTAGTACTCACCCAGTGACGGCAGATTGAGGACAGATCGGAGGAAGCCTGTTAGTCCGGTTCCTGGCTTGTCCAGGTCCGTCCGGGCTGTGAGCGAGAGAGGTCCCTCTCTCGCCCAACAACATAGGGGACCGCATGTTGTGGTTCAGATATTTTACATTCGGAGCATATGTCTGTTGGTCGGGACGCTCCGTTATATTGACAGTCCGAGAGACTGTCTTTAATGCTTCCTCATCCTCACAGCAGGGCACACGACCGCACATTGGCTACGTGACCTCGAGTATCCGATCAGTTTCGTCATTCAGTGATTCCACGGCGAATAGGTCGCGCCATCCGGTAGCCAAGGGACACGAGGCCTATACACTCCGTTCGCTCGCATATTGGAAGTATGCACGGGGTAACGATCACGGAGCTTCCAGCGGCAATGCATCGTAAGACCGCTTCTCCTCAGGCCTCAGTGACGGACGTGCTATCCGAGTTAGCACAGTTGTTTCGCAGCATCCCAGCAATTGACAGTTTCTCGGTCGAATCAGGAATTATCCGACGGCGCTGGGTCGGTGCGGTCCGCGGTTGCATCAGCTACGGACGGCCGAACGCTTTATAGGGTCCGACAGGATGGCGAAAGGGATTCGAAAGATTTCGAGTTTTCCCTTTAGTAGTATCGGAAGATGCCTTTCATATCTTCTGGCATTATCTTCCAGTGATTATTATTTCGGACTTCATTGCTGCGATCTTGGATAAGAGACTTATAGCGTCATTGGACTCGGATTTTTCGATCGGTTCAGGGACATTGTCCCTGACTTACCGACGCAGTCCAATATTGTCATTACAACATGTGTTTTATTTTTCGACGCTATATATATATATATATACAAGCCTGCTACTAAGCATGATAGTTTAGTTTCTTGTCCGCGTTGCTCATTTCTGCCATTTTATCATTTATACAAATAGTTTATTTTGGCAGAGCAGGGCATACCGAGAGTTCATATGCGTCTAGACGGTGTGATTAAAGAATAATGTTTTTTAGGCTTGCTTTATGTCATTGCATGAACATTATTCAGAAACGCATGCCCAAATTCCTGTCCTTTAATTCGACAGTAGTGGCGTATCTCCGGAACCAGGGAGGCACTCTTTCGTTTCCGTTATTCAATTTAATGGAAAGAATCCGTCTGTTGGTTATAGTACACCAAGTTCAGTTTTGGTCCGTCATATTCCGGGTCGTCTGATTGTTTTACCGGACTCCCGTTCTCTTACGGGTCACTTGTTGCTGTCAGAATGGACTCTCAACAAACAAGTATTCAATCAGATTTGCTATCTATGGGAGCGCCCAATGATGATTTATTTATGACACAGCTTGCTAATCAATTGCAGACGTATGTGTTGGCTTGTCCAGATCTCTGAGCTAATATTGTTAACGCTCTATTGATTTATAGGACGGAATGATAGGATACGCATATCCTCCGGCGCTGTTGTTTTAGCAGGTATTGCTAAGATAAACAACCACAATACATTTCTGTTGATAGCATCTCTATCTTCACAGAGATCATGAGTAATTTACTCTCTTGTCTTCTGTGGGTCTTAACGTGAAATCTTCCTCTATGTGAGGATCTTTTTCACTGGGTAAATCGTGTCATCTTTATCACAACCAGCAAGGTCGCAACCTTCATGTATTCCGTTGTGTGGTCCGTATTGCATTGTAAGCACTGTACTGGACGAGCTTTGGACGCGATTTCTTACTATAGGAGATCCTCTTCTTCGCTATTCTATGCGGCTAAAGTGGAGGCTCTTCCGTCGTGGTGTAGGGATCATTATGTTCATATTGTTGATCCCTCCATACTACTCATTGCTATTTTTTAGTATACTTGTTTCACAAGATCTACTGCAGCCTGTTATTATTTAGGTTATAGGTTTATGTTACCTCATACCTATGCACTCTACGATAGTTTACAATTGAGTCTTTTGTCTCTTTATCTAAGTCAGTTAGTAACTTTTTGATAAATAGACTTAGAATCTTTAGATTAAATTCCTATACGGATTTTAACTTCGGTTCTTATTTAGCTAAGTAATCATTTGAGCCTCTGGAAACAGTAGTTTTCAAATTCTGACCTTTTAGACAGTAATTCTGTTGGTTTCTCTTTTACTGTAGAGTCAGTGAGTTTCATGCACTATCGATGGATGATTTTCACTTTCATAGTTTCGGAATCAATACTTCCGTTACTATTTAGGTTGGTTTGTTGCATAAGAGTTAGGCTCCTATTATCCGGAACCTATTATTTTAAGGTCCTTCCGTCTTCGTATGGGCATAGGCCTTTACTCTTTCCGGGTACAGTTTATGTATTTATAAACAGATATCTGTTTATTACAAAGGGCGTAAGCTTCTTCTGTATGTGATGTCTAGTAGAAGGACGTTACGCTCCATTTTATTGTTAATGGATTCTATTAACTATCGGTACTGCTTATGGTATATCATTGACTTAGCAGTTGTGCTTAAGATTTCGGCTCATGAAGTAAGAGTTCTTCTACTTCTTGGGCTTACATTAATAGTGTCGCTATTATAGATTTTTGAAGGCCGCTCATTGCGCTCAGCCATCCACATTCATGAATTTTATCTTAGAAATATCGAGTCCATTTCTGGAGGCCTCTATTGTTAGGTCTATTATCTACTGCTCAGAATGTCATTCACTTAACAGTTGCTACTATAGCTAGGTAGGCTGTCTGTTTCGGCAGTGTCTCCGTTCGGCTGCCCTCTTCGCTCTGGGCTATTTGACCCAGGGCAAAAAAAAGGGGGGGGGGAGGGTGTTCCCTTGGGTCACCTGTTTTACTATGAAAACAAGGGGATACCTCCTCCGGAGTTAGTAATTCTGAGCTGTTATTGGGATGGTTGTTTAGTGAGAAGTTTAGGTTTTTAAAATTCATTCAAGTCTTAGTTTTTAAAGTATAGCTTTTGAATATTGCATATGTCAACGGACATGATTATGCAATCCTCAGACACTTTTAGGAGTATAAGAGTCTCTATTCTCTAGACTTACTTTATTTATTGGCTTATTTTAAAAATTATTAGTATAAGAATTATATTGGAAATTAATAGAGTACATGGATGTATGAAGCTCAATTTTGGAAGGTGTTGTATCTTTCTAATTTATCATAAATAAGAAGATACATGTAAGGCCTATTACTTCTTTTTCCCTACAGGGGATGACTCTATTTTATTTTATTGAGCGTATTCCATTTTGCTCTATGTCCTTGGCCCTCCAGCCTTTTTACTATTCAGCTATGTCTGGGTCATTGGTACAGTATAAAAATGTTAAAAAATTTTTAGTAATTTATATATTTTTTATACTTA
The DNA here is from genome assembly GCA_031216915.1 of Pictodentalium vernedei. Lineage (NCBI taxonomy): Eukaryota > Metazoa > Mollusca > Scaphopoda > Dentaliida > Dentaliidae > Pictodentalium > Pictodentalium vernedei. The sequence goes on from CM062289.1 coordinate 310,735,262, forward strand.
CCAATGACCCAGATGGGGATGGCTCTCCCAGGAGTTGGGAACTCTTGCCTCCCCGCTGAGTACATAGCGCTTACCAGGCACTGGTTATTAGAATGATTAATGGCACCAATTTCGGAACGTCCTTGACACTGCGCATGCGCAGTAGGGGCGAAGTGTGGAGGGCCTTTCAGGACATGTTTTCTTTAGTTTTAGATGCAAATTTTGGGGATTGGGGGGCAAAATTTGTGTTTGGCCCTATATTTTAAGAGTTAGCACCAGCTATGTCTGGGTCATTGGTAAGTATAAAAAATATATAAATTACTATAAATTTTTTAACTTTCGAGGCATGACCCTGTTGTGGTCATTCTTGCTATGAATGTTCCATTGTTTAATCAGTGTTTCCTCTCTCCCTTTCCTTTATTCCCCCTTAGCTATTCTCCCATGCTTTTGGCTTATTTTCTGTAATGTTTATTACTAAAATTTCTTGGGAGTTTTGGCTTGGAAACAGAATTATTTTCTGTTTTTTCCCCATGTTTACGTCCTCACCCTTGGGTGTTTAGGCGTTTTGGTCTGCATCTACCACCTGATGTTCTGCAGTTTCTTCTCTGGAAGTCTCTGTTTTGCATCAGATGGTGTTTAAATTGGTAACTGATTTCGGGCCATGTTTATCAGTGCCAGGAGTCATGTTTCCGGTTTGTTTACATTTTTTGTTTATGTTGACAACGGTTACTTCTGAAAGTGATTACTTGTCCTCTGCTTCGTTCTGTTCATAGCAGGATTCATTAATATTGTCCGTAAGTGTTACATTAATTTTTTGAAATGATTTTAAAATTTTTGTCCGCACTTAGGCTTTTTTTGGATCCATTTTGGCTCATTGTTCCCATTGGGAACTTGGGTTCTTCTGAAAATTTTTTCAAAAATTTTTTTTTTTTTTTTTTTTTTTTTTTTTTTTAAATTATTTTCTTTTGAAATGTTATAATGGTATAATGGATTATAATATATTATGTATATTTATTTCAAGGGTTTGTGCGAGTAATTTGACTGAATATTTTTTCATGTTGAAAAAATATTGTTCAAATTGTAATGCGAGAATATCTTCCTCTAATTCACAGGTTCATTGTGTTTCTTTTAGTCAATGTAGTCGCACTAATTCTTGCTCTGTGTGTGTTGATTGATATGACAACGTTGGAGACGTGTGTCACGGTATTTTGTTAGTGGTGAGGGGTCCATTACAGTCCTCTCTCCGTAGGGTCACTCTATATTATCAGTTTCTTTTTCAGAATTCAGAGTGATGTTTCCGTGATGTCTTCAAGAAACGTGTCTCCGTCGTTGCAATATTAGGGCTAGCGGGAAGTGCTCAAGGTATTATGACAATTGCCGGGAGTTCACTAGTTCGATCGAAGGCATTGTTCACCCGCTAGTCCGCCCTGTGTCGCGACCATTCACTGAATGGCTCAGCACCCGGGTTCGTCCGTCGCAGTCCAGGGAAGCAGATTGGGTGATGCAAGCACTATAAAACATCAGGTGTGCACACCCAGCAACGACGGATTTGAGGATAGTACGGAGGAAGCCTGTCAGTCCGGTAGCTAGCTCGTCCAGGTCCACCCGGACCGCGAGCGAGAGAGGCCCTCTCTCTCTTGCATCAACATCTGCGCCGCGATGTTGTTGTATGTTTGTTTGCTTAGTCAGAGCTTACGTCCACTCCTCCTGATCGGGACGCTCCGTCGCATGACAGTCCGACGCGGCTGTTATATTAGCTTCCTCATCCTCGTCAACACACACAACCGCACCTTGGCTATGTGACCACAGATTTCCAGGGGTCGTTCACATATTATATAAATGCAGGATTGAACGTCACTGGTGCTCCTACTTCGCCGACCAAGGAATACATGTCGACCAGGTCACTCCATCTGCTAGCCAAGGATACGAGTCCTTTCCGGTTGGGACGTTCGCATATTATATAAATGCAGGACTGAACGTCCCTGGAGCTTCCAGCGGATAATTTACGTAGGACCGCGGCTCCACAGGTCTCATAGAGTAACATGAACAAGGTGCTGTCACCGTGATGTCTTCGTAAAGTGTGCTTCAGTCGTCACAGTCAAATGAAGAGTTAGCGGCAAAAGTGCTCATGTAGATGCATCAATTGCCTGGAGTTCCCTAGTAGGATCGATGGCTTTAGCATCCGCTAGCTCTCCCATTGTTGCGACTATTCACCGAATGGCTCAGCACCCGGGTTTGTCCGTTGCGGTCCAGGAAGGAAGTTTGGGTGATGTGAGCACTATAAATACAATGTGTACACCCAGTGACGACGGATACAAGGATTATTAGTCCGGTACCTAGCTCGTCCAGGTCCATCCGGGCTGCGAGCGAGAGAGGTCCCTCTCTCGTTCTACAACATCTGGGCACAGATGTTGAGGTACAAAACGTTCCTCAGTCGTGGCATACGTCCACCATTCGGGACGCTCTGTTATATAGACTGCTCTTTTGGCTTCCTCATCCTCACGGCAGCACACGTGACCACACCTTGGCTACGTGACCAGTCATATTCAACCAGCATCACTGACCAGGGTTTATTCGGCGACCAGGTCACGCCATCCGGTAGCCAAGGATACGAGGCCTTCATACTCCGGACGTTCGCATATAAGAAATGTGCAGGAGTCAACATCCAAGGAGCTTCCAGCGGCTAAATTCTGTAGGACCGCAGTTCCATAGGCCTCCGTTACAGACGTGCTATCAAAGATACCACAAATTATCATAGCATCCCAGCACCGACAGTAACTCTGTCGGATGAAGAATTATCCGAGGAAGCTAGGTTGGTACGTTCCACTGCAGGTTCAGGCACGGATGACCAAGAATTACAAGGGGTCCGACAGGATGGCGAAAGGGATACGGATGAGTTGTATTTTCCCTTTCGGAACAACATAATTGCTGTAGAGTGCATCCGGCATTATCTTCTTACATTGTTTCTCCAGACCAAAATTGCTGCATTGCCGGATAAGAGACTGTTAGCGCCACTGGAATCAGAATTCTTATCGGTTTAGGGACATCATCCCTCAGTTTCCGACATAGTCCAGAAATGTCTCACGGACATTTGATCTGTTGAATGATGCTATATATATATAACTTGCTACCTAAATGGGCAGGTCAGGTTTCTTATCGGCAAATGCTCTACATCTGCCTTTCATCAATTCAAGGAATAATTTGAAACCGCAGGTCAGAGCATTCTGAGAGTTCTCTGCGTCTAGACGACCAGGCCAGGACCTAGTGTTGTTTATACCGTCGTCAATGTCAATTCCAACCACGATGTTGGAAACGACAATATCGTCTAGCAGGGTTAGCTTAGACGCATCATTGTACGCAGATCACCTTACCAGAGCGTTATCATTATGTCTCAAAGGAAAAAGAATTCCAGGATGTACAACCTCCTTAAGAGTTCTTTCAAGGGCCTCACATAAAACTCGGCCTTTTTAGTGGCAATATGGAGTTGGTTAGATGTGACGCGGCCCTGGCTACATCCACGCGTGTGGATAGTAAGGTGAAAAACTCTCTCAGAGTCGCTCCGGTCTCCGGAGAGTTTCTCTTCGATGGCAAGCTTTCCGCAGTCTATGATCAGATAACTAAGAAAGCTTCAGACTCTCTGCTATTCATATCCGCTCACATATAGTCGGATTCAGCGGAGAAAAGTAGGACAGGCACTTCTGGGACGAATACGTCCAAGGGAAGTTCCTATAGGGGTTCCTATGTGTCCTCTAGGTCTTACTCTAGAGACCGTCAGGGTAGCGACTCAGGTAAGGGTCGTAATTCTGGTCGACGGGGCGAGGTGTGGGCTGTGGAGGACATGGCTTCTCCTTCCGCAAGCCTCGCAGTAACAAGGAGGTAATGGTATTATCCTCTATCATGTACCATTGAGCGGAAGACTATTGAGTTGCTCAATTAATTGGGATCCCTTGGATTCGAGGGGTGATTTCGGAAGGACTAAATTGTCCTTCAAACAAAAACCCCCATTAACTCGAAGTCCAAGATGGACTCAGCTTCCGTCTAGTCCGCAGGGAAGAGGCTCACTTCCATCAGAAGTCCAGTCTCTTCTGGAATGATGCAACAGAGACCATAGAAATCCAGGAATTTCCACGTTTCTACAACCATCCTTTTCTGGTTCCAAAACCAGACGGCTCGTTCCGTCCACTCATAAATCTGAGCTGGATAAACAAGCTGATCATGGCTCCAAGTTTATATATGGAGTCCATCTGATCGGTCAGAGTGAGTTTTCGGGTTTACGACTATGCTACATGCACAGATCACAAGTTTCGTACTTTCACGTCATGGTACATCAGGCGTTCAGAAAGTATCTTCGCTTCTTCATCATAGGAGTCGTGTATCAGCTGCGAGCAATGTGCTTCAGTCTGAATCTAGCCCCCTGGGCTTTCACTCGAATAACGAACTCGGTAATGACTCATTTCCGAGCTCATTCATCTGCGATAACGTTGGCCTACCTGGACGACATTCTTTAGAGGTACGGCAATGAGTTAACCCTTCAGAACGATGTGCAGAATCTGCTTCTATTGCTCCGACGTCTCGGTTTCATAAGTAAATGGGGAGAAGTCGGATCTGGTATCGTCCAAGTCATTCACCCACCGGGGGATGAGCTTCAAGATGCACAACATTCTCGTTCCTCTGCCGTTAACCACAGCAAAATTAATCAGTTGTTATGCTCACTATTGTCTTCGCTCAGACTAGGTCTCAGCGAGAGATCTCATGAGACTGATACGTTTGTGTGGAGCTGCCGCGATTTTATTCTGATGGGGTGGTTACGCACTTGTCCTCTCCAATTTCTTCTCATCCAGAATGGGAGGGTGAAGATTTTTTCTCTCGATACGGACATCTTCTTGTCAATCAAGTGAATAAGAGATTCAGACTTGGGCAGGTTTTCAGTGGTTAACTCAGGGAGTTCCACTGCAATTGCCAGATCCGAGTTTTACAGTTTTGACGGATGCCAGTCAAACAGGTTGGGTCATATCGTTGAGCCCAACGGATTTGAAGGGCCAGGGTCTTTGGGATCCGTAGTTCCTAATCAAGCACATTAACTTAAAAAATGATGTCATTTTGGCTTGCACTACGTTATTGGATGAATGTTATTCAGAATGCTCATGTGCTAATTCTGTCCGGCATTTCGACGGTATTAGCATATTTTTGGAACTAGGGAGACACTCATTCCATTCTGTTATTCATGTTAACGGAAGGAATCTTTCTGTTTGTACTAGAACATCAAGTTCTCCTATCGGTCCATCATATTCCAGGTCGTCTGAACGTATTAGCAGACTCCCTTCATGGAGGGGCCGCTTGTTGCCGCCAGAATGGACTTTCAACAAATGAGTATTCAATCAGATTTGCTACCAAGGAGAGCGGCCAATGATCGGCTTATTCGTGGCGCTTCTCAACAATCAGTTGCAGACGTATGTGTCACAATGTTTGGATCTTCGAGCGTTTGCAGTAGACGCTCTATCGATCTCGTGAGACGGAATAATAGGATATGCATATCTTCCAGCACCGTTGATTTAGCAGATATTGCTCAAGTTAATATCTCAATGCAATATTCTGTTGGTAGCATTTCTAGCTCCACAAAGACCGTGAATTAATCTACTTATGCGTCTGTTATGGGACATGCCGTGGAAGCTTCCTCCACATTTTGGTCCATTCTATGGATTCAATTTACTATCAGTACTACTGCTTATGATAATATCTTCAATCAGCAGTCTGTGCTTTAGTTTTAAGCTCATGAAGTAAGAGTTCTTTCTACATCATGGGCTTACGCTAATAATGTTGCTATTACAGATCTAATGAGGGCTACATATTGGTCTTAGCCCTCCACTTTCACGAATTTGTATCAGAGAAATATTGAGTCCATCTCTGCAGGTCTGCATTGTTTAGGTCCGTTATTTTTCAGTCAGAATGTCGTCCACTAAACAGTGGCAACTATATATATGTAGGCATTCGGTTCTGGCAATGACTCTTCGCTCTGGAGTATTTGATCCAGGGCAAGGGGGGGGGGGGGGGGGGTATTCCCTTAGGTCACCTGCTTTATAGTGTAAAGCAAGGGAATACCTCCCTTGGAGTCAGTAATTCCGACTCGGTACCGGGATGGTTTTAAAGTAAAGCTAATGTTTACTCATCTATGTAATATTTTTTGAGTGTTGCTCGGTGTGAGACATTTGTATATATCACGTGTTAATCGGGCATTAATAGACAATCCTCGGACACTTTTAAATGAGTATATAGAGTCTCATTTTGCTGGAATTCCTTATTTATTGGCTTTCCTTTAAAAAAATATTAGTATAAAGGGTTATACTGGATGTTAATAGAGATCATTGATGTTATTGCGCTCAATTACAGAATGGTGTTGTGTCTTTCTTTTTGATACAAATAAGAAAGATACATGTAAAGCCTATCTCTCATTTTCTCCTTGAGGGGATAGTTCTGCTTATATGTAATTGAGTGTATTGGATTTTCCTTTATGTCCTAGGCCCTCCAACCTTTTTACTATTCAGCTAAGTTTGGGTCATTGGTACAGTATAAAAATGTTAAAAAATTTATAGTAATTTATATATTTTTTTATACTTACCAATGACCCAGACGGGGATGGCCCTCCCATGAGTTGGGAACTCATACCTCCCCGCTGAGTACATATCGCTTACCAGGCACTGGTTGTAAGAATGATAATTGCACCAATTTCGAGACCTCCTTGATACTGCACATGCACAGTGGAGTAAAAGTACGGAGGACGATATAGGACATGTAATTTTAGGTTTTAGATGCAAATTTGGGGGATTGGGGGGTAAAATTTGTGTTTGGCCCTAGATATTTTAGAGTTAGCACCAGCTAAGTCTGGGTCATTGGTAAGTATAAAAATATATAAATTACTATAAATTTTTTAACTTCCCAACACAAAACCATTTAACATCCATCCAGTACAAATTTGACCTGTTAATTGAATATAGAGTAAACTCCTGTTAATTGAATAAAAAATCTTGTAACTTGTTGAGAAATTACCCTGACTCTTCCCAGGTTTCCTTTGTTTATAAACCTATTTGGCTTCAATACATCCAATAGAGGCATTTAATCATTTATCTCTTGTTTGACAGCGCTCATGGACCTCTGCCAAACAAGATAGAACAAATGCTAAGTTTATCCCTAGAATACAGGAAAGTGACACAATCCCTGTTAATTGCATGCTCCTGTTAACTGAATAACATTCATTGGCAATGTGGCTATTCAATTTACATGGTTCCATTGTATATGCTAGAAAATTTCTCAAATGAATAAATTACACATCTCTATCCTCCCATGTTAATTTTGTCCAATCATTTGACCTGCTGTGACAGGATGAACTACATGATGTTATATTTTAAAAATATGTCGTATCAGGGTTCCCACAGCAGCCTTAAATTCCTTCAAAGTCCATAAATTTAAAAATAAGTTGCCTGGAAAGTTCTTGAATATTGGAATATTTTTATACGACAACCAATGGCCCAGACTAGCTGGTGCTAACTCAAATTAATCCAGGGCCAAACACAAATTTTGCCCCAATTCCCCAAATTTGCATATAAAACTGAAAAAATCAAGTCCTAGATGCTCCTCCATACTTTTTAGATCTGCGCATGCGCAGTATCCAAGAAATTGGCGCAAACCATCATTCTTTGTTTGGCCCTAAAGTCAGCAACAATGAACTGACATCTTTTTTGAGGATGCCAGACACAAATCAATGGTAAAATTGGTGGATCCAAGGATATAAGTTGTCGATGGAAGTGAACAATGGTGGTTAGAAACGTTCAGGGCTGTAACTTTATAATAATTTATAATAATTATAAAAATTATTTCATGTTTCCCAATTTTGGGACATGTGCCTGACGACATCAGTCTTGCTAATGATTTATCCACTGTTTGTTGTAAAGTGTTCCTTCCTTATCCCTCCTTGAAGCCCTCCTGTTAAACTCCCAAGCTTTTTGGCTTATTTTTATCGAAATTTTTTATTAAATTTCTTGGGAGTTTAATGTGTGTAACAGAATGTTTATTTTGTTTATCCCCATGGTTACGTCCTCACAGTAGGGGTGTGAGGTCGTTTTGGGTCAAGCATCTTCTGTCCTGTGTTTCGTTTTTTCTTCGTTTGAAGATCATGCTTTACATCTGGTAGCTTTAAAATCTGTTACTGACTTTGGGCCTTCTTTCTGTGTCTGATGTCTTGTTTCTGGTTTTTTTCTTGACGTTGTTTACATTGGCAACGTCTTTAAATATATGTAGTATTTAGTTATTATTACTGTGGGATTGTTGTAAGATACATTAATTAATATTCCGGTAGCGTAGCAAAAAAATTTGGATTTTGTCCATCCTTAGGCTCTATCAGGATGCCCTTGGGCTCTTCATGTTCCCTTTTGGGAACTTAGACTTTTTTCAAAAATTTTTCAAACATTTTTTTTAATTCAATTTTTCGATTTTGATTTTGCTTGCTGTTTATTATGTATCTTTATCATATATTTATTGTGGAGTTTGTGGGAGTACGATCGACTTAGTTTTGCTTAATCATGAAAGCTTACTGCTCAAAATGCAAGGCGAGGAAGTCTTTCTCAGATTTACATGTTTGTTGCCTTGCCTCTAGTCGATGTACTCCTGCAGATTCTTGTCCTACATGTGTCAATTGGGATGACAAATGTTGGAAGCGGGTGTCACAGTATGTTGTTGGTGGTGAGATGCCTATGCCAGTGCTCTCATCGCAAGGTAATTCAAGTTTTTCAGTTTCTTTTTCAGAGGAACAAGAACATGGTGATGGTATTTTGACACCCACCAAAAGTGTGCTACCGTTTTCGCATTCTGATGAGCAAACAGAGCTAGCTGCTAACTTAAAGGTGCTCTTGAAAATTAGGCAAGGGATAAGTCCACTAGGCGGTGGTCTCAATCCCTTGCAGGCAGCTAGCTCGACCGGTGAAGTGGTTACTCCGTCCGTGGGAGCCGTAACACCGGGTATGTCCGTTGCGGTCGAAGGAATTGTAGTGGGTAGAGTGAGCACCTTAAAAACAAAATCCCAGCAATGACGGAACTAGGGAGGAAGCCAGCAAGTTTCTTGTCGGGAGCCTCGGCGAGGTCTGAAAAGGCCGCGAACAGGAGAGGTCCCTCTTTAACGCAGCAACATCTGGGGCCAGATGTTGTTATGAGTAACTTGATCGGGCCGGAGCATACGTCCACACCTGCCTCTCGGGATGCTCCGTCTAGACTGCAGCTGGCCTTGGCTACAGTCACAGCTTCCTCTGCTACGATCAATGAGCACACACAACCGCATCCTAGCTACCTGACTCCGGATATCCAGCCAGCTGCATGAAGACAGAGCCAGTCTTTACCCGTGAAGTCGGACCATCTGGTAGCTAGGCAACCGAGGCTTCGATCATCAGGACATTCAAAGAAGAGATCCATCTCCAGAACGCCGTCCCAGGAGCAGCAGGTGGCTAAAAAACAGAAAACTGCTGCTCCTCAAACTTCGGTGATGGACTTGCTGTCACAGATTGCACAGCTGATCGCAGCATCCCAGCAACTGTGGGAGCAGCCTCCCTCATACACCGGAAGTGAGCTGTCGGATGGTGCTTGGTCGGTCCAGTCATCTGTTCTCGCAGATGCAATGGACCGAGATTCACAGCTGATTCAGTCAGATGGTGAAATGGATAAGGAAGAGGTTTACCCTTCTCTTTCGGAGCAACATATGATTGTGATGGACTTTATCCATCTATACTATCTTGAATTTGTTCCACCGAATCAGCAAGCTGCGACAACAAGGGAGAAACCGTTGGCGTCTTTAGACGCAGACTTTATACGGAGGAAGGAATAAGTTCTTTCTTTCCCGGTTCAGTCTAGACAGGTGTCGCAGGCCTTCGGCCATGTAGACGACACCATATTTAACCTCTCAGGAGTGAGGAAAAAAGGTGGTTTCTTATCAACATGTTCCATAAATATACTGTTCCTTTGACCATGTTCATTTAAAATGGTTGGAGAAGATGTTCAGAGAGCTCCACTGCATTTAGATGAGCAGGCCGGGGATTTAGACATATCCTTAACTGCTTCATTCAACATTCGCTCAGATGTAATGGAAACTGCAATTTCATCCAATAGAGCGAATTTGGATGCAATGTCCTATGCAGATCACCTTACCAGAGCTATGGCGCAACAGCTCAATGAGAAGGAATTTGAGGACGTGTGTACCTCGATAGAGTTCTTTTCAGAGCAATCAGTATGCCATGTACAACTCCGCCCTGACAGTGGCAAATCTGGAGTTAATTAGACGTGATGCTGCCCTTGTGTCATCATCACTTATAGATGACAAGGTCTCTCCAGTCTCTGGACATACTATCTTTGACGACAAGCTTTTGTTAGTCTATGAACAGGCTACTAAGAAAGCTTCCAGTGCTCTGCTTTTGAAGTCGGCATCTCAACAACCCGCTTCAGCAGACCGGAGTAAGCGAGGACGTTCCAAATCAAAATCTTCAAAAGGGAACTCCTCGCGAGGGTACAAGAAACCCTCATATAATTAGTCCAGAGGTCGTCAATACAGCGACTCGGGAAAGGGGCCTAAGTCTGATCGGGATTATCGGTCAGACGCCCCTAAGCTGACGGAGAGAGGATCTTCACAGGGAGGACGTATTTTCTCCTCCTGTAAGCCTCACATGTCCTACAGGTGATGGTCAAGACCTCTATTGCTTGCCAGTTGGTGGAAGGTTATCAAACTTAGTGAGAAACTGGATAGCAGTCACGGAAGATCAGTGAGAAGTGTAGTCTTAGACGGCCTACGGCTATCATTCTGAGCGAAACCCCCACTAACAAGATGTCCACGTTGGACAAATCTTCTGGCGGATCCTTTCAAAAGAGAGTCTCTCCTAGTGGAGGTACAGGCTCTCTTATTAAAGAAAGAAATAGAGGTTGTTGAGAATCAAAATTCTCAAGGTTTTTAGAGTCACCTGTTCATCGTACCGAAGCCAGACGGCTCGTTCTGACCAGTAATAGACTTGAGCTGAATAAACAAGCTAATCATGGCTCCAAAGTTCTATATGGAAACCATTCGGTCGGTAACAGTGAGTATTCGAGTGAACCACTATGCATCAAGCATAGATCTAAAAGACACTTACTTTCATGTCCTGGTACATCCGGCATTTAGGAAGTACCTGCGGTTCGCCGTGCAAGGAAGGTTTATCAGTTCAGAGCAATTTGCTTTGGTCTGAACCTGGCTCCCTGGGCTTTAACTTGAATAATGAACTCGGTAATGTCTTACTCCCGAGCCTTCATTCGTCTGCGGTAACGTTGGCTTACTTGGACGACATTCTGCAGATATACGGCAACAGAATTGTTCTTCAGAACGATGTTCAGAGTCCGTTACTATTGCTGCGACATCGCAGTTTCATAGTAAATGAGAAAAAGTCAGATCTAGCTCCGTCCATGTCGTTCACTCACTTGGGAATGAGCTTCAAGACTCACTACAATCTGGTTCCTCTGTCGTTACCCAGAGCGAAATTAGTCAGTTGTTATGCTTGCTTTTGTCTACACTCAGACGCAATAACAGCGAGGGTGTTCATGCGACTGATTGGGCTGTGCGGAGCGGCTGCGGATCTTATTCCGATGGGCTGCCCACGCACGCGTCCCCTCCAGATATTCTTTACTCAGAACTGGAGTATGAAGACACATTTGCTCGAAACCAGTATTGTTTTAACGGACCTAGTAAAACAAAAGATTCAGATTTGGGCAGATCTTCAGTGGTTAACTCAAGGAGTTCCGCTGCAACTGCCGGATCCGGCTTTCACGATTATGATGGACGAGAGTCAGATGGGCTAGGGGTGTGACCCTAAGTCCCACAGACTTGAAGTGTCAGGGTCTTTGGGACTCTCCGTTCCTAGAGAAGCACATAAACATCAAAGAGATGATGTCAATATGGCTAGCACTACAACACTGGATTCGCCTAATAGTGAACATCCACGTTCAAATTCTGTCGGACAATTCGACAGTAGTTGCTTACCTCAGGAACCAAGGCGGCACTCTCTTGATTCCATTATGCGAATTAACGGAGATGATTCTCCTATTCATCATGAATCATCACATTCATCTCTCTGTCATATACTGGGTCATCTGAACGTATTAGCAGACTCGCTCAGGTTGCCATCGGAGTGGACTCTCAACAAGCGAATATTCAGGCAGATTTGCTACCAGTGGGATTGTCCCATGATAGATCTTTTTGTGACACAACAATCAGTTACCGACGTTTGTGTCGCCATGCCCAGATCACCGGGCATACGCAGTAGATGCTCTATCAGTTTCATGGGACAGAATGATAGGATATGCATATCCTCCAGCTCCATTGATTCAGCAGATTCTGTTAAAGATCAAACAGTCTCATTGCAACATCCTGCTGGTAGCACCTCTGTTGTCACAGACACCTTGGATCAAACTTCTCAGGTGTCTGTTATGGGACATTCCCCGTAAGCTTCCTCCACGAGAGGATCTTCTGTATCAGGGGAAGTCACGCGCACTGCCTCACAACCTGGAAGGTCTCAATCTTCATGTATTTCCATTGTGTGGTCCTTGCACGGAAAACATACTACAGGACGCGCAGTGGGCGCAATTTCTAACTGTAGGAGGTCCTCCCATTTGTTGAACTATGCAGCGAAGTGGAGGGTTTTCTTCCGTTGGTGTAGGGATCAGTTTAGCCAATACTGATCCCATGAAGGCTGCTTACTGGACACAGTCCTCTTCATTCATTTACCAAGTTTTACCTGAGAAATTTAGAGTCCAGCTCCGGTGACCTTAGATCTTTGGGTCCTTTTTCTGTTGCTCAGAATGTTGTCCATTAATGTTACATCTATATGGTCTTTAGGCAGTCCTTTCTAGCACTGACGCTGTTCTGCTGCCCTCTTCGGTCTGAGGAAATTTACCTCAGAAAAAGGGGAAGGTGGGGGGGGGGGGGGGGTGCGGTTTTTTCCCTTATCATCATCTGGCTTTATAGTGAAAAGCAAGGGAATACCTCCTCCGGTGTCAGTAGTCCTGCATCGGTCCTGGGATGGTTTTAATGTGTAGCTCGGTGTGAAGCAATAACTATGTCTCATTTATGTACTTTTTTTAAAGTGTAGCTCACTGTGAAGCATTTGTATATGTTACGTGTCAAACGGGCGTTAATATACAATCCTCGTACACTTTTAAATGAGTTTTAAGAGTCTCATTCTCTGGACTATCTTTATATATTGGTTTTCCTTCACCGAATTAGCATAATGGGTTATGCTGGCATTAAATGGAGAATTATATATTATGTAATACTCAGTTACATTGTTATGTCTTTCTCTTTTCTCGTAAAAGAGAAAGACAAATATAATTCCTATCTTCACCTATTCTCCTGTTGGAGCTATTCTTTTACTGAAGTAATTGAGAGATTGGATTTTCCGCTAAGTCCTAGGCCCTAAAGCCATTTTACGATTCAGCTAGTCTGGGCCATTGGTTGTCATATAAAAATATGATAAATTTTAAGTAATTTGTATATTTTTTATACTTACCAATGGCCCAGATGGGTATGGCCCTCCCATGAGTGGGCACTCATACCTCCCCGCTGTTTATAACATTTAACAGGCAATCTGTAGAAAGAATGTTGGTTGGCGCCAATTTCAGTACCTTCCTGGATACTGCACATGCGCAGATCTAAAAAGTATGGAGGACCATCTAGGACTTGATTTTTGGGGTTTTGCATGCAAATTGTGGGGATTGGAGGGCAAAATTTGTGTTAGCACCAGCTAGTCTGGGCCATTGGTAAGTATACAAAATACAAAATTTATCTTTTTCCTTGAAAACTCTTGAAAAAGGAGATGTGAAATGATCAGAGGAGATTCATTTCAATTTCAGCAATATTCATTGAGCTAAATTCTGCTGAAATAAGACAGAACACAATGAAGGTTCCCTGTGGGAACCTCAGAAAATGGTGCAGCGCTTGTTTACTGTTTGTTGTACATCATCTGTTTTACTAATAAAATAGACCAAGTAACCAGTGCCCTGGGTGTTGTTCAGTTTGGGGAATGTATTTTCACAAAGTTAACTAGGACTCAAAGTTAACTAGAAATGCATTTTGAGACAATTTGATTCAGGCATTTCATTGTGTACTTTTTCATTTAACTAGGTAAAATTTGGAGTTAAAGTGTGTAAAACCAAAAAAAATCATTCACTATCAAATGTAAAATATTTTGAATTTTTTCATGTCCACACAGTCAACCTTTCTGAATGGGATCCTTTTGTTTTATTGTGCTAGTTGAACACAGCAGTGAATAAGGGTATTTGCTTTCATAAAGCAGATATAGTGGGGCAAAAATACTCCCAAGTAGACCCAAGTGAATGCTTTCCTTCATTGAATACATACAGCTGGCCAGCTCTTTTGGGACTAGTGAATATAATTTTTTGTTGCAATCATATTTCAAATCAATTAGCCACATGCATTTCACATCAAATCAAATTGAATACCAAACTATTGGGAAATAATTAGTTTATTCAGGAGCTTGACTGCTTTATCGACATCAAGTGCCACGATGTGTGTAAAATATCCATAAATTTGTGTTTAAAGCCTGATATTTTGCCTTGAGAAAGCATATCTGCCTGTTGTAAACTGGTCTACATGGTGTGTGCATGGATGACATCATTGCTAGTAATGTATGCATGACTGCATGCATGGATTCCAACACTTGCAATGCTGTTAAAACAATATGCGGTTTACTGCTTACTTTGATCTTATTTACATCAATTATGCTGCTACATGGGGGTGCAGTGGCGTCGCAGTAGCCGGTTCTCGTCAGATCACCGAAGTTAAGCAAAGTTCAGCGCGTTTTGTAGTTGGATGGGTGACCATTTCAGTGACTGATTCACGTTTCCGCATTGTGTCCTTGGGCAAGGCACTTAACTCCGATTGCCTACATGGGGGCATGATGATGCTGTGTACTAAGGCGTACTACACATCGAAGGTGCGCATGTCTTCACCAATCTAACCCTACCTGTGCCGCGACGCAGAGTTATGATGTTGGAGAGCTGACAGCTGCTCGTCGTTGCTCGGTGGTTCTTTCCGGGTACTCCGGCTTCCTCCACCTGTAAAACTGTCACCAACATGGTATGACCCTGGCTGTTAATGCGTCATTAAACCCTAATAAAAAAAAAATTTTATGCTCTCCAAAAAATTAACTGTGGACAAACTACTTGGGCTGATTGTATTTTAGCTCGGGAAATTTGGCCCTAGAAATAGTACTAAAATTTGACAAAAACTGTGCCATGGCATGTTACAAGAGTTCTGACAAGGGAGATAATTATATTACCACTCCACCACCCCCCACCCCCACAAAAAAAATAATAAAATAATGAGCAGCGTTTCTCAGGCTATTTTTGGAGTCAGTTGGAAACCTTTAGAACTCTGGAGATACATGAACAAAACAGAATATTTGAAAATCCATGCGGTTTTTCAGACTTTGATCAAACTCACATGGTCCCCATTCCATGAAAAATTGATGACCAAAATCTGCACCATAATACTGGAGGTGTTCAGTTGTTCTGTTCTATGATTCAGACTGGTTATACATGCATAAAACAAAACTGTCTAAATATGGTAATTCACCCAAAAATGTTCCACAGAACAATGTCAGTTAATTTTCACCCAGATTAAGGTCTCAGCATTATGCCGTAAACAGTTGTGCCTCTGAAATGCATCAAAAACAAGTCGCATGGCAACAACTGGAGGGTTACTGATATATGATGTTCTTTTCAATCGATACAAGCAGAGGATATTTAATCAAATATTTGACAATCCCTAGTTGTCCATCTAGCTCTGCTATCCAGATGAATGGATTGCTATCTTAAATGTCATATGAATTTTACGAATATACATTGAATGTTTCAAACAATGCTTCAGATGCTGAAGACTTGGAATGACATGAAATGCTTTTTGGTTCCAAAAGCAGAAAATACCTATATAAGATGGCATATATAACAAAGTTAGCTATGTGTCTCGCTTGGTTATTCAGCTTCACAAGCATGAGTTGTGCTAAAACTGAATACAGATAAAGTATGTAAGGTGAATATTAACCCCGTTGAGAATCAGTCAGGATTGTCCTTAAAATACTTTTAAGTGGCCGAAATTTGTTTGCGGCTAAATACATGTATAGTGAAGCTCACTTAACTGGATATCAACTGAATAACCCTGTTAATTGAAAGTAATTTCCCAACACAAAAATATTTATCATACCTCCAGTACAAATTTGACCTGTTAATTGAATATAGGTTTTTGAGTGAACTTCTGTTAATTGAATAAAAAATCTTGTAACTTGTCAAGAAATTACCCTGACACTCCCCAGTTTTTCTTTGTTTATAGACCTATTTAGCCGCAGTATACCCAATACTGGCATTTAATCTATTATATCTTGTTTGACAAACCTGCTGCTTTTTGCCTACAGGAAACTCTTTTAAAGAAACCCGAGGCTCAAGGTCATTCAACCTTTAAGCATTATACACCGTATAATGCCTGGGCAGATGATAATGATCTTCATATTCGTGGAACGAGTGTCTTGGTTAGGAATGACATCATTCACAGTTCTGTACCACTAAAGACAAATTTACAGGCTGTGGCAGTACGCCTAACTTAAAACAAAACAGTTACACTTTGTTCCATTTACGTTTCACCAAGTAAAGCCTTACAACTGAATGACCTTGAGCTGCTGGTCCGACAACTCCCAACCCCATACATTTTGTTGGGCGATTTTAACGCACATAGCCCCCTTTGGGGTAATTCCTGCAGTCAAGAAGATGCAAAAGGTAAAACTGTAGAAGAGTTCATTACAAAATATGACTTGTGCTTGTTCAATGATGGTTCAGATACTTACCTGCACCCCGCATCTGGTTCTTACACTTCAATTTATTTAACAATTGCATGCCCTTCTGTCTTCCTTGATTTTTCATGGAAGGCAGAAGATGACTTGTGCGGGAATGACCACTTTCCGATTGTGTTGGGGAGTGTAGTTCCGGCGGATGATGAGAGGGTGCCCCTGTGGAACTTTAAAAAGGCTGACTGGGACACTTTCTCATCGCTTTGTTCTGAACGCCTCACACGGGAGAAATTTCAGGACAGTACTGGCCAGATTGAACACTTCACCACAGAGTTGATTGACATTGCAAGCCAAGTCATTCCTAAAACCTCGGCAAACCCAAAACGTTTCACTAAACCATGGTTTGATACTGAGTGCAAACAGGCTATAAAAGATCGCAAGAAATTTGAGAGGGAATTTAATAAGTCACCAACTACACAAAATTTGGATAGATTACATATAAATCGGGCAAAAACAAGACGACTTTTAAAACATAAAAAGAAAAGTTCATGGGAAACTTACGTTTCGAAACTAAATCAAAACACTCCCATCACTAAAATTTGGAAAATGATTAAAAAAATTAAAGGAAAAGAAACAAAATCAGCAGTACACCACCTAAATGATAACAACACACTCATAACATCAAAACAAGAAATTTCAAACAAGTTGGCCTCTACATTTTCTAAACATTCGTCGTCTGAAAATAGTAACCCAGAGTTCCTCAAACTTAAAAAACAACAAGAAAAACACAAGATTAAATTTACATCCAATAACTTAGAGGACTACAACGAACCTTTCTCTATGGAAGAGTTAAGTAACTCTTTGCATAGAGCAAAGGATTCTGCCACTGGACCTGATCAAATACACTATCAACTTTTAAAACATCTGCCTCAAACTTCACTTGTACTTTTATTATCTATTTTTAATGACATTTGGGTGACTGGCCAGTTTCCACCTTCCTGGCGAAAAGCTACTATAATTCCTATTCCTAAGCCTGATAAAGATCACAGCAACCCAAGTAATTATAGACCTATTGCCTTAACAAGTTGTCTTTGCAAAACCATGGAGAGGATGATCAATGATCGACTTGTCTGGTTTCTGGAATCGAACAATCTGCTTGCAGATGTTCAGTGTGGTTTCAGAAACCAGAGGAGTACTGTGGATCATTTGGTCAGACTTGAAACGTTTATTAGAAATGTCTTTGCTAGAAAAGAACATGTGGTCGCCATCTTCTTTGATCTAGAGAAGGCATATGATACAACGTGGACGTATGGGATTTTAAAAGATCTTTTTAACATGGGGTTGAGAGGGCGTATGCCTCTTTTTATTGAAAACTTTTTAAAGGACCGCCAATTTCAGGTTCGTGTTGGGTCAACGTTATCTGATCCTCACGAGCAGGAATTGGGGGTTCCTCAGGGTAGTATCTTATCTGTTACCCTTTTTTCGGTGAAAATTAATAGCATCATCGAGACAATTGAGAATATGGTAGATTCTTCGTTGTATGTAGATGATTTTTTAATCTGCTACAGCTGCAAGAAAATGAATGCTATAGAGCGCAAACTTCAGCTGTGCCTAAACAAAATTCAAAAATGGGCCACAGAAAACGGTTTCAAATTTTCAAAGATGAAAACAAATTGTGTTCATTTTTGTAAGCTTCGGAAACATCACCTTGATCCGGAATTCAGTGACCGTTGGGAGCGGGAGAGCAGGAGAGTGGAAATTCACTCTCCACTTTTAGATTTTACGAGAGTGAAAAATTTTAGGAGAGTGATTTTTAAAATAATGCCTCGGGCCAATTCGCCCTCAGGTGGAATAACGAGGATTGGTGGTGATTGCTGTTGAGAAATCAGTAGGCCTAATAACGCGCGATTTCCAAAATAATTGGTTTTATGACGTTTCGGCCTTGAGACGTTTCGGCCCTAAGAGGCCAAAACGTCTTAGAAATTGGGCCGAAACGTCTTCACATTCGGTAATTCTTTTTTAGATGTGATTGTGTGGAGGGGTTAAAGTATGCTATCGCCAGTATCGGCGCATTTCGTTTCTCTCTTCAAGCATCGTGAAAGCGAAACTCGAAATGCACCCCTTCTCAGCAAACCTGTCATCAGCGACCACCTGTCTTTAACGACCATTTTTGGCAAGTCCCAAGGGTGGTCGCTCATGACCAGGGGTCAGCCTGGCAGCTGATTTTAGGGAGAAGTGACTTCTCCCTTCAGAGACTTTAGGGAGAAGTCAGGACCCAGGAGGGAGAAGTCAGTGGACATGAAGGAGAAATAAGAAAAAAAAAACATAAAACGTATATGACATCGTGACAAAATAAATGAACATAGAGGACACAATTGTGGAGAAAAAAATAAATAAAAGTTTATACAAACACACACAAAACTAAGTCAAGATGGTTACATAACAGAATGTAGGTTAAAATCCCCCACCCCACCCTACAAAAAACTGTGTCGTTCATGGTTTCTGAATACCCCCTAACTCTTTGCCTAACAGTGATGACTAAGGTTGCCGTGCAGTTGATTTTGTATTTGCCTCAACGATGTGGATTTGAAATTTAGTATGACCCATGGTGAGAGTGTTCTTCTCTGTAACAGAAGGTATATTCTTTTTAAAAAAATATTTAAAGTGTTTAAAATAAATTTCAAGTTCATATAAGAAGCTGGGTCATTCATGGTTTCTGAATACCCTAACTGAGTTGAAAAGCGTAGTTAAAAAAGTTTTCGATATCCTTCGTAAATTAAGCGTTATTAACAATTTGAGTTAATTAATTTCTTTGGTAAATGACAAAACATTTCAGTTGTCTCCCTTCCCGGCTGCGCTGGGTAAACTAATAATACACTGTTCAGGAAACTGACAATTTCTGCCAACCATCTTTCACTGACACGTGCGATTGGTGCTTTGAAGGTCTGCCATTCTTATCCATCCAAATACCTGTGATTGCTATTGCAGCCTTATTACATTTAACCCCCTTCCAACAAACTTCACAAGTTTTCAAAGAAAAACATTCAATGCAAATTGCGGGGCGAATTTCAAAGCAGCCAATTTTTCAGTGGAACAGAGCGTAACCGCAAGCAATTTCGATATGGACGGACTGTCTCCAATACATTTTTTTTGTTTTGAAACGATGGTTAACTTTAATAAATTGTAATTAACTCGATGCGTGTCTTGTGTGATTCGTTGTTGTCTGGTACTTTGTTTTTAAATAGCCATTTTGTGCTGGTTGCTATCAGTTGGGGCGAATTGTTCGAACGACTACGCCATTGCAATTCTTTTCAGAAATATAAAATTGGGCTAGTTTAGGCTATTTTCATAGCCGTGTGACGGACTTTAACAGCAACCGTGTTTACTGTTTTTTGCAGAAGCGTGTGTTTTTAAAAAATAAAACATAAGAAAATACAGTAAACTGCCATGACTCCCAAGGAAGTTTGGGAGGGCGACTTGAATTTCACCCCCAATGTAAGCCAAGGCGACTTGAGGAATGACAAGGCGACTTCTTCGCCTAAGTCGCCCACTCGGCTGACCCCTGCTCATGACAGGTTCTTCTGTACTTTGCACTTCTCCGACGAAGGCTTTGAACACGACCGGAAGATAAACGTGCGCGACTAATTACTCGCGATATACGAAAAAGCGGTGCGCGATGGTGCGCTGGCGCGATCGCTCGCCGTTCCCAACGGTCACTGGGAATTAAAACTTGATGGGAGTCCTATTAAAGTTGTTAAGGAAGTGAAATTTTTAGGTTTGTTGTTTGACAGCAAACTGAATTTCACTTCCCACATAAAACAACTAAAAGTTAAATGTAAGAGAGCTCTGAACCTACTGAAGGTCGTTGGTAGCACTGATTGGGGTGCTGACCAAAAAACTTTGCTCCATCTGTATAGGTCACTTGTTCGATCAAAATTAGATTACGGTTCTATAGTTTACGGTTCTGCAAGGAAGTCATACCTAAAACCTCTTGATGCTATTCACAATAGTGGTATTAGAATTAGTCTAGGGGCTTTTCGAACATCCCCAATAGACTCGATGCTTGTTGAAGCAGAGGAGCCCTCTCTCGAGAAGCGCAGAATTAAATTGTCTCTCCAATATGTGTCTAAACTTTTGGCCAATCCTTCAAATCCTGCTTTTAATTGTATTTCAGAACCTCAAAATGTTGACTTTTTAACCGACATCCGAAACATATTCCTCCATTGGGAATTAGAGTTAAACCCCACATGGAGTCTGCAAAAATTGATTCTGAATCTATAAAAGAAAACCGTAAATCACACATTCCTCCCTGGCATCTTAAAAAACCTACAGTTATTTTGGACCTTGCTTCTACCAAAAAATCTGATACCAATTCCTTGCAGTTTAAACAAAAATATGCCGAAATAAAGTCCAGGTATAGTGCATATACAAGGATCTATACAGATGGATCTAAAGATGGTGACAAAGTATCATCAGCTGCTGTTACTGGTGATCATATCACCTCATTCAGAATACCGAATCAGAGTTCTATTTTCACAGCTGAAGTTAAAGCTATTCAACTCGCACTTGAGCACATCGAGAATGCACAGGAAAGAGAGTCGATCATCTTCTCCGACTCTCTTTCCTCTTTACTTGCTTTACTCAACCCCAGGTTGAAGAACCCTCTCATTATGGAACTTCGTGAGAAGTTAACAACTCTCATGTCTGACCAATATGATATCGTGTTTTGCTGGTTACCCGGACATGTAGGTATCGCTGGTAACACCAGAGCAGACAGTGCAGCAAAACAGGCTTTAACAAAGCCTCTCACTGATTTTAAGATTCCGTTCAGTGATTTCAAGCCTCATATCAGTATTTACATCAAATCTATGTGGCAGGCGGAATGGGATGGAGTGACAAATAACAAGCTTCATCGCTTCCGACCAACTATTTCAGATCACTACCCGTCTAGTAACCTTTGTAGAAAGGATCTTGCAGTTTTGACGCGATGTCATATTGGTCATACACGACTTACACATTCTTTTTTGTTAGAGGGTAATATGCGACCAGAGTGTGTTCCCTGCCAGCAGGTGTTGTCAGTGGAGCACATTCTTTTACATTGTACTGATTTTGATCTTGTTAGACGACAGTATTTTAATGTTGTGTCTCTTCGAGACCTATTTTATAATACAAATTCACATAAAGTTTTGCTGTTCCTGAAGGAAATCAACCTTTTTAATAAATTTTAAATTGTTTGTTTTTATTATTTCACATTCTCATTCATTCAGGGTTGATTTACGCAGCATTTTCTGAACACTTGATTTCACTTTCACCTTACTGTGTTCTTTGATTAATTTTATTCCTCATACTTCATATTTCGTTGATTGGTTTTTAACTACCTCATGGCAAATGGTGATCTATTTTAAAATGCATACCTTTCATCGCCACGATATAGCCTTAGTTGCTGATGTGGCGTAAAGCAACAATAAATAAATAAATAAATAAATCTTGTTTGACAGAGCTCATGGAGCTCTGTCAAACAAGATATAATAGAATAAATGCTAAATTTATCTCTAGAATACAGGAAAGTGACACAATCCCTGTTAATTGAATAGTCGTGTTAATTGAATAATTTTCATTGGCAAAGTGGCTTCTTAATTAATTATCATGTACCAGATTCAAAGTTGGACAGGGCCTTCCCAACTTCTTAATTAATTATCATGTACCAGATTCAAAGTTGGACATACAGGGACTGAAATTTGTTACAGACCTCCCATTTGCATGAGACCACCTGCATGTGTGTGATGTAAATCAAAGTATCAAAGCTAGTCTTGTAAAGAGTGAAAGACTCCAATCCAGATGAAAATGTCCATTATTTGGGGGATCTGACACCGCTTACACACCCTAGTTATGCCCCTGGCCCTACACTTTCCTTTTTTCTCTCTCTTATCTCTTTGGTCCTTCCACAGCTCTCATTTTCTTCAGCTGAAATTATTGTTTAGAGAATATTAGGAGTTTTTGTAAATTTCAATCAGGCCTGAATAATCTGAAACATAATAAAGAAACAAATATGATTGACATGGGCAAAACGGAATATTAAAAAATATCATACACTGCCACTGTTATTCTGTAGATTACAAGGGCTAGAACACAAAACAAACCAAGTATATGAACCTCTGAGGGTAAAATAAAAGAAATGAAAAAAAAACACTGTCACATGCATTTAAAAAAAAGCAGTCCTGAGAAACAAAAGATCTGCTTTGTGTTGCCTTTATTGATGAGTACTTTTACTGGCAAAGTGGCTATTCAATCCACATACCCTGAAAAAACATTACTTTTAAAGCTTTTTTGGGGGGGGGGGATTTACTTGAGTAGCTTTTTGGAGAAGAGGCAGAATTTGATTATGCACCTGTAAACACAACTTTGATGACAACTGTTCCAATATCTTTTTCTTGCTACTTTTGGTTTCTTCTCCAAATATAGCTAAATGGAAATATAACTTTCTTGTTATTTCACTTTGGTTGCAGAAATGAAACCCATGTGAAATGAAGTCACATTTTTAACTTTAGAAGCAAACGATAGACAAATGAAATGATTGTGTGATCGATTTGTGCAGGCCAAGCTGTACTCAAAATGAAATTAAATTAAACTGCATGCTATATTCCAGTGACGTTTTTATTCTGATGGAGTTTTCATCTTGTCTTTTTTTAATTTTCAGTTTGAAATCCAAAGGCCCAATGTGGCACTGGTAAGTACATGTATGTTAACCCTCTGTAAATGATGTCAAAATACTGAAGTTTCAAGAATCAAATTTTTCCCATAATAAAATTGAATCAATTCAGTCTTGTTTGTCAGAACTCAATAAGCTGGTCAATTGTAATGACCTCAGAACAGGTGCCCAACATGAGGATTACAGATAAATTTGAATGTTACATTTCAAGCCAGAAAATAAGCAGACTGTCATCTGCAAAATGAGATCCCCAGAGGGTGAATTTAGTGATGCTACCTTGCACAGCAGGGTAGCATCACTAAATTTACCCTCTCTGAACCTCAATCTGAATCGGGGTCTCAAAACTAAACAGAAAGAGGTACCCAGTGGATAAACTGGCAAACTGTATGGGATAGCATCATGAAATTCACCCTCCGGAGACCTCATTCTACAAATGTCAGACTGCTTATTTTCAGGCCCGTTACATTCATTGTACCTTAGTAGTGATTTCAAGCCAAGTCTTGCTTGTCTGAACTGGCAGTCAAGGCTTGACTGAGACGTCAGAGACACAAAACAAAAAATAAACTTTCAGCAGTATTCAATATAACCGAAACATACCGAGAACATCACGCTATGTGAATGCATTGTCAATACAGCATGAGTGCCAGCGATGAAGAATAGAACAAGAGGCTCAGCCACGAGTTCTATCCTTCCACAATGACATGAGTGCCATATGGCGATTGCATTCACAATCATGACACTGTTTGCATTGCTTGCCTCCATGACATGGAATCCATTAAATTAAATATTCAAACATCACACATAGAAAATTTCAAACTTTAAAATTATTTGTTATTTACAGTGGAGCCCACTTAATTGGATATCTCTTAACTGAATAACCTTGTTAATTGAATATAATTTCCCAACACAAAACCATTTACCATACCTCTAGTACAAATTTGACCTGTTAATTGAATATCGGCTATTGAGTAAAACTCCTGTTAATTGAATGAAAAATCTTGTAACTTGTCTAGAAATTACCCTGACTCTCCCCAGTTTTCCTTTATTTATAGGCCTATTTGGCCTCAGTACATCAAGTACAGGCATTTAATCTATTATATCTTGTTTGACTGAGCTCATGGAGCTCTGTCAAACGAGATATAATAGAATAAATGCTAACTTTATCTCCAGAATACAGGAAAGTGACAACATCCCTGTTAATTGAATACTCCTGTTAATTGAATAATTTTCATTTGCAAAGTGCCTATTCAATTAAAAGGGTTCCACTATATTGATCGTTTGCTTGAAATAAGAACAAAAACAAAACTTAGCTGTGATTGGCAAACACTTGTGACAGATCAATACATTAACAGGAAAACATAAATGAAAAATAGTGTCCAAATAGGTTATTTATTCATATTTTGAATAAATTAGCTGACATTATCTGAGAGATATTCACTTCAAAATCAATCCCCATTTATAGAATAAGTTTAATTTCGTTAAATTGGTGGATTTGAACAAAAGCATGTTCCAATTGACATTTGATTTATCAGCCATCACTGCCCGTCAACGGAAATCCTTATAAAACATGTGTTACATAAGATTTGTAAATATGGACCTGGAGGAAAATTAATAGGCTTGTAATAAAAGGGCTTCTAATACACAAATGGTGTATTTTATTGCAACAGAGCACATTACATGACCATGAACTACATATTTAGCTGGAGCAGTTTTGATCCATCACTTGGTCTTCAGTGTTGGTGAAATATGAGGTTGGATAACCACAGTCAAATTTATCTCATTTATATGTCTTATTGTGATAATACCAGCTCTTTTCCAATGGGTTTAGAAAGTTGAACTCTCTGTCAGAAAATGTTTCAAGATCTAGTGCCACGCACTGTTATTAACAAGGAGAAAGAAATAAGGTGAACTTTTTTCTCGGCTTCAACTGAAAGGTGAGAAGCTTGAGAATGATTAGTGTGAGGCCTAAAAAAATATTCTTGTATCTCAGGCAATTATTCTGGCAATATTATGATGAGGGAAAAGGCTTTTTTCAATCTATAAAATAGTATTTAAAAAACTACTGTTTTCAGCAACAAAAATTCCACATACTCTTATACTTATTGGTGTTTAAGGTCACTTTCAGCATCTTTGGCCTATATCATGACTGCAACAGAGGTATGAAGTTGAAGTTTAGCCAATCATTTACATTTGAAGGACTCCAATCATCGTTTCTGGGTCCTATTTTACTAGTAAAGCAGAACTTGGTTACCACAGTAAACAAGCACTGCTCAACTTCCTGGGTTCCCATAAGGGGGGGGGGGGGAGATTTCTCACAATGCAGCTGCAGATTTGACCAACTGTATCTCATTTGTGAAAGCTCTTGTTAAGTAAGATATAATTGGATAAATCTTTACTTAACATGAAATGCAGAAGACACTTGCAAATAAAATTCTTGAATAACTATTTTTTTTCATTTTTTGCATTAAAAACATAGCTTATGACCCTTCATTGGAACAAGCTCAATGAGCTTGATCCAATGAGGGGTCATAAGCTATGTTTTTGAGACAAAAAATAAAAAAAATAATGAAAATTGAATGGTAATTTTTGTGAATAGCACTCACTTTTCAGTTTAGGCTTTTACATTGGGTAGAGGGTTAAAAGCATTTATTTGCTAAAATTCTAGTGTTAGTGTGCTGTAATGAATCTCTGATTAGGAGAGATTTCAACACATCTAAAACACATCCAACGTATTAGCTATAAGGCTAATATTTTAACATGAGTGACAGGATTGCTTCTGTAACCTACTTGAGAAAGACATTAGAAAGGTGAGGTGTCATGTAAAAAATTCAGTTCTGAGCTCTGGGTGGTATGGAAATTGGAGAAATGGGTCTTAAGTCAAATAACTGAAAAAAAGCTGTTGGCCTCTTATCAGAAACAAGGCAAAACAGTGAATTTCAAAGAAAAATTATCCTCTGTTTTGAATGACACCCAATCTTTGTCATAAAGAGTCTAAAAATGCACATCTTAATTTATTGTTAGAAAGCTGGTAATTCCTAATATTTAACAACCTTCTGGATAACACAGTATCTCGATTAACTGAATGTTTTTTACTAACAATTGGCTATAACACATGTTAACCCCCTTTAGCTAACACAATTAAGAGACAATAATTTCCAAAAGAATTCTTGAACAAAAAATTTTATTGTTGCCTCAAAAACTTAGCAAATGATGCTTCATTGGAATGAGCATAACATGATCATTCCAGTGAGAGTTAATAAGTTTTGTTTTCGAGCTAAAAATCGAAAAAATAATAAAATTTGAATGTTGATTTTCGTAAAGAATACTGACTTTATTACACACCTGTTCTATGAAATCCCCATCTACAGCAACACTAAACCATGCTGAAAATAAAATGCATTCTGTATACGTGTGGAACAGAAATTGTCGACAAGACTATTTTTAAATAGAAGCAAAATTTCACTGGATTTTTCTACAAATTGTGCACCACAATTACAATTTGAATCGCTAATGATAGCTAAAAATAGTAACACAGGTTCCCCTCACTAATTTGGTTGGTGATAAAATGTGTTCTTTTTGTTGATAGCAACTGTTGTCATTCAAATGAATTGCTGACTGTCATTCTAATAATTGATTTTATAGACATGAAGGCATGTAATAAACACAGAACAACACACGTGTGTGAATGGGTTAATCGATATGGCACTTGTGCCATTGTGGAAGAATAAAACTCAAGGCCTGTGGCCTCTTGTTTATCCTTCCGTGCTAGCACTCATTCCATATTGACTCCCCGTGGGAACCCCGGTAAGTAAGCAGCACTTGTTTACTGTGGTAAACCAGTTCCGCTTTACTAGTAAAATAGGACCCAGTCACCAATGCTTGGGGTGAAAGTCCTCTAAAATGGGCAACGTGTTGATCAACGATTGACTAAACTTGACTTCATCTTCATGTTGTGTCACGATTAGCCATGGTGCATAAATATGTGACGTTAACCACCAACAAACCAACAAATTCCATATTGATTAACCCATTCATATGAGTGTGTCGTTCTGTGTATGTATATGGCTGTTACCGGTACATTAGATAAAGAGTAAAGAGTGTACCACTGTAGAATATTATATTTGCTTTTATTTTTCAGACACCTATTGACCAATAGGACCCGGAGACAAAGTCATGACAACTTGATGCATATACCACATATGGATGCAAGCAGATCGTGATATATCCCATGAATCTGTCACCAAGTGTAGTACAAGGATTCTTTCGATTGTGTTCAAGAACATCAAAGGAGTTTGTCCTTTGAAATATTCCTTCTGACAAAAAAAATGTCTCTGTATTTTATAAGCATGTTAATAGAATGCAATGCAAAACATTGATTAATTTAACTGGGATGGTATTATCGATATAAGGGATAAGACCACATTTGATTACCAGATTACTGAAAAAGTGACTCGTCTACAATAATTTCTATATTAATCCAACTACTATGACTCATGTTTCAGTCTTCCACATCTCTGTTGCTTGATGATTGTCTGCGGGTACTCTGGCTTCCTCGAACCATAAAACTGTCACGAGTTAACCCTGGTTGTTGAAAGTGCCATTAAACCTCAATAAATAAATAACACTTTACCTAACACTTGCATAAAAAAATCTCGAATAACTCAAAAAAAAGCAGTTTGTTGTGTCTCGTCTCAGTACAGATGAAATATTTGATTGTTTTTTAATCCTATGGAGAAATGTTTTAGGTGTTTTGTTGAAGCTTTGTGACTTCTAAGTGCATAATTCACCTACATGGGATGTTGAAAGACTTCCTACACCATCTAGACTTAGAACATTGACATCAGAGTTTATAGGTTTATCTGCAAGCAAACCCAAAGCAAAACCCTTAGTTTTTTAGTTGCAGGATTCAAGCAGCTCATTGAATTCCCTGAAAAGCCTGGAATTTAGAAACCCTTGCCAAAGCCGAGAAAGTCCCTGAATATTAGAATCTTTCCTGAAAGGAGATATCAGGCAGTCAGAAAAGATTCATATATATTATCATCATCATTTTTATGTACAAAACATCATATCAGAGTCCAGCTCTTGTTTTTAAGGCCATATCTTGACTCTGATACAACATTTTGTATACAAACATAATAGTGATGATACATTCATCTTATTATACCCCCTGCAAAGTTTGGGGGGGGGGGGGGGGTATATAGGAATCACCCTGTCCATCCGTCTGTCCATCCGTCCGTCTGTCCATCTTTGTAAGTGCAACTCCTCCTAAACCGTTTGAAGAATTTTCATGAAACTTTACACAATGGAAGAACTCCATATGCAGATGTGCATGAAGCAATATAATTCTGTTCTGACATTTCCAAGGGGAGATAATCTAACTTATACATTTCAGGCACGGGGGGTATCACTTTGTGAGCTTGCTCACAGCACCTCTAGTTTATTTTTTTATTGGGGTTTAACAACACTTTTGACAGCCAGGGTCACCTCAGGTTGGACAATTTTACAAGAAGTTGGGGTACCCTGAAGAGAACTGCAGAGCAGTGGCAAGAAATGTCAGATGCCTCAAAGTATTAACTCTGCACAAGC
This sequence comes from Pictodentalium vernedei, assembly GCA_031216915.1. Classification (NCBI taxonomy): domain Eukaryota; kingdom Metazoa; phylum Mollusca; class Scaphopoda; order Dentaliida; family Dentaliidae; genus Pictodentalium; species Pictodentalium vernedei. The sequence continues at coordinate 310,764,389 of CM062289.1, forward strand.
TGGTTAGCATTGGTTGCAGGCAAGTTCACCATTGATGTGCAGTACACCTCAGTATACAGTGCGCCATGCCCCCAAGTTGGGTAATTGGGAATAAGTGCCTTGCCCAAGGACACAACTCAGTTGCCCCTGGTGGGGATCGAACAGTTGACCTTTTGGTTTGAAGCCCAATGCCTTAACCACTGAACCAATGCTCTCCCTGATAGATTTATCTTGCAATTCTCAATTGTAATGGCTGGATTAACATTTTACATAACGAATCGGACACATCCTCCCACATAATTTACAACTTGAGCAGTTGAAAAAAACATTATTTTTCCAAAAACAGAAACCATATCATGTGGTCCCAGTGCTTCAAATACAAAGGCATAAAAGCAATGTGGTTCTATAATTTAATAACTTTGCTTTTGAGAAGAGTTTTTCTCTCTCTCTCTTTTCATGTGTAGAAACATTCAAGGTCAGGTCACTTGCAAACGTGTTTTGAAAGTTTGTAATGTTCTATAAATAGTGATCTAAATAAATCGTAACCAAGCATGCAGTTGTATTATGCAGTTGCAAGATACAGATTTTGTATCGGAGACCCCTGATACATGCTGTATTCAGGCAATTACAGACCCAATAAAACTTAGTAATATTCAGCTTGCTAGCAAGCTAAATACTGCTGGAATAGATCTTCTTTGCCAAACAGAATGTCTACATAATAGAATGAGCGTCATGTATTAAATTGTGGATAGATTTGTTACTTGACATTAAAAAAGGAAATACTGTGTAAAAATTTTATTAGCTTGTATGTACTTGTTCATGTGAGTCTGGATGGGAGCTTGCATATTTTGGCTTCAAAACATCCTTGAAAATCCTTGAAGTTATCATTGCAAACTCCTTGAAAATGTACCAGGAAGTCCTGGAAACCCGTTTAATTGACTTCTCATTCAAGCGTAGGAACCCTATTTGAACATGTTGGCATGGTGCCAAAATAAAAAGTAAATATCCAAACAATGGGCTGGGGCCATATAAAAAGTATTTAACACCAAGTAAATTAATTTCATCTCTTTACACTAATGAAATGATGTTAAAAAGGTTTACATCCTGTTGGAAAGACTGTGGAGAAACCTCTGTAACAGTGCAATTCACATAATACTACAAGCTCCCATGCCATCGGTCTAATCCTGTAAGAAATTTGATGCTGATATGGCCAGAAATCAATCAATCTAGCCTCAGACAGGTCATCGCCTATGTTTAGATTCAGTTGTCTGGAATATTTCAGTTGGTCAGAAAAATGAACCTTTGGTTTGCCTTTCTGACCAACTGATATATTCTGGACAATTGAATGTGAAAAATTTCATAACTCATTTTCTGTGAATCAAAGCTAGAAATATTGCTCAATTGAAATTTGATTTAATTGACATTTTGATGACATTACAATCAGAAATGAAGACTCACCTCAGCCGTAGTGTTATGATGATTATGCCATGTGTGGTTCCACAAATTATGTTAATATCTGGATGTTTTCAATAGGAATTAAATATTTATTGATTGGAATATTTATAATGGGGACAGGAAAGAATACCTGTATATCATATAAGTGACGGAACATCACATTACACCAATGGTCATCTGTGCACAAATTTCCACAAAAACTTTGTGAAAAAACAGTCCATAACTGCATCAAATTCCAATCAGAATTATGCTGGTGGCATGAGATCTTAATAATACTATTCTGTATGCAAATATGCAATCCTGCATCAAACCTGCAGACTTGTATACACCATAGAAAGTGGAGCTGTGCTTGTTTACTGTGGTAAACAGTTCTGCTTTACTGGTAAAATAGGATCTGGCACCAACCTTGCGTAGGTATAAACGATTGGCTAAACTTGACTTCATACCTATGCTGCAAATTTTGGCCTTATTGAGAATACTGGTGCCACAATTAAATGTAATATTATTCTGTGGATGTGCTTCAAATGCAATTAGAAGTACAAATAATTTGTTCATATATATTTGTCTTAATATAATTTATTGGAGAGTACCTTCAGCTCTCTCCAATAAACTGTAACAAAATGAATCAATATGAACAAATTTTGATCGCTGAAATTAATCTGGCACTCTACTAGTAAATGGAGCAGTCTATAATCTATTTTCATTGAAAAATCAATTGTTGTGTATTCTTTGTTAAATTAATTATTTAAAAATAAACATTTAATGTTCAAAATATTGCTTTTTGTTTCTTTTGTTTATGTAGTTCTGGTCTATATCACCACTACATGATGGTCTTTACTGATATGCTGATAGAATGATAAACTTATTTTTGAGCTGAATTCTACTGTCGGGTCCATACTGAGGCAATGAAGGCATCAAATTCTTTGGACATTCTTGATATTCAGTTTGAATTAAACAATACATTTTAGGAATCTGTTCTGTTACGATTTATGGGAGAATATTCGCAACACGTATGGGGACTCTGTGATTAATTATTACAAAATCAGTTATTGAAGAAGAAATTCTGACAACCATAATTGATTTAAAGCATAATTCCTTGATGGGTGTCCTTTGACACCTTCTGGGTGCAATGTAAATGTTTTCTGTAATTATCAGACAAGTTACTTTCATTATTTTGTTTTCATTCCTTTGTTGTTGTTTCATTATTTTGTATGAATTTGTCACAACAGCTACTAACACTAAAGTTAGTCAGCTTTTTTTTTATATTTCAGTGGAACCCTGTTAATTGAATAGTTGCCAGTGACAATTATTCAATTATCAGGAGTTCAATTAGCAGGGATTTGCTTATTTTCCATAATTCAGGTTATAAACTTCCATTTGTTATATCTTGTTTGACAAAGCTCTTGGAGATCTGTCAAACCGGATACAGTAGTTTAAATGCTTATATTTGATGGAATGAGGCAAGATTGGTCCATAAACATACAGAAATCTGTGGTTGACCAAGTAAATTTTTATACTGTACCAATGACCAGACTTAGCTGGTACTAACTCTAAAATATTTAGGGCCAAACGCAAATTTTACCCCCCAATCCCCAAAATTTGCATCTAAAACCGAAAATTACATGTCCTATTTGGTCCTCCATACTTTTACTCCACTGCGCAAGCGCAGTGTCAAGGAGGTCTCGCAAATGGCGCGAAAAGTCTTTCTTTGTTTGGCTCCCAATACAGTTACACTTCACTGTTATTTGTGCTTGTAAATCTCAGTTTTAATGATGCCAGACACATAATTATGAGAGAAATGGTGGATATAAGGAGGAAATAGAAGGAGGAGAGGAAAAAACAGTGGAAAGAAATGTTCAGGGCTGTAACTTATAATTATTTTACGAAATTATTTCATGTTACCTATTTTCGAGGCATGACCCTGTTGTGGTCATTCTTGCTATGAATGTTCCATTGTTTAATCAGTGTTTCCTCTCTTCCTTTCCTTTATTCCCCCCTAGCTATTCTCCCATGCTTTTGGCTTATTTTTTGTAATGTTTATTACTAAAATTTCTTGGGAGTTTTGGCTTGGAAACAGAATTATTTTCTGTTTTTTCCCCATGTTTACGTCCTCACCCTTGGGTGTTTAGGCATTTTGGTCTGCATCTACCATCTGATGTTCTGCAGTTTCTTCTCTGGAAGTCTCTGTTTTGAATCAGATAGTGTTTAAATTGGTAACTGATTTCGGGCCTTGTTTACCAGTGCCTGGAGTCATGTTTCTGGTTTGTTTACACTTTTTGTTTATGTTCACAACGGTTACTGCTTATAGTGATTACTTGACCTCTGCTTAGTTCAGTTCATAGCTAGATACATTATATTGTCCGTAAGTGTTACATTAATTTTATACACCCGTTTTGAAAAAACGGGTTGTATTATGGTATACCGCTGTCCATCGTCTGTCCGTCTGTCCATCTTTCCGTCCGTCTGTCCGGTCACATGTCGTACGATAACTCAAGAACGCTTTGAGAGATTTTCATGATTTTTGGGTAGGTGGTGTATCTCGAGGGAGGGAAGCTCCCTTTCATTTAGTGTCGCCGTTCGATTAGTCATTCCAGAGTTATGGGACTTTATTACTTAGAAAATTGTTGATTTTTTAGACATCGTACAATAACTCGAGAACGCTTTGAGAGATTTTCGTGATTTTTGGTTAGGTGGGGTATATCAATAGAGGGAAGCTCCCTTTCGTTTAGTGTCGCCATTCGATTAGTCATTCCAGAGTTATGGGACTTTATTACTTAGAAAATTGTTGATTTTTTACACGTCGTACAATAACGCGAGAACGCTTCGTGAGATTTTCACAATTTTTTGGTAGGTGGTTTATGTTGATGGAAGGAAGCTCCCATTCGGTTGGTGTCGCCATTCGATTAGTCATTCCAGGGTTATGGGACTTTATTTTTCACATGTCGAACAATGACTTGAAAATGCTTAGAGCAATTTTCACGATTTTTTGGTTGCAAGTATATGTTAATAGAAGGAATCTCCCTTTCGATTTGTGTTGCTGTCCGATTTGTCATTCCAGAGTTATGGGACTTTATTCATCAAAATATAGGCAATTTTCCGCATGTTGGACTTTGGGCAATTTTCATGATTTTTTGGTGGCAAGTATATGTAACCTGACAAGTACACATGTATACTCATATTGTGTGGTTACCTCTTGTAATTAATAACGGGCATATTATGCGCTCATGGTGCAGCTGTTTATTTGAAATGATTTTAAAATGTTTGTCCACACTTAGGCTTTTTTGGGATCCATTTGGGCTTATTGTTGCCATTGGGAACTTGGGCCCTTCTGAAAATTTTTTCAAAAATTTTTTTTTTGGAAATTATTTTCTTTTGAAATGTTATAATGGATTATAATATATTATGTATATTTGTTTCAAGGGTTAGAGCGAGTAATTTGACTGTGTATATTTTTTCATGTTGAAAAAATATTGTTCAAATTATAATGTGAGGATATCTTCCTCTAATTTTCAGGTTCATTGTGTTTCTTATAGTCAATGTATTCACACTAATTCTTGCTCTGTGTGTGTTGATTGGTATGACAACTTTGGAGGCGTGTGTCACGGTATTTTGTTAGCGGTGAGGGGTCCATTACGGTCCTCTCTCCGCAGGGTCACTCTATATTATCAGTTTCTTTTTCAGAATTCAGAGTGATGTTTCCGTGATGTCTTCAACAAGTGTGTCTCCGTCGTTGCAATATTAGGGCTAGCGGGAAGTGCTCAAGGTATTACGACAATTGCTGGGAGTTCGCTAGTTCGATCGAAGGCATTGTCGCCCGCTAGTCCGCCCGGAGTTGCGACCATTCACTGAATGGTTCAGCACCCGGGTTCGTCCATCACGGTCCAGGGAAGCAGATTGGGTGATGCGAGCACTATAAAACATCGGATGTGCACACCCAGCAATGACGGATCCGAGGATAGTACAGAGGAAGCCTGTCAGTCCGGTAGCTAGCTCGTCCAGGTCCCTCCGGACCGCGAGCAAGAGAGGCCCCCTCTCTCTTGCATCAACATCTGTGCCGCGATGTTGTTGTATGTTTGATCGCTTAGTCGGAGCTTACATCCACTTCTCCTGCTCGGGACGCTCCGTGGCATGACAGTCCGATGCGGCTGTTATATTGGCTTCCTCATCCTCGTCAACACACACGACCACACCTTGGCTATGTGACCACAGATTTCCAGGGGACGTTCGCATATTATATAAATGCAGGATTGAACGGCCCTGGTGCTCCTGCTTCGCCGACCAAGGAATACACGTCGACCAGGTCACTCCGTCTGATAGCCAAGGTATACGAGACCTTTCCTGTTGGGACGTTCGCATATTATGTAAATGCAGGAATGGTCCAGAAAGGAGATTTGGGTGATGCGAGCACTATAAAATACAATGTGCACACCCAGTGACGATGGATACGAGGATGGTATGAAGGAAGTCTATTAGTCAGGTTCCTAGCTTGTCCAGGTCCATCCGGGCTGCGAGCAAGAGAGGTCCCTCTCTCGTACTACAACATCTGGGCCCAGATGTTGTGGTACAAAACGTTCCTCAGTCAAGAGTATTTGTCCACCGCTTGGGACGCTCCGTTATATAGACAGTCCGGAGAGACTGCTCTTTCGGCTTCCTCATCCTCGTGACAGCACACGTGACCGCACCTTGGCTACATGACCAGTCATATTCATCCAAAATCGCCGACCAGGTCACACCATCCGGTAGCCAAGGATACAAGGCCTTCATACTCCGGACTTTCGCATATAAGAAATATGCAGGAGTCAACGTCCAAGGAGCTTCCAGCGGCTAAATCCTGTAAGACCGCAGCTCCACAGGCCTCCGTTATGGAAGTGCTATCGCAGATAGCACAAATTATCAGAGCATCCCAGCATCCGACAGTAACTCTGTCGGATCAAGAATTATCCGGGGGAGCTGGGTTGGTATGTTCCGCTGCAGGTTCAGGCACGGACGACCAAGAATTACAAGTGGTCTGACAGGATGGTGAAAGGGATACGGAGGAGTTGTATTTTCCCTTTCGGAACAACATATTTGCCATAGAGAGCATCCGGCATTATCTTCTGACATTGTTCCTCCGACCAAATTGCTGCATTGCCGAATAAGAGACTGATAGCGACACTGGACTCAGAATTCTTATCGGTTTAGGGACATCATCCCTCAGATTCCGACATAGTCCAGAAATATCTCACTTGCTACCTAATCGGGCAGGTCAGGTTTCTTATCGGAAAATGCTCTACATCTGCATTTCATCAATTCAAGGAATAATTTGAATCGGCAGAACAGAGCATTCCGAGAGTTTCTCTGCATCTAGACGACCAGGCCAAGACCTAGTATTGTCTATACCATCGTCAATGTCAATTCCAACCACAATGTTGGAAATGACAATATCGTCTAGCAGGGCTAGCTTAGACGCATTATCGTATGCAGATCACCTTACCAGAGCGTTATCATTATGTCTCAAAGGTAAAGAATTCCAGGATGTACATCCTTCTTAAGAATTCTTTCAAGGGCCTCACGTACAACTCCGCCTTTTAGTGGCAATATGGAGTTAGGTTAGACGTGACGTGGTTACATCCACATGTGTGGATAGTAAGGTGAAAAACTCTTTCAGAGTCGCTCCGGTCTCCGGAGAGTTTCTCTTCGACGGCAAGCTTTCCGCAATCTATGATCAGATAACTAAGAAAGCTTCAGACTCTCTGTTATTCAAATCCACTTCCATATAGTCGGATTCAGCGCTGAAAGTAGGACAGGCACTTCTGGGGCGAATACGTCCAAGGGAAGTTCCTATAGAGGTTCCAATGCGTCCTCTAGGTCTTACTCTGGAGACCGTAATTCTGGCCGAGAATCCGGTCAGATGCCCCTAGGTCGACGGGGTGAGGTGCAGGCCATGGAGGACATGGTTTCTCCTTTCGCAAGCTTTGCAGGACCAGGAGGTAATGGTATTAACCTCTATCGTGTACCAGTGAGCGGAAGACTGTCAAGTTTCTCAATCAGTTGGGAGTAGATTACTGACGTCCTTTGGTTTCGAGGGGTGATTTCGGTAGGACTAAATTGTCCTTCAAATGTAACCTCCGTTAACTCGAAGTCCAAGATGGACTCGGCTTCCGTCAAGTGCGCTGGAAAGAGGATTGCTTCCATCAGAAGTCCAGTCTCTTCTGGAAGGATCGCGATAGAGATCGTAGAAATCTAGGAATTTCCAGGTTTCTACAACCATCCTTTTCTGGTTCCAAAACCAGATGGCTCTTTCCGTCCACTCATAAATCTGAGCTGGATAAACAAGCTGATCGTGGCTCCAAGTTCCTATATGGAGTCCATCCGATCGGTCAGAGCGAGTATTCGGGTGTACGACTATGCTACATGCATAGATCTCAAGATGCGTACTTTCACGTCATGGTACATCAAGCGTTCAGAAAGTATCTTTGCTTCTTCATCATAGGAGTCATGTATCAGCTCCAAGCAATGTGCTTCGGTCTGAATCTAGCCCTCTGGGCTTTCACTCGAATAACAAACTAGCTAATAACTCATTTCCGAGCTCATTCATCTGCAATAACGTCGGCCTACCTGGACGACATTCTTCAGAGGTATGGCAATGAATTAACGCTTTAGAACGATGTGCAAAACTGCTTCTATTGCTCCGTCGTCTCGGTTTCATAAGTAAATGAGGAGAAATCGGATCTGGTATCGTCCAAGTCATTCACCCACCAGGGGATGAGCTTCGAGACGCACAACATTCTCGTTCATCTGCCGTTAACCAGAGCAAAATTAATCAGTTGTTATGCTCGCTATTGTCTTCTCTCAGACAAGGTCTCAGCGAGAGATCCCATGAGACTGATACGTTTGTGCGGAGCTGCCGCGATTTTATTCCGATGGGGCAGTTACGCATTTGTCCTCTCCAAATTTCTTCTGATCCAGAATTGGAGGGTGAAGATTCTTTCGCTCGATACGGACATCTTCTTGTCAAATCAAGTGAATAAGAGATTCAGACTTGGGCAGATTTTCAGTGCTTAACTCGGGGAGTTCCACTGCAATTGCCGGATCCGAGTTTTACATTTTTGACGGATGCCAGTCAAACAGGTTGGGTCGTATCATTGAGCCCAACGGATTTGAAGTGCCAGGGTCTTTGGGATCCGTAGTTCCTAATCAAGCACATAAATTTCATGAATGATGTTATTTTGGCTTGCGCTACGTTATTGGATAAACGTTATTCAGAATCCTCACGTGCTAATTCTGTCCGACAATTCGACGGTATTTGCGTATTTTCGGAATTAGGGAGGCACTCATTCCATTCTGTTATTCATGTTAATGGAATGAATCTTTCTGTTTGTACTAGAACATCAAGTTCTCCTATCGGTCTGTCATGTTCCGGGTCATCTGAACGTATTAGCGGACTCCCTTCATGGTGGGGCCGCTTGTTGCCACCAGAATGGACTTTCAGCAAACGAGTATTCAATCAGATTTGCTACCAAGGAGAGCGGCCAATGTTCGACTTATTCGCGACGCATCTCAAGAATTAGTTGCAGACGTATTTGTCACAGTGTTCGGATCTTTGAGCATTTGCAGTAGACGCTCTATCGATCTCGTGAGATGGAATAATAGGATATTCGTATCTTCCAGCACCGTTGATTCAGCAGATATTGCTCAAGTTAAATTATCTATGCAAAATTCTGTTGGTAGCATCTCTAGCTCCACATAGACTGTGGATTAATTTACTCAGGCGTCTGTTGTGGGACATGCCGTGGAAGCTTCCTCCACATTTCGGTCCATTCTATGGTCAGATGGATTCAATCTACTATCAGTTCTGCTTATGATTATATCTTCAATCAGTAGTCTGTGCTTTAGTTTTAAGCTCATGAAGTAAGAGTTCTTTCTACATCATGGGCTTACGCTAATAATGTTGCTATTACAGATCTAATGAGGGCTGCTTATTGGTCTTAGCCCTCCATTTTCACAAATTTGTATCTGAGAATATTGAGTCCATTTCTGCAGATCTGCCTTGTTTAGGTCCATTATTTTTTACTCAGAATGTCGTCTACTAAACAGTGACCACTTTTTGTGTGTAGGCTTTCGGTTCCGGCAGTGACTCTGTCCTGCTGCCCTCTTTGCTCTGGAGTATTTGATCCCGGGCAAGGGGAAGGGGAGGAGGAGGGCGGGTGTTCCCTTAGGTCACCTGCTTTATAGTGTAAAGCAAGGGAATACCTCCCTTGGAGTCAGTAATTCCGAGTCGGTACCGGGATGGTTTTAAAGTGTTAAGCTAATGTTTACGCATCTGTGTAATATTTTTGAAGTGATGCTCGGTGTGAAGCATTTGTATATGTATATGTATATGTCACGTGTTTATCGGGCGTTAATATACAATCCTTGGACACTCTTAAATGAGTATATTGAGTCTCATTTCTCTGGACTCCCTTATTTATTGGCTTTCCTTTAAAAAATATTAGTATAAAGGGTTATACTGGATGTTTATAGAGATCATTGATATTATTGTGCTCAATTACAGTATGGTGTTGTGTCTTTCTTTTTTGATACAAATAAGAAAGATACATGTAAAGCCTATCTCTCCTTTTCTCCTTGAGGGGATAGTTCTGTTATATGTAATTGAGTCTATTGGATTTTCCTTTATGTCCTAGGCCCTCCAACCTTTTTACTATTCAGCTAAGTCTGGGTCATTGGTACAGTATAAAAATGTTAAAAAATTTATAGTAATTTATATACTTTTTATACTTGCCAATGACCCAGACAGGGATGGCCCTCCCATGAGTTGGGAACTCATACCTCCCCGCTGAGTACATAACGCTTACCAGGCACTGGTTGTAAGAATGACTTTTCGTGCCAATTTCGAGACCTCCTTGACACTGCGCATGCGCAGTGGAGTAAAAGTATGGAGGACCATATAGGACATGTAATTTTCGGTTTTTGATGCCAATTTTGGGGATTGGGGGGTAAAATTTGCGTTTGGCCCTAAATATTTTAGAGTTAGAACCAGCTAAGTCTGGGTCATTGGTAAGCATAAAAAATATATAAATTACTATAAATTTTTGTAACTTTTTTGATAGATTACAATTATTCAGTTAACAAGGAGCATGGTGGCTCAGTGGTTATAGCATTGGATTTCAAACCGAAAGGCTCACATTTCAATCCCCACAAGGGGCAACTGCGTTGTGTTGGGTACGCCATCTTGCATAAAACCTCCCAGATTACATATCTACACCTGGAACTTAATTAAGCACACCCTGAAATGTTTCATGACTGTGAAATTGCTGTTACTGATTATTATGTTTTAATGATTGCTATATCTTGCGGTACATTTCATCTAGTGAAACGATGTTTCTGGTTGATAGCGTACCCCAAACACATCCCCTTGTCCATGTGAAGCATGCTTCCCATGAATGTCACAAAAAACACTATTATCCACATGCAATATCTGGGTATAAAACAAGAAATTTGTCACTTCTTTTATCAATAAATGTTGACATGGCGAGGAGGAGACTGTCAGAGGCACTAAGAGGGCAAATTGTTGCCATGCATGCAACAGACATGTCATTCAAAGCTTTGGGAAGGCAATTTGGCTATAGTTATTCTGTCATTAGCAGACTTGTCCGAAGACATCAACAAACCAACAATGTTAAGGACCAACCAAGGACTGGACAACCCCAAAAGATCGGAGTCTGGCATGCCTCGTTAGGCATGAACCCTTTGATTCAAGTGCGGTTTCGAAATTCCTTTGGCTCACCAACAGGTGTTTGTGCAACAGAACTGTCTGAAATCATCTCAAAGCACTGGGTATGAGGTCAAGAAGGGTCATCAATCATCCAGCTCTGTCTGATGAGCATCAAAGACAACGTTTGGAGTGGTGTATAGCATGACAACATTGGAATCTCAGGATGTGGAATAGAGTCCATTTGTCAGACGAGAGTAGGCTCCTGCTTCACGTCACAGATTGTCGCATGAGAATGTGGAGGCATAGAACTACTGTCTACGTGCCCAGGAACATCAGACCTCCTGTTCCTTATGGTGGAAGATCAATAATGATCTGGGGATGCCTCTCTCTTGATTATAAACTTGATATTGTGATTGTATGTGGGAGTCTCAGTGGTCATCAATACATCCGGGACACTCTCAATCCGGTTTTTGTGCCTCATTTTGACAACCACCCGTTGTCTACTTGCCCTGTATTCATGGACGGCAAAGCAAAGCCACATCGTGCCCATTCTGCGAGAGCATTCCTTCAGAACAACACTATTACAACATTACCTTGGCCTGCAATGAGCCCCGATTTGGACCCCTTAGAACACATCTGGGACTTTCTTGGACGTTGTGTGCAAGCAGGGGATCCGCCTGTATATAATTTGGCTGATTTGGAGCTGCATTGTATGAGGAGTGGCAGCAGTTGCCTCTGCACCATATCGGAAGTCTCACTGGTAGCATTAGGAGGAGGGTTCAGGCTGTCATTCAGGCATGTGGGGGATATACACACTACTGACGTCTGACACTTCTATTGTGTTCAGGAGATCACAAGTTACATTTTTTGTCAGTAATTACCGGCACTGTTTCATAATGGACCGTTCCAGCACATGATACTTGTCGAGAGAACATTTTTCTATCAAAAACATTAGTGACAGATATGTGTAATTAGCGCCATTAAACTACTGCATATTTTCATCATTGTGTTGTCTTTCATTTGTCAATAGACCATTCTTTCCACAAACAATCACTTTTGGCCATCTGAAAGGTAGCATGAAAGTAATGACAGTTTCTATTAACACCACTGTGAAATAAACGGGGTGTTTAATTAAGTTGCAGGTGTATTGGTACAATGGAACCCCACGGTGAATTGAATACCCCCTTTACCAGCGAAAATTATTCAATTAACAGGGATCTGGTCTCTGTCCAACAAGATATAAATGATTACATGCCAGTACTGGATATACTAAGGTCAGAGAGGTATATAAAGAAGGGAAATTTGTTATGATTCTCAGGGTAATTCTCGACTTATTACAAAATGTTTTATTCATATAACAGGAGTTTACTCTATAAACTATAATTACCAGGTCAGGTTTGCACTAAAGGTATGGTAAATGGTTTTGTGTTTGGAAATTATATTAAATTAACAGTTATTATATCAGGAGATATCCAATTAAGTGGGTTCCACTGTACATGCATAAAATACATTAGTGTGAAGATATTATCATAACACTTTCCCAAACCCTCTTGTTTGTGGTTATACTTTTTAGCTAACACTTTATTGCCACTTGGTTTGAGTGTGTTTCAGGAAAATCAGCTATTATTTAACCTTTATAACCTGCTCACGATTTCATTGCATAAAAACAGAGAGAAAAGTGGATGAAGGAGATAATAAGGGAATGGACCAATATTGTAATTGGGGAGATTGTGAAAGTGCCAATGAGGGATATTATAAAACAGTTTATGTTTGAATGCTAGGAGACTAGGAGGAATATTGTGAGAAGAATGACTCATGGGGGGAAGGGTGGGGTGGGTGCATTTAGACTATGACCGCAGCAAATAGTAATAAAAAATTTGTTTTTCACCATCACTCGCATGCTTCATGGCTGTAATGGCTTTTCACAAGTGAAAGGAAATTTTTTGGTGCCAAAATTTTAGCTATCACAGCTTTTTCTGTGCCAAATCAAACATTTTAGTGTTATTGGTTCAACTGACACCTGACATCGTGAACAATGTTTATTGTTTCTGTGGAATTGTGGGAGTGGCCCGCATCTATGGACAATTACCTCCTCCGCTGAGTTTTCAAGTTAAGTAATTTATGAGCAGGCTCTTCAGTATACGGCATAGTGATTACATATGTGATCTCATTCTTGAATCAGATCACAATCTGGTCACACATGTTATTGTAACCAGTGGGTTGATATTTCCTAAATCAAAAAATTGTCAAATCAAACAGATTTAAGACTAGAATAAAAAAAACAACAAAACAAACAGAAATGGCACCTGAGATTCACTGTTTTCACATTTGCTTTTAGACAGGTGAGATTCCACAGTGTTGTGGGAAGAAAACCAAACAGAAAATTTTGACCAGATTGCAACCCTGTTACAATCCCATCAAAGATCTCTGTCCATTTTTGTAATTGTAGTACAATGAAACCCTTCTGGTTGAATAGCCAGTTTGCCAGTCAAAATTAATCATTTAACCCTTTACCCAACGCAGACGATATCAAAATTTATTATTTTAAATATCCTTTTTTCAAATTTTTCAAAAAATGTCAACAAAACCATATCATGTGACCCTTCGTTGGAACGAGCTCGTTCCAACGAGGGGCCACATGATATGGGTTTGTTGACATTTTTTGAAAAATAATATTTTTTCTACTACTGAATTTGCATATTTCGCGGTCGGATGCGGCCGATTCGTTGGGTAAAGGGTTAAAAGGAGTATTCATTAACAGGGATCTGGTCACTTTCTTGTATTTTTGAGATAAACTGAGCAATTTTGCTATTATAAATTATTTGATGGAGCTCTGTGAAACAAGATATAACAGATTAAATGTCTGCATTGGATATACTGGTCAAACTACTACAAGGCCACACAGGTTCATAAACAAAGGGAATTTGGTGACTGTCAGGGAAATTTCTTGACATATTACATGTTATAGTGGAGCCCATGATGTCTTTTAACTGTATAATCCTGTTAATTGAATATAAGTTCCCAACACAAAACCATTTACCATGCCTCCAGTACAAATTTAATCTGTTAATTGAATATAGGTTATAGAGTAAAGTCCTGTTAATTGAATAAAATATCTTGTAACCTGTCAAGAAATTACTCTGACTCTCCCCAGTTTTCCTTCGTTTAAAGACCTATTTGACCTCACTACATCCAATACAGACATTTAATGTATTATATCTTGTTTGACATAGCTCTGTCAAACAAGAAATAATAGAATAAATGCTAAGTTTATCTCTAGAATACAGGAAAGTGACACAATCCCTGTTAATTGAATACTCCTGTTAATTGAATAATTTTCATTGGCTATTCAATTAACAGGGTTCCACTGTACAAGATTTTTTATTCAGTTGAAAGTTTTGTACTATATAAACTGCACACAGTTATCAGGTCAAATTTGTACTGAAGGCCTGGCAAATAGTTTGGCAGTTATATTCAGTGAACAGGATTATTCAATTAACCAGTTGAGTGCTAGAAGCCACTACCAGGGCTTGACTGAAAAGCACTGAAAGCCACTATAGTGGCTTTGCACTGCTTGCACTAATTTGTTGTTGGCTCAGAAGTGGAAGAAAAATATTAATATAAAATTTTTTGTTACAAAGTGACAAATAGCACTCTAATAAACTGCAACATAACAATTATTTATTGGCAACATCTTGCTAAACTAAGGCTCCTTTTGCTGGTAGTGTGATATTTTTGAAAAACAAAATACTTGCATTACAAATGACCATTGAAAAGTAATTTAGCACTCTACCAGTTAAGAGATTTCCAATTAAGTATCAGCTCGATGCACCATGACATACTTTAAAATGATAAGATAAGCTTGGTGTAGGTCACACTAAGTAGATCATCTGTTTCTCAAGCTATTTTTAAAAAAACATGCATAATTTTTTTTTTTTTGTTTGCTTTCCCTCATAGGTTCATATGTCTGAGGCCTCATAATGTTCAGGATGGCAGGGACAGAGGTGTATTGTATCCAAATTATTCATTTGGAGAATTTATTTGACATGAACCAATTTATGTTTTCAAGTTTGGAGGGTTACCTGGTGGAGTGCTGGAAGCCGATATTTGGGCTTTATTTTGGAGTGCTGGTACCGCAATTTAAAGGTTTCATATTCTATCGATGCACTTCATATTATCTTTGAAGCAATATTATTTTATCTGTTAGGCTTTGCCTTGTTACAAATTGTAGCAAGGCAAAGATGCTCAAACAAATTTTCAGGACCAAAAATAATTTAGCACTTTGAGATTTGCTTCATTTAACAATGAAGCAGATCTCAAACAATTTTTCTAATTTTCTGACCAGGTTAGTTTTTGCTCCAGCATTCTAACAAGATCAGCATTTTCCATATCTCATCATCAATGTGTGACTTGCATGATTCAGACTTGAAATATATATTGGATAAATCATGATTCCAGTGATGCATTAGGAGTCTGAGCACACATGTATCACCTGCTACAATAATGTCCACCCATGTAGATGCTAATTCAAGTGCCCTAGCAATTATAGGATTCATTCGCATCACCAGGCCTGTTATGAACTACGTCACTATTGGCTTTCAACAGCTCTGGCTCAACACTTTGAAGAGGTTATATTAAGTCCCTTCATTCAAGTGGAAAGCCAGTTGATTGTTGTATATCACCAGATGTGTTACCAACTCTCATCTTATGTTCATGGTCTTTAGAAGGACCTTGCTTGTATCTTGTCAAAAACAACACAACTCTTTCCATATTTGTTCCTGACATATGTATATCTGAGTATGTTAATTATTTGGGCCACTTCAATCCATGAAGGCCATCTTTAGTATCAAAGGGATTATAATTGTTAAATTGGCAGCCATCTTGGACACCATTTTGATTTAAACAGTTCCCCAAAGCAGGTTGCAGAAGCTTCTGGATATGTTCTATGATTATGTCGGCTTCGAATGCCACCAAAGTTGGCCTGTCACCAATCTGTTCCAAGTTGAAACCAAAGATTACCAAACCATTATTTTGCTTGATACAAAGACATACCACCCAATTTCATACCTCCATAAAAAATTCCCCCCCCCCCCCACCCCCCAAAAAAAAAGGTTTCAGTGTATTTTGGATATGTTCCACAAAATTATATTATGTGACCCCTTAATGGAATGAGCTTGATGGGTCACATGATGTGGTTTCGTTGAAATTTTTTGAAAAATGTAATTCAAATAATCAATTTTAATACTGTCTACATTGGGTAAATGGTTAAACCGAAAGGGTGACATTTTGATCCTGACAAGCGGTAACTGCACTGTGTCCTTGGGCAAGACATGTAATCCTAATTGTCAATGTGTGAGCACAGTGTCACTGTGTTTTAAGGTTTATTACTCTCCTGTTCTTTGAAATACCCATCTACAGCAAAACGAATCCATGCAGAAAATGAAAATCTGTTCCGCACATAAGTGCCGAATAGAAATCATTGACAACTATTTTTAAATAGAAGTGAAATTTCATCGTAACTTTCTGCAAATCGTGCACTACAATTTGAATTGCTAGAAATAGCTAAAAATAGTAACACGGGTTCCCCTTGCAAAGTTAGTTGGCGATAAAATGTGATCTTTTTGTTGATACTTCCTTCCCTGAGTTCCAATGTGTTCTATGTGCCCACTGGCATATAGTACACATTGGAAATCAGGGGATGAGTTGTCAAATGAATTGCTGAGTGTCCTCCTAATAATTGCTTTTATAGACACGAAGGCATGTAATAAACACAGAATGACACTCGCGTGGGAATGGGTTAATCGATATGGCACTTGTGCCATCGCAGAAGGTTAAAACTCGAGGCCCGCAGCCTCTCATTTTATCCTTCCGTGCTGGCACTCGTGCCATATCGATTAACCCATTCACTCGTGTGTGTCATTCTGTGTATGTAGTGTATACTGATGGTACACTTGCTTTCAATCGCTGCTAACTTTGTTTGCGCAGAGTTAGTTAGTTGTAGAGTCTGACAGTTGCTCACTGCTGCTCAGTGGTTCTCTACAGATACTCCAGGTTCCTCTACCTGTAAAACTGACTGACACACTGGCTCTTAAAAGTGTTGTTAAACCTCAATGAATGAACCGACAAACAAACTCTTCCATGACCCCATTGTCACTCGTCATTGGGGTCATGACCTAGTGAAAATAGGGGGTCAAAAGTTCAAATGAGGGGTGATCTGGTGGATTGAGTTGAATTCTTTGTTTAACAATATACATGTTACAAAGCTAAGATATAAACAATGGTATTTTGTTTTTTTACAATATAATAAATAACATGCATATTGTAAGAATGCAACATAGCCAGATTGGCTGTATTCCTGATGCCTCCTGGATACCCTGGAGGGTGGTGTTTCTCCTGGTTGCTCTCTTGCCAGGGACATATGAAGTATTTCAAACTTGGGAAAGTTGGAGAGGGGGGTGGCCTGGGGGGGGGGGGAGCTATAGGACTGTACTCACACACTGATACATACCAGTGGTAGCCCATGTACCTTAGTGGCATGGTAGGAATTCTAAACACAAATCTATGTTTGAGAGTAATGTACCTCTACACTGAGAAAAATGCACATTTTTGGCTCAAAATTTAACAGATTTTCCCTCTTACTGGAAACATTGTTTCAGCATGTTGGGCAAATTCATTATAATTAAGAAGACAAAAATATGCACGTTTCTCAACTTTAACCCTTTACCTAATATAACAGCCAAAACAGGCAGACAATTAACCAGAATAAGCCTACCACAGCCTGAAATATCTCAGAAGTTTCTTAATAAAACCATACAAATATGGATATCATTAGAACTAGCTCATGGAGCTGGTTTTAATAATATCCATATTTGTATGGTTTTTGGGAAATTTGTTTTTGAAAAATGTGAAATTTAATTTATTTTTTAAAAATACTGTGTTAAGTAAAGGTTTAAAGGCTATATAAGACACAAATCATACAAGGGAATCTTTGGACACATCTTTAGAGTAAAGAGTCTGTGGACCCCTTCACTAATATTCCCAATAAGACTTAATTAATGACAGTAATCAAAAATGGAAATTTGACTTGTGGGGGATCTCTACCCCAATTTCTTTTAATAATAATAATTTCTGGAAACAAATTGGGGAGTGGGGGGGGGGGGGGGGGGCAGGATATGCATCCCTCTCACCGCGAGTTCCTACTTCCCAAATTTTAGTTGACCAGCAGATTTGACCCTGCTTTGCAGGAGTTAGTGTAAATGTGTCTGTGACTTAACATGTGTAGCGGCAGTTCGGTGTGTGGCTGGAATATTTAATCCTGTTGGGTTGTGTGTTTTGTTCATTCCTGTGTGATGTTGATTTTTGGGTTGTAGGCCACATTTGTCCCAATATCACCCGACTTCAAACTTCTGTAAATGGGGTGGAAGTAAAATTTCTGTTGTTTGAGGGGTGATCAGTTCTATTGGTTTGTGTACCTTGTTCAATCCTGGTGACCTAGCTAGATTTCAAGTGTTTTAACATGTTTCCTGCAAAATTGTTTGTTGAAGTTGCACTCAAATCTCCTGGTGTACTCTATGTCTGTATCGTTTTTGATTTGTGGGCATAATTGTTTTGGTAATATGGACAGAACCATTGCATTTTGACTTGATATTGGATTGCATAAGCACATTTCTAACCTGACAACATTATAGGTGAATGACCCACACTTGTCAATATATGAACACTGGTGGGATCTCATGAGAGAACAATTAAAAGGGATGTTGGTTGAGTTATGTATTTCAAGTGAAGTTCCAGTGTTGTGATTACCATATAATAGTTTGTGAACTTTATTTGTTTGAAATAAGTTCACATATACAAACAAAGACAAAGCTGGCAATGAACTTGTTTGTTTTTATATGCTTGTGCTGATGGGCTTTGACTTAGTTACCCTCCAGTTGCAACTGAAATGTGCACATGAATGAAAGAAAATATTATTAGATATCCTTGTGTTTTCCAGGGTGTATGGGAATTTACACCAGTTTGGGAACTCATACACCCTGAGGCAAAGCTGAAGGGTGTATGAGTTCCCAAACCGGTGTAAATTCCCAAACACCCTAGAAAATTTGCCTCAGGGTGTACGAGTTCCCAAACCGGTGTAAATTCCCATACACCCTGGAAAACACAAGGATAACAGATTTATTTCCAAGAATTTTGGTGTACTTAATACTTTAACCTACATTGTGGGCAAAAACTGACAGAAAATTTGGACTTTGCAAGTTCTTAAATAAAACCAGACAAATATGGATGTCATTGGAGCCAGTTCCAATGACATCCATATCTGTAATATTTTATTACACATAAATATTAAATTTCCTGTATTTTTATTTTTGTTATTACATAACTGAGCAGAAGGTATGAATTAATAATTAAAAATGGGTACTTTTTTAGCCATATAGCTTGCTCTTGTATATTCTTGTTTTTACACCGTGATTAAACACGGTGTAAAAAAAAGCCACTGTGGATTGCAAGTTACACCGTACCTCTCAGCCAATCAAAATGCAGTATTTTGTTTCATTTGGAAATAATGATTCTTACACATAATCACTAGCTGGTTGTAACACTGACATAACAAGACCTGGCTGGAGGCTGCAAAACAAATCTATACTATAATTTGAGTAATTCTGTTTGTGGTGAGTGATATGCCCTCTCTCTTCATCCTCTTCATCCTCTACAGTCCAGATTGACTTCAAGGTCTATCCAATTTAACTAAATCAACTATCTCTTCATCCTCTACAGTCCAGATTGACTTCAAGGTCTATCCAATTTAACTAAATCAACATGTTAGGTGACAATATTTTGCATTATATTTGCCAAAAATTGGCAATTGTGTTGCAAGATAGGGGTATTTACTGTTGGTAAAACAGTTTATCAATTCAAAGAGTTCTATGGTATGCGCGAGAAAACTCAATTTGAATTGTCCCATTATTTGTGTGAGGAGTTTTTAAAAGTATTCATCAGTGAAATGCCTCCATCAAAAAAACATTTGTAGCATGAGTCCATGCAGTAGTAATGAATAAGAGATTGAAAGTCAAGTCTGTTTATACCATATGAATGCTGGTTTTAACTGGTAGAGTACATTGAGGATCACATTTGTGTTTTACGAAATACCAAAGGTATATACGTACTATAAGAGAAAAATGTTCATATTGAGCCTGACAAGAACCAGATTTTATTAATGACATATTACACAGTAAAGCTTGATTGGATAGTGCCTATTGATAGTATCCAATCAAATGTAATAGAGCAGTATATGATGGGATGAAATCTGTGGCCATGAAAAAGGTATAACTCGACTAGTTAACTGGTAGAGTGCTAAATTATTTTGGTCATCAAAATTTGTTCACATATTTTTGCCTGGTTACAGTTTATGGGAGAGTGCTTCTTGGCACTCTCCCATTCATTATAACAAGGCTCCATTCATTGTAACGAGGCATATCATACAGACTAAATAATTCCACTTTGAAGATAATATGAAGTATATTCACAATATGAAGCCTTCAAATTGTGATACATGTACTTCAGAATAAAGACCAGGGCTTCCAGCATTCAACCAGTTTAGTATAAAAATCTTCTATAGTTATTTTATTACATCTTGTGAGGATGGTTGCTTCAAGCTCAGGGCCACTCTTCAGTACATAAATAAGACACAAGTCCAAATTACTGAAAGCATGCAATTATTTTTTTTTACATTTTACTGAATTGTTTAGCCTGGAAGCAGATGTTTGCTTTAATGCTTCTTTTTAAGAGGCTTTGTATGCATTCCTCTTGTTTTAGCTGCCCTGTTTCTGATGCAACTATTGACCCTGGTAAACTCTCAAAACTGGTGCATCATCTCCAGTTTCTTGAGAGATGCCTTAATGACTAACTCATTACCTTTGGTTCATAGCCCCAGCTTTCAAGGTGTGAGTTTGCCTTCATGGCATCGCTCAAAAAACTACAAATGATAAAAAAGTGAAGCTCACATAGTGCTCAACAGGCTCAGGATATATTGAGTCATTTCACTTGACAAGAGGATCATCAGGAATATCAACACTATTTGGAAGTCTAATCAAAGACCCCTCTTCAGTGCCCTTTGACCTTCTATGAAGCTAAAAACAGTAGAATTATTTATTTATTTACTGGTGTTTAAGGGCACATATTTCTGCACAATGGCTAATCATGACCGCGACAGTTTTATGGGTGGAGGAAGCCGGAGTACCCGGAGAGAACCACCGAGCAACGGCGAGCAACTGTCAGCTCCCCAACATACTGACTCCACACAAGCAGGGTTAGCATTGGTTGAAGACAGGTGCACCATCGATGTGCAGTACGCCTTAGTACACAACGCCACCGTGCCCCCAGGTGGGCAATGGGGGGTGAAGTGTCTTGCCCAAGGACACAACGTGGTTGCCGCAGGTGGGATTCGAACCGAGGACCTCTCGGCTTGCAGCCTGCACCTCTACCAACTGAGCCACCGCACCCCAAAAACCAGTAGAACAAAATTGACCAAAATTATTGAACTGGGACTGTAAGCCTACCAAAGGCTTTAACAGATGAAAAGAGTTTAGCAAACATCCTCATCCCTGCTAAACAACTTTACCTGAATATTTTCTTGAAACAGGCCCCAGGTAGTTTGGATTTCCAAATAATTTACAATCTGCAGAGTGACTCTGACCATAGAGTGACCATCTGCGCAAGATGTGATAAAGAACTACACTAGATCTTTATGCTTAAAACCATGTATCCATATTGTTTGAACAGGCTCAACTTTTAGTCAGACACCTTATATGAAAACAACCCATGCTGATAAAATCTTCTGGACAGATGTGGATTTAGAGAAAAAACAAACTTTCTTGCAGTACAGTGGGGCACACTAAATTGGTTATCTGTTATATAAAATATTGACACTGAAATATAATTTTAGGATTTATTTATTACAATCGTAATTTCAGCTAAAAAAAGAAACCCTGTAGTTTCTTTTGTTACACTATTTCAACATCAAATGATCATAGTAGACCCTAAATATTCAAGCGCAATCATTTCTAAAAATATTTCATCTTTCCCCAATGCTGTTCTCCACAAAAAAAACATTTTTTATCACATAATCAGATCCAAATAGCTCAATACAGAAAATGTCTTTCACAACACATCTCATACAGGAATGATGTCAGACATCAACACTGTAACATTGTAAGTGAGTTGGTTTCAGAAGCAGAGTTTAATTAATGTTCTCTTATATACACATAACGACACATGCATGTGAATGGGTTAATCGATATGGCACAAGTTTCATCCTTCCTTGAATTTTATCCTTCTGCGATGGCACAAGTGCCATATCAATTAACCCATTCACATGTGTGTGTCATTCTGTGTTTATTACATGTCTTCACATATATGAAAGCAATTATCAGGACACTCAGCAATTCATTTGACAACTTGTCCCCGAGTTCCAATGTGTTCTATGTGCCAGTAAGCACATAGAACACATTGGAACTCAGGGGACGAACTATCAACAAAAAGAATGTGTTTTATCGCCAACCAAATTTGTGAGGGGAACCTGTGTTACTATGTTTAGCTATTGCTAGAGATTCAAATTGTAATTGCAGTGCACGATTTGTAGAAAATTCCAGTGAAATTTCACTTCTATTAATAGTCCAGCAACGATTTCCATTCTACCCATATGTGCAGAACAGATTTTCATTTTCAGCATGCTTTAGTGTTGCTATAGATCGGGATTTCATAGAACAGGCATGTAATAAATTTCATTTACTGTTTATACTTAATACAACAAATAGCAAAAAAAAAACATTTCCTGAATAACTGAACATTTCCATTTTTGCCTTGGAAACATAGCTAATATGCCTCCTCAATGAAATGAGCCTGATGAACTTGTTCTACAGAAAGGCCACAAGCTATTTTCAAGAAAAAAATTGAAATGAAAGTGTCAATGACACTATAGCTTAACTTGTGTAAGACATGTACATGTATAGTATGTGACACAGCAATGACAAACATCTAGGTAATGACCTGATAACAAAGGTACATATAAAGTATTGGAACAGTCTGTACATAAATGCTGACCGTAGCCTGTAACAAATGTATAGGTAAAGTATTGTAAAGGTGGGCAACAGTTAGATGCTAAACTAGAAAAGAAATCTTTGAGTCCCAGAGTGGGACAGACTGAACCCAAAAATATTTGTTCTCATAGCACAGTGATAACAAAGGCATCCAAAAACACTTGTTCCTGTTCCAAGGTTATAACAAAGGACCCAATAAGTTTCGTGAAGATCGGTTCATAAATAGAGCCTCTAGCCTGAGCCGTTTAGAAGATGTGTACAAAAAACTGGTTGGACCTATTTTCGGTACAAAATGGCCAATGGCAGCCATCTTGAATTTTGGACCGCACGCAGAAACACTCGTTCTCGTCCCAAGGTGATAACAAAGGTACCCAAGAAATTTCATGAAGATCGGTTCATAAATACATCTTCTAGCCCGAGCCGTATTAACATGTGCACTTACTTGCATAAAAAACCTGTATTATATGTGATGTATTCCATGTTACTAAACATTCAGACAAAAATTTATTCGAATCAGAACTTTCATACAGAAGTTCTGTACAAAAAACTGATTGCACTAACTAAAGTACAAAATGGCTGCTGGTGGCCATCTTGAATTTCCCACCGTACCACACCTATGAGAAAAACTCCGTACTATATGTGATGTATTCCATGTTACTAAACATTCATTTAAAAAATTTATTCAAATCAGAACCTTCATATAGAAGTTCTGTACCAAAAACTGATTGTACCTAATTTTGGTACAAAATAGTCACTGGCAGCCATCTTGAATTTCAAACCACACCCAAAAACACTCATTCTCGTCCCAAGGTGATAACAAAGGTACACAAGAAGTTTCGTGAAGATCGGTTCATAAATACAGCCTCCATCCCTAGCCGTATTGACATGTGCACTTACAGTGTATAAGTAGCACTGAATAAATCAAAGTTCATCTAATTTGCATAAAAAACCTGTATTATATGCGAAGTATTCCATGTTACTAAACATTCATGCAAAAATTTATTCAAATCAGAACTTTCATACAGAAGTTCTGTACAAAAAATTGATTGCACTAATTTTGGTACAAAATGGCTGCTGGTGGCCATCTTGAATTTCAGACCGTACCCAAAAACACTCGTTCTCGTCCCACCATGATAACAAAGGCATCCAAGAAGTTTTGTAAAGATCGGTTTATAAATACGGCCTCTAGCCTGAGCCTTACAGAAGTTGTGTACAAAAAACTGATTGGACCTAATTTCGGTACAAAATGGCCACTGACTGCCATCTTGAATTTTGGACCGCCCCCACCCAGAAACACTCGTTCTTGTCCCAAGGTGATAACAAAGGTACCCAAGAAGTTTCGTGAAGATCGGTTTATAAATACAGCCCCTAGCCCAAGCCGTATCGATATGTGTACTTACTGTGTGTAAGTAGCACTGAAAAAATCCAAGTTCATCTAATTTGCAGAATTTCTGCACGAGAAAAAAACCCGTATTATATGTGATGTATTCCATGTTACTAAACATTCAGACAAAATTTATTCGAATCAGAACTTTCATACAGAAGTTCTGTACAAAAAACTGATTGCACTAACTAAAGTACAAAATGGCTGCTGGTGGCCATCTTGAATTTCCTACCGCACCCAAAAACACCCTTTCTCGTACCACGGTGATAACAAAGGTACTCAAGAAGTTTCGTAATGATCGGTTCATAAATACGGCCTCTAGCCCAAGCCGTATTGAATTGTTGACGGACAGACGGGCCATGACATAACCTCAAAATTGACTAACGTCAAAGTTGAGCTAAAAATAATAACATTTATTTGGTGATTTTTGTGAATAGCGTTGGCCAGTTTAGCCATTATGTTAGGTAAAAGATTAAATTACACATTATATGACAAGCCCTATAAAGTACATCTTCTGTTTTTCAGGCCATATTTTGTAAACTTGCATGTGGGTGGGTGGTTTTTTATTTCATTGTTTATTTTTGTAATTAATTCTTTGCCATCGAAAGCTGATGCTCTTGGTTTGTTTTATGTTTTAGGTTTCACAAACTACAGAACAGCATGGGTGGTGGTGTATTTTGTCTCTTGAGTGCAAGAAGGCTTTGCAATACCAAAGCACTGCAAAACCTTGTTGCACTCAAGGTACAAATTTATCAATTTTATTAACTTGTGTAAAATATAAGACATAAACCATTCAATTTTTATTTTTTAAGTTTGCATTGGTTATAAAAAGAGAGCATGTGGCAGCCAAAAGGACCAAGTGGAAGGACCTGAGAAACATATTACTTTTCAGGCCTCACATTGTTTAAGACAAACCCTCACAGTGATAGAAAGTGTAGTCAGAAACAACAAAACCCACAACCGAAAATTTTTATTTCAAATGAATAAAGTCACACCTTAGAAATGGGCCTTCTGCAACAGCACACTTCTATTCATGTTGGCGAGTGCTGATTTGACTTGACTGAAAAGTGCTGATGCCTCAATTACAACAGAACCAGATAGAAAAATAAGTTCTTAAGCTCTCCCATTATATTCAAAAGAGTGGGAGTGGGGGACAGTTATTAACTCAAAATATGCCCCATGCACTTAATTTTAAAAAAATGTTATACACTCATTATGAAAAAATTAGAACAAGTGGCTTCAGATATAATTTTTCGTAGTGTTCTCACTGTTACCAATGATGTAGAATCTGGGTGCCCCATGTAACCCCTTAATATGACATCAGGGCTTGGCTGAAACAAACCTGTGAACCATCCCAACAAAGATGTTAGATGTGTAATATGGAAGTTTGGGGGCAGTGGTTTTGGGAGAAAAATAACAAAATATTTTCCTATTTCTCCACACTGTTCAACTCTGAAGGCCCAAACACCTCTAAATGTTATCAGATGGACTTGATTTTAACAAAACTGTGAAACAACTTCACTAAAATATTATAAATCAAGTATGGAAGCCATGGTTTGGGAGAGGAAGGTTTTAGAAACGTTCTTTTCAATTATCCACAGTGTTAACTGGTAGCCTGCAGATTTTCCTGTCCAGTACAATAATACCCTGCTACCCAGCAGATTTGTATGTGAAACTTAAAGATCTCATAGACATTGTACTTACATCCCCAGGTTTCAGAGTCTTCACTTTCCAGATCTGAATGAGGTATCTGAAACATTGGTCATCATCATTATAGTTTGATGCTACTGGTGTTTGTCATGAAAGTTGAATATATTATTAGGCCAGGTAATGTCTTTGGCATATCTAAAAATTTCTTTCCGTTTCACCTATGTATTGTTTTTGACACATATGGCAGGTAAGTAAATGGATAACATGGCATTTTCACCCCCACTTTGCCCACTCAGGAACTTCTCTGTTGGCACTGCATGGTGAAAAAGCTGTAAGTAGTAAACCCATTAAAGGATACTGCACATCTAAAACCGTTTAGTCCACAAAGGTAAAGTCCACAAGAACAAAATTTAATAAAGAAAAAAATAATTTTCAATACCGGTCTGTCTGTTTTTGTTCCATATTTTAAATATTCATTGAGAGACACTGGTATGTATGTATTGTACGTATGTATGTATTGGAAAGGACACAATCATGTTTTGGAGGAATTTAGAATATTAATTTCGGATTCCCCCACCTGGCAATCAAGACCATTCCATACTGTCCAAAATGATGATGGGAATCAACCTTTTTAAATGAAGTTCTCATGAATACTTGGTTCACTTTCATTCTGGCAGCTGCATGAAAGTGTGAAACACACTGGCTACAGTATGACGAAAAGGCCACACACACAGACTTTTGTGTTGTGTGTGTATTTTGAAGGACACAATAATGTTTTGGAGGAATTTAGAATGTCTGTTTCTGATCCCCTGCCGGAAATCGAACTCACAGCAACCCCACATAGCAATCAGGAGTCCAACATCTAAACCACTACACCACTGCACACTGTCAAAAATGATGGCTGGAATCTCTCATTTTAAATGAAGTTCTCATGATTACTTGGTTCACTTTCCTTTTGGCAGCTGCATGAAAGTGTGAAACATGCCGTCAACAGTGCAGTGAAAGTGCTGTGGTTGGCCTCAGATGAAGACTGGTGTGGGCCTCTGTGTGTATTTTGAAGTCAATCATATTTTGGAGGAACTTGGAATGTTAGTTTTTGATCTGCCACCACGAATCAATTTCATAGCAACCACATCTGGCAATCAAGTGTAATATGCACTCTCCAATAAATGGTAATAAAACAATTATTTCTGAAGAACATCTTGCTGAACTAAGGCTCCCCTTGCTGGTAACAAGCTATTTTTTAAAAGAAATACTCACGTTGCAAATCACCTTTGAAAAATAATGTAGCACTCCACCAGTTAACTGGTAGAGTGCTGGAAGCCCATATTTGGTCATTATTCTAAAGCGCAGTCTCCCCAAATTAAAGTCTCCATATTCTGTGGAGGTGCTTCTTATTTTCTTTCAAGTGCAGCTATTTTGTCTACAAGGAGCTGCCTTGTTACAATTTATGGGAGAATGTCTATAGCCACTCTCCCATAAATTGTAACAAAGCAAAGACTTTGAAACAAATTCTAACAATCAAAAATAATTTAGCACTCTACCAGTTAATAGGATTTAGTAGAAGTAGTAATAACAGATTGTATTTAGTATCTTAGCAAATATGAGGTTGGAAGAGGTGGGGGCTATCTGTAGTGACAGAACGTAGGACAGTACTGTCACCGAAGAGCTATCCCCGTGGGAACCCCGGGAAGTAAGCAGCACTTGTTTACTGTGGTGAACCAGTTCCGCTTTACTAGTAAAATAGGACCCAGTCACCAATGCTTGGGGTGAAAGTCCTCTAAAATGGGCAACATGTTGATCAACGATTGACTAAACTTGACTTCATCTCCATGTTGTGTCACGATTAGCCATGGTGCATAAATATGTGACGTTAACCACCAACAAACAAACAAACAAACCGAAGAGCTAATAATAATGAGAGGAGACTCTGAATGCCATAGGAGGTATAGTAGTCATCAATGAAGTGTGGTATGGGTATCAAATAGTAGCAGGGGTAGAAGGCATAAGTAACACAAAACCAATGGCTATCTAGTAGCTGAAAGCCACAGGATGGCCTAGGTGCAGGTGCCCAATAGTCTCCTATCAGCCCCACTAGTCTGCAAGGACTAGTCCCCCAATCACCGGTCTTCAGTTCAAAATAGTCCCCAAATAGACACATGTGCCCATTTGCTATATGTTGTTGAGAAATATTACAATCTTTCACCTAAGCACATCTTGGTGCAACATGTGCTGTCTGAATAAACTATTTGTGGGCAATGATCACTCTCATGCCAACATGGTCAAGAGATGTATAGGCAGACAAAGACTAAGGAGAATGGCACAATCTTGGATCCAATAAGACTCAATGAAGGACAGAAGTCGGCACCAGATATTTGCAGCAGCCAGAACTAGAACAAATTTTTGGGTCAAGAGTATTCAGAACAGTCTAGAAATAGAATAGACAACTCTGATTTTACTAAGTTTTGAACTCTTTGTTTCTCTTGGTGTACATTCCAGACAAACTAAATGGACCCTTGGTCATCCCCTATTTGGTTAATTGGTTGAATGCGAAATTATTTTTCAAAGGTGATTTTTTCAAAGATGCCATGCAACCAGCAAGGGAGGCCTTACTTTAGCAAGAATTTGTTCATGAACAATTGTTTTGTTACCATTTATTGGAGAGTACCCATTGGCACTCTCCAATGAATTTTAACAAAATAATTTTCTATAAACTTTTAATATCTACTGCTAAGACAACAACAAACCTATGCAAACAGTGTAAAGCCACAAAAGTGGCTTTTAACACTTTTCAATAGAGCCTTGATAGTGTCTTCTAGCACTCCACCAGTTAACAACCCTATAGCACTAACATGTTACTCAAGATAGATAGAAGTCTGAAATGATCCTTTTGGATAAATCATGGTAGTTGTCAGGTTGTTTACTGTAACTGGATACACTCACATTCAGTCAAATATATCCTCTAAACACACTCCCACCTCATACAAGACCTTCTGTGGTCATACTAACCCCATGCCACCATAGAAGTCAAAATGGCAGCCTCCATCATACAAAGTGGAAGATGGAGTGCTCATTTCCCTAACAACATGTGCAGCCTGTGCACACTGACACCATGCATCACCATGGTAATGCCACTGCAACATGGCTGCTGAAGTGGGCTAATATGTTACATCCACACTACACCACATCATGATTTAACAAGACCCCCTCCCAACCCCCCATGAAGGAACCCAGAATTGGGTTGAAAGATGCAAGGTGTTCTTATGTTACACACCATCCAAATTCAGAGGACTGTACATCTTCCCCAGGTGGATTTTACAGATTTGGGATATGTTGTTTGTGGCTTAATTCTGCACCATATGACACCAAAATTAGCTTGTTGAACATTTTTTTCAGGTAGACCATGATTTTCATCTACCACAACCAGACTACATTAGCAAAAAGATTTTGAATTGAATCAAATCTTGTAATTCTGATATCTGAATTACAATCATTGGTTACATGTTTCACTTTAGAGATTAGATTTACCATAATTATTTTCTACATTGTACAGCAGTCACAATTACAAATCATGAGCAAATACAAAGTGGAAACACACAGTGTAGAGTATGACCAACTCACATTGCTTGCATATAATAACTACCACTTACAAACCTGAATATTTTTATACATTTTTTTTCTGCACAGACTGCCGACACCTTGAGCCTTTGCAGCTGTTTTTTAGCATGGTGGCTCAGTGGTTGGAGCATTGGTTGGTCTTCAACCTGAAAGATCATTGTTTTGATCCTAACCAGGGGTAACCGCTATGTGTCCTTTCCAGGGGCATGGCAACAGGAGGGGGGGGGGGGATGTGTGGAAATTACATCTATCTCGATTTTAGAGCTTCTTTGGTGATGCTGATGTCTCCTTTACATCCCAAAATTCCAAGTCAGTTTCAAATCGGCAAAAATTCCAACTGTTACTATTTACAATTACAGTGTATGCAATATCAAGCTTCATAACTATGCATGATGTCATTCAGTACGAGATTTCTATAGTGCGTTTACTGATCAAAATAGAAAAAAAATCCTCGAAATGCACTTCAAGAAAATCACATCATGTAAAATCATTATCCTGAGTTAATTCCATCATTCACAGTTACAAAATGATGAAACATCAAAAATTGATCATTCCTGCATAAGATCTCATTTAATGTTAGGAGAGTGTGAATTGCTCATAGTTCTCAGCTTGAGCATTTGTTTAGCATATATTCAATTTCCAGAAAAACACCAAATAATAAGAATAACCTGATAATTCTTAATTTTATCATAAATGTGTGGACTTTTCAGTTACTAGATTCAATTTTATGAACCCTTTCATGGCTTCATTTTCAAAATTTTTCTCGGTAGTGAATTTCCAACTAAGGGGAGAGACTAGGAAGGGGTTTCCCCCTCCTGGTCCCTCCCCCTAGTTGGAAATTCACTACCCTACACCCCTCAATTGGAAACCTCTAGCAACATCCCTGGTCCTTTAAGCATGACTCATACTCACATGGGAGGCATGGTACTGTGTACTAATGCATACTACATATCGATGGTGTGCTTGCCTTTAACTGCTGCTGACTCTGCTTGTGAAGACTTGCTCACCACTGTTCAGCGGTTCCGTCCAGGTTCTTCAGCTTCCTCCACCCGTAGCACTACCCGACACAATGTGACCCTTGCTGCCAAAAGTGTCATTAAACTGCAATAAACAAACAAACAAACCAGGCTAGACTTGACTGCCTGTATAGGCAGTCAAGATTTACCTAAAATAGCTGTCCAGATACTTAAAATATAAACTTCATGATGTTTACCCAAAGACTGTATGTTGGGTCACCTGTTTTGTTGCAATAAACATGGATTACCGTAACCATTTACCCAATGCAGACGATATCAGAATTTATTATTTTAAATAGCATTTTTTCAAATTTTAAAAAAAGTTTCAACAAAACCATATCATGTGACCCCTCGCTGGAACGAGCTTGTTCCAATGAGGGGTCACATGATATGGTTTTGTTGAAATTGTTTGAAAGATAATATTTTTTCAGCTGTTGAATTTGCATATTACGCAGGCGGATATGGCCAATTCGTTGGGTAAAGGGTTAAAGTCAGAATTAGACCTTAAAAGGTTAAAATGTCTTTGGGCAATATTAGTCATGTCATATACAATTACTAAAAAGAAAAATTATCAACAAGTAAGTCGAGAAGGATTCTGAATTGTTATAACATGCTAGTCAGTTCTCAAGTTCCGGTCAAATATTTTAAAATAGAGAAAATAATGTCACTGACTGATTTTAAGCATATCAGCGCTCCTCGAATATTAATTTGTATGGCTTAGGAGACAGGCCTAGTAACATGCTGGTCTCTGTCATGTCTGGTGTCTCTCCATCTGGGAACCTCACTTTGAATTTCTTCATGAAACATGCCAATAACAACAACAACTCTGGTTTTGCTAGAGATTCCCCAAGGCAAACTCTTCTTCCAGCGCTGAAAGGTAACCAGCTTTGTGGCTTGGGTGCCATTTTCCCATTCTCGTCCAGAAACCGGTCTGGAAGAAATTCTTCAACCCGCTCCCACTGTTCATTGTCATGATGTAAGGCCCATAAGTTTACCATCACTGAAGTGTCCTTTGGAATATCATACCCTCCTGTAAGTAAAATATTACTCTGTTAGTCAAGAAGAAAGTTTGATTCAGTTTCCGGTAAATATAGCAGGAAAAAAGATAAGCATATCTGATGCCGGGAAGGTGTGTCACCAATGAAGGAGATTGCAAATATCAGAATGGTTGGGGATAATGGAGATTCCCATATAAGAATTGTGGAAATCCATTACTAACATGAGGGCTGTAGACTGATAAAATTTCCAAGGGAGGCCACATATGGGAACAGGGATGGATCTAGAACTTTTGCAACCAGGAGGGCTGGGATGGAGAAGCAGTGAAGTATAGAAAGTCAGAAACATTTTCAGCTTCACAAGTATTTTGAAAAGTTGTCACCTTCAACCCTCCTCCGACATAAGCTATGGCCCTGCTGGGCACCAGTAGACATAAACACAACCCACCTGACTTCCCCGAAATCCAAATGCCTTACCATTCAACTAGAAAATTATTTTTACATAACCTCACAGTCATAAATTTCCTCCCCCCCTCCAACCTTAAAGAAATGAGACAGATCTGGAAGCACATTTATTTATTTATTTATTTATTTATTTATTTACTTATTTATTTATTTGTTTATTTATTAATTTACTTATTTATTTATATGTTTATTTATTTATTTATTGGAGTTTAACAACACTTTCAACAGCCAGAGTTTCCTTGTGTCAGACAGTATTATGGGTGGAGGAAGCCAGGGTACCCCGAGAGAACCACCAAGCAATGGCAAGCAACCATCAGACTCCTCAATATACTAAACTCCACACAAGCAGGATAAGCATTAGTTGAAGACAAATGCACGATTGAAGTGCAGTATTCCTCAGTACACAGTGCCACCATACATACCCCCACGTGGGTAATCAGGATTAAGTGCCTTGCCCAAGAACACAATGCAGTTACACCTTGCGTGGGAATAACTGGATACCTCTTAATTGAATAACCCTGTTGATTGAATTTATTATTTATAGGTGTTTAAGGTCACATTTATGCACAATGGCTAATCAAGACCACGACAATTTTATGGGTGGAGGAAGCCGGAGTATCCGGAGAGAACCACTGAGCAACAGCGAGCAACTGTCAGCTCCCCAACATACAAACTCCACACAAGCAGGGTTAGCATTGGTTGAAGACAAGTGCACCATCGACGTGCAGTACGCCTTAGTACACAACGCCATCGTGCCCCCACGCGGGCAATGGAGATGAAGTGTCTTGCCCAAGGACACAACGCGGTTGCCGCAGGTGGGATTTGAATTGAGGACCTCTCGGCTTGCAGACTGCACCTCTACCTACTGAGCCACCGCGCTCCCTGTTGATTGAATATAATTTGCAGACACCAGTACAAATTTGATCTGTTAATTGCGTGTTGGTTAAAGATTAAACTCCTGATAATTGAATAAAAAATATTGTGATCGCTCGAAGATTTATTCTGACAACTACTAAGTGCTCCATGTTTATAGATCTATAAGGCAGCCGTGCATACAATGAAGGCATTTAATCTTTATTATCTTGTTTGACAGAACTTGACAAAGCTCAAAGAGCTCTGTCAAACAAGATATAACAGAATAAATGCTAAGTTTATCACTAGAATACATACAAATTATGTAATTCCAATTAATTGAATAGTACCATTAATTAGAATTTTTCACTGATAAAGTATTCATTTATTGGGGTTTAATGTCACTTTTGGCAGACAGTTTTATGGGTGGAGGTTGCTGGAGTACCCAGAGAGAACCATTGGGCAATGGTGAGCAGCTGTCAGACTGCCCAATGTACTAACTTCCCACAAGCCGGGTTAACATTGGTTGAAGACAAGTGCACCACTGACTGGAAGTATGCCTTCATACATAGGGCCATCGTGCCCACATGTGGGCAATCAGATTAAGTGCCTTGCCCAAGGACACAACGCAGTTGCCCCTGGCGCAGATCTAACTGCGGACCTCTCAGTTTGAAGTCCAATTCTGTAACTACTGAGCCACTGCACTCTCCACAGAGAACGTGTCTATTCAATTAACAGGGTTCTACTGTATGGAGCCTGCCTGCTTGTGATAACATATGTGGTTTCTTTCTTGATCCGATTGCAATCTGGTTATGACACTTATATCAGTGGGTAGAGATTCCTATAAATAAATATTATAAAATCAAAGTTGAATTGATAAAAACAAATGAAAATATTAAATGAATATAGTAACAGAGATTCTATGTCCTCGCATTTCTCTTTCAAGAAATCAGATCCAACCATGTTGCGGGGAGGAAAGAGGACCATGTCATGATCTGGTCAAAATTCTCTGTCTACTTTTGTAATCCCTACAGTGTACCTGAAGTTATAGGTCATCAGGTTGGTTATAGCACTCATTAAAACACAGACAAAATTAATCACTGATAGAATCATACAAAAACCTGTGACATCCATAATCTGTTCCCTAACATTAGCAGCTGATGTATCAATATCAGTATCAATACATTTTACCAACCCAAGGAGAGTCTGCTCCCCATTCCCCCACTACAGCCCCCTCTCCCCACCTCCAAAATTTACTGAGAAACACCTCTGTCAAAGTGCTGTAGAAATTTTGCATTTCAACCCAAACAAGAGCAATGCAAAGCAAGGTATATGCCCCGATGGTGTCATAATGCCATGGCAAAAAATGTTTCTAAGCTGAGTGAAAAAGGGCCATAACTCTGGGAAACAGTATTGGACGTTAACCATTCCTTGTGCATATCTGTTCCCCCATGCAGGTCTATCAGCATACCAAAGGAGATCCAATTCCGACCAATGGCTGTGAAAATACAATGCCAAATGTTTGTATGTACAGATGGCCAGATGGATGGAGGTCTCCACTAGATACCCTGAATCCTTCTTTGGAGGTCAGGGGCATAATAACCCACATTCCTTGCATCTCTGAGATTACCCCTCTACACATTGATGTCAAAATAATTAAATTTCAAGCCGCAATTTTTTCCCAGAATTGCAATGAGGAATTTAGCCAAATCATTCTTGTTTGACAGAAGAATATCTCAAATGAATTTGAAATTCACTAAATTTCATTTATTTTTGAGTGAGTTATGCCCCTTTTTCCATAATTTTTATTGTTTGAAAATTGATGATCTTGTGAACGTGATAACTTGAACAAATATTATCAGATTTTGATTAAACTTGGTGAGCGCATATCTCGGATGAGTTTGATATTTGGTCAATTTTGTCCTTTTTTTGTGAGCGTTGTGCCTCTTTTTCCATAATTTTTGGTGTTCATAAATTAATACTATTGTGAACGCGATTAGCTGATTCCTGCAATTTTCTACAGAATGGCATCTTTTTTGTGCTCTGAAATTTGTTTTGTTGATATTTGTTTTATACAAACAGCTTGTTTTGTTATTTTTAAAAAAATTTTGAACATTTCGATCCACTTCTCTCTTTTAACTCAGTATATCCGCACAGGACATTTATCGTCCTTTCCAGCATGTTGTGTTTCATCATCGATAGACACAACTTTCTTGGCTATGACTGAGAATTAGATGTAAATACATACAACCGAAAGTAAGTTTTTTTTTAGACATGCATGGTTGTCACTTTAGGGTTTTTTTTGATAATCGAC
The DNA here is from genome assembly GCA_031216915.1 of Pictodentalium vernedei. Classification (NCBI taxonomy): domain Eukaryota; kingdom Metazoa; phylum Mollusca; class Scaphopoda; order Dentaliida; family Dentaliidae; genus Pictodentalium; species Pictodentalium vernedei. The sequence goes on from CM062289.1 coordinate 310,799,903, forward strand.
GCCGAATAGATTTTCCGATGAACCAGACAGCCCTAGCATTAACTTGGTAAAATACAATCAGATTTTCTTGAAACTTGCTATAGACATGCATTATGAGAGGATCTTGTTTTTTAAAAACATTTTGATCCACTTCTCTCTTTGTGGGCAGGGGATTTTGCCACCTCATAGCATATGCTTGTTCTCTCTTTTATTCTATTATATCTTGTTTGACAGAGCTTACTGAGCTCTGTCAAACAAGATATAATAGATTAAATGCATATACTGACTGTACTGATGCCCAAAGTGTGTAAAAAAAAGGTGGAGAATTCAGTGGGTGTCAGAATAATTCAGTGACAGATTACAAGATTTTTTATTCAATTAACAGGAGTTTACTCTACAACTTATATGCAATTAACAGGGCAAATTTGTATTGAAGGTATGAAAAATGGTTTGGTTTCTGGAAATCTTATTCAGTTGACAGGGGTATTCAATTAAGAGATCTCCAATTAATTGGGGTCCATTATGCTGTATATTCCCATTTTGTGGATTGTAAATCTATAATCGGGATGACATGATAGCAATACAGAATACACATAAATGTCACAATTATGGCAAGGCACCTATTGATCAATACCTGAGGTGATACAGAGTGAACTATTCTGCTTTTCAAGTAGTTGCTGGGTGACCCTGAGGGCCTCAAGAACTCTCCAGAATGGGGTACTGACCAGAGGATTTCCAAGTAACATATATGGCCAGAGTGTCTCTGTTCTTTTCCCATAAAGCACAGAAATCCCATTTTGGATTTTTTTCCATAGGTTAATTTGGGATGTTGATGAAACCATTAGTTCCCAGAAAACTTTTATCACTTACCGACAGATGTGTCGCACATGGTTCTATGTGGTACGGCAAGTGGTGCTACTGGATGCAGTCTCAAGATTTCGTGTATTACAGCATCTGTATGCGATAAGTTTTCTTTGTCAGAAAGCCTTGGAAGTCTATCAGCATCTGCAAAGATGAACAGAAATATATAATTCTCCTTTACTGAAAAGATAGTTGATCACAATGGTGTAGATTTTTTTTGTCAGGGGAGGGGGCATGCAAAAAACTTTCCAGCAGACCAATACCATTTTTATACAAATTTCACATCCATAACCAAATTTCTTGTATTTTGGCACACAACGTGGGGTTGTCAAAAACTTTTCCAACAAACTTTTTGGTGGTGGAGTGGCATGGCTCCCTCCCTACATCTATACAGGCTTGAAAATAAGCAGAATGAGGTCCCCAGAGGGTGAATTTGACGATGCTATCCCATACAGTGGGCCAATTTATCCTCTGGGTACCTCTTTCTGTTTTGTTTTGAGACCCTGATTCAGATTGAGGCTCACAGAGGGTAAAGCATGGTAGTGTGCTGTTTTTTGATAAATGGAGTCGGGGGTTTGTCGTCCAACAGGGGTTAATTCCATATTACTTATTTGCTCTCTCTGTGGTGGTTGTCTCCACCAGTGATTAGAGTGTCAGGTAGCACGAGATCTAGTAACGGTTGATTGAATTGTTGTCAAGTTTCACTGAGGGAAATGCACACACCAGCGATTTCCTGAATCGATACAAGATTTCAGAGGTTGCATGATTTTTTCGTGTTGTGTATGAATTGAAGTGGGTGATCTGGACCGTCGAAAAAGTCAGTTCGAGATAGGATTTCACTGGGGTAGGTTGTTTAGCTTTTCTCTGGAAGGTTTGGGAAGAGCCGGCTGGTCATGAGTTTAAATAGTAATTCCTTGGAGTTCCGGAATGAGAAACTAAACACCGAATTCTCTGTGCCATTGGTGAGACTGGGATAGTTATTTAGGAATTTATTTGGTATTCTTTTTTCTCCGTTTGTCGGATCAATGGAATCAGAGTTAAGTAAGTTTTAGAGTAGTTTTTTTTCTCTGGAACTCCGGGAATATTTTTTTTGAAGAATTTCGCCTTCGACAAACTTTTGTCGAGTGTGAGTTCTTCTTGTTGGGTAGTCACCGAGTGTGCGGGGTGTCAGAGATGGCAGCGCGGAGGTGACTCCTTAGTTATATGTGGAAGACTTCACACTCGACGAACTTTGGTTCTTCGAGGGTGAAAGCTTCTTACTTGATTGAGGCCTGATTATTGATATTTGGTATGACACCTATGGAGGAGCAGCGGTAACTCCTCATTTATATTGGAAGACTTCACACTCGACGAACTCTGGTTCTTCGAGGGTGAAAGCTTCTTACTTGATTGAGGCCTGATTATTGATATTTGGTATGACACCTATGGAGGAGCAGCGGTGACTCCTCATTTATATTTGGAAGACTTCACACTCGACGAACTCTGGTTCTCGAGGGTGAAAGCTTCTTACTTGATTGAGGCCTGATTATTAATATTTGGTATGACACCTATGGAGGAGCAGAGGTGACTCCTTATTTATATGTGGAAGACTTCACACTCGACGAACTTTGGCTCTTCGAGGGTGAAAGCTTCTTACCTGTGTAGTCCTGACCATTACTATTGGGAGATGACATCTATGGAGGAATGTAGGTGATTCCTCATTTATATTTGGAAGACTTCACACTCGACGAACTCTGGTTCTTCGAGGGTGAAAGCTTCTTACTTGATTGAGGCCTGATTATTGATATTTGGTATGACACCTATGGAGGAGCAGCGGTAACTCCTCATTTATATTGGAAGACTTCACACTCGACGAACTTTGGTTCTTCGAGGGTGAAAGCTTCTTACTTGATTGAGGCCTGATTATTGATATTTGGTATGACACCTATGGAGGAGCAGAGGTGACTCCTTATTTATATGTGGAAGACTTCACACTCGACGAACTTTGGCTCTTCGAGGGTGAAAGCTTCTTACCTGTGTAGTCCTGACCATTACTATTGGGAGATGACATCTATGGAGGAATGTAGGTGATTCCTCATTTATATTTGGAAGACTTCACACTCGACGAACTCTGGTTCTTCGAGGGTGAAAGCTTCTTACTTGATTGAGGCCTGATTATTGATATTTGGTATGACACCTATGGAGGAGCAGAGGTGACTCCTTATTTATATGTGGAAGACTTCACACTCGACGAACTTTGGCTCTTCGAGGGTGAAAGCTTCTTACCTGTGTAGTCCTGACCATTACTATTGGGAGATGACATCTATGGAGGAATGTAGGTGATTCCTCATTTATATTTGGAAGACTTCACACTCGACGAACTCTGGTTCTTCGAGGGTGGAAGCTTCTTATGACAGTTCCCTTTGGTCATTGGTACGTCCTCTATGGGAGAATAGTAGTCTCCTAATATTATATTAGAAAATCTGGGTGGCCTGGACATAATAAAAAGGGCCTTGTTTATCGGATTCTTGATATTTTTTTTTTCTCTAGCCTCCGAATTTCAGCCCAATTTAAGATAGTGAAACAAACGCTTTTTGGATATGTAATAATGTTTAATTTCATTCAATAAATTATACCATAACATTTCTTAGTGTTGAATTATTGTTACCTTGCTACATCTTGATGGTTTGTAGTTTTTAATTTCAGTCTAAAGGTGGGTCATCTACCCGAGAACTTTATGTGGGGCTCCGACCTACCCATTATAACTGCGATCCCTTTTCCTTATTTTAAAGCCCGGTCGGAAACGCAAATGTTAAATATCTCTTATAAAATAGTTCGACCATCTGGGGTGATGTGGTTTTAGAAACCGCACCGCCTCGGCTGATCGAACTGTTTTTGGGAGGGAGAAATTGAATCTAGACTCGTGTTGGGTTGGGGATAGTGGATTCGTCACAGTTATTGGCGTCGCCGACAGGATATTTTATGATACCATAAGACTGATGTATAGAAATTTAATACAGGTAAATTGTTTAGTATTGGTTCAAATTTAATATGGCTACGGGAATTTCGGAAGGGCTGGATGAATACTTGGGGGCATCTAAAAAGTTAACTGATTTGGCTACAAATCCAGATATTAGCACACCAAGGAGATACCCCATGGCTGAGGCTCTAGATTTTTTTCAAGAAACACCAGAGGCCACTCCTACGTCTTTTAATGAAAATGTAGAAATTCAAGTGAGTGAAATTCCAAAACATAATGGTTTGGACAATGGAATTCATAAACAGGTAGGAAGTTCTGCGCGTGAATTTTGTAGAAGAAGAGCTTCGGGTGCCATTCCTAAGAAAGTTAAAACTCCTCTTGCGAGGGTCAGCTATCAAGATAAGGGTGATCGGGCGTTAGTGGCACCGGGTGCGGACCTTCCTGCTCTTAAGGAACGTCCATCCAAAAGTGGTGAACAATATAACGGGCCCAGAAAACCGGTGGTTACACCAGAAACATTTAATGGGTCCACCAATGTGGTTGATTGGGTGACGCATTTTGAAAAATGTGTAGAAATCAATGAATGGTCAGAGGTGGTGGCTTGTAGATTTTTGGTAGTTTCATTAAGAGGGGCCGCATTGCAATTTTACGAAGATCTAGATAGTAATGATAAGATTGGCCTAAAACAAATATTAAAAAGTTTGATAGATCGATTTGATCCCTTTAGAGGTACGGCAATTTATAGGTCACAATTGCGTTCAAGAAGGCGAACCGCTCGAGAAACACTCCCCGAGCTGGCTAGTAGTATACGTAGATTGGTAAAGAAAGCTTACCCTTCAGCCCCATCCATTTTAAGGGACGATTTGGCAAAAGAAGCTTTTGTTGAAGCCATAACGGATAAAGACGTTCGGATGCAGGTGTTGCGTGGAAAACCCGAGACGTTGGATGCCGCGGTTCGTTTGGCATTAGAGGAAGAATCATATAGGAGAGTGGAAGTTGCTTCCACTGTCCAACCTTCTGACAACGAAGCTGTTAATTCCGAGCAATTGGAATTATTAACTCAGACGCTGACTGATCTGCGGTTTCAGATTGATGATTTGCGCAAAGAACAAAGGGAAATGAGACGCGAATTTTTAGAACAATTGGGGAAGGAGGATGGAATTGACAAAATAGCGGAAATACAAAATACTCGGGAAGATTTTTCTCGTGGACGTGGTCGAGGAAATGTTCGTCGGAATTATGGGGGTCGAAGAGGTGGAAGGTGGAATAATAGGCAAGGTTTAAAAGAATAAGAGCTGGGGTTGGGGTCAAACCTCAGCTCCAACAGAATGGGGCCCACCCTGAGAAAAAGATTGGTCATTTTTTTTCTTCCCTTAACCATTTGTGACAAAGAGGTAAAATTTTTGCTAGACACTGGATCAGCCATTAGCATATTAAGTACTAAGGTATTGGAAGAGGTATTTGGAAAGGATTCTTCAGAATTACAAGCAGCTCCTAGAGAGGTTTGTGGAGCTAGCGGACAACCCTTGCAGGTGCCAGGAGTTATCAACCTTCCCATTAATATAGGTAATAATAGTTTTGATCAAGAGTTTTATGTTGCCGAGTTATCATTTGAGGGAATATTGGGGGTTGATCTGATGACTGCCCTAGACTTAGACATTTATCTGGGGAGGAATTGTGTTAAATTAGCAGGAAAAGAAATTCCCCTAAATTTTGGCAATAACAACGATAGTAATGAGGTCATGCTTATTGAAAATGTAACTATACCTCCATCTTCCGAGATTATAATTAATGGTAAGGTAAGTAATGTTTCTCTTTTAGAGGGAATTTGTGAGGTAGATCAAAAATTTTCAGAAAAACATAATGGGATTATGGTTGGGCGAAGTTTTGTGGGTACTTCAAATGGAGATGTTGTGCCAATGAGGTTAGTAAATACCACCGGGGTACCCCAGTCCTTGAAAAAAGGTGAAACAGTGGCAGTATTCCAGCAAGGGGAGGTTCTGGGAAATAGTGTAATTCAAGAAAATGTAAAACAAGAAAATGTTGATAAGTATTCTCTCCAGCAAACAATTGATGAAACTGTTTTGACTACGGATCAGGAATTTCAAGTTAAAATGCTTCTTGATAGAAATGAGTCGGTTTTTATCCGCCATGATAAAGATTTAGGTCGAACAAGTATTATAAAACATGATATTGACACGGGTAAACATCCACCCATAAAACAAAGAGCCTATAGACTTCCTGTACATAAGCGACAGGAAGTTGATAGGCAGTTACAAGAAATGTTAGAACAGGGGATAATACAACCCTCGGATAGTCCGTGGGCGGCCCCCATTGTCCTGGTTAAAAAAAAAGACGGTAGCCTACGCTTTTGTGTAGACTATCGTAAGTTAAATGCTGTAACTCGGAAGGATGCATATCCCTTGCCACGCATTGATGACAGCCTTGAAGGAATGCAGGGGGCCAGTTGGTTCTCTACATTAGATTTGGCTTCAGGGTATTGGCAGGTGGAGATGGCTTCCTCAGCTCAAGAAAAAACTGCCTTTAGTACAGGTAAAGGGCTTTATGAGTTCAAGGTACTCCCTTTCGGGCTTTCTGGGGCTCCCCATTCCTTTCAGAGGCTTATGGAGCTCGTTTTGAAGGGCCTTCATTGGAAGACCTGTCTGATATATCTGGATGACATAATTATTTATGCTAAAACTTTCCAAGAACATGTAGAAAGGTTGGAAGAGGTGTTCACAAAAATTAAGGAAGCTGGTTTGAAACTCAAGGCTTCTAAATGTGCTCTTTTTAGAAAACAGGTATCTTTTTTGGGCCATATCGTGTCCTCAGAGGGGATACGGGCTGACCCAGAAAAGATAGCTAGGATTAAGGATTGGCCGATTCCAAGATGTGTCAGAGATATACGCAGTTTTGTCGGTTTGTGTTCTTATTACAGAAAATTTATTTTGAACTTCTCAGATTTGGCTGGTCCCCTGTTGGAATTAACTAGAAAGAATGTAAAATTTGAGTGGAATAAGGCTAGAAAAGAATCTTTTGAAATTTTAAAGAATAAACTATGTGAGAGTCCAATCTTGGGATTTCCAAATTTTGAGCAAGAGTTTATTTTGGACACAGATGCGAGTGATCAGGCTAGTGGGGCTGTGTTGTCTCAGTTAGTTAACGGACAGGAGAAGATAATTGCATATTTTAGTAAAGTGCATTCTCCTCCAGAACGTAATTATAGTGTCACTCGGAAAGAGCTATTGGCAGTTATTAAAAGCATTAAAAATTTTCGCCATTATTTGATAGGAAAACACTTTACTCTGCGCACCGATCATGGATCTTTGAGGTGGTTGTTTAATTTTAAAGAACCAACGGGGCAAGTGGCTCGTTGGCTGGAATATTTGAGTGGATTTGACTTTTCTATCATCCATCGTAGAGGAGAGCAACATAAGAATGCCGACGCCTTGAGTAGGATATCTTTGGAGACTAATGTTATTGATTTGTCTCCAGGAGGTGTAATTTCGGTTGATGATCAGATGAGTGATCCAATATTAAAGAAATTGTTTGAAAATAAAACAAATGATTCTAAGCCGTCGGCTGAGCAAATGAAGGGTGAAGAATTAATATTTAAAAAATATGTAGCCCAATGGGAACAAATTGTTGTTAGGCAAGGTATGCTTTATCGAGAATGGTTGGAATTTGGAAAGGAAAATAAATTTTTGTGGATTGTTCCTGGGAAACTAAAACCTGAAATTTTAAAACATTGCCATGATTCCGTGGTGGGAGGCCATTTAGGTATGATGAAAACCTATTTGAAAATTAGGCAAAGATTTTTTTGGATTGGTCTAAAGAAGGATGTAGAACAGTGGGTGCAGACTTGTGAGGTGTGTCAACGTCGGAAAAGTCCCAACAAAGCGTTAAAGGCCCCCCTGGTTACCGACCGTGTTTCGGAACCGATGGAGAGGGTTGCACTTGATGTATTGGGTCCCCTACCGGAATCTGTGAGTGGAAACATTTACATTCTGGTTGTTTCTGACTATTTCTCTAAATGGACTGAAGCCTATGCCATGCCTAATCAGCGTGCAAGTACAATTGGAGAAATATTGGTTAAAGAGTGGATATCCCGTTTTGGTATGCCTAAGTTTATCCATTCTGATCAAGGGGCCAACTTTGAGTCTGAATTGTTTTTGGGAATCTGTAAATATTTTGAGATTTCCAAGACAAGAACATCTCCATATCACCCTCAGTCTGATGGCCAGGTTGAGCGCTTCAACAGAACATTGATAGCTATGCTAGCATGTTTTGTTGAAGATAATCATAACGACTGGGAATACTATCTACCTTTTGTTATGATGGCTTATCGTAGTGCTGTTCATGAGACCACGGGCCTTACTCCAAATATGATCCTTTTTGGGAAAGAAATCCGATTACCTATTGAATTTATGGCTGGTAAAGTTCCTGATAAGGATCTTAGTCGAGTTCAATATGTGATGGATTTGGAAAATAGAATGGCAACCATTTTCCAGTTTGTGAGCAGTAAGTGTGAAACTGCTATTAAACATAGGAAAAGGTTGTACGACCGTAGAGTTCATGGAAGACCTTATGAGGTTGGTGATAAAGTGTGGCTATATATTTCAAAAATAAAGCAAGGTCAAACCCCCAAATTTGCTAAATATTGGTTTGGGCCATTTGTGGTTAAAAAGCGACTCTCTGATGCAAATTATGTTATTTGTAGAGAGCATGGTGGTCGGCTGCAGGTGGTCCACTTTAATAGATTAAAAAAATGTTTTGAACGACCTAATATGGGAACAAGTGTAGATAATTCAGGAGATTCTGGTAGGTTACCTTTTTCGGAACTCATTGATCGGGAGGAAGATTCTGACCAGTCGGCTCAGGGCAGTTCCAGCAACTTAAACAATCCTGCCCCTAGCGGAGATCCTGTCACCCACCGGGGGCGAAGGGTCCGTCGTCCCCGCTGGTTGAACTCAAATGAGTACGATCTGTCTTAAAAAAAAAAAAAAAAAGATTTGTATTTATTATTCTGGAATGACCCCGGTCTAAATTCGGTGATTTTATGATTTAAGATTTGGCTTAATGAATTCATTTGGCGAGAACTCTAGCTCACGAGCAAAGATAAGATTTGCTAAATTTTTGATGTGGTGCCCAGTGATCATGGGAAAATTGTTAAATTACCCGGAGTGTGCCTTATATGTCGATGCAAGGGTTAAATTATGTCTTCCATTTGGAAGTTGTAATTAATAGGCAAGGAGGAATGGTGCTGGGGATCCAAGGAAGGGTTAATGGGCGGAGACAAAATAAACTGCAAATTCATTTGAATTTGCTGTTCGATTCATTTGGAAACTTTTGAATCAGAATTGTTTAATTTTGACTTTCAAACAGTCATATATAGGACAAGTTGTAGGGTCATTGGACCGGTGGTTATGTCCTATGGTAGTGGATTGGATAAAGTAAAGATTGATAAATGATATAGTATTCTCATGGGTCACATAATGTAGGGAAAGGATGGAAATCAATTGATTCCATGGTTTCCCTTACGGGGTGTCGTAATGGAGGTGTTCCATTAGGAAAAATTGTGTAAACGAACACCCTAACTCAGCGCAATTCTAAAAATGTAAAAAAATTACCTTAGTAATCTCAAAAATACTAGCGCTATTTGTGTTTTGTAAATGTGACCCCTGGGAATTACACTTGGAAATGCTCGTGAGCGGGAGCATTATACGCTAGTGAAATTGAGCCAGTAGAAGAGTGATTCCAAATACGTCGTTTATTTTGGTGTGACTTGCATGGCGCGCATGTGGAATGGGCATTTGGGGTGGGGGTTAGGTATGATTGTGTCTGATGGGTGGTGGTTGATGTTGCTAGGGTAAGAATGGGTTTCGTAAGTAATTTATGATGGCGTCGCCAGTATGTAACTTTTCGTAAGTGATGTGTCCGTGGTAAATATGCAAGACCACCAGAAATTTACGACTTAAAAATTTGGATTGCTTGGAAACCTATTGGTTGCAGTTTGACTGAGTCACAGAAAGATTGTTTTTTTTTTTTTTAATACTGGAGGTCATTCCTTTCATGTAATGTAACTAATAAATTACATAAATTAATTTCAGCTGTTGGAAACAGAAAATTGCGAAATTTTGTATACTGCTGTGGTGTTCCTTTTTTTTGTTTTAGGTTGAGGGAGGTATTTGATGGCGATGAATCCAGATGATACTGATGTTTGTCCATTGACGGTGAAATTATGTATGTGTATCATGGTATTTGATGGCGATGAATCCAGACGATACTGGTAGTTGTCCAGTGACAGTGAAATTATGTATGTGTATCATGGTATTTGATGGCGATGAATCCAGACGATACTGATGTTGTCCATTGACATTGAAATTATGTATGTGTATCATGGTATTTGATGGCGATGAATCCAGACGATACTGGTAGTTGTCCAGTGACAGTGAAATTATGTATGTGTATCATGGTATTTGATGGCGATGAATCCAGACGATACTGATGTTATCCATTGACATTGAAATTATGTATGTGTATCATGGTATTTGATGGCGATGAATCCAGATGATACTGATGTTTGTCCATTGACGGTGAAATTATGTATGTGTATCATGGTATTTGATGGCGATGAATCCAGACGATACTGGTAGTTGTCCAGTGACAGTGAAATTATGTATGTGTATCATGGTATTTGATGGCGATGAATCCAGACGATACTGATGTTGTCCATTGACATTGAAATTATGTATGTGTATCATGGTATTTGATGGCGATGAATCCAGATGATACTGATGTTGTCCATTGACATTGAAATTATGTATGTGTATCATGGTATTTGATGGCGATGAATCCAGACGATACTGGTAGTTGTCCAGTGACAGTGAAATTATGTATGTGTATCATGGTATTTGATGGCGATGAATCCAGACGATACTGATGTTATCCATTGACATTGAAATTATGTATGTGTATCATGGTATTTGATGGCGATGAATCCAGATGATACTGATGTTTGTCCATTGACGGTGAAATTATGTATGTGTATCATGGTATTTGATGGCGATGAATCCAGACGATACTGGTAGTTGTCCAGTGACAGTGAAATTATGTATGTGTATCATGGTATTTGATGGCGATGAATCCAGACGATACTGATGTTGTCCATTGACATTGAAATTATGTATGTGTATCATGGTATTTGATGGCGATGAATCCAGACGATACTGATGTTGTCCATTGACATTGAAATTATGTATGTGTATCATGGTATTTGATGGCGATGAATCCAGACGATACTGGTAGTTGTCCAGTGACAGTGAAATTATGTATGTGTATCATGGTATTTGATGGCGATGAATCCAGACGATACTGATGTTATCCATTGACATTGAAATTATGTATGTGTATCATGGTATTTGATGGCGATGAATCCAGATGATACTGATGTTTGTCCATTGACGGTGAAATTATGTATGTGTATCATGGTATTTGATGGCGATGAATCCAGACGATACTGGTAGTTGTCCAGTGACAGTGAAATTATGTATGTGTATCATGGTATTTGATGGCGATGAATCCAGACGATACTGATGTTATCCATTGACATTGAAATTATGTATGTGTATCATGGTATTTGATGGCGATGAATCCAGATGATACTGATGTTTGTCCATTGACGGTGAAATTATGTATGTGTATCATGGTATTTGATGGCGATGAATCCAGACGATACTGGTAGTTGTCCAGTGACAGTGAAATTATGTATGTGTATCATGGTATTTGATGGCGATGAATCCAGACGATACTGATGTTGTTCATTGACATTGTATCATGGTATTTGATGGCGATGAATCCAGACGATACTGATGTTGTCCATTGACATTGAAATTATGTATGTGTATCATGGTATTTGATGGCGATGAATCCAGACGATACTGGTAGTTGTCCAGTGACAGTGAAATTATGTATGTGTATCATGGTATTTGATGGCGATGAATCCAGACGATACTGATGTTATCCATTGACATTGAAATTATGTATGTGTATCATGGTATTTGATGGCGATGAATCCAGATGATACTGATGTTTGTCCATTGACGGTGAAATTATGTATGTGTATCATGGTATTTGATGGCGATGAGTCCGGGCGGTACTGATGTTGTCCATTGACATTGAAATTATGTATGTGAGTCATGGTATTTAATGGCGATGAATCCAGATGATACTGATATTTGTCCATTGACATTGAAATTATGTGTGTGTATCATGGTATTTGATGGTGATGAAACCAGACGATATTGATGGTTGTCCAGTGACAGTGAAGTTGTGTAGGTGTATCATGGTATTTGATGGTTATGAGTTCAGACGATATTGACAGTTGTCCATTAACATTGACTCTTGAATGTGAATTGGTTCTTGTAAACCTTCCTAATTTAACTTTGCTTTTTAGGATTTAATTTTGACTCCTTAAAATGGAGGGTCTGGTGATTGGACACAGTTTTGTGGCGAGATTGTACCGATTTTTATTATTGTGCCCAGAAGTATGGCATTGTACCATACCGTTTGCCTCCGTGAAATTTGTTGGGATACCTGGGGGAAAGATTAGCCATTTGCAAAATATTAATGTCAGAGGGGATAGATGGATAGTTCTTCAGATTGGGGGTAATGATATTGATTGCGTTACATTCTCTTTTGAATGTTTCCTGCGGGACCTCCGAGAATTGCTAAAGAAATGGAAGCTTGCTGGGGTGAAGAAAATAACATTAGGTAGTATATTTCCTAGAGTAAAGCCCCGAAATGTATCTTATGAGATTTATGAGTTTAGACGTATGGCTGTCAATGATGCTTTTAAGGCTGTAGGTGATGAAGATATTTTATATTTTCACCATCGACAGGTTTATCCTCATCATTTTCTGTCAGATGGTGTACATCTCCGGCCGAATGCACAAAAGAATTTTTGGGATAGAATAAAAAGGAAAATTCACCAGATGTTGTAATTTAAAACCCCCTAGTCAGGGTGATTGGGAATGTGTTGATGGTTTATTAAGTGGGAAAGAAGTGATTAATGTGAAAGTTGGAGATATTTCACATTGACCTTGATGGCAATTGTTGGCTCTGTTGATGGTTCGATTGGGCATGGTATGGTGATTCCTTGTTGGGCTCACTATGCTGCCCAAGCGAAGCATTAATTGCAACTGTTTTGAATTGGAAATATGGAGTTGGCGATTGAGAAATAGAGTTCCGGGATTCATAAAAATATTGGATAATTGTTTTCTAATCTAGAATGATTCAAGCGCGCCAACAATAAATGGATCTTGTGGCTGTTGTCTGGGTTGTCGTGATGAAAAGGATACAGTAGTGTGCAGGGTTTCCAAGATAGTTTTTGGCGCTGCGAGCAGCATCATCTGGACGATGATAAAATTCATATGTAGTAAATTATGGGTAGTGTTCCAATGAAGTATGGTCCGTTTAATTGTTTTATAAATATATAAGTTATAGTGGTGGCTTTCTTCGGATCAGGGATTTAACTAATCCAGGCGGTAACATCTCTTATCGCATGTCAGTGATCGTGGCGGTAAGCGGTTTCAATTTTTATTGAAATTGGTCGGTGGTTGGATTTCTGTATCCCAGGCCTGCCTACCGCTGTATAAAACATAAAATGTGATGGCGGATTATTCCGTCAGATGTAGCACTTCCCATGCCTAAAGATTTAATCTAGATAGTAGGTATGAACAGATCGTACTCAATTTTTTTTTTCGGACCCATTTTTTTTTGTGTAAATATAGTCATTATAAATCATTAATCATTTTTTTTTTTATTTTTATTTTTATTAATAAGAAATCAAAAACACTATCTGAGCCATCCAAAAACGAGGACGTTTACCTTGGGGTGGGGGTAGTGTGCTGTTTTTTGATAAATGGAGTCGGGGGTTTGTCGTCCAACAGGGGTTAATTCCATATTACTTATTTGCTCTCTCTGTGGTGGTTGTCTCCACCAGTGATTAGAGTGTCAGGTAGCACGAGATCTAGTAACGGTTGATTGAATTGTTGTCAAGTTTCACTGAGGGAAATGCACACACCAGCGATTTCCTGAATCGATACAAGATTTCAGAGGTTGCATGATTTTTTCGTGTTGTGTATGAATTGAAGTGGGTGATCTGGACCGTCGAAAAAGTCAGTTCGAGATAGGATTTCACTGGGGTAGGTTGTTTAGCTTTTCTCTGGAAGGTTTGGGAAGAGCCGGCTGGTCATGAGTTTAAATAGTAATTCCTTGGAGTTCCGGAATGAGAAACTAAACACCGAATTCTCTGTGCCATTGGTGAGACTGGGATAGTTATTTAGGAATTTATTTGGTATTCTTTTTTCTCCGTTTGTCGGATCAATGGAATCAGAGTTAAGTAAGTTTTAGAGTAGTTTTTTTTCTCTGGAACTCCGGGAATATTTTTTTTGAAGAATTTCGCCTTCGACAAACTTTTGTCGAGTGTGAGTTCTTCTTGTTGGGTAGTCACCGAGTGTGCGGGGTGTCAGAGATGGCAGCGCGGAGGTGACTCCTTAGTTATATGTGGAAGACTTCACACTCGACGAACTTTGGTTCTTCGAGGGTGAAAGCTTCTTACTTGATTGAGGCCTGATTATTGATATTTGGTATGACACCTATGGAGGAGCAGCGGTAACTCCTCATTTATATTGGAAGACTTCACACTCGACGAACTCTGGTTCTTCGAGGGTGAAAGCTTCTTACTTGATTGAGGCCTGATTATTGATATTTGGTATGACACCTATGGAGGAGCAGCGGTGACTCCTCATTTATATTTGGAAGACTTCACACTCGACGAACTCTGGTTCTTCGAGGGTGAAAGCTTCTTACTTGATTGAGGCCTGATTATTAATATTTGGTATGACACCTATGGAGGAGCAGAGGTGACTCCTTATTTATATGTGGAAGACTTCACACTCGACGAACTTTGGCTCTTCGAGGGTGAAAGCTTCTTACCTGTGTAGTCCTGACCATTACTATTGGGAGATGACATCTATGGAGGAATGTAGGTGATTCCTCATTTATATTTGGAAGACTTCACACTCGACGAACTCTGGTTCTTCGAGGGTGAAAGCTTCTTACTTGATTGAGGCCTGATTATTGATATTTGGTATGACACCTATGGAGGAGCAGCGGTAACTCCTCATTTATATTGGAAGACTTCACACTCGACGAACTTTGGTTCTTCGAGGGTGAAAGCTTCTTACTTGATTGAGGCCTGATTATTGATATTTGGTATGACACCTATGGAGGAGCAGAGGTGACTCCTTATTTATATGTGGAAGACTTCACACTCGACGAACTTTGGCTCTTCGAGGGTGAAAGCTTCTTACCTGTGTAGTCCTGACCATTACTATTGGGAGATGACATCTATGGAGGAATGTAGGTGATTCCTCATTTATATTTGGAAGACTTCACACTCGACGAACTCTGGTTCTTCGAGGGTGAAAGCTTCTTACTTGATTGAGGCCTGATTATTGATATTTGGTATGACACCTATGGAGGAGCAGAGGTGACTCCTTATTTATATGTGGAAGACTTCACACTCGACGAACTTTGGCTCTTCGAGGGTGAAAGCTTCTTACCTGTGTAGTCCTGACCATTACTATTGGGAGATGACATCTATGGAGGAATGTAGGTGATTCCTCATTTATATTTGGAAGACTTCACACTCGACGAACTCTGGTTCTTCGAGGGTGGAAGCTTCTTATGACAGTTCCCTTTGGTCATTGGTACGTCCTCTATGGGAGAATAGTAGTCTCCTAATATTATATTAGAAAATCTGGGTGGCCTGGACATAATAAAAAGGGCCTTGTTTATCGGATTCTTGATATTTTTTTTTTCTCTAGCCTCCGAATTTCAGCCCAATTTAAGATAGTGAAACAAACGCTTTTTGGATATGTAATAATGTTTAATTTCATTCAATAAATTATACCATAACATTTCTTAGTGTTGAATTATTGTTACCTTGCTACATCTTGATGGTTTGTAGTTTTTAATTTCAGTCTAAAGGTGGGTCATCTACCCGAGAACTTTATGTGGGGCTCCGACCTACCCATTATAACTGCGATCCCTTTTCCTTATTTTAAAGCCCGGTCGGAAACGCAAATGTTAAATATCTCTTATAAAATAGTTCGACCATCTGGGGTGATGTGGTTTTAGAAACCGCACCGCCTCGGCTGATCGAACTGTTTTTGGGAGGGAGAAATTGAATCTAGACTCGTGTTGGGTTGGGGATAGTGGATTCGTCACAGTAGCATCACTAAATTCACCCTCTGGGGACTTCATTTTGCAGATGACAGTCTGCTTATATTTTTATACAACAACCAATGGCCCAGACTAGCTGGTGCTAACTCAAAAATTAATCCAAGGCCAAACACAAATTCTGCCCCCCAATCTCCAAAATTTGCATGCAAAACCAAAAATTTTATGTCCTATCTGGTCCTCCATACTTTTGCAAACTGTGCATACGAAGTATCCAGGAAGACACTGAAAATGGCTCCAACCATCATTCTATGTTTGGCCCTTCTGTCAGTAACAACAAACTGACATCTGTGCTTTTACAACTCAGTTTTAATGATACCAGACACAAATCAATGGTAGAATTGGTGGATCCAAGGACACATTTGGATGATGGAAGGAAGCAACGGTGGTTTGAAACGTTCAGGGCTGTAACTTTATAATTTTTATCTAAATTATTTCATGTTTCCCAATTTTGGGACATGGGCCTGACGTCATCATTCTTGCTAATGATTTTTCCACTGTTTGTTAATCGTTCCTTCCCCATCCTTCCTTGAAGTCCCCCTGTTAAACTCCCAAGCTTTTTGGCATATTTTATTGAAATTTTTTTATAAATTTCTTGGGAGTTTGACGTGTTACACAGAATGTTTATTCTGTATTTCCCCATGGTTACGTCCTCACCCTTGGGGTGTTTAGGCATTTTGGGTCATGCATCATACATCCGATGTATCATTTTTTCTTCTTCCAAAGATCTTGCTTTACATCAGATAGTTCTAAATCTGTTACTGACTTCGAGCCTCTTTATTCAGTGTCTGGGGTCTTGTTTCCACCTTTTCTTCTGACTTGTTTACATTGACAACGTTGTATAAATATATGTAATTTCCTGTTTATTTCATGGTAGGATTGTTATTAGATACATTTATAATATTCCGGTAGTGTAGCAATTAATTTTTGGAATTTTGTCCACACTTAGGCTCTATCGGGATACATTATGGCTCATCTTGTTCCCTTTGGGAACTTGGGCTCCTTGTCAAAATTTAAAAAAAAAAAAAAAAATTTTTTTTTTGGGGGGGGGGGGGGGGGGGAAATTAATTTTTTGATTTATATTTTGAATGTTATTTATTATGTATCTTTGTCATATATTTATAGTGGAGTTGGTGGGAGTACTGTCAACTTTGTTTTGATTCATTATGAAAGCTTGTTGCTCAAAATGCAAGGCGAGGAAGTCTTCCTCGGATTTACATGCTTATTGCCTTGCTTGTAGTAGATGTACTCCCACTAATTCTTGTCCAACCTGTGTTGGATGGGATGACAAATGTTGGAGACAGGTGTCACGGTACGCTAATGCCGGTCCTCTCACCACAAAGTCAATCAAGTTTTTCAGTTTCTTTTTCAGAGGAACAAGAACATGGTGATGTTTACGTGACACCTAGAGATAGTGTGCTACCGTTGTCATGCTCAGATAAGCAAACAGAGGAGCAAACAGAGCTAGATGCCAAGGTGCTCATGAATATTAGACATGGCATAAAGCCACTAACCGGTGGTTTTAGTCCCTTGTCACCAGCTAGCTCGACCGGTGGAGCAATTACTCCGTCCGTGGGTACCGTGACGCCGGGTGTGTCTGTTGCGGTCGAGAGGAGTGGATTGGGTAGAGCAAGCACCTTAAATCATAAACATGCTCACCCAGCGACAACGGAACAGAGCAAGAAGTTGGAGCATACATTCGCACCTTCCATCTGGGACACTCCATATAGTTCGCAGCCGGCCTTGGCTGTAGTAACGACTTCTACAATGTCTTCTTCAAAGCACACATGACCACACCTTGGCTACATGACTTTGGATATCCAGCCTGCATCGCCGAGAAGGGACCACTCATCGTCTGCAATGTGAGACCATCTGGTAGCTAAGGAGACGAGGCCTCATTTATCGGGACGTCCGGAGAAAAGAGTCATCTCGGACACACTGTCCCAGGAGCAGCACGTGGCCACAAAACAGAATACCGCTGCTCCTCAGGCCTCCATAATGGACTTGCTGTTGCAGATTTTGCAGCTCATCGCAGCATCCCAGCAAGTACATGAGCAGCCTATGGCAGTCTCAGAACCTGAGCTGGATCGGTCCAGTCATCAGCACGTTCAGATGCAGCAGACCGAGAGTCACAACTGATTGAATAGGAGGGTGAAAGGGATATGGAAGAAGATTACCCTTCGGAACAGTACATGGTTGCGATGATTTAATCCATCAATACTACCCTGAATTTATTCCGGTGAATCAGAATGCTGCGACTACTAGAAAGAAACTGCTGGCGTCATTAGATGCAGACTTTATCTGGACAAAGGAGGAGGTCCTGTCTTTTCCAGTTCAGTCTAGACAGGTGTCGCAGGCCTTCGGCCATTTAGACAACACCATATTCAAATTCTCCAGTGGGAAGAAGAAAGGCAGTTTCTTGACATCATCTTCCATAAATTTACCGTTTCTTGGACCACGTTCATTTAAAACGGTCGGGGAAGATGTACAGAGAGTTCCTCTGCATTTGGATGAACAAGCCGAGGATCTAGAACTATCCTTGCCTGGGTCATTCACAATTCGCCTAGACACAACTGAGACAGCAATTTCTTCAAATAGATAGAATTTGGCCGCTATGTCTTACGCAGATCACCTTTCAAAAGCTGTGGCACAAAGTTTCAATGGAAAGGAATTTGAGGACGTTCATACCTCTTTAACAGTTCTTTCCAGGGCAATTATGTTTACTATGTATAACTCTGCCTTATCAGTGGCTAATTTGGAGTTAATCAGACGTGATGGTGCCCTTGGGCGGTCATCTTTAATAGATGACAAGGTGAAAAACTCTCTATGGGTCACTCCAGTCTCTGGACACACAATATTTAATGACAAGCTTTCACTGGTTTATGACCAAGCTCAAAAGAATGCGTCTAATACTCTGCTTCTAAAGTCGGCGTCTAATCGACCCACTACAGCAGAAAAAAGTAAAGGAGGATGTCCCAGACAGAAATCATCAAAAGGGGACTCCTCGCAAGGGTATAGGAAACCCTTCTATAATTACTCTAGAGATCGTCAATACGGCGACTCGGGAAAGGGGTGTAGGTCTGATCGAGACTACAGGTCAGACGCCTCTAAGTTGACGGGTCGAGGCTCATCGTGAGAGGAATGTGGTTTCTCCTCCCGTAAGCCTCGCAGGTCCTACAGGTGATGGTCAGGACCTCTATTGCTTGCCAGTTGTGGAAGGTTATCAAGATTCGCAACAAACTGGATAACAATTACGGAAGACCAGTGGGTGAGAAGTGTAGTCTCCGACGGCCTACGGCTATCTTTCTGAGCAAAACCACCACTAACAAGGTGGACAAATCTTCTGTCAAATCCTTGCAAAAGAGAGTCTCTCCTAGCGGAGGTACAGGCTCTCTTATCAAAGGAAGCAATAGAGGTTGTCGAGAATCAAAATTCTCTAGGATTCTACAGTCACCTGTTCCTTGTATCGAAGCCAGACGGCTCGTTCTGACTGGTAATAGACTTGAGCTGGATAAACAAGCTTATCGTGGCTCCAAAGTTCTATATGGAGACCATCCGGTCGGTAAGGGCGAGCAATCAAGTGAACGGCTATGCGGCAAGCATAGATCTAAAGGATGCATACTTTCATGTCCTGGTATATCCGGCATACAGAAAGTACCTGCGGTTCATCATTCAAGGGATAGTGTATCAGTTCTGAGTGATGTGCTTCGGTCTGAACCTGGCGCCCTGGGCTGTCACTTGAATAATGAACTTGGTAATGTCTTACTTCTGAGCCCATTCGTCTGCGGTAACGTCTGCTTACTTGGACGACATTCTTCAGAGATAGATAACAAAACTATTTTTCGGAATGATGTTCAGAGTCTGCTTCTTTTGCTCCGATGTCTCGGCTTCATCGTAAATGAGAAGAAGTCAGATCTAGCTCTGTCCAAGTCATTCATTCACTTGGGGATGAGCTACGAGACTCACAACAATCTGGTTCATCTGCTGTTACCCAGAGCGAAATTAGTCAGTTGTTATGCTCGCTTTTGTCTACACTCAGACGCATTAACAGTGAGGGAATTCATGATGGGGTTGTGCGGAGCGGCTGCAGATCTTATTCTGATGGGTTGCTTGCGTACACGTCCCCTCCAGATATTCTTTACTCAGAACTGGAGCGTGAAGATGCATTCGCCCGAGACCAGTATTGTTTTAATGGATCTGGTAAAACAAAAGGTCCAGATTTGGGCAGTTATTCAGTGGTTAACTCAGGGTGTTACGCTGCAGCTGCCAGATCTGGCTTTCATGTCAAACGGGTTCTGTGCGACTCTGAGCCTGACATGTTCAAAGGGTCAGGGTCTCTGGGACCCTCAATTCCTAGAGAAACACATAAACATCAAAGAAATGATGTCAATATGGTTAGTGCTACAACATTGGATTCACATTATAGCAGACGCTCATGTCCAGATATTGTCAGACAACTCGACAGTAGTAGCATATATCAGGGACTAGGGAGGCACTCATTCGATTCCATTATGCGAAGTAATGGAGAAAATTCTTCTGTGTGTCATGAATCATCGTGTTCAACTATCGGTCTGTTATATACCGGGTTGTCTGAACGTACTCGCAGACTCGCTCTCTCAGAAAGGACGCCTGTTGCTATCGGAGTGGACACTCAACAAGCAGGTATTCAGACAGATGTGCTATAGACCTACGATAGATTTGTTTGACACACCTCAACAATCAGTTGCAGACGTACATGTCACCATGTCCAGACCATCGAGCATATGCAGTAGCCGCTCTGTCAATCTCATGGGACGGAATGATAGGATATGCGTATCCTCAAACTCCGTTGATTCAGCAGATTCTGTTAAAAATCAAACAGTCTCGTTGCAAAATTCTGCTAGCAGCATCTCTGTAGTCACAGAAACCATGGATCAATCTTCTTAGGTGTCTGTTATGGGACGTTCCCCAGAAGCTTCCTCTGCAAGAGGACCTTCTTTATCAGGGAAAGTCACACACACTGCATCACAACCCGGAAGGTTTCAACCTTCACGTATTTCCGTTGTGCAGTCCTTCTTGCACGGCAAGCAATTTACAGGACGAGTAGTGGATGCAATTTCTAACTGCAGGAGGTCCTCCTCTTCGCTGAATTACGCAGCAAAGTGGAAGGTTTTCTTCTGTTGGTGTAAGGATCATTCGATAGACGTCCATGATCCGTCCATACCGGATATTGCCAACTTTCTGTTCTACCTGGTGACGTTCTCAAACTGCAGCCCGTCACTGTTAAGTGCTATAGGTCTATGTTATCGGACACTTACGCTCATCATGATAACTCGGCAATTCGATCTAATGCTTCATTATCCAAACTGGTTAGAAATTTCTCTATAAATAGACCTAGAATCCTCAGATTAATTCCTAAGTGGAATTTGGCTTGGGTTCTGTTGAAGCTTAAGGAAGCTCCATTTGAGCCGTTGGACGTTGTAGAGTTCAAATCTTTGACCTATAAAACAGCATTTCTCTTAGCCTTTGCATCCGCTAGAAGAGTTGGAATAAATGCTCACTGATCATCAGAATATGGGAGTGTGCCCAAATTCTTGTTAACTGAATACTCCTGATAATTGGATAATTTTCACTTGCAAACTTGTTAGCCATTTAACAAAGTTCCACCAAACTTTATGTATGTGGGAAACCCCTCATTCTGCTCACAACAAAAAATTTACAGCCTGTCTGATGACTGCGATTTGTAGGCAACTATAGTAACCAAACTGGATGACTCGTACCCATTTGTCACTGGGCATCATGTACCAAACAATGGACAACTGGTATCCAATCATTTTTTCTTGGTCAAAATGCCTGTATTTTTTGGACTAAATACTAAAATAGTAATTTGAGTAAATGTCCGACCAGATTGGACAAAACAGCTGATAGAGGTGGACAAAACATCCAACAGGTTTTGTACAAATCATTAGATGCTTTTGGAGTTAGTGAACTTCCTGCTTTATCTGTTGATGAATCTCAATACCGTAGTGTTGGAAATACCATTACTTTAACTACAGAAGTGGGATTTTGGCTAAGAACCAGGCTCTAGATAAACGGCCTGAGCCTATTAACACAAAGGCTCTGCCATCTACAGACAACCGTAGACCTTTGCTGTGTCCAGTCAGGGCTATGTGGATATATAAATGCCGATCAGATTTTATAAGAAAAGGAAGAAAATGCTTCTTTCTTTCATTAATTCCTAACAGAAGAGATATTTCTGTTCATTCTATTGCTAGATGGATTCAGTTGGCAATACGCATTGCCTATGAAAGTCTATCTCCGGATCAGTGTTCCGTAAATAAGATATCAGCACATGAAGTTAGAGCGCTGTCCACTTCTTGGGCTTATTCTAACAGTATAACCATTACTGATCTCATGAAAGCTGTGTACCAGACACAGCCTTCTGAATTTACCAAGTTTTACCTTAGAAATTTAAGAGTCCATCTCCGGTGACCTTAGATGTTTTGTGGTCCTCTGTCTGTTGCTCAGAATGTTGTCCACAAATGATTACATCTATAGTTATTTAGGCAACCCATTCCAGCAGTGATGCTGTTCCGCTGCCCTCTTCATTCTGTGGTCATGTATCTCAGAACAAGGGAAGGGGGGAGACGGTTTTTTCCCTTATGATCATTTGGCTTTATAGTGAAAAGCAAGGGAAGACCTCCTCCAGTGTCAGTTGTCCCGAGTTGGTGCTGGGATGGTTTTAATGTGTAGCTCGGTGTGAAGCAAATAATATGTCTCATTTATGTATTGTTTTTAAAGTGTAACTCACTGTGAAGTATTTGTATATGTCACGTGTCAAACAGGCGTTCATATACAATCCTCAGACACTTTTAAATGAGTATAAAGAGTCTCATTTTCTGGACTATCTTTATATTTTGGCTTTCTTTCACCGAATTAGCATAAAGAGTTATGCTGGCATTCAATGGAGAAATAAATATTATGTAATACTCCATTACATTGTTGGTGTTATGCCTTTCTCATTTCTCGCAAATGAAAAAGACATATATAATTCCTTTTTCTCCTATTCTCCTGTTGGAGATATCCTTTATGAAGTGATTGAGTAATTGGATTTTCCTCTATGTCCAAGGCCCTCCAGCCTTTTTACGATTCAGCTAGTCTGGGCCATTGGTTGTTGTATAAAAATATAAATTCAAAGTAATTTGTATATTTTTTATACTTACCAGTGGCCCAGACGGAGATGGCCCTCCCATGAGTGGGCACTCATACCTCCCCGCTGTTTACAACATTTAGCAGGCAATTTCTAAAAAGAATGATGGTTGGCACCAATTTCGGTGTCATCCTGGATACTGCGCATGCACAGTTCTCAAAAGTATGGAGGACCAGATAGGACATAAAATGTTTGGTTTTGCATGCAAATTTTGGGGATTGGGGAGCAAAATTTGTGTTTGGTCCTGGATTAATCTTTGAGTTAGCACCAGCTAGTCTGGGCCATTGGTAAGTATAAAAAATATACAAATTACTTTGAATTTATAATTTTCTGGCTTGCATCTATACCACTAGTTAATTATCGTACCATGTATTTAACAGCATATAATTATGAGCTAACAAAAATATCATTGCTTGTCATGAATTCTCATTCCAGCTAAGCCATCTGTCCATCTTAATATTATTAAAAACAAACAGTAAGAAAAGGACAAGCAATGTTTCAGCAAGGGTCTTGCTGAAACAGGATTGGACAGAAAAATTGCTTTCACTTGTTATTTAATATTTATTGATGTTTAAGGTCATATACTTATGCACAATGGCTAATCATGACCGTGACAGTTTTATGGGTGGAGGAAGCCAGAGTACCCAGAGAGAACCACCAAGCAGCGATCAGCAGCTGCCAGCTCCCCAACATCGTAACTCCATACTGCAGCACAGGCAGGGTTAGACTGGTTGAAGACATGCGTACATCGACGTGCAGTCGTGCAGTACACCTTAGTACACGGCGTCATCGTACCCTCATGTGGACAATCGGGGTTAAGTGCCTTGCCCAAGGACACAATGCGTAAGTCTGAATCAATCGTTCAGATGGTCATCCAGCCAACAACTAACCGGGCTCGACGTTGCTTAACTTTGGTGATCTGATGAGAACCGGCCTCCGCAATGCCACCACGTCCTGCTTTCATTTGTTACACTTTCACAAAAGATGAGAGATACAGTTTTGTGATCACAAAAGCAGACACTTTCAATTGAATCACAATTTTCTGTCTTCTTACCTCTTCACAAACCTATAGAATCACACCTGTCTAAAAAGAAATACTAGAGTATTGAATCTGAGATGCCATTTTCATTTGGGTTGTTCTTTTCATGTGGTCTTGAGTTTGAAGTATTTTATTTACAAAATCTTAACCCTTTACCAAATCTGAAAAGCAGACGACACTTGCAAAAATAATTCTTGAATAACTAATTTTTTTCATTTTTTGTCTCAAAAACATAGGTTATGACCCCTCGTTGGAACGAATTGACAAGCTCGTTCCAACGAGGGGTCATAACCTATGTTTTTGAGACAAAAAATGAAAAAAATAATGAAAATTAATTGGCGATTTTTTAGAATAGCGCTGGCCGGTTTTGGCCGTTACGTTAGGTAAAGGGTTAACTCACTTGTAGATCACCATCTGATTGTGAAAAAGACTGTTTATATGATCATTGTACAGTGGAGCCCATGTTATCTCTCAACTGAAAAACCCTGTAAATTTAATATAATTTCAAAACACAAAACCATTTCTTCAGAACAAATTTGACCTGTTAATTGCACATAGATTATAGAGTCAAGTCCTGTAACTGAATACAAAATCTTGTAAATGTTGAGAAATTACCCTGACAATCACAAAGTTCCCCTTGTTTCTAAACCTATTTTGCCTCAGTACATCCAATACAGACATTTAATCAATTATATCTTGTTTGACAGAGCTCAATGAGCTCTATTAAACAAGATATAATGGAATAAATGCTCACTGATCATCAGAATATGGGAGTGTGCCCAAATTCTTGTTAACTGAATACTCCTGATAATTGGATAATTTTCACTTGCAAACTTGTTAGCCATTTAACAAAGTTCCACCAAACTGTATGTATGTGGGAAACCCCTCATTCTGCTCACAACAAAAAATTTACAGCCTGTCTGATGACTGCGATTTGTAGGCAACTATAGTAACCAAACTGGATGACTCGTACCCATTTGTCACTGGGCATCATGTACCAAACAATGGACAACTGGTATCCAATCATTTTTTCTTGGTCAAAATGCCTGTATTTTTTGGACTAAATACTAAAATAGTAATTTGAGTAAATGTCCGACCAGATTGGACAAAACAGCTGATAGAGGTGGACAAAACATCCAACAGGTTTTGTACAAATCATTAGATGCTTTTGGACAAAACATGCAATCTTTTTGGACATATTCTTGCACATGATGTTGTTATAAAGGGAGTTCTTGCCCAAAAGGGCACCAGTATTCTTGATGATGGAAAATCAATACTTTATTGATGCCTAAAGATTTCAAATTCACAATGTATATATTGATACCTGAAGATTTGCAATTGGACACACATAGGTCATATATACATGATTGAAAGATAATATGTATATATAAGTAAATCAATGGCTATTACTAAACTAGAGGCTCAAGAGAGCAAAAAAACGCTTACCTGGAACAAGTTGTCCTAAACTGTAAGGGTTATGGGTATGGAGAAAATGTAATCTGAATGAACCATATGACAGATTCGCTAGCAATTTTTTTGGCTAATTGTTTCAACTGCTCAGAAGAAAGTTTCATACCAAATACATAATCTCTAGTCCGTGCAGTTTGGGAAATATTGGACATTTTATTTCTTTCTATTTTTAGCGCTAAATGTTCCCATGTGAAAAATTTGGGGGGCATGAATGAGGTACTTATGGTCAACTAATGCCACATATAAAATTTGGTTCAAATCGCTCAACTGGTTCTTGAAATAGAAATTTTCAGGGGAGCTCAAAAGTGAGCCCATCCCCTGGAGAGCCTAAATATGAACCTATCTTTATTTTATTTTATTGGTGTTTTAAGGTCACATATTTCTGCACAATGGCTAATCATGACCATGACAGTTGTACGGGTGGAGGAAGCCGGTGTACCCAGAGAGAACCACTGAGCAACGGCGAGCAACTGTCAGCTCCCCAACATACTAACTCCACACAAGCAGGGTTAGCAATGGCTGAAGACAGGTGCACCATCGACGTGCAGTATGCCTTAGTACACAACGTCACCATGCCCCCAAGTGGGCAATGGGGGTGAAGTGTCTTGTCCAAGGACACAACGCGGTTGCCGCAGGTGGGATTCGAACCGAGGGCCTCTCGGCTTGCAGCCAGCACCTCTACCAACTGAGCAACCGCGCCCCATGGACCTATCAACTTTCTTTGAACAACTTTTAATCTTGAACACCAGAGGAAGTTTCATACCAAATATCAAAGCATTCCCACTTGTGGTTCATGAGAAGAAGATTTTTAAAGAATTTTTATCATATTTGGGCATAAGACCATGCCCAAAAAGGGCGGAGACCCCATTTGAACAAAACTAAAACAGAATACCCCCAAGATGATGTGGCCCATATATGTTTCAATTTTGGGCCATTGGTTTGTGAGAAGATTGTTTTTCACATTGGACTCTCAATTCAGGAAATAAAAATTTTGTGTGCGACACAAAATTTGGATCTTCCTGTAGTGAATTCAAATATTGACCTAGAAACTTTCGTTGGACAAATTGGAATTTTGGGTATCAAAAGAGGTTGCATATCAAATATCAAAGCACTCTGATCTGTGGTTAAGGAAAACAAGTTGTACAAAAGGAATGCAGGTATTTAGGCATCAGGGATCAGAACCACAGAGACAAAAAAATTGTTATTGTACATACGTATTAGCATTTTTGAGGTCACATATTAATGCACAATCGCTAATCGTGACCACAACATGGAGATAAAGACAAGTTTTTGTAAATTGTTTATATCCATGTTGCCCATTTTAGAGGACTTCCACCCCAAGCATTGGTGACTGGATCCTATTTTACCAGTGTAACGGAACTTGTTTACCACAGTAAACAAGCACTGCAGCACTTCCCGGAGTTCCTACAGGGGAGTAAAAGTGTATGTTAACCCTAATAATTTTGGATACTAAATATAATTTTTTAGTGTTCTGTGATTTTGAGAATAAATGGGGAATGGGAAGGCAATGGGTATTGAATTTGTTTCTATTTTTTGCTCCTGGGGTTCCCACTGGGCACAAAAAATGCCCCCTGAACAAACTTGAGTCACATCTCCCTAAGAATGATATACACCAAATATCAAAAGATTCTGACTGCTGGATCTGAGCAAAGAGATTTTTAAAGAATATTACTCATATTGAACAAAGTTACAATTTGTGTTAACCATAATAATTTTGAATACTAAATATAATTCTTTTAGTGTCTGTGATTTGAGAATATATGGGGAATGGGAAGGCTATGAGTATTTGAATTTGTTTCTTTTTTTTGCCCCTGGGGTTCCCACTGGGCACAAAAAAATGCCCCCTGAACAAACTTGAATCACACCTTCCTAAGGATGATATACACCAAACATCAAAAGATTCTGACTGCTGGATCTGAAGAAGAGATTTTTAAAGAATATTCCTCATATTGAACAAAGTTACAATTTGGGCTCCCATAGGGAGCCCAAATATGAACCCAGGGACTTGGCTTGAACAAACCTGAATCTCCCTTCCCTAAGGATGCTGTATACCAAATATCAAAAGATTCTGACTGTTGGATCCGGAGAAGAAGATTTTTAAAGAATATCCCTCATATTGCACTAATTTGAACATTTGGGCTCCTGTAGAGTGCCCAAATATGGTCCCAGGGGTTAAATTTCAATAACCATGTGAATCAATCTTCCATAGATGTTATATCTGAAAGCTTTTGGCGCAGTGGTTGGGGAGACAAAAGATTATTTTATATTTTCCCATTACCTTCAGTGTTAAATAATGCTGACTCAGCATTTTTCAAAATCCCGAAACTGTACCTTAGGACAAAACCGATAGCGATTTTTTTTCACCATTCCTTTCTATTGGTCGTAAGGAAGCTTCACACGAAATAAAAAGTTTCAGTGCTGTGCAGTTTTGGAGATATGGGCGTTTGAATGTTTTTCTATTTTTAGCTCCTAAGGTTACCACAGGGCCGCAGGAAAATTTTTTTTGGCATGAATCAAGTACTTAGGACCCAATAACACCTCATAGTAAATTTGGTTCAAATCGGCCTCTTGGTTTGGAAAATAGAAATTTTGGGCGGGGCACAAAATGGGGATCCTCCCATAGCAAGCCCAAATACAGACCGAGAAAATTTCTTTGAACAAACTTGAATCTTGAGTACCAAAGGAGCTTACATACCAAATATCACAGCATTCGGACTGGTGGTTCACCCCAGTGGGGCACTTAGTTCATTTTAACAAATTGGAAAGAGGATACCCCCAAAATATTGTATGTCAAATTTGTTTGGGTTTGGGCTAGTGGTTTTGAAGGAGAAGACTGAGTCGCGAAAGTTGACGGACGACGGATGCCAAGTGATGGCAAAAGCTCACACTGACTTTCAGTCAGGTGAGCTAAAAATGTGGACTGAAATTTAAAACTACTATTAAATCCTTAAAATGCAAAACATGAACTTGATTTTTAGATATTATTATCATGTACAAAAGGAAATAATGTTGATCACCAATTGTTACTGGTAGTGCTTCGGGGAGAAAACATTGTGTTGGTGATCATTTTGTGAATACACATCAGATTTTCATAAATTATGCTTGTTTGTTTGTTTATTTATTGGTGTTTAAGGTCACTTTCAGCAGCTATGGCTACATCATAACCACAGCAAGTTTTAAGACAAGATTAACAATAAGTATAAAGTCAAGATTAACCAATCATTTATACTCCAAAGTTCATATGTTGATTGAGTATGATGAAACGAAGAACACTATTTATTTTGGCGTCAGTATTCAAAAGGTCACAGTGACCTTGACCCCCAAAACTGCATGATTTTTATCCTCTATTGAAGTGCTGCTTGGCCGATCAACACCAAAATTCTTATGTTGGTTGGGTATTATGAGAGGAAGAAACCTATTTATTTTGAGGCCAATGTGCCAAAGGTCAAGATCACACAGACCTTGAACTTGAAATTGGTTTCGCTCTCTATTTGAAGTTCTACTTGGCCAATAAACTTCATGTGTTGGTTGGGTATGATAACAGGAAGAAAGAACCCTTAGTAGTTTGGACCAATGCACCAGAGATAAAGGTAGGTGTGGTTACTGTACTAGGGATTATTTCATGGGGATCAGCCATCTCTAGTTTAACATTTTGACACTATATGAATAATATCACAAATAAATCATGATATGTTTATTGTTTCCCATACAGCAGATTCCAAACCAGTAAGTGAAAAGTATACTATATTTAAATATATAAATTCATGCTCTCAACATACCTCAGACAGAACACTGCATGTTCACAACATGTGCTGGCACATGTGCAGACACTACACATGTAGGTACTCTAAGCATAACCTAGATGCACGATAGCCACATCCATGGCAAACCTTGTGGAGGTACCTCATGCACACACCAGACACTACACATGTAGGTACTCTAAGCATACCCTAGGCATGCCCTAACCACACCCCAATGGAGGTGCCTCAACCACATCCTTGGCACACCTTTACGTGGTACCCTAAGCACACCTCAGACATACCCCAAACACACCTCATGGAAGTACCCTAAGCAAACCACAGGCATACCCTAACCACACCTCTGGGATAACCTAATTGTGGTACCCCAACCATACCCCAGACACACCTTACGGCAGAACCCTAAGCACACCTCAGGCATACCTCAATCATACCTCATATTAGGTACCCCACCCACACCTCTCAGCTCATTTAAATATTTTTGGCCCCACACCCTAACCATACCTCAACCATACCTTAAGCATACCCCAACTATCTGTTTGCCAAAAATATTGATCCATACCCCAGGCAGGGTATCACACCTCAACCAATTTTGTAGCCCACATCCCAGGAGTACCCTATCCACACCTCATCCACACTGCAAAAATATAAGGGATAAGTTTAGAATGCTGCAATCTCTGAAAAGAGGGTCTGTGTTCGAGTTATCTGCTTTTCTAGTTATGATTTGGACAGCTCTTTTTTGCAGCTTGAGAATTCTGCTCCTGTAGATTAAATGACCCCAAACCTGAATACCAAAAACAAGACAGTTGACAGTGAATCAATGAAAAGAACACAGTTTCCATTGTTTTTGTGGGGAGAAATTTCTTTGCTCTATTTAGGGCAAAAATTGCACTTGGCATGATTAAAATATTATCTGTTATATTTAGTTTTACAGTGCTGAATGCTGGTTAGCTGAGAGAAGAGAAGCTGCAACTGAGAGATAATTTACACAAAACGAAAAGTTAAGGAACAACATAAAAGTGATGAAAACTTTCCACAGTATTCAAAAACATACCAACAACTTGATTTATTTCTTCTTGTACCTTTGTCTGTATGTCTAGATATTCAGCCATATACCTTAAGGCAAATAAAATGGTCAGCCTTGTTGTGTCTACGCCAGCTTAGTGCATGAAAAAGATGGCAAGATTATCAGTTATGAATTAGTTATGAAACTTCAAGCAAAGAAATATTAATATACATGGACAGTGGGTTTTTTTTTTCAGTTTGGTCCCGTAGTTTTTAAGGAAAAGTCAAAAATGCAAATGTGGGTGGATGGCAGATGGATGACTGATCTAATGTAAACACTAAAGCTCCCGTTGAGCTTTGCTCAGGTGAGCTTAAAACTTGTATCTTCTACTAATGAGCATACAACAAGCTAATCCATCAGTATAAAACCACTCTAGTGGCTTCCAGCACTTCTCAATAAAGCCATGAGAATCCAGTTAATAATATTAGTTGGTTGAAGGCTAGATTATTTTTGGTGGTCTGAATTTGTTCTTCAAAATTTACTTTTATTACAAATTATTGGACAGTGTCCATAGGCACTCTCCAATACTTTGTAATGAAACAAATTTATATGAACAAAATCTTATTTGCATTTGGCTGAATATGAAATATGAGCAAGGAAAATGTTGGCATTTGTTCTGGTACCCTCATTTTTTTGAAAACCCTGATAGTGGCTTCTAGCACTCAACCAGTTAGGGTATGACATCCAATCTGGAATCCGTGTCTCAAAGTTCCAATCAGTGATTTTATGTTCCACCTTGCAAGTTACACTCTACAAAATTAACATTTTTCAGTAAGGTCCTTCCTACAGTACTGATAGGATATTTAAAACCAGCTCACTAAAGAGAAAGAAGAGGGCCAAGGGGCCTTAATAGATCACCTGACAAAATGGTTCAAAGAAGTATTTGGGGTCACATTCATTTAGACATGGTTCATCAACACTAAAAAGGAATGAAGTTCTGAAAGGCAAATTTTATGGAAAAACTTTACAGGAATGGATTTCAACAAACTTGAACCTAACCTGCTCACCTTGCCCCCCTCCTCCCTCCCCCTTAGAGAGCCAAAATATTATGCCAGGGACTCAAATGAATCTGATCCCCCTTGAGATGTTATATGCCAAATATGAAAGAATTCTGACTGGTGGATCTGAAGAAGAAAGTTTTTAAAGAAATGTCCTCACATTGCACTAAGTTAAACTTTGGGCTCCAATAGAGAGCCAAAATATTACCCCAGGGACCCAATTTGTACAAACTTGAATCTGACCCACCTAGAGATGTTGTATACCCAATATGAAAGGATTCTGACTGGTGGATCTGAAGAAGATTTTTAAAACATTTTTTAAAGATTTTAAAACGTTTGCACTAAAGTTAAAATTCGGGCTCCCATAGGGAGCCCAAATATAAACCCAGGGACTCAATTTGAACAAACTTAAATCTAATTCCCTTAGAGATGTTGTATACCAAATATGAAAGGATTTGGACTGGTGGATCTGAAGATGAAGTTTTTAAAAGAAATTTTCTCATACTGCAGTAAGTTAAACTTTGGGCATCGATAAAGAAGCCAAATATTAACCTGGGGACCCGATTTGAACAAACCTGAATCTGACCCTCCTAGAGATGTTATATACACATTTGCACATTTGCAGTGAAGAAGAAGATTTTTAAAACATTTTTAAAAGATTTTTAAAATATTTGCACTAAGTTAAAATTCAGGCTCCCATAGGGAGCCCAAATATAAACTCAGGGACTCGATTTGAACAAACATAAATCTGACTCCCTTAGAGATGTTGTATACCAAATATGAAAGGATTCGGACTGGTGGATCTGAAGAAGAAGTTTTTAAAAGAAATTTCCTCATATCGCACTAAGTTAAACTTTGGGCATCAATAAAGAACCCAAATATTAACCCAAGGACCTGATTTGAACAAACTTGAATCTGACCCTCCTAGAGATGTTATGTACCAAATATCAGAAAATTCTAATTGATGGTTCTGGAGAAGAAGGTTTTTTTAATTTTGGAAAACAATTTATGGGTGCTATCAGAGTAATGTCCATTGTGGTGCCCCCTGTGGGCGTGGCAACCTTATTTTACCAAACTTGAATTGACATATGATAAGGAACATTCATATCAAATTTGGTTCAATTTGATCCAGTGGTTTATGAGAAGTCGATAATGTAAAGTTCATGCTGGACGGACAATGGATGGATGCACTGACAGATGAAGGACAGAAAGTGATCACTTATGCTCTTCTGACCTTCAGTCAGGTGAGTAAAAAGAAAAGGTGTTCATAACTTCAATGCAACATTCACCCCCACCCCCACCCCCACCTGTACAGTATGAAACAGCCAATTGACATATATTATTTACCTCCAAAAATGTCTGAGAGAGTCATAACGATGTGTCTATCAGTTATAAGTGACATGTCTTCACTATCTTCTTCCAGATCCTCTTCAGCTTGGGCTACAAGTAAGGCATCAGTTATGTCGCGAATACTTTCTAAAAATGAAGGAAACAAGATAACAGTAAACACAAGGATTACCACTAGAAACAACGATAACTAAAAGGAACCAGGAACAAGATAACAGTAAACACAAGTATTACCCCTAGAAACAATGAGAACTAAAAGGAACCAGGAATGTACAGATCATTTTGTTTTGCTACCATTTGCCCAAAGAGGAAAAGGGAGATCAGGTTGAGGAAAAATGGAATGGTTCCAGTTTCCTACAGAATTTATTTTTTCTTTTTTTGTCTCAAAAATATAGATTATGACCCCTCTTTGGAACGAGCTTGTCACAACCTATGTTTTTGAGATGAAAAAATGAAAAAATTAGTTGTTCAAGAATTTTGTTTGCAAGTGTCATCTGCTTTTCATGTTAGGTAAAGGGTTAAAATGATATTGGATGATTCGTAAAGTCACCTTGAATTCAAATACAAGTGCACCACAAACATTGACCAAACATGTCAACCCTTCAGAGTTCACCTAATCCAAATAGCAGAGAAAAGAAAAACTGAGTAACTAAAAATTGTAATTTTTTGCCTTGAAAAACAGGGGGGGGGGGGGGGGTCGCAAAAAAATGCCAGGATACAAGGTCCGGGTGGGTGGGTCCGAGCCCCAAAGTGCAGTTTTTGCCGGTGTCATCAGCTGCGAAAAACGTAGTTTATAATTAAACTGAAGTAGGATAATACCTGTTATGGTGATAAGAGAATTTATGTCCCTGTGGGAATGTCTACTAACAGCATGAAATGTGCTCACTGAGCTTCGTCCAGCATAATTCATTGGACTGATGTCAGTGAGCTCATTTCAATACGCGGTTAAAAATTATGTTTTGGAGAAAAAAAATAAACAAGAGCACCACCTTGCATTCCTTAATATGCCTGGTTTGTTTTTTCAAATTATACATAACTACTCCTTTGATCTATGGACCACCAATAGCATCGGACAGAATCCCAATTCAAACTGAAATTCTATTTTAGTATGACTGAGACACAAACCAAGTCTGGTGCTGTTCAACAAATCCAAACTCAAGTTATCATCAAAAACAGAAATGTTGACAAAAATGTGAAATTTCTCAAATCAAAAAGGGGCATACCTCTGGAAAGAATAGTCCAACCAAAATTATTCTCACAGATGCACAGGTTCCCATGGTGGTTATTGGTGAACATGCATACCAAGTTTCGAAAGAATCAATCCAAAACCTCCGAGAAACCCTTCAGACAAAATTCAGACATATGCGTTATATTATTCCAAGTCATAAAGGGGCATAACTCAAGGGAAAAAAATTGGACCAGAACTATAATCGCAGGTGCAAGGGTTCCCATGATGGTGATCATAAATACCATGTTTTGTTGAAAGAACTAGTCTATAAACGTCCGAGGAAATCTCCGGACAAAATTTGACCAATGTGGTAAATGATTCGAAGTCCAAAAGTGGCATAACTCTGGCAAAAATAAACTGAAAGGAACTATAAGTGCAGGTTCACAGGTTCACATGGTGGTGAACATACATACCATGTCTCGAAAGAATCGATCCCAAAACCTCTAAGAAACCCTCCAGACTTAAGCGACAGATCATTCCAAGTCAAAAAGGGGCATAAGTCTAGAAAAAAAATTCCAACCAAAAATATAATCACAGGTATTTTAGGGTTCCCATGGCAGTGATTATACATAGCAAGTTTCAAAAGAATTAGTCTATTGGTCCATAAACCTCCAAGAAAATCTCTGGACAAAATTCAGACCAATGAAGCAAATTATTCTAAGTTATAAAGGGGCATAACTCTGGCAAAAACAGCACATGCACAGGTTCCTATGGTGGTAAACAGGCATGCCATGTTTCAAAAGAATTGGTTGATAAAACTCTGAGAAAATCTCAGGACAATATTCAGACCAATGCGGCAAATTATTCTAAGTTGAAAAGGAGCATAACTCTGGCAAAAATACCCACTGAAACTATAAGTGCACGTGCACAGGTTCGCATGGTGGTGAACATGCATGCCACATTTCCAAAGAATTGGTCCATAAATCTCTGGACAAAATTCAGACTGATGAGGCAAATTATTCTAAGTCAAAAGGGGGCATAACTCTGGCAAAAATAGTCTCACTGGAACTATAATTTCACATGCACAAGTTCCGATGATTGTGAACAGGCATACCAAGTTTCAAATGAAAAGGTCCTCAAACAACCGAGAAAATCTCCGGACAAAAATCCAGATGGACAACCCATTTACATAATACAATCGTTTTTTTCAAATAATCGTATAAAAAGCAATAAAATTTGAATGGCAGTTTTGGTAAATGAGACTATTTTTAGTACCACTGACCCTGGCCTATGGTCACTGCAAATAAAATAGGATTCTTCTATCCCTCAGGGTGTAACAAATCTGTATATCTGGTAAACATGTTACATACAAAACAGAGAGCTAAGTACCATTAATAGTAACAGTCCTCTGACCTTGTGGCTACAAGTACAAAGTCAATATGCTTCTTCACTATCCATAAATCATTACTTTCTGCAAGTTTGTTTCAGCTGTGATACACAGAACTAAAGTTATCACCCCAAAACAAAAAAAAAGTGTCATTTCTTCAGTAAAAGTGCTCTTCGGTTGACAAACCTGAAAATTGATAGGGTTCTTCTTCCATGAGGTACCAACCATATAAATTTGAGGAATATGAGGTACCTAGTTACTGCCTGCTGCCTGCACTAAACTATTAGTCTAGTTTGTCCTCATTGCAACTTAAAATTCCAGGCCTTCAAGGGTTTAATCACCTCTTGGACAAAACAGCAGAAAAACCCAACCCAAAACTATCTGTTTTAACCTCTAATTTGGGAACTTTCCTGTAACTGAGGATATTGGTTACTGTTAGCTGTGAGTTTAATGGAATTTAAAGGACTGTTATTTGATGTCACTCATGGGTACATGTCATATGAAATACATAAGAATATAGAAGAAGTGCAATATATACTTATTTACAGTGTATGTGATATTCCATTGACTTTCACTATTTCACCAGGTTTGTGATTTTGAATTATATGCCAAATTTTTGTGTCAAACACTCATATTTATGTGCCAGATTTTTAAACAATGTGCATTTGGCACATGCCAGCGTGAACACTTCTCAGTGGATTGAGCTCATTCCAATGACGGAGTCATAAGCCAGGTTTTTTAGTCAAAAATTGAAAATAAAATAAAATTTGAGTAAAATGGAGTATGTAGCACCAAGTGAAAACTGACCACTAGGTATAACAATATACCGGGTAAGTAAAAAACAGCACAAAAAGACATATAACTAGACTTTATGATTCTGGAGAATCATGGCTTTTCCCGATGAGATTCCATGATTTTTAGCTTAACTTGACATAGTCAGATAAGCTATTGCCATCACGCGTGCGGAAGTCTGTTAGTCTGTGAGTCTGTGAGTCTGTTAGTCTGTGAGTCTGTGACGTCTGTTCACATTTCCTTTAGCACGGGCTACACCCCGCAGTTCTTGTCTGATCATCACGAAATTTCATATGCAGGTTTGGGGTCATGTCTAGATGAGAACGTCCCCCTTTTGGTCGCGGATCGGGCAACCGGTATGGCTGCCCGAGCCCAAAACCCGAAAACCATTAGCACAGTCTACAGGTCGTATTTATGAAGGGATTTCATTGTAAACTTGGTAGGATGCCTCTGTATAGTGCCTAGACGAGACACGTCCCCTTTTGGGCATGATCTATCAACCGTGAAGGCTGCCCAAGCCCGAAACCCAAAAACTTTTAGCACAGTCTGCAGGTCATGTTTAATGTGGAGGGGATTTCATTGTAACTTGGTAGGATGACTCCTTATGATGTCTAGATGCGAATTTCCCCATTTGGGCATGATCTGCCAACCGTGACGACTGGCCGAGCCCAAAAACCCGAAAACCTTTAGCACAGTCTACAGATCATATTTATTGAGGAATTTCATTGTAACTTGGTGGGTTGACTTCATACAATGTCTAGATGAGAAGTCCCCCCTTTGGACGTGATTGGGCAACTGTGACGGCTACAGGAGCCCCGAAGCCCGAAAACCTTTAGCACAGTCTAGAGGTCATATTTATGAAATGATTTCATTGTAACTTGGCAGGATGACTCCAAATAATGTCTAGATGAGAACGTCCCATTTTGATCGCGATCATACAGCCTTGATGGGTGCCCGAGCCCAAAAACCTTTAGCATAGGCAAAAGGTCATATTTATGGAAGGATTTCATTGTAACCTGTTAGATTGACTCCATATAATGCCTAGGTGATGACATCCCCTTTCGATCGTGATTGGTCAGTTGTGATGGCTACAAGTGCCCAAAGCCCGAAAACCTTGAGCACAGTCTACAGGTCATATTTATGAAGGGATTTCATTGTAACTTCTTAGGATCACTCCAGATGATGCTCAGATGAGATTGTCCCCTATGGTTGCGATCATTCACCCATGATGGCTGCCCAAGCCCGAAGCCCGAAAACCTTTAGCACAGTCTACAGGTCATATTTATGAAGGGATTTCATTGTAACTTGGTAGGTTAACTTCATATAATGTTTAGATGAGAACGTGCAATCATTCACCCATGATGGCTGCCCGAGCCCGAAGCCTGAAAACCTTTAGCACAGTCTACAGGTCATATTTATGAAGGGATTTCATTGTAACTTTGGTAGGATGACTCCAAATAATGTCTAGATGATGAACGTCCCCTTTTGATCGCGATCATTCAGCCTTGATGGGTGCCTGAGCCCAAAAACCTTTAGCATAGGTAAAAGGTCATATTTATGGAAGGATTTCATTGTAACCTATTAGGTTGACTCCATATAATGCCTAGATGATGACATCCCCTTTTGGTCGTAATTGGTCAGCTGTGTTGGCTACAAGTGCACGAAGCCCAAAAAACCTTGAGCACAGTCTACAGGCCATATTTATGAAGGGATTCATTGTAACTTCATAGGATCATTCCAGATGATGCCCAGATGAGATTGTCCCCTTTTGTTGCGATTATTCAACCATGATGGCTGCCCGAACCCGAAGCCCGAAAACCTTAAGCACAGTCTACAAGTCATATTTGTGAAGGGATTTCATTGTAACTTGGTAGGTTGACTTCATATAATGCCTAGATGAGAACGTCCCCTTTTGGACATGTTTGGGCAACTTTGACGGCTAAAGGTGCCCGAAAGCCCAAAAAACCTTTAGCACTGTCTACAGGTCATATTTATGAAGGGATTTCATTGTAACTTGGTAGGTTGACTCCAAATAAGGTCAAGATGAGAATGTCCCATTTTGGCCGTGATCATTCAGCCTTGATGGGTGCCCGAGCCCCCAAAACCCTTTAGCATAGGCAAAAGTTTATATTTATAGAAGGATTTCATTGTAACATTGTTAGGTTGACTCCATATAATGCCTAGATGATGACATCCCCTTTTGGTCGTGATTGGTAAACTGTGATGGCTACAGGTGCCCAAAGCCCGAAAACCTTGAACACAGTCTACAGGTCATATTTATGAAGGGATTTCATTGTAACTTCGCAAGGATCACTCCAGATGATGCCCAGACTAAGATTGTTCCATTTGGTTGCGATCATTAAACCATGATGGCTAGCCCGAGCCCTAAGCCCGAACAGTTTCCATTTGTGTCATATTTATGAAGGGATCTTAGCACAGTCTAAGGTCATATTTATGAAGGGATTTCATTGTAACTTGGTAGGTTGACTTCATATAATGTCTAGATGAGAACGTCCCCTTTTGGACACGAGTGGGCAACTGTGACGGCTTCAGGGGCCCAAAGCCTGAAAAACCTTTAGAACAGTCTACAGGTCATAATTATGAAGGGATTTTATTGTAGCTTGGTAGGATGACTCCAAATAGTGTCCAGATGAGAACGTCCCCTTTTGGTCACGATCATTCAGCCCTTGATGGCTGCCCGAGCCCAAAAAACCTTAGCATGTCTATAGGTCGTATTTATGGAAGGATTTCATTGTAACTTGTTAGGTTGACTCCATATAATGCCTAGATGATGACATCCCCTTTTGATCGTGGTTGGTCAACTGTGATGTCTACAGGTGCCTGAAGCCTGAAAACCTTTAGCACAGTCTACAGGTCGTATTTATGGAGGGATTTCATTGTAACTTGGTAGGTTGACTTCATATAATGTCTAGATGAGAACGTCCCCTTTGGACGCAATTGGGAAACTGACGGCTACAGGGGCCCGAAGCCCGAAAACCTTTAGCACAGTCTATAGGCCATATTTATGACAGGGATTTTAATGTAACTTGATAGGATGACTCATTTTGGAATAATTTCATTGTAATTTTGTTGATATATGTTAACTGTGAGGGCCACATATATTAACTGTGAGGTCATATTAACCCACCCCTCAGATCTTTAGTACAGTGTACACCTCATATTATTTTTATCATAAACATAGCATACAGGGAACAGAAATGAACATATTCCCAATTATCACAATTCTTGTCTTATTTCATAATCCTTTCATAAACATTGAACATTATCCTTTTCATCAAACACAACACACAAGTTAAGCTACAGTGTCATTGACACTTTCATTCATGACCCCACAGTGTCTGATGAATTGTTTTTAACTGTCTCACTGAAGTTCCTTCATTGATGTTATGAGAAAGATGAGTATAGCAGTCTCAGATGACTCAGTTTGATAAACAAATTGTTTACGTAAAAACCATCATTAACGGTGGAGTGGGTTAATGTCAATATCGTCGTCCAACAAGTCAATGACCGACAAAAGGAGTTATGTTTGTTTAACACATACCCACTGAGTGTTGTGTCTATTTGAAAATGGTCCTTTTATCTCAAATGTATCCAAAATATTGATGTCTGGCAGCTTGTAGAGGGTTAACAAGTGCTAACAGGAATATTTTTATTCATGCAACTTGTAATGTCACACCAAGAACTGCGAATGGCCATTCTTTCTTTAAAATGTACAAGATGTTTTCAGAGAAATCCAGGGAGAACATGAATTTTAAGCTTTTCATGGGTATCATTGTTTATCCAGCTCAAAACGGGTTAAGTGTTGTTTTGGAATACTCTTATTACTTCCAAAAATAATTCTCAATGAATTCTACTTCCACTTATTTTGATCTCTCCTCTCAACTTCGGGTGCTGTGGGTACGCAAACAAAGCCCATTTTATCAACATTTTGATGTTTGAGAACCTGTATTGGGTTAACAAATGCTTACAGGAATATTTTGTATATGCAACTTGTAATGTCACACTAAGATCTGAGAATGGCCATTTTTTCTTGAAAATCTACGAGATGTTTTTAGAGAAATTCTCGGATAACATGAATTTTGAACCTTTTGAGGGGTATCGCTCTGTAACCAGCCCTAAACGGGTTAATGTTTGGTTTTGTGAATACTTTTATTACTTACAAAAATGATCCTCAGTCAATTCCACTTCCAGTGAAGGAGGTTATGTTTATCTCGCAGGTACACATTGAGTGTTATGGGTGCCCAAGAACAGCCTATTTTCTCAAAATGTCTATGCTTGGCAGCCTCTGGCTGGTTAACAAATGCTTACCGAAATATTTTGTCCATGCAACTTGTAATGTCACTCTAAGACCTGCGAATGGTCAAATTTTTCTTGAAAATTTTGTTTGAGAAATCAACAGAAAACTGGAATTTTAAGCTTTTAAGGGGTATATCTCCTTAATTAGTCAACATGGGTTAAGACCCTCGATTTTTGAATACACTTACTACTAACAAAAATGTTTTCCTGGCAGTTTTGCGTCCAGTAAAAGAAGTTATGTTTCTCTGTTACATTCCCATTTGATGTTGCTGGTGTCCAAAAACAGACTATTTTTTCAAAATTTTGACATTTATCGGCCCATGGAGGGTTAACAAATGCTTACCGGAATAATTTATCCAATCAACTGGTATTGTGACACCAATGGCCATTTTCTCTTGAAAACCCTACCAGAAGTTTGTAAAGAAATCCAGGTAAAACATAAATTTTTAAGCTTTTGATGGGTATCACTATTAACAACCACAAAAGGGGTTAACGTTTAATTTTTTGAATACTTACTTACAAAAATGGTCCTTGGTGAATTCCACTTCCAACAAAGGAGATTATGTTTATTTCTCAGGTACACGTTGGGTGTTGTGCTTGTCCGAAAACAGCCCATTTAAAAAAAATTACGATGTTTGGCAGCCTGTAGAGGATTAATAAACGCACACTGGAATATGCTGTCCATGCAACTTGTAATGTGACACAAAGGCCTGTGAGTAGCCAATTTTTGTTGAAAACCTGCAGGATGTTTTTAGAGAAATTCACAGAAAATGGGAATTGTAAGATTTTAAGGGGTCTCTCTCTTTAGCCTGTCCAAAATGGGTTAAGACTTCGACTTTTGAATACCCTTACTACTTACAAAAATGTTTCAGTATAGATTGTGCACTCGATAAAAGAAGGCACTTTTCTTTGTGGCGTACCCATTGGGTGCTGTTGGCGTCCAAAAACAGCCCATTTTTTTCACAATTTTGACATTTAGCACCCCGTGGAGGGTTAACAAATGCTCACCGCAGTATTTTGTCCATGCAACTTCTATTGTCAAACCAAGGCCTGGGAGTGACAAATTTTTCTTGAAAATCTACAAGACTCGCTTAGGGAAATCCACAGAAAACATGAATTTTTTAGCTTTATGGGGGGTATTGCTGTTTAACCAGCTCAAAACGGGTTAACACTTGGTTTTTTGAACACCCTTATAACTTACAAAAATGATCCTCGGTCAATTCCACTTCCAATAAAGGAAGTTATGTTTATCTCTCGCATATCGTTTGGGTACTATGGGGGCCTGAAACCGGCCCATTTCATCATAATTCTGATGTTTGGCAGCCTGTGGAGGGTTACCATATGCATCGCGTGATATGTCATGTGCATCAAAGGTCATGTCACAGACAGGTCTAATAATGATGAATGTTTTAAAAAAATCTACAAGACATGTTTCGACAAAGTGCCTATAAACCCCAATTTTGGCAGTTTTTTGCCAATTCTGACGATATAAGGGTTAAATAAAAAAATCCACCTCAGTACATTTTTAGGCTTTTCCCTCTGGAAAAGACTATTGTTTTTCTACAGATTATTATTATTTTTTTTTTTTGTTAGGCTTTTCCCTCTGGAAAGGGCTATTGTTTTTCTACAGATTATTAGGCTTTTCCCTCTGGAAAAGACTATTGTTTTTCTACGGATTATTATTTTTTTTTAGGGGGGGGGTGGGGGGGGGGGGGGGGGGGGTTTGGATTTTTTTTTTTTTTTTTTTTTCCCCACACATTTTGTCCGTACGATTCAGAAGCCATTTTCGAACCGATTGTCACGACATTTTGCACACACATAGAGGGGCACAAAATCTAAAAATGTACCAAAGTGGAATTTTCGATTTAACCCTTATTTCGTCAGAATGGGCAAAAAACTGCCAAAATTGGGGTTTATCGGCACTTTCTCGAAGCACATCTTGTAGATTTTTTTTATACATTCATCATTGCTAGACCTGTCTGTGACACACCCTTTTATACACACGACATATTAGGTGATGCATATGGTAACCCTCCACAGGCTGCCAAACATCGAAATTTTGATGAAATAGGCCGGTTTCAGGCCCCCACTGCACACAAACAATACAAGAGAGACAAACATAACTTCCTTTATTGGGAGTGGAATTCACTGAGGAACATTTTTGTCAGTAATAAGGGTGTTCAGAAAACCAAGCATTAACCCATTTTGAAGTGGTTAAACAGCAATACCCCCATAAAGCTAAAAAATTCGTGTTTTCCGTGGA
This sequence comes from Pictodentalium vernedei, assembly GCA_031216915.1. Lineage (NCBI taxonomy): Eukaryota > Metazoa > Mollusca > Scaphopoda > Dentaliida > Dentaliidae > Pictodentalium > Pictodentalium vernedei. Next base: position 310,842,823 of record CM062289.1, read on the forward strand.
TTTCTCTAAACGAGTCTTGTAGATTTTCAAGAAAAATTTGTCACTCCCAGGCCTTGGTGTGACAATAGAAGTTGCGTGGACAAAATACTGCGGTGAGCATTTGTTAACCCTCCACGGGCTGCTAAAAGTAAAAATTGTGATAAAATGGGCTGTTTTTGGACGCCAACAGCACCCAGTGGGTACGCCACAAAGAAAAGTGCCTTCTTTTATCGAGCGCACAATCTATATGGAAACATTTTTGTAAGTAGTAAGGGTATTCAAAAGTCGAAGTCTTAACCCATTTTGGGCAGGCTAAAGAGAGAGACCCCTTAAAATCTTAAAATTCCCATTTTCTGTGGATTTCTCTAAATACATCCTGTAGGTTCTCAAGAAAAATTGACTACTTGCAGATCTTTGTGTGACATTATAAGTTGCATGGACAAAATATTCCGGTGAGCGTTTATTAACCCTCTACAGACTGCCAAGCATCGTAATTTTGTTGAAATGGGCTGTTTTCAGACACACACAGCACCCATCGTATACCTGAGAAATACACATAATCTCCTTTGTTGGAAGTGGAATTCACTGAGGACCATTTTTGTAAGTAGTAAGGCTATTCAAAAAACCAAGCGTTAACCCCTTTTGTGGTTGTTAATAGTGATACCCATCAAAAAAAATTTATGTTTTCCCTGGATTTCTTTACAAACATCTGGTAGGGTTTTCAAGAGAAAATGGCCATTGATAGATCATGGTGTCACATTACCAGTTGATTGGATAAATTATTCCGGTAAGCATTTGTTAACCCTCCATGGGCTGCTAAATGTCAAAATTTTGAAAAAAATAGTCTGTTTTTGAACAACAACAACATCAAAAGGGAATGCAACAGAGAAACGTAACTTCTTTTACCGGACGCAAAACTGACAGGGAAACATTTTTGTAAGCAGTAAATGTATTCAAAAATCGGGGTCTTAACCCATTTTTGACTGGTTAAGCTGATATACCCCTTAAAAGCTTAAAATTCCAGTTTTCTGTGGATTTCTCAAAAAAAAATTTCAAGAACAATTGACCATTCGCAGGTCTTCGAGTGACATTACAAGCATGAACAAAATGTTTCGGTAAACATTTGTTAACCCTCCAGAGGCTGCCAAGCATAGATATTTGGAGAAAATGGGCTCTTCTTGGGCAACCTACGAGATAAACATAACCTCCTTCACTGGAAGTGGAATTCACCGTCGATCATTTTTGTAAGTAATGAAGGTATTCACAAAACCAAGCATTAACTCTTTAGAGCTCTTTTCAGAGAGATACCCCTCAAAAAGTTAAAAATTTGTGTTATCTCAGGATTTCTTTAAAAACATCCCGTAGATTTTCAAGAAAAAATGACCATTCTCAGATCTTAGTGTGACATCACAAGTTGCATGTACAAAATATTCCTGTAAGCATTTGTTAACCCAATGCAGGTTCTCAAACGTCAAAATGTTGATAAAATAGACTGTGTTTGCGTACCCACAGCACCCAAAGTTGGGAGGAGAGATCAAAATAAGTGGAAGTAGAATTCACTGAGAATTACTTTTTGGAAGTAATAACAGTATTCAAAAAACAACACTTAACCCGTTTTGGGCTGGATAAACAATGATACCCATCAAAAGCTTAAAATTCATGTTCTCCCTGGATTTCTCTCAAAACATCTTGTAGATTTTAAAGAAAAAAATGGCCATTCACAGTTCTTGGTGTGACATTACAAGTTGCATGAATAAATATTCCTGTTAGCACTTGTTAACCCTCTACAAGCTACCAGACATCAATATTTTGGATACATTTGAGATAAAATGAACCATATTTAAATTGACACAGCACTCAGTGGGTATCTGTCAAACAAACATAACTCCTTTTGTCGGTCATTGACTTGTTGGACGACGATATTGACATTAAACCACCCCACCGTTAATGATGGTTTTCACCTAAACAACTTTTTATCAAACTCTGTCATTTGAGATTACTATCTTCACCTTTCTCATAACATCAATGAAGGGACTTCAGTGAGACAGTTAAAAACAATTCATCAGACACTGTAGGGTCATGAAAAATCATGGAATCGCATCGGGAAAAGCCATGATTCTCCAGAATCATAAAGTCTAGTTAGATTTTGTGCCTCTCTATGAGTGTGCAAAATTTAGTGAAAATCAGTTTCAAAATGGCTTCTGAATCATACGAACAAAATGTGCGAAAAAAAAAAATAATACCCCCACCCCACACCCCACCACCAAAAAAAAAAAAAAAACCAAAAATAATAATCCGTAGAAAAACAATAGTCTTTTCCAGAAGGAAAAGCCTAATTAGTTAGAAAATTTTCTTGGAAGCAAATCTCAATGTTGAGACAGGCCCTCATAAAGTAGGTGTGATGAGGCTACTGTTTGTCTAAAGAAGGCTTAAGCTAATGGTAGTGTATAGTTACTGTTTAACCCTTTACCCAATGTAGAGAATATCAAAATTTATTATTAGGCTTTCCCATACCCAGTTTGGGAAAGACTATTGCTATTCTTCTTTTTCAAAATTTTTCTTCTCTATTTTTTTATAAGGCTTTCCCAAACCCAGTTTGGGAAAGACTATTGTTATCCTTCTTTTTCAAAATTTTTCATGTCTATTTTTTTTTTTTTTTTTTTTTTTTCCTCCCTGAATTTTGTCTATTGAACTGCTTGAAAACAAGTTGTACGATTTTGACCACATTTGGCACACTTATGTAATGCCATAAAATCTAGTGAAATGCGGTGTCGTCATATCTGTGAAAATGCGTATTTTCAAAATATTCTGCCAAAACCTTCAAAATTTCACCATTTTTCGAATGTCTCAAAATTGTTTACAGTTATTTCGCTCAAATTTTCCACACATTTACAGCATAATATGATAAAAAATAATCACCACTCAAATCTTTCAACATTAACCCCCACTGGCCAAAAATGACATGAATATAGATTTTTTCTTCAAAATTGACCAACTTCAAGGGCAAATTTCTCTAATAACAAGGTTGTTGTAACAATTATTTTGGTTTGGATAGATGCAACAATGATTGCGGAATAAAGTTACTGTTCACTTTTTAATCTCAGATTTAACCCTCAAGTACAATGAGGGCGAGGATAAGAGTACCATTTGAAAATGCCAAAATTAGCCAACTTTGGTTGCTTTTTTTTATCATTTTGGAGAGGGTTAATTTCAAACACTTTTCATGTACGTATTCACAATTGACTACCGAGCATATTTGCTGTTGTAAGTTCGGTTGTAAAGTTTAACCCTATCCCATTCTGGTTGCATAAAAGTAGGTACCATTCAAAAAAACTCCAATTTTTTCAGAATTTGGTAAGTTTAGGTGGCGATTTACTCCATTTTTCATTGCTTGAGCTCTGAATGTTTTCTGTAGCTGCTTGCATCAGTCAAAGTATGACAAATTTTGCTGTATATGTTATTATTAAAGGTTTAACCCTTAGCAGATTTGAGACTTCCCATAAGGGTACTGTCGGAATAATTGTTATTTTCGCCCACTTCAAGGGCAAATTTCTCTAATTACAAAGTAGTTGTAACAATTATTTCGATATGGCTGGATGCAACAATGATTGTGGAAGAAAGTTACTGTTTACTTCTTAATCTCAGATTTAACCCTCTAGCACAATGAGGGCGAGAATAAGAGTACTGTTTGAAAATGCCAAAATTAACCATCTTTGGTTGCTTTTTTCTATCATTTTGGAAAGGGTTAATTTCAAAAGCTTTTCATGTACGTATTCACAATTGACTACCGAGCATATTTGCTGGTGTTAGTTTGGTTGTAAAGTTTAACCCTATCCCATTCAGGTTGAATGAAAAAGTAGGTACCTTCCAAAAAACTCCAATTTTTCAGAATTTGGTAACTTTAGGTGGCGATTTACTCCATTTTTAATTGCTTGAGCTCTGAATTTTTTCTATAGCTGCTTGCAGCAGTGAAAGTATGACAAATTTTGTTCTATATGTTATTATTAAAAGTTTAACCCTTGGCAGATTTGAGACTTCCCATAAGGGTACTGCGGGAATAATTGTTATTTTCGCCAACATTTACATGCACTTTCTCAGCACTGGAGCCATATTGTCTCAAAACCTTTTCCATGAGAGGATTGGGCCTTCATCCAAAAACAATTTTGCTGTTAAATATTTTATTCAAAGATTTAACCTTCACCTAGTTTTCTGGCCTTGAATTTGAGTGCCCTAAAATTCTTCCTAAATTGGCTAATTTAGAGCTCACTTTTCTTCCATTTTCGAAAGGAATATCGAAAAATGATTTACATGTTCGTATTTACAATTGCCTACCGAGCATATTTGCTGTTGTAAGTCTAGTTGTAAAGTTTAACCCTATGCTCGTTCTGTTTGCATAAAGATAGGTGCAGTCCAAAAAAACTATCCTTTTTCAGAATTTGGTAAGTTTAAGTGACAATTTACTCCATTCCTAATTGATTGAACGCTGAACGTTTTCTAGGGCTGTATGCAGCAGTCGTAGTATGACAACTTTTGTTTTATAAGTCATTATTAAAAGTTTAACCGTTGGCAGATTCGAGACTGCCCATATGGGTACGGTCGGAATAATTGATATTTTCATAAAATCACTGAATATTGATACGCGTGCAGTGGTAGTTTGGAATAGAATATCCGAAAATGCTTTCGAAATTCGAATTCACAGTTCAATTCCAAGAATATTTTCTGTTATAAGGTTGCTGTAAAGTTTAACTCCATCCCTGTCTCAAATGCATAAAAATTGGTGCCGTCGAAAAAAAACTCTCATTTTTTCAGAATTCCGTAGGTTCAAGTGACAATTTACTCCATTCCTAATTCATTGAGCGCTGAATGTTTTCTATGCCTGCATGAAGCAAGCATTGCATGACAACTTCTGTTGTATTCGTTATTATCAATAGTTTAACCCTTGGAATATTTAGGAGTTCCCATGTGGATATAGTCGGAATAATTGTTATTTTCGTAAAATCAATCCCTGAATATATTGGTAACCGTGCAGTGGCCTTTCGGTGGTGCTACATGAAGCCGCAAATAGTTAAGGTTGAAAAGTTCATCAAATAGATAGATATAATGCCCAACTCAGCCGGTGACAGGTAAATAATGAATGGAAAAGTTGTTGAATTGAGAAAAAAGTAGGGACGAATCGTGCCCTCGGTTTCCACCTGATCCACGGTACTTCCATGCGCGGCACTTGACAAAGATACTAAACTGTAGGGCAGGGACAGTAGAAAACATTCTGAGAATTTCAAGTTGCTGCCTTGCATGGTCGGAACATAATTGGAGTATATCCGACATTGTAACTGTTCAATTTGAATGTTAAATTAGCCAAATGACAGCTTTTTCTCCACCGGATCGAGTTGTCAGTTTCTACTGGGGCGGTCTAAAATAAGCAGTAAAACTCAAAACTTTCGGTCCCATATGAATGTGCGAATATTTAAAGCTGGACAGTTCATCAAATAGACAGAAATAATGCCAAACTCGGCCGGTTATAGGTAAATAGTGAATGGAAACGGCATTGCATTGGGAATAGAGTAGGAATGAATCGTCCCCGCAGTTGCCACGCGATCCACGTTGTTCCCACGCGCTCACGCCACTCGACAAAGATACTGTTCTGTCGAGCAGGGATAGTAGAATAACTTCTGAAGATTTCGTGCATCTGCCTTCACTGGTCTAGACGCCATGTACTAAGGCATACTGCACGTCGATGTTGCGCATGTCTTCAACCAATCTAACCCTGCCTGTGCTACAATGCGGAGCCTCTATGTTGGGGAGCTGGCAGCTGCTTGTCATTGCTCGGTGGTTCTCTCTGGGTCCTCCGACTTCCCCCACCCGTAAAACTGTCACGGTCACAATTAGCCATTATGGATAAGTATGTGACCGCCAACTCCAATAAATAAATACCGTCAGGGAAACCCTCTGTGAAATCCTTCTGTCAATAAATAGCAAAGTAGTAATGTAATGCAAGAAATATTAACAAGCTGTTCAACATCCCTTTAATCAACTCATTTCGACCTGAACTGTACCCATCACTGTGTATACTAGCTCTCTAGATGGTTTAAACCATATCAAATAAACAACTAATTTGTGCCTGACAGTAACTCATATTATATGTATTTCATTGAATCTGAAACAGATATGTTGGAAAAATTGTGAAATCATGGAGTAGGAAGCTTACCCCCGTTTGTTGACAAATCCCACACATTCGCAAACAGACAGAATGATAAAGAATAAATTAATTATTGATATTTAAGGTCACTTTCAGCATCTACAGCTACATCATGACCATAATATAGGTATTTATTCAAGTCCAGGTATTCATTGCATAGGCGTACAGGGCTATTTTTCAGGGGGGGGGGGGGAGCGATGAACCCTTTTAGCGCGAAAAAGTGGAATCTCAGGAGGAAATGCCAAATGTGGGTATGGGAGGGAGGGGGTCTCCCTCCCATTGAGTACCTGGAGAGAACCACGAAGCAATGGCAAGCGACTCAGACTCCCCAACATACTAACTCCACAAAAGCAGGGTTAGCATTGGTTAGCATTGGTTGAAGACAAGTACACCCTCAAAGTACCCTTAGTACACATCGCCATCATGCTCCCCCCCCCCCCACCACGTGGGAAATTAAATTCAGATGAAGTGTCTTGCTCAAGGACACAATGTGGTTGCCAAGGAAACCGAGGACTTCTTGGATTGCAACAATCATCTCTACCTTCTGAGCCACCGTGCTCCCCTAATATACAGTAATAGAACTCTTTATATCTACTTGTGTGATTATAAATGAATAATATTAGCGTGGGTACGGTTCCACTGAATCAACTTGTACAGTATAATGGTCAGTTTATTTGCTATTTCTAAGTGGTGAGATAGGAAAACAACATTTTGTGTGGAAAACCAAAATGTTTTGTGGTCATTTGTGGCAACTAAATTGTCCGAAATGTTCTGGCATATTGGCTGAAAAATCGGCTCCGTCCTGACTCAGGGGTGGGTTGGGGCACAGTCCTTCATGAAACTCTGGCCCGTACGCCCATAATTCATATGTGGTAATTTTTTCCAAAGCAGAAAGGACATCGCTTGTTTTGCTTTCTATGAAAATATTCTGTAATTATTGAAGAGCAAATTTCGTGTTAAATGTTTTGGTGTCCTGCTGTATCTCAAATATCAGTTTTGGCTGTATAAAAACTAGTAGCATCACAAAAACTTTGATTTCCACTAAATTTTCTGTTTTCAAAACTGACCGAAAGTTTTGTGTACAATACAGTTTGACTTTTCACATTAAAAAGTTGGGAAAGCCCGTAATTTGTCCAACAAATTACAATTCTCTAGTTTTTTTTATTTTTTCCTTTTTTTTTTTTTTTTTTTTATTAGGCTTTCCCAAACCCAGTTTGGGAAAGACTATTGTTATTCTTCTTTTTCAAAATTTTTCTTCTCTATTTTTTTTTTTTTTATTTTTTTTAATTTTTTTTTTTCCTCCCTGCATTTTGTCTGTTGAACTGCTCGAAAACAAGTTGTACGATTTTGACCAAATTTGGCACACTTATGTAATGTCATAAAATCTAGTGAAATGCAGTATCATCATATCTGTGAAAACGCCTATTTTCAAAATATTCTGCCAAAACCTTCAAAATTTCACCATTTTTCGAATGTCTCAAAATTGTTTACAGTTATTTAACTCAAATTTTTCACACATTTACAGCATAATATGATACACCACAATCACCACTCAAATCTTTCAACATTAACCCACATTGGCCAAAAATGACATGAATATAGAATTTTTCTTCAAAATTGACCAACTTCAAGGGCAAATTTCTCTAATAACAAGGTTGTTGTAACAATTATTTTGGTTTGGATAGATGCAACAATGATTGCGTAATAAAGTTACAGTTTACTTTTTAATCTCAGATTTAATCCTCAAGCACAATGAGGGCGAGGATAAGAGTACCGTTTGAAAATGCCAAAATTAGCCAACTTTGGTTGCTTTTTCTATCATTTTGGAAAGGGTTAATTTCAAACACTTTTCATGTACGTATTCACAATTGACTACCGAGCATATTAGCTGTGTAAGTTTCGTTGTAAAGTTTAACCCTATCCCATTCTGGTCGCATAAAAGTAGGTACCGTCCAAAAAAACACCAAATTTTTTCAGAATTTGGTAAGTTTAGGGGACGATTTAGTCCATTTTTAATTGCTCGAGCTCTGAATGTTTTCTAAAGCTGCTTGCAGCAGTCAAAGTATGAAAAAGTTTGTTCTATATGTTATTATTAAAAGTTTAACCCTTGGCAGATTTGAGACTTCCCATAAGGGTACTGTCGGAATATTGTTATTTTCGCCAACTTCAAGAGTAAATTTTTCTAATTACAAGGTAGTTGTAATAATTATTTTGGTATGGCTAGATGCAACAATGATTGTGGAAGAAAGTTACTGTTTACTTTTTAATCTCAGATTTAACCCTCAAGCACAATGAGGGTGAGAATAAGAGTTCCGTTTGAAAATGCCAAAATTAGCCATTTTTGGTTGCCTTTTCTATCATTTTGGAAAGGATTAATTTCAAATACTTTTCATGTACATATTCACAATTGACTACCAAGCATATCTGCTGTTGTAAGTTTGATTGTAAAGTTTCACCCTATCCCATTCTGGTTGCATAAAAGTAGGTACCGTCCAAAAAAACTCCAATTTTTTCAGAATTTGGTAAGTTTAGGTGGCGATTTACTCCATTTTTAATTGCTTGAGCTCTGAATGTTTTCTATAGCTGCTTGCAGCAGTCAAAGTATGACAAATTTTGTTCTATATGTTATTATTAAAAGTTTAACCCTTGGCAGGTTTGAGACTTCCCATAAGGGTACTGTCGGAATATTTGTTATTTTCGCCAACTTCAAGAGCAAATTTTTCTAATTACAAGGTAGTTGTAATAATTATTTTGGTATGGCTAGATGCAACAATGATTGTGGAAGGAAGTTACTGTTTACTTCTTAACCTCAGATTTAACCCTCTAGCACAATGAGGGCGAGAATAAGAGTACCATTTGAAAATGCCAAAATTAGCCATTTTTGGTTGCCTTTTCTATCATTTTGAAAGGGATAATTTCAAACACTTTTCATGTACATATTCACAATTGACTATCGAGCATATTTGCTGTTGTTAGTTTGGTTGCAAAGTTTAACCCTATCCCATTTTGGTTGCATAAAAGTAGGTGCCGTCCAAAAAATTTCCAATTTTTTCAGAATTTGGTAAATTTAGGTATCGATTTACTCCATTTTTAATTGCTTGAGCTCTGAATGTTTTCTATAGCTGCTTGCAGCAGTAAAAGTATGACAAATTTTGTTCTATATGTTATTATTAGAAGTTTAACCCTTGGCAGATTTAAGACTTCCTATAAGGGTACTGTCAGAATAATTGTTATTTTTGCCAACATTTACATGCACTTTCTCAGCACTGGAGACATATTGTCTCAAAACCTTTTCCATGAGAGGATTGGGCCTTCATCCGAGAACAATTTTGCTGTTATATATTTTATTCAAAGTTTTAACCTTCACCCAGTTTTCGGGCCTTGAATTTGCATGCCCTAAAATTCTTCATAAAATTGGCTAATTTGGAGCTCACTTTTTTCCATTTTCAAAAGGAATATCGAAAAATGATTTACATGTTCGTATTTACAATTGCCTACCGAGCATATTTGCTGTTGTAAGTTTGGTTGTAAAGTTTAACCCTATGCTCGTTCTGTTTGCATAAAGATAGGTGCAGTCCAAAAAAACTCTCGTTTTCAGAATTTGGTAAGTTTAAGTGACGATTTACTCCATTCCTAATTGATTGAGCACTGAACGTTTTCTATGGCTGAATGCAGCAGTCATAGTATAACAACTTTTGTTTTATATGTCATTATTAAAAGTTTAACCGTTGGCAGATTCAAGACTGCCCATCTGGGTTATGTCGGAATAATTTTAATTTTCATAAAATCACTGAATATTGATAAGTGTGCAGTAGTAGTTTGGAATAGAATATCCGAAAATGCTTTCGAAATTCGGATTCACAGTTCAATTCCAAGAATATTTTCTGTTATAAGGTTGCTGTAAAGTTTAACACAATCCCTGTCTCAGATGCATAATGGTAGATGCCGTCGAAAAAAACTCATTTTTTCAGAATTTCGTAGGTTTAAGTGACAATTTACTCCATTCCTAATTCATTGAGCACTGAATGTTTTCTATGCCTGCAAGCAGCAAGCATAGCATGACAACTTCTGTTTTATACGTCATTACCAAAAGTTTCACCCTTGGCATATTTAGGAGTTCCCATGTGGGTATAGTCGGAATAATTGTTATTTTCGTAAAATCAATCCCTGAATATATTGGTAACCGTGCAGTGGCCTTTCAGTGGTGCTACATGAAGCCGCAAATAGTTAAGGTTGAAAGGTTCATCAAATAGACAAATATAATACCTAACTCAGCCGGTGACAGGTAAATAATGAATGGAAAAGTTGTTGAGTTGAGAATAAAGTAGGGACGAATCATGCCTTCGGTTTCCACCTGATCCACGATATTTCCATGAGGTGTCGGCACCTGACAGAGATACTAAACTGTCGGGCAGGGACAGTAGGAAACATTCTGAGAATTTCAAGTTGCTGCCTTGCATGATCGGGACATAATTGGAATATATCCGACATTGTATCTGTCGGATATATTCCAGTTATGTCCCGATCACTTCACCCCGACTGTCCGCATGTACTAAGGCATACTGCACATCGATGGTGCGCATGTCTTCAACCAATCTAACCCTGCCTGTGCTACAGTGCGGAGGCACTATGTTGGGGAGCTGGCAGCTGCTCGTCATTGCTCGGTGGTTCTCTCTGGGTACTCCGGCTTCCTCCATTCATACAACTGTCACCGACATAATATGACCTTGGCTGTTCATGTGTCGTTAAAACCAAATAAATAAATAAATAAATCCAGTACCAGTTTTGCTCGTACAAATTTTAGTACCGTCAGACAAAATTCATTTTCTGATTAATTTCGTACTTTTCTGTACTCACCTTCCCTGAGTAAGATTGGTATACCTAATATTTCAATCTCAGATTTAACTCTCAAGCACAATGAGAGTGAGAATAAGTGTACCATTTGGAAATACCCAAATTATCCAACTTTGGTTACTCTCTACTATCATTTTGGAATGGGTTAATTTGAGACACTTTGCTTTGCTATATGCAGAGGTGTTTAATCAATAAATCCGGCTTTAGTTATGTTCTGGGACTTAATGAAACATGTGCTTTGGCCACTTAAAAATAGCACTGTCTGCAAAAAATGACTTTGAGTGAATACTCACTTGTCCAAAAACAAAAAGGAAAGAGCTCTTTGAGCTTTCCATAACTGCTTTCAAAAATCAATGGGCAACAAATTTTGTGTTATATGTTTTGGTGTTCCGTGTTATCCAACACCAGTTTGGCCGTACAAATATGAATACCGCCAGGAAAGAAAGCACATTTTCTCAGTGGTAGAATGTTTGACTTCTATGATAGAGGTCCCAAGTTTGATCCCTATCTGGGATGACCCAAGTATTGTTCTTGGGCAAGGCACTTTATCCCGGTTGCCAACATGGGGGGCACGATGATGCCATGTACTATGGCGTACTGCATGTCAATGGTGCACATGTCTTCAACCGCTGGTACCCTGCTTCAGCGGAGCTTGAACATAATTAGAATGTTGAGCTGACAGTTGCTTGTCGATACGCGGTGGTTCTCTCTGGGTCCTCTGACTTCCCCCACCCGTAAAACTGTCACGGTCACGATTAGCCATTGTAGATAAGTATGTGACCATAAACACCAATAAATAAATACCGTCAGGGAAACCCTCTGTGAAATCCTTCTGCCAATAAATAGCAAAGTAGTAATGTAATGCAAGAAATATTAACAAGCTGTTCAACATCCCTTTGATCAACTCATTTTGACTTTAACTGTACCCATCACTGTGTATACTAGCTCTCTTGATGGTTTAAACCATATCAAATAAACAACTAATTTGTGTGTGACAGTAACTATTTATTTATTTATTTATTGGTGTTTAAGGTCACATACTTATGCACAATGGCTAATCGTGACCGTGACAGTTTTACGGGTGGAGGAAGCCGGAGTACCCGGAGAGAACCACCGAGCAACGACGAGCAGCTGTCAGCTCTCCAACATCGTAACTCTGAACTCTGAACCGCAGCACAGGCAGGGTTGGATTGGTTGAAGACATGCGCACCATCGACGTGCAGTACGCCTCAGTACACAGCGTCATCGTGCCCCCATGTAGGCAATCGGGGTGAAGTGTCTTGCCCAAGGACACAACACGGTTGCCGCAGGTGGGATTCGAACCGAGGACCTCTCGGCTTGCAGCCTGCACCTCTACCAACTGAGCCACCGCGCCCCCGTGACAGTAACTCATATTACATGTATTTCATTGTATCTGAAACAGATATGTTGGAAAATTTGTGAAATCATGGAGTAGGAAGTTTACCCTCATTTGTTGACAAATCCTACACATTCACAAACAGACAGAATGATATAGAATAAATTAATTACTGATATTTAAGGTCACTTTCAGCATCTACAGCTATATCATGACCATAATATAGGTATTTATTCAAGTCCAGGTATACATTGCATAGGCGTACAGGGCTATTTTTCAAGGGGGCTGGGGGGGGGGGGGGATGAACCCTTTTAGCCCGAAAGAGTTGAATTTCAGGAGGAAATGCCAAATGTGGGTATGGGAGGGAGGGGAGGTCTTCCTCCCATTGAGTACCTGGAGAGAACTACCAAGCAATGGCAAGCGATTCAGACTCCCCAACATACTAACTCCACAAAAGCAGGTTTAGCATTGGTTGAAGACAAGTGCATTCTCAAAGTACCCTTAGTACACATCGCCATCATGCCCCCCCCCCCCCACTCCCCCCCACGTGGGGATAAATTGGGATGAAGTGTCTTACTCAAGGACACAATGTGGTTGCCACAGGCGGGATTCAAACCGAGCAACAATCACCTCTACCTTCTGAGCCACCGTGCTCCGTAATATGCAGTAACAGAACTCTTTATATGTATTTGTGTGATTATAAATGAATAATATTAATGTGGATAACGGTTCCACTGAATCAACTTGTAAAGCATAATGGTCAGTTTACTTGCAACTTCTAAGTGATGAGATAGGAAAACAACATTTTGTGTGGAAAACCAAAATGTTTTGTGGTCATTTCTGGCAACTAAATTGTCCGAAATTTTCTGGCATATTGGCTGAAAAATCGGCTCCTTCCTGACTTAGGGGTGGGTTGGGGAACAGTCCTTCATGAAACCCCTGCCCGTACGCCTATAATTCATATGTACTAATTTTTTCCAAAGCACAAAGGACATCGCTTGTTTTGCTTTCTATGAAAATATTCTGTAATTATTGAAGAGCAAATTTTGTGTTAAATGTTTTGGTGTCCTGCCGTATCTCAAATATCTGTTTTGGCTGCATAAAAACTAGTAGCATCACAAAAACTTTGATTTCCACTAAATTTTCTGTTTTCAAAACTGATTCATAGTTTTGTGTACAATACAGTTTGCCTTTTCACATTAAAAAGTTGGGAAAGCCCGTAATTTGTCCAACAAATTACAATTCTCTAGTTTTAATTACTATTTTTTTTAATTTTTCCAAAAATTTCAACAAAACCATAACCTATGACACCTCATTGGAACGAGCTCGATGGCCTCATTCCAATGATGGGGCCACATCATATGGTTTTGTTGAAATATTATGAAAAATTGAATTTTTTCAACTGCTCATATTGCAAATTACGTGGGCAGATGCGGGCGATTCGTAAGGTAAAGGGTTAAATTACAATCTACTAATTTATTGGAGTTTAATGACACTTTCAACATCCAAGGTCACCTCATTTCGGAACAGTTTTATGGGTGAAGGAAGCCGGAGTACCTGGAGAGAACCACCAAGCAATGGCGAGCAACTGACAGGCTCCCCAACATACTAACTACACACAAGCAGGGTTAGCACTGGTTGAAGACAAGTGCTCCATCCACATGCAGTACGCCTTAGTACACGACATCACCATGCCCCCGATGGGCAATGGAGATGATGTTTCTTGCCCAAGGACACAACCCGGTTGCCACAGGTGGCATTTGAACCAAGGACCTCTCGGCTTGCAGCCTGCACCTCTACCTCCAGAGCCACCATGACCCCCAACCCCCCCCCCTCCCCACCCTCCCACTTTAAATTACAAACACACTGCCTAAATTACAAATTACAAACACACTGCCTATTTGTGTTGTTGGAAGTATAAAGTAGATATTTGTTTCTGGATGTCGAAGTAAAGTTGAATCTTGAATTGTTAGGATATTGTTATAGTTGTCTGTCCATGTTGTTTCTTTCTTCTGTTATCCACAGTCTTAAAAGCAGAATGCTAGTGTAGCAATTGGAAACTACAAAATCCCTTAACCCTTTACCCAATGTAGACGACATCAAAATTTATTATTTTAAATATCATTTTTAAAAATTTTTCAAAATATTTCAACAAAACCATATCATCAAGCACATACCAACAAGGGGTCACATGATATGGTTTTGTTGAAATTTTTTGAAAAATAATATTTATTCAACTGCTGAATTTGCATATTACGCAGGTGGATGCGGACGATTCGTTTAAAGGGATTCGTAGGGTGCAGTTCGGACTGAGTACATGAAGCCAACACAAAATGAGCACCATGAAAAGATGCATGCTTACTAACCTACTCATTAAAACTAATTTGATCTTACAAATTTTGATGATGAAAGTACACCAAGCCATCTAAGATGGAATCATAGTTAACACAATAAATCATTCTAATGTGTGCCCAATACCTTAAAATTCTTAAACATAATGTTAAGGACACCTTTCTTTCACCAGAAAGAACAAGGGAGTCACATATCTCTCAGGCTCCTGATGTCTAAATGTCAGGATGATCTGCTAGAACTCAGTATACTCAGCAGAAAGTATCTACAAGAGGAGATAAACACTTACAACTCTGATCAAACATAACTGTGTTGGCAAAATGTGATATGACAGGGATGCACAAACTGAAATTTAAGAAAAACCCACAAAGGTTATGCAAAAAAAAACCTTTTTAGCCAAGATATTCCCAATCCCATTGGGATCTGATTTATACAATTTTTTTTAACGGGTTGAGTGCTGATTTGATGCCCCATACCAAATATTAATTACTTGTGCCATGCAGTTTAGGACAACGATGTTTGAAATTTTGTTCTATTTTTGTCCTCCGTGGGTTCCCATGAGGCTACAGACAAAATTCCTTTGGCATAAATCAAGAACCTGTTACTCAATTATAATGTATGCCAAACTTCATTCAAATTGATCTGAGGGTTCCAGAATATAAAATTTTTGCAGGGCCAAACATCTATTAACATCCTCGAAACATAATTTATTCTACATTATAATACCAATATAAAGTGACTATACCTATCACTTCATGATAAAAAGATTTCTATAAACCCAGTGGTACCTCCACCCCCTGCTCCCCATTGGGGAGGGGCAGCATAATGATTTTAATAAAATTGAAATGCCCCACCAGTTATCATCCATATGAAACTTGATTGGAATCGAGTCGGCAATTTTATAGAAGACTCAAACAACACCTTCTCTGGTCAATGGCGAATAATGACAGACAAAGAGTGATCACTGCAGCTCACTCTGACTTTCAGTAAGGTGAGTCAACAGTGGTTACCAAATAAATGATTACTGATGCACCTGCATCCCAAGAACTTCCTTAGTAGTCACAGTCTAGTAAAAGTTTGGTCCCTCACGTTTCACATTAACCCTTTACCCAAAGAATCGGCCACATCTGCCTGCACAATATGCAAATTCAGAAGCTGAAAAAATATTTTTTCAAAAAATTTCAACAAAACCATATCATGTGACCCCTCTTTGAAACGATCTTGTTGAGCTCATTCCAGTGAGGGGGTTACATGATATGTTTTTGTTTAAAAAAATTTTGATATTGTCTGCATTGGGTAAATGGTAAAGGGTTACCCCTAAAAGGTCCTCACACTCTTCCAGAATATGCATACAAAGGCAGATCCAGGACATGGGGTGGGAGGAGGCTCCACATTTCAAGCATGCGTAGCTTTAGTTCAGGAGCAACCATAATCCCTCTTTTTGATGGATCATACAACAGAAGACCTGCTATGCAGGAACCATAGTTGTATGCATGGGGTACAATATTATCTGTGATGACACGTGGACACGCACTACACCTCAGGTAGAAGAAATCCATGAATTATCTCAGAAAATACTGTGTTGCCTGATCTTAGTGCTTGTAAAAAGAAATTGAATTACAAAAAAAATATAGGACCATATTGAGTACTCCCTCCCCCACCATTGTTCAATGTCTTACCTTTGTTCAAAGTTGGTCTGTGCTGGGCAATTTTCTTTTTAATGACATTGAAAAAGAAGTCGAAGCTCTTAGAGATGTTCTTAAAATTTTTAGTGGGACACCGATGCAGTAAAGGAATAACATCTTCTGGAAAGAAACCAGTTGTACCAAATGAGCCATCACTAAAAGCAATAAATGTATCAGATATCTGTCTGAACTCTTCATCTTCAAAATCATAACTGGAAGAATAAACAAAAAAAAGTTGTGCACGTATATGTTACAATGACAGATTGATTTAGTCAAGCTTCAAGCTATCCTTCAGTTGATTAACTGCTGAGTGCTGAATTATTAGGCTTTCCCAAACCCAGATTGGGAAAGACTCTTGTTATTCTTCTTTTTCAAAATTTTTCTTCTCTATTTTTTTTTTAGGCTTTCCCAAACCCAGTTTCGGAAAGACTATTGTTATTCTTCTTTTTCAAAATTTTTCTTCTCTGTTTTTAGGCTTTCCCAAATCCAGTTTGGGAAAGACTATGGTTATTCTTCTTTTTTAAAATTCTTCTTCTCTATTTTTTTTTTTTTTTCATTTTTTTTATTTTTTATTTTTTTTATTTTTAGGCTTTCCCAAACCCAGTTTGGAAAAGACTATTGTTATTCTTCTTTTTCAAAATTTTTCTTCTCTATTTTTTTTTTTTTTCCTCCCTGAATTTTCTCTGTTGAACTGCTCGAAAACAAGCTGTACGATTTTGACCAAATTTGGCACACTTATGTAATGGCATAAAATCTAGTGAAATGCGATATTGTCATATCTGTGACAACGTGTGTTTTCAAAATATTCTGCCAAAACCTTCAAAATTTCACCATTTTGCGAATGTCTCAAAATTGTTTACAGTTATTTAGCTCAAATTTTCCACACATTTAGAGCATAACATGGTACACCACAATCACCACTCAAATCTTTCATCTTTAACCCCCACTGGCCAAAAATGACATGAATATAGAATTTTTCTTCAAAATTGACCAAATTCAAGGGCAAATTTCTCTAATAACAAGGTTGATGTAACAATTATTTTGGTTTGGATAGATGCAACAATGATTCTGGAAGAAAGTTACTGTTTACCTTTTAATCTCAGATTTAACCCCCAAGCACAATGAGTGTGAGAATAAGAGTACCGTTTGAAAATGCCAAAATTAGCCAACTTTGGTTGCTTTTTCCATCATTTTGGAAAGGGGTTAATTTGAAACACTTTTCATGTACATATTCACAATTGACTACTGAGCATATTTGCTGTTGTAAGTTTAGTTGTAAAGTTTAACCCTATCCCATTCTGGTTGCATAAAAGTAGGTACCATCCAAAAAAACTCCAATTTTTTCAGAATTTGGTAAGTTAGGTGACGATGTACTCCATTTTTAATTCCTTGAGCTCCAAATGTTTTCTATAGCTGTTTGCAGCAGTAAAAGTATGACAAATTTTGTTCTATATCTTATTATTAAAAGTTTAACCCTTAGCAGATTAGAGACTTCCCATAAGGGTACTGTCAGAATATTTGTTATTTTCGCCAACTTCAAGAGCAATTTTTTCTAATTACAAGGTAGTTGTAATAATTATTTTGGTATGGCTAGATGCAACAATGATTGTGGAAGAAAGTTACTGTTTACGTTTTAATCTCAGATTTAACCCTCTAGCACAATGAGGCCGAGAATAAGAGTACCGTTTGAAAATGCCAAAATTAGCCATTTTTGGTTGCCTTTTCTATCATTTTGGAAAGGGTTAATTTCAAACACTTTTCATGTACGTATTCACAATTGACTATCGAGCATATTTGCTGTTGTTAGTTCGGTTGTAAAGTTTAACCCTATCCCATTCTGGTTGCATAAAAGTAGGTACAGTCCAAATAAATTCCAATTTTTTAAGAATTTGGTAAATTTAGGTGGCAATTTACTCCATTTTTAATTGCTTGAGCTCTGAATGTTTTCTATAGCTGCTTGCAGCAGTCAAAGTATGACAAATTTTGTTCTATATGTTATTATTAAAAGTTTAACCCTTGGCAGATTTGAGACTTCCCGTAAGGGTACTGCCAGAATAATTGTTATTTTCGCCAACGTTTACATGCACTTTCTCAGCACTGGAGCCATATTGTCTCAAAACCGTTTCCATGAGAGGTTTGGGCCTTCATCCAAGAACAAGTTTGCTGTTATATATTTTATTCAAAGTTTTAACCTTCACCCAGTTTTTGTGCCTTGAATTTAAGTGCTCTAAAATTCTTCATAAAATTGGCTAATTTGGAGCTCACTTTTCTTCCATTTTCAAAAGGAATATCGAAAAATAATTTACATGTTCGTATTTACAATTGCCTACCGAGCATATTTGCTGTTGTAAGTTTGGTTGTAAAGTTTAACCCTATGCTCGTTTTGTTTGCATAAAGATAGGTGCAGTCCAACAAAACTCTCATTTTCAGAATTTGGTAAGTTTAAGTGATGATTTACTCCATTCCTAATTGATTGAGCGCTGAACGTTTTCTATGGCTGTATGCAGCAGTCATAGTATGACAACTTTTGTTTTATGTCATTATTAAAAGTTTAACCGTTGACAGATTCGAGACTGCCCATATGGGTACGGTCGGAATAGTTTTAATTTTCATAAAATCACTGAATATTGATAAGCGTGCAGTGGTAGTTTGGAATAGAATATCCGAAAATGCTTTCGAAATTCGGATTCACAGTTCAATTCCAAGAATATTTTCTGTTATAAGGTTGCTGTAAAGTTTAACGCAATCCCTGTCTCAGATGCATAAAAGTAGATGTCGACGAAAAAAAACTCATTTTTTCAGAATTTCGTAGGTTTAAGTGACAATATACTCCATTCCTAATTCATTGAGCACTGAATGTTTTCTAGGCCTGCATGCATGCATGCAGCAAGCATAGCATGACAACTTCTGTTTTATACGTCATTATCAAAAGTTTAACCCTTGGCATATTTTGGAGTTCCCATGTGGGTATAGTCGGAATAATTGTTATTTTCGTAAAATCAATCCCTGAATATATTGGTAACCGTGCAGTGGCCTTTCAATGGTGCTGCATGAAGCCGCAAATAGTTAAGGTTGAAAAGTTCATCAAATAGACAAATATAATACCTAACTCAGCCGGTGACAGGTAAATGATGAATGGAAAAGTCGTTGAGTTGAGAATAAAGAAGGGACGAATCGTGCCCTTGGTTTCCACCTGATCCACGGTATTTCCACGTGATCTCGGCACTTGACAAAGATACTAAACTGTCGGGCAGGGACAGTAGGAAACATTCCGAGAATTTCAAGTTGCTGCCTTGCATGGTCGGGACATAATTGGAATATATCCAACATTGTATCTGTCTGATATATTCCAATTATGTCCCGATCACTTCACCCCGACTCTCTGAATGGGGGTACCATGATGCCGTGTACTAAGGCATACTGCATGTTGATGGTGCACATGTCTTCAACCAATCTAACCCTGCCTGTGCTACAGTGCGGAGGCACTATGTTGGGGAGCTGGCAGCTGCTTGTCATTGCTCGGAGGTTCTCTCTGGGTACTCCGGCTTCCTCCACCCATACAACTGTCACCGACATAATATGACCATGGCTGTTAATGTGTCGTTAAAACCTAATAAATAAATAAATCCAGTACCAGTTTTGCTCGTACAAATATTAGTACCGTCAGACAAAATTCATTTTCTAATTTAATTTCGTACTTTTCTGTACTCACCTTCCCTGAGTAAGATTGGTATACCTTTTCAATCTCAGATTTAACCCTCAAGCACAATGAGAGTGAGAATAAGTGTACCATTTGGAAATACCCAAATTATCCAACTTTGGTTACTCTCTACTATCATTTTGGAATGGGTTAATTTGAGACACTTTGCTTTGCTATATGCAGAGATGTTTAATCAATAAATCCGGCTTTAGTTATGTTCTGGGACTTAATGAAACATGTGCTTTGGCCACTTAAAAATAGCACTGTCGGCAAAAAATAACTTTGAGTGAATACTCACTTGTCCAAAAACAAAAAGGAAAGAGCTCTTTGAGATTTTCATAACTGCTTTCAAAAATCAATGGGTAACAAATTTTGTGTTATATGTTTTGGTGTTCCGTGTTATCCAACACCAGTTTGGCCATACAAATATGAATACCGCCAGGAAAGAAAGCACATTTTCTCAGTGGTAGACTGTTTGACTTCTATGATAGAAGTCCCGAGTTTGATCCCTATCTGGGACAACCCACATAATGTCCTTGGGCAAGGCACTTTATCCCGGTTGCCAACATGGGGGCATGATGATGCCATGTACTAAGGAGTACTGCATGTCAATGGTGCACATGTCTTCAACCGCTGATACCCTGCTTCAGCGGAGCTTGAACATAATTAGAATGTTGAGCTGACAGTTGCTCGTCGATACTCGGTGGTTCTCTCTGGGTCCTCCGACTTCCCCCACCCGTAAAACTGTCACGGTCACGATTAGCCATTGTAGATAAGTATGTGACCGTAAACACCAATAAATAAATACCGTCAGGGAAACCCTCTGTGAAATCCTTCTGCCAATAAATAGCAAAGTAGTAATGTAATGCAAGAAATATTAACAAGCTGTTCAACATCCCTTTAATCAACTCATTTTGACTTGAAATGTACCCATCACTGTGTATACTAGATCTCTAGATGGTTTAAACCATATCAAATAAACAACTAATTTGTGTGTGACAGTAACTCATATTACATGTATTTCATTGTATCTGAAACAGATATGTTGGAAAAATTGTGAAATCATGGAGTAGGAAGCTTACCCTCGTTTGTTGACAAATCCCACACATTCACAAACAGACAAAATGATAGAGAATAAATTAATTATTGATATTTAAGGTCACTTTCAGCATCTACAGCTATATCATGACCATAATATAGGTATTTATTCAAGTCCAGGTATTCATTGCATAGGCGCACAGGGCTATTTTTCAGGGTGGGGGGAGGGGGGGGTGGGGTGGGGGGGGGGGGGGGGGGTTAATGAACCCTATTAGCCCGAAAAAGTTAAATCTCATGAGGAAATGCCAAATGTGGGTATGGGAGGGAGGGGGGGTACCCCTCCCATTGAGTACCTGGAGAGAACCACCAAGCAATGGCAAGCGACTCAGACTCCCCAACATACTAACTCCACAAAAGCAGGGTTAGCATTGGTTGAAGACAAGTGCATCCTCAAAGTACCCTTAGTACACATCGCCATCATGCCCCCCTCACCCCCCCCCCCCCCCCTCCCACCCCCACGTGGGAAATTAAATTGGATGAAGTGTCTTGCTCAAGGACACAATGTGGTTGCCACAAGCAGGATTCGAACCGAGGACTTCTTGGATTGCAACAATCATCTGTACCTTCTGAGCCACCGTGCTCCCGTGCTCCCGTAATATGCAGTAATAGAGCTCTTTATGTGTACTTGTGTGATTATAAATGAATAATATTAACGTGGATACAGTTCCACTGAATCAACTTGTACAGTATAATGGTCAGTTTACTTGCAACTTCTAAGTGATGAGATAGGAAAACAACATTTTGTGTGGAAAACCAAAATGTTGTGTGGTTATTTCTGGCAACTAAATTGTCCAAAATTTTCTGGCATATTGGCCGAAAAATCGGCTCCTTCCTGACTCAGGGATGGGTTGGGGCACAGTCCTTCATGAAACCCCGGCCCGTATGCCCATAATTCATATGTACTAATTTTTTCCAAAGCACAAAGGACATTGCTTGTTTTTCTTTCTATGAAAATATTCTGTAATTATTGAAGAGCAAATTTTGTGTAAAATGTTTTGGTGTCCTGCTGTATCTCAAATATCTGTTTTGGCTGCATAAAAACTAGTAGCATCACAAAAACTTTGATTTCCACTAAATTTTCTGTTTTCAGAACTGATCGATAGTTCTGTGTACAACACAGTTTGCCTTTTCACATTAAAAAGTTGGGAAAGCCCGTAATTTGTCCAACAAATTACAATTCTCTAGTTTTTTTTTTCATTTTTATTTTTTTCTTACCTCCCTGAATTTTGTCTGTTGAACTGCTCGAAAACAAGCTGTACGATTTTGACCAAATTTGGCACACTTATGTAATTTCATAAAATCTAGTGAAATGCAGTATCGTCATATCTGTGAAAACGCGTGTTTCCAAAATATTCTGCCAAAACCTTCAAAATTTCACCATTTTTCGAATGTCTCAAAATTGTTTACAGTTATTTAGCTCAAATTTTCCACACATTTAGAGCATAATATGATACACCACAATCACCACTCAGATCTTTCAACTTTAACCCCCACTGGCCAAAAATGACATGAATATAGAATTTTTCTTCAAAATTGACCAACTTCAAGGGCAAATTTCTCTAATAACAAGGTTGTTGTAACAATTATTTTGGTTTGGATAGATGCAACAATGATTGCAGAAGAAAGTTACTGTTTACTTTTTAATCTCAGATTTAACCCTCAAGCACAATGAGGGTGAGAATAAGAGTACCGTTTGAAAATGCCAAAATTAGCCAACTTTGGTTGCTTATTCCATCATTTTGGAAAGGACTTAATTTCAAACACATTTCGTGTATGTATTCACAATTGACTACTGAGCATATTTGCTATTGTAAGTTTAGTTGTAAACTTTAACCCTATCCCATTCTGGTTGCATAAAAGTAGGTACCGTCCAAAAAAACTCCAATTTTTTCAGAATTTGGTAAGTTTAGGTGACGATTTACTCCATTTTCAATTGCTTGAGCTCTGAATGTTTTCTATCTATAGCTGCTTGCAGAAGTCAAAGTATGACAAATTTTGTTATATATGTTATTATTAAAAGTTTAACCCTTGGCAGATTTGAGACTTCCCATAAGGGTACTGTCAGAATATTTGTTATTTTCGCCAACTTCAAGAGCAATTTTTTCTAATTACAAGGCAATTGTAATAATTATTTTGGTTTGGATAGATGCAACAATGATTGTGGAAGAAAGTTACTGTTCACTTCTTAATCTCAGATTTAACCCTCTAGCACAATGAGGCCGAGAATAAGAGTACCGTTTGAAAATGCCAAAATTAGCCACTTTTGGTTGCCTTTTCTATCATTTTGGAAAGGGTTAATTTCAAACACATTTCATGTATGTATTCACAATTGACTACCGAGCATAGCTGCTGTTGTTAGTTTGGTTGTAAAATTTAACCCTATCCCATTCTGGTTGCATAAAAGTAGGTGCCGTCCAAAAAAAATCCAATTTTTTCAGAATTTGGTAAATTTAGGTGGCGATTTACTCCATTTTTAATTGCTTGAGCTCTGAATATTTTCTACAGCTGCTTGCAGCAGTCAAAGTATGACAAATTTTGTTCTATATCTTATTATTAAAAGTTTAACCCTTGGCATATTTGAGACTTCCCATAAGGGTACTGTCAGAGTAATTGTTATTTTCGCCAACGTTTACATGCACTTTCTCAGCACTGGAGCCATATTGTCTCAAAACCTTTTCCATGAGAGGATTGGGCCTTCATCCAAGAACAATTTTGCTGTTATATTTTTTATTCAAAGTTTTAACCTTCACCCAGTTTTCGGGCCTTGAATTTGAGTGCCCTGAAATTCTTCATAAAATTGGCTAATTTGGAGCTCACTTTTCTTCCATTTTCGAAAGGAATATCGAAAAATGATTTACATGTTCGTATTTACAATTGCCTACCGAGCATATTTGCTGTTGTAAGTTTGGTTGTAAAGTTTAACCCTATGCTTGTTCTGTTTGCAAAAAGATAGGTGGAGTCCAAAAGAACTCTCGTTTTCAGAATTTGGTATCTTTAAGTGACGATTTACTCCATTCCTACGGTAATTGATTGAGCGCTGAATGTTTTCTATGGCTGTATGCAGCAGTCATAGTATGACAACTTTTGTTTTATATGTCATTATTAAAAGTTTAACCGTTGGCAGATTTGAGACTGCCCATATGGGTATGGTCGGAATAATTTTAATTTTCATAAAATCACTGAATATTGATAAGCGTGCAGTTTGAAATAGAATATCCGAAAATGCTTTTGAAATTCGGATTCACAGTTCAATTCCAAGAATATTTTCTGTTATAAGGTTGCTGTAAAGTTTAATGCAATCCCTGTCTCAGATGCATAATGGTAGATGCCGTCGAAAAAAACTCATTTTTCAGAATTTCGTAGGTTTAAGTGACAACTCACTCCATTCCTAATTCATTGAGTGATGAATGTGTTCTATGCCTGCATGCAGCAAGCATAGCATGACAACTTCTGTTTTATATGTCATTATCAAAAGTTTAACCCTTGGCATATTTAGGAGTTACCATGTGGGAATAGTCAGAATAATTGTTATTTTCGTAAAATCAATCCCTGAATATATTGGTAACCGTGCAGTGGCCTTTCAGTGGTGCTACATGAAGCCGCAAATAGTTAAGGTTGAAAAGTTCATCAAATAGACAAATATAATACCTAACTCAGCCGGTGACAGGTAAATAATGAATGAAAAAGTCGTTGAATTGAGAATAAAGTAGGGACGAATCGTGCCCTCGGTTTCCAACTGATCCACGGTATTTCCACGCAGTATCGGCACTTGACAAAGATACTAAACTGTCGAGCAGGGACAGTAGGAAACATTCCGAGAATTTCAAGTTGCTGCCTTGCATGATCGGGACATAATTAGAATATATCCGACATTGTATCTGTCGGATATATTCCAATTATGTCCCAATCACTTCACCCCAACTGTCCGCATGGGGGCACCATGATGCCGTGTACTAAGGCATACTGCACGTTGATGGTGCGCATGTCTTCAACCAATTATAACCCTGCCTATGCTACAGTGCGGAGGCACTATGTTGGGGAGCTGGCAGCTGCTCGTCATTGCTCGGGTGTTCTCTCTGGGTACTCCAGCTTCCTCCGCCCATACAACTCTCACCGACATAATATGACCTTGGCTGTTAATGTGTCGTTAAAACCTAATAAATAGATAAATAAATCCAGTACCAGTTTTGCTCGTATAAATATTAGTACCGTCAGACAAAATTCATTTTCTTATTAATTTCGTACTTTTCTGTACTCGCCTTCCCTGGGTAAGATTGGTATACCTTTTCAATCTCAGATTTAACCCTCAAGCACATTGAGAGTGAGAATAAGTGTACCATTTGGAAATACCCAAATTATCCAACTTTGGTTATTCTCTACTATCATTTTGGAATGGGTTACTTTGAGACACTTTGCTTTGCTATATGCAGAGATGTTTAATCAATAAATCCTGCTTTAGTTATGTTCTGGGACTTAATGAAACATGTGCTTTGGCCACTTAAAAATAGCACTGTCTGCAAAAAATGACTTTGAGTGAATACTCACTTGTCCAAAAACAAAAAGGAAAGAGCTCTTTGAGCTTTCCATAACTGCTTTCAAAAATCAATGGGAAACAAATTTTGTGTTATATGTTTTGGTGTTCCGTGTTATCCAACACCAGTTTGGTCGTACAAATATGAATACCGCCAGGAAAGAAAGCACATTTTCTCAGTGGTAGACTGTTTGACTTCTATGATAGAGGTCCCGAGTTTGATCCCTATCTGGGACGACCCACGTAATGTCCTTGGGCAAGGCACTTTATCCCGGTTGCCAACATGGGGGCACGATGATGCCATGTACTAAGGCGTACTGCATGTCAATGGTCTGCATGTCTTCGACCGCTGGTACCCTGCTTCAGCGGAGCTTGAACATAATTAGAATGTTGAGCTGACAGTTGCTCGTCGATGCTCGGTGGTTCTCTCTGGGTCCTCCGACTTCCCCCACCCGTAAAACTGTCACGGTCATGATTAGCTAATGTGGATAAGTATGTGACCGTAAACACCAATAAATAAATACCGTCAGGGAAACCCTCTGTGAAATCCTTCTGTCAATAAATAGCAAAGTAGTAATGTAATGCAAGAAATATTAACAAGCTGTTCAACATCCCTTTAATCAACTCATTTTGATTTGAACTGTACCCATCACTGTGTATACTAGCTCTCTAGATAGTTTAAACCATATCAAATAAACAACTAATTTATGTGTGACAGTAACTCATATTACATGTATTTCATTGTATCTGAAACAGATATGTTGGAAAAATTGTGAAATCATGGAGCAGGAAGCTTACCCTCGTTTGCTGACAAATCCCATACATTCACAAACAGACAGAATGATAGAGAATAAATTAATTATTGATATTTAAGGCCACTTTCAGCATCTACAGCTATATCATAACCATAATATAGGTATTTATTCAAGTCCAGGTATTCACTGCATAGGCATACAGGGCTATTTTTCAGGGGGGGGGGGATGAACCCTTTTAGCCTGAAAATGTTGAATCTCAGGAAGAAATGCCAAATGTGGGTGTGGAAGGGAGGGGGGGGGTCTCCCTCCCATTGATTACCTGGAGAGAACCACCGAGCAATGGCAAGCGACTCAGACTCCCCAACATACTAACTCCACAAAAGCAGGGTTAGCATTGGTTGAAGACATGTGCACCCTCAAAGTACCCTTACTACACATCGCCATCATGCCCACCACGTGGGAATTTAAATTGGGATGAAATGTCTTGCTCAAGGACACAATGTGGTTGCCACAGGCGGGATTCGAACCCAGGACTTCTTGGATTGCAACAATCATCTCTACCTTCTGAGCCACCGTGCTCCCGTAATATGCAGTAATAGAACTCTTTATATGTACTTGTGTGATTATAAATGAATAATATTAACGTGGGTACGGTTCCACTGAATCAACTTGTACAGTGTAATGGTCAGGGTACTTGCAACTTCTAAGTGATGAGATAGGAAAACAACATTTTGTGTGGAAAACCAATATGTTTTGTGGTCATTTCTGGCAACTAAATTGTCCGAAATTTTCTGGCATATTGGCTGAAAAATCGGCTCCTTCCTGACTCAGGGGTGGGTCGGGGCACAGTCCTTCATGAAACCCCGGCCCGTATGCCCATAATTCATATGTACTAATTTTTTCCAAAGCAGAAAGGACATAGCTTGTTTTGTTTTCTATGAAAATATTCTGTAATTATTGAAGAGCAAATTTTCTGTTAAATGTTTTGGTGTCCTTCTGTATCTCAAATATCTGTTTTGGCTGCATAAAAACTAGTAGCATCACACAAACTTTGATTTCCACTAAATTTTCTGTTTTCAAAACTGATTGATAGTTTTGTGTACAATACACTTTGCCTTTCACATTAAAAAGTTGGGAAAGCCCGTAATTTGTCCAACAAATTACAATTCTCTAGTTTTTTTCTTTTTTTCTGTTTTTTTTTTTTTTACTCCCTGAATTTTGTCTGTTGAACTGCTCGAAAACAAGCTGTACGATTTTGACCAAATTTGGCACACTTATGTAATGTCATAAAATCTAGTGAAATGTGGTATCGTCATATCTGTGAAAACGCGTGTTGTCAAAATATTCTGCCAAAACCTTCAAAATTTCACCATCTTTCGAATGTCTCAAAATTGTTTCCAGTTATTTAGCTCAAATTTTCCACCCATTTAGAGCATAATATGATACACCACAATCACCACTCAGATCTTTAAACTTTAACCCCCACTGGCCAAAAATGACATGAATATATACTTGCCCAAAAAAGAAAGTGTGCATTGCAGAAATTGATCAAACTCCAAAAAAATAATTTTGTAGGTGTAAAGAGTGTTAACCTGTTCATGAATAAGTTATATTGAACTCAAAAACAGCTTTCCCCGATAAAATTGCATTAACGTTAAATGACGTGCTGCACGTTTGTGAAAAGGCATGTTTTGCACGTGGAGAGTCTGAAAATTCATGCAGCAGTGTGAATCCTTGGGTATTTAAACACTAAAGTAAGGCCTTCCTATCGTTCACATTCAAACTTGCGCTGCTGTTAAAACGACTCCACATTAGCATGCCAAGATTGACAATGAATCAATGTCTCCTTGCCCTGGGTATGATTAGAGCTGGTAGAACACACAGAGAGGTTGCCCAGCATTTGAACTGCCACCGTAACACTGTAGACAGGCTAGTCCATCGACATGCACAACATGATGACGTTCGAGACCGACCCCGTTCCGGGAGACCCCAAGTTACCACCCCTGCACAAGATCGGTATATCCGTGTCGTCCATCTCCGGAACCGGCAACAAACGGCAACGATGACAGCCAGGAACATCCCTAACCTGAGACGGATACATCCTCAAACAGTAATCAACCGGCTGAGAGAATACGGCTTACGTCCTCGAAGACCTGCAATTCGTCCGATTTTGACGTTACGTCATCGTCGTGCTTGACTGCAGTGGTGTAGACAACATCTCAGGCATCCCTTACACTGGTGGCGACGTGTTTTATTCACAGATGAATGACGTTTCCATTTTTTTCATCATCAGATGGCCGCCAGAGAGTGTACAGACGTCGAAACGAACGCTACGCAGATCCATGTGTCGTGGAGCGAAACCGTTATGGGGGAGGGTCTCTCATGGTGTGGGGTGGCATCACTGCCCGTAACAGAACTCAGCTGGTCATTATTGATGGCAATCTCAATGCAGCCAGATATCCTGATGAAGTGCTTACACCTGTTGTTGTCCCATTTCCGCAACATCACGGCCCCGGCGTCATTCTACAGCAGGACAACGCCCGACCCCACGCAGCTTGTGTTATTCAAAAGTATCTGCAGCAACAACAAGTGGATGTTCTTCCCTGGCCCGCAAATTCGCCCGATATCTCACCCACTGAGCACATATGGGACGAAATGAAACGTCAGCTACGCCGTCTTCCCCAAGCACCGTCAACGCTTGTGGAACTCCAAAGACAGCTTATCAGAATATGGAACAACATCCCACAACACTTCCATGCTAACTTGTTCGCTTTCATGAGGCGTAGCTGCACAGCAGTAGTCGATGCAGACAGAGGTCATACCAGATATTGAGTGTGTGACTTTTGTGTTTGACCCTTAGTGTCTTTGACTCTCCATGGCACCAAGAGTATTCGTCGTAGCATAATGAAATTTCTCGTGTTGATCACAACTGTGATTGAATAAAATTTCCATGAATGAAAATGATATATATCTTTTTTTAGTGTTATTTTTTAGCATGCACACTTTCTTTTTTGGGAGAGTATAGAATTTTTCTTCAAAACTGACCAACTTCAAGGGCAAATTTCTCTAATAACAAGGTTGTTGTAACAGTTATTTTGGTATGGATAGATGCAACAATGATTGCAGAAGAAAGCTACTGTTTACTTTTTAATCTCAGATTTAACCCCCAAGGACAATGAGGGTGAGAATAAGAGTACTGTTTGAAAATGCCAAAATTAGCCAACTTTGGTTGCCTTTTCCATCATTTTGGAAAGGGGTTAATTTCAAACACTTTTCATGTACGTATTCACAATTGACTACCAAGCATATTTGCTGTTGTAAGTTTGGTTGTAAAGTTTAACCCTATCCCATTCTGGTTGCATAAAAGTAGGTACCGTCCAAAAAAACTCCACTTTTTTCAGAATTTGGTAAATTTAGGTGGCAATTTACTGCATTTTTAATTGCTTGAGCTCCGAATGTTTTCTATAGCTGCTTGCAGCAGTCAAAGTATGACAAATTTTGTTCTATATGTTATTATTAAAAGTTTAACCCTTGACAGATTTGAGACTTCCCATAAGGGTACTGTCGGAATATTTGTTATTTTCGCCAACTTCAAGAGCAGTTTTTTCTAATTACAAGGTAGTTGTAATATTTATTTTGGTATGGCTAGATGCAACAATAATTGTGGAAGAAAGTTACTGTTTACTTCTTAATCTCCGATTTAACCCTCTAGCACAATGAGGCCGAGAATAAGAGTACCGTTTGAAAATGCCAAAATTAGCCATTTTTGGTTGCCTTTTCTATCATTTTGGAAAGGGTTAATTTCAAACACTTTTCATGTACGTATTCACAACTGACTATCGAGCATATTTGCTGTTGTTAGTTTGGTTGTAAAGTTTAACCCTATCCCATTCTGGTTGCATAAAAGTAGGTACCGTCCAAAAAAATTCCAATTTTTTCAGAATTTGATAAATTTAGGTGGCGATTTACTCCATTTTTAATTGCTAATTGCTTGAGCTCTGAATGTTTTCTATAGCTGCTTGCAGCAGTCAAAGTATGACAAATTTTGTTCTATATGTTATTATTAAAAGTTTAACCCTTGGCAGATTTGAGACTTCCCATAAGGGTACTGTCAGACTAATTGTTATTTTCGCCAACGTTTACATGCACTTTCGCAGCACTGGAGCCATATTGTCTCAAAACCTTTTCCATGAGAGGATTGTGCCTTCATCCAAGAACAATTTTGCTGTTATATATTTTATTCAAAGTTTTAACCTTCACCCAGTTTTCGGGCCTTGAATTTGAGTGCCCTAAGATTCTTCATAAAATTGGCTAATTTGGAGCTCACTTTTCTTCCATTTTCGAAAGGAATATGGAAAAATGATATACATGTTCGTATTTAAAATTGCCTACCGAGCATATTTGCTGTTGTAAGTTTGGTTGTAAAGTTTAACCCTATGCTCGTTCTGTTTGCATAAAGATAGGTGCAGACCAAAAAAACTCTCGTTTTCAGAATTTGGTAAGTTTAAGTGACGATTTACTCCATCCCTAATTGAGTGAGCGCTGAACATTTTCTATGGCTGTATGCAGCAGTCATAGTATGACAATGTTTGTTTTATATGTTATTATTAAAAGTTTAACTGTTGGCAGATTCGAGACTGCCCATATGAGTATGGTCGGAATAATTTTAATTTTCATAAAATCACTGAATATTGATAAGCGTGCAGTGGTAGTTTGGAATAGAATATCCGAATATGCTTTCGAAATTCAGATGCACAGTTCAATTCCAAGAATATTTTCTGTTATAAGGTTGCTGTAAAGTTTAAGGCAATCCCTGCCTCAGATGCATAATGGTAGATGCCGTCAAAAAAAACTTATTTTTTCAGAATTTCGTAGGTTTAAGTGACAATTTACTCCATTCCTAATTCATTGATCGCTGAATGTTTTCTATGCCTGCATGCAGCAAGCATAGCATGACAACTTCTGTTTTATATGTCATTATCAAAAGTTTAACCCTTGGCATATTTAGGAGTTCCCATGTGGGTATAGTCGGAATAATTGTTATTTTCGTAAAATCAATCCCTGAATATATTGGTAACCGTGCAGTGGCCTTTCAGTGGTGCTTCATGAATCCGCAAATAGTAAAGGTTGAAAAGTTCATCAAATAGACAAATATAATACCTAACTAAGCCGGTGACAGGTAAATAATGAATGGAAAAGTTGTTGAGTTGAGAATAAAGTAGGGACGAATCGTGTCCTCGGTTTCCACCTGATCCACGGCATTTCCACGTGGTCTCAGCACTGGACAAAGATACTAAACTGGCGGGCAGGGACAGTAGGAAACATTGTGAGAATTTCAAGTTGCTACCTTGCATGATCGGGACATAATTGGAATATATCCGACATTGAATCTGTCAGATATATTCCAGTTATGTGAATTTATGTCCCGATCACTTCACCCCGACTGTCCGCATGGGGGCATTATGATACCGTGTACTAAGGCATACTGCACGTCGATGGTGCGCATGTCTTCAACCAATCTAACCCTGCCTGTGCTACAGTGCGGAGGCACTATGTTGGGGAGCTGGCAGCTGCTCGTCATTGCTCGGTGGTTCTCTCTGGATACTCCGGCTTCCTCCACCCATACAACTGTCACCGACAGAATATGACCTTGGCTGTTAATGTGTCATTAAAACTTAATAAATAAATAAATAAATAAATAATTCCAGTACCAGTTTTGCTCATACAAATATTAGTACCGCCAGACAAAATTCATTTTCTGATTAATTTTGTACTTTTCTGCACTCACCTTCCCTGAGTAAGATTGGTATACCTTTTCAATCTCAGATTTAACCCTCAAGCACAATGAGAGTGAGAATAAGTGTACCATTTGGAAATACCCAGATTATCCAACTTTGGTTGCTCTCTACTATCATGTTGGAATGGGTTAATTTGAGACACTTTGCTTTGATATATGCAGAGATGTTTAATCAATAAATCCAGCTTTAGTTATGTTCTGGGACTTAATGAAACATGTGCTTTGGCCACTTAAAAATAGCACTGTCTGCAAAAAATGACTTTGAAAATATACTCACTTGTCCAAAAACAAAAAGGAAAGAGTTCTTTGAGCTTTTCATAACTGCTTTCAAAAATCAATGGGGAACAAATTTTGTGTTATATGTTTTGGTGTTCCGTGTTATCCAACACCAGTTTTGACGTACAAATATGAATACCGCCAGGAAAGAAAGCACATTTTCTCAGTGGTAGACTGTTTGACTTCTATGATAGAGGTCCCGAGTTTGATCCCTATCTGGGACGACCCACGTAATGTCCTTGGGCAAGGCACTTTATCCCGGTTGCCAACATGGGGGCACGATGATGCAATGTACTAAGGCGTACTGCATGTCAATGGTACACATGTCTTCAACCGCTGGTACCCTGCTTCAGTGGAGCTTGAACATAATTAGAATGTTGAGCTGACAGTTGCTCGTCGATGCTCGGTGGTTCCCCCACCCGTAAAACTGTCACGGTCATGATTAGCCATTGTGGATAAGTATGTGACCGTAAACACCAATAAATAAATACTGTCAGGGAAACCCTCTGTGAAATCCTTCTGTCAATAAATAGCAAAGTAGTAACGTAATGCAAGAAATATTAACAAGCTGTTCAGCATCCCTTTAATCAACTCATTTTGACCTGAACTGTACCCATCACTGTGTATACTAGCTCTCTAGATGGTTTAAACCATATCAAATAAACAACTAATTTGTGTGTGACAGTAACTCATATTACATGTATTTCATTGTATCTGAAACAGATATGTTGGAAAAATTGTGAAATCATGGAGTAGGAAGCTTACCCTTGTTTGTTGACAAATCCCACACATTCACAAACAGACAAAATGATAGAGAATAAATTAATTATTGATATTTAAGGTCACTTTCAGCATCTACAGCTATATCATGACCATAATATAGGTATTTATTCAAGTCCAGGTATTCATTGCTTGCATAGGCGTACAGGGCTATTTTTCAGGGGGGGGGGGGGGAGGGGGGATGAACCCCTTTAGCCCGAAAAAGTTGAATCTCAGGAGGAAATGCCAAATGTGTGTATGGGAGGGAGAGGTGGGGGGGGGGGGGGTCTCCCTCCCATTGAGTACCTGGAGAGAACCACTGAGCCATGGCAAGCGACTCAGACTCCCCAACATACTAACTCCACAAAAGCAGGGTTAGCATTGGTTGAAGACAAGTGCACCCTCAAAGTACCCTTAGTACACATCGCCATCATGCCCCCCCCACCCCCCCCCCCCCCCCCCCCATGTGGGAAATTAAATTGGGATGAAGTGTCTTGCTCAAGGACATAATGTGGTTGCCACAGGCTGGAGTCGAACCGAGGACTTCTTGGATTGCAACAGTCATCTCTACCTTCTGAGCCACCGTGCTCCCGTAATATGCAGTAATAGAGCTCTTTATGTGTTCTTGTGTGATTATAAATGAATAATATTAATGTGGATACGGTTCCACTGAATCTACTTGTACAGTATAATGGTCAGTTTACTTGCAACTTCTAAGTGATGAGATAGGAAAACAACATTTTGTGTGGAAAACCAAAATGTTTTGTGGACATTTCTGGCAACTAAATTGTCCGAAATTTTCTGGCATATTGGCCGAAAAATCGGCTCCTTCCTGACTCAGGGGTGGGTTGGGGCACAGTCCTTCATGAAACCCCGGCCCGTACGCCCATAATTCATATGTACTAATTTTTTCCAAAGCACACAGGACATCGCTTGTTTTGCTTTCTATGAAAATATTCTGTAATTATTGAAGAGCAAATTTTGTGTTAAATGTTTTGGTGTCCTGCCGTATCACAAATATCTGTTTTGGCTGCATAAAAACTAGTAGCATCACAAAAACTTTGATTTCCACTAAATTTTTTGTTTTCAAAACTGATCGATAGTTTTGTGTACAATACAGTTTGCCTTTTCACATTAACCCTTTACCCAACACCGATGATATCAAAATTTATTTTTTTAAATATCATTTTTTTTAATTTTTCAAAAAATTTCAACAAAACCATATCATGTGACCCCTCATTGGAACGAGCTCAATGAGCTCGTTCCAATGAGGGGTCACATGATATTGTTTTGTTGAAATATTTTGAGAAATCTAATTTTTTCAATTGCTCAATTTGCATATTACGCGGGTGGATGCAGGCGATTCGTTAGGTAAAGGGTTAAAAAGTTGGGAAAGCCCGTAATTTGTCCAACAAATTACAATTCTCTATTTTTTTTTTATTTTTCCTCCCTGAATTTTGTCTGTTGAACTGCTCGAAAACAAGTTGTACGATTTTGACCAAATTTGGCACACTTATGCAATGTCATAAAATCTAGTGAAATGCTGTATCGTCATATCTGTGAAAACGCGTATTTTCAAAATATTCTGCCAAAACCTTCAAAATTTCACCATTTTTCGAATGTCTCAAATTTGTTTACAGTTATTTCGCTCAAATTTTCCACACATTTAGAGCATAATATGATACACCACAATCACCACTCAGATCTTTCAACTTTAACCTCCACTGGCCAAAAATGACATGAATATAGAATTTTTCTTCAAAATTGACCAACTTCAAGGGCAAATTTCTCTAATAACAAGGTTGTTGTAACAATTATTGTGGTTTGGATAGATGCAAAAATAATGATTGTGGAAGAAAGTTACTGTTTACTTTTTAATCTCAGATTTAACCCTCAAGCACAATGAGGGTGAGAATAAGAGTACCGTTTGAAAATGACAAAATTAGCCAACTTTGGTTGCTTTTTCCATCATTTTGGAAAAGGGTCAATTTCAAACACTTTTCGTGTACATATTCACAATTGGCTACCGAGCATATTTGCTGTTGTAAGTTTGGTTGTAAAGTTTAACCCTATCCCATTCTGGTTTCATAAAAGTAGGTACCGTCCAAAAAAACTCCAATTTTTTCAGAATTTGGGAAGTTTAGGTGACGATTTACTCCATTTTTAATTGCTTGAGCTCTGAATGTTTTCTATAGCTGCTTGCAGCAGTCAAATTATGACAAATTTTGTTCTATATCTTATTATTAAAAGTTTAACCCTTGCCAGATTTGAGACTTCCCATAAGGGTACTGTCGGAATATTTGTTATTTTCGCCAACTTCAAGAGCAAATTTTTCTAATTACAAGGTAGTTGTAATAATTATTTTGGTATGGCTAGATGCAACAATGATTGTGGAAGAAAGTTACTGTTTACTTCTTAATCTCAGATTTAACACTCTAGCGCAATGAGGGCGAGAATAAGAGTGCCATTTGAAAATGCCAAAATTAGCCATTTTTGGTTGCTTTTCTATCATTTTGGAAAGGGTTAATTTCAAACACTTTTCATGTATGTATTCTCAATTGACTATCGAGCATATTTGCTGTTGTTAGTTTGGTTGTAGGTTGTAAAGTTTAACCCTATCCCATTCTGGTTGCATAAAAGTAGGTACCATCCAAAAAATTTCCAATTTTTTCAGAATTTGGTAAATTTAGGTGGCGATTTACTCCATTTTTAATTGCTTGAGCTCTGAATGTTTTCTATAGCTGCTTGCAGCAGTCAAAGTATGACAAATTTTGTTCTATATCTTATTATTAAAAGTTTAACCCTTGGCAGATTTGAGACTTGCCATAAGGGTACTGTCAGAATAATTGTTATTTTTGCCAACGTTTACATACACTTTCTCAGCACTGGAGCCATATTGTCTCAAAACCTTTTTCCATGAGAGGATTGGGCCTTCATTCAAGAACAATTTTGCTGTTATATATTTTATTCAAAGTTTTAACCTTCACCCAGTTTTCGGGCCTTGAATTTGAGTGCCCTAAAATTCTTCATAAAATTGGCTAATTTGGAGCTCACTTTTCTTCCATTTTCGAAAGGAATATCGAAAAATGATTTACATGTTCGTATTTACAATTGCCTACCGAGCATATTTGCTGTTGTAAGTTTGGTTGTAAAGTTTAACTCTATGCTCGTTCTGTTTGCATAAAGATAGGTGCAGTAAAAAAAAACTCTCGTTTTTCAGAATTTGGTAAGTTTAAGTGACGATTTACTTCATTCCTAATTGATTGAGTGCTGAACGTTTTCTATGGCTGTATGCAACTTTTGTTTTATATGTCATTATTAAAAGTTTAACCATTGGCAGATTCGAGACTGCCCATATGGGTATGGTCGGAATAATTTTAATTTTCATAAAATCACTGAATATTGATAAGAGTGCAGTGGTAGTTTGGAATAGAATATCCGAAAATGCTTTCGAAATTCGGATTCACAGTTCAATTCCAAGAATATTTTCTGTTATAAGGTTGCTGTAAAGTTTAATGCAATCCCTGACTCAGATGCATAATGGTAGATGCCGTCGAAAAAAACTCATTTTTTCAGAATTTCGTAGGTTTAAGTGACAATTTACTCCATTCCCAATTCATTGAGCGCTGAATGTTTTCTATGCCTGCATGCAACAAGCATAGCATGACAACTTTTGTTTTATACGTCATTATCAAAAGTTTAACCCTTGGCATATTTAGGAGTTCCCATGTGAGAAAAAGTCGGAATAATTGATATTTTCGTAAAATCAATCCCTGAATATATTGGTAACCGTGCAGTGGCCTTTCAGTGGTGCTACATAAAGCCGCAAATAGTTAAGGTTGAAAAGTTCATCAAATAGACAAATATAATACCTAACTCAGCCGGTGACAGGTAAATAATGAATGGAAAAGTCGTTGAACTGATAATAAAGCAGGGACGAATCGTGCCTTCGGTTTCCACCTGATCCACGGTATTTCCACGCAGTCTCGGCACTTGACAAAGATACTAAACTGTCGGGCAGGGATAGTAGGAAACATTCTGAGAATTTCAAGTTGCTGCCTTGCATGATCGGGACATAATTAGAATATATCCGACATTGTATCTGTCGGATATATTCCAATTATGTCCCAATCACTTCACCCCGACTGTCCACATGGGGGCACCATGATGCCATGTACTAACGCAAACTGCACGTCGATGGTACGCATGTCTTCAACCAATTATTACCCTGCCTATGCTACAGTGTGGAGGCACTATGTTGGGGAGCTGGCAACTGCTCGTCATTGCTCGGTGGTTCTGTCTGGGTACTCCAGCTTCCTCCACCCATACAACTGTCACCGACATAATATGACCTTGGCTGTTAATGTGTTGTTAAAAACTAATAAATAAATAAATAAATCCAGTACCAGTTTTGCTCGTACAAATATTAGTACCGTCAGACAAAATTCATTTTCTGATTAATTTCATTCTTTTCTATACTCGCCTTCCCTGAGTAAGATTGGTATACCTTTTCAATCTCAGATTTAACCCTCAAGCACACTGAGAGTGAGAATAAGTGTACCATTTGGAAATACCCAAATTATCCAACTTTGGTTACTCTCTACTATCATTTTGGAATGGGTTAATTTGAGACACTTTGCTTTGCTATATGCAGAGATGTTTAATCAATAAATCCTGCTTTAGTTATGTTCTGGGACTTAATGAAACATGTGCTTTGGCCACTTAAAAATAGCACTGTCTGCAAAAAATGACTTTGGGTGAATACTCACTTGTCCAAAAACAAAAAGGAAAGAGCTCTTTGACCATTTCATAACTGCTTTCAAAAATCAATGGGGAACAAATTTTGTGTTATATGTTTTGGTGTTCCGTGTTATCCAACACCAGTTTGGCCGTACAATATGAATACCGCCAGGAAAGAAAGCACATTTTCTCAGTGGTAGACTGTTTGACTTCTATGATAGAGGTACCGAGTTTGATCCCTATCTGGGATGAACCACGTAATGTCCTTGGGCAAGGCACTTTATCCCGGTTGCCAACATGGGGGCACGATGATGCCATGTACTAAGGCGTACCGCATGTCAATGGTGCACATGTCTTCAACCGCTGGTACCCTGCTTCAGCGGAGCTTGAACATAATTAGAATGTTGAGCTGACAGTTGCTCGTCGATGCTCGGTGGTTCTCTCTGGGTCCTCCGACTTCCCCCACCCGTAAAACTGTCACGGTTATGATTAGCCATTGTGGATAAGTATGTGACCGTAAACACCAATAAATAAAAAGCGTCAGGGAAACCCTCTGTGAAATCCTTCTGTCAATAAATAGCAAAGTAGTAATGTAATGCAAGAAATATTAACAAGCTGTTCAACATCCCTTTAATCAACTCATTTTGATTTGAGCTGTACCCATCACTGTGTATACTAGCTCTCTAGATGGTTTAAACCATATCAAATAAACAACTAATTTGAGTGTGACAGTAACTCATATTACATGTATTTCATTGTATCTGAAACAGATATGTTGGAAAAATTGTGAAATCATGGAGTAGGAAGCTTACCCTCGTTTGTTGACAAATCCCACACATTCACAAACAGACAAAATGATAGAGAACTAGACTTTATGATTCTGGAGAATCATGGCTTTTCCCGATGAGATTTCATGATTTTTCATGACCCCACAGTGTCTGATGAATTTTTTTTAACTGTCTCACTGAAGTTCCTTCATTGTTATGAGAAAGGTGAGTATAATAGTCTCAAATGACTCAGCTTGATAAAAAAATTGTTTAGGTAAAAACCATCATTAACGGTGGAGTGGGTTAATGTCAATATCGTCGTCCAACAAGTTAATGACCGACAAAAGGAGTTATGCTTGTTTGACACATACCCACGTAGAGCTGTGGCTATTTGAAAATGGTCCATTTTATCTCAAATGCATCCAAAATATTGATGTCTGGCAGCTTGTAGAGGGTTAACAAGTGCTAACAGGAATATTCATTCATGCGACTTGTAATGTCACACCAAGAACTGCGAATGGCCATTTTTTCTTTAAAATCTACAAGATGTTTTCAGAGAAATCCAGGGAGAACATGAATTTTAAGCTTTTGATGGGTATCATTGTTTATCCAGCCCAAAACGGATTAAATGTTGTTTTTTGAATACTCTTATTACTTCCAAAAATAATTCTCAGTGAATTCTACTTCCAATTATTTTGATCTTTCGTCTCAAATTCGGGTGCTGTGGGTATGCAAACACAGCCCATTTTATCAACATTTTGATGTTTGAGAACCTGCATAGGGTTAACAAATGCTTCCAGGAATATTTTGTACATGCAGTCTGTAATGTCACACTAAGATCTGAGAATGGCCATTTTTTCTTGAAAATCTACGAGATGTTTTTAGAGAAATCCTCGGATAACATGAATTTTTAACCTTTTGAGGGGTATCTTTCTGTAATCAACCCTAAACGGGTTAATGCTTGGTTTTGTGAATACCTTCATTACATACAAAAATGATCATCGGTGAATTCCACTTCCAATGAAGGGGGTTTTGTTTATCTCGCAGGTACACATTTGGTGTTATGGTTGCCCAAAGAAGAGCCCATTTTCTCCAAATGTCTATGCTTGGCAGCCTCTGGATGGTTAACAAATGCTTACCGAAATATTTTGTCCATACAACTTGAACTGTCACTCCAAGACCTGCAAAAGGTCAATTTTTCTTGAAATTTTGTTTTGAGAAATCCACAGAAAACTGTAATTTTAAGCTTTTAAGGGGCATATCTCTTTAACTAGACAAAAATGGGTTAATACCTCGATTTTTGTATACATTTACTACTTACAAAATGTTTCCCTGTCAGTTTTGCGTCCAGTAAGAGAAGTTATGCATCTCTGTTGCATTCTCATTTGATGTTGTTGGTGTCCAAAAACAGACTATTTTTTTCAAAATGTTCACATTTAGCAGCCCATGGAGGGTTAATAAATGTTTCCCGGAATAATTTATCCTATCAACTGGTAATGTGACACCAAGACCTATCAGTGGCCATTTTCTCTTGAAAACTCTACCAGATGTTTGTGAAGAAATCCAGGGAAAACATAAATTTTTAAGCTTTTGATGGGTATCACTATTGACAACCACAAAAGGGGTTAACGCTTGGTTTTTTGAATACTCTTATTACTTTCAAAAATGGCCCTTGATGAATTCCACTTCCAACAAAGGAGATTATGTTTATTTCTCAGGTACACATTGGGTGCTGTGCGTGTCCGAAAACAGCCCATTTCAACAAAATTACGATGCTTGGCAGCCTCTAGAGGGTTAATAAACGCTCACGGAAATATTTTGTCCATGCAACTTGTAATATCACACAAAGACCTGCGAGTAGTCATTTTTTCTTGAAAACCTACAGGATGTTTTTATAGAAATCCACAGAAAATGGGAATTTTAAGATTTTAAGGGGTCTCTCTCTTTAGCCTGTCCAAAATGGGTTAAGACTTCGACTTTTGAATACCCTTACTACTTACAAAAATGTTTGCGTATAGACTGTGCGCTTGACAAAGGAAGACACCTTTCTTTGTGGCGTACCCATTGGGTGCTGTTGGCATCGAAAAACAGCCCTTTTTATCACAATTTTGACTTTTAGCAGCCCATGGAGGGTTAACAAATGCTCACCGCAGTATTTTGTCCATGTAACTTCTATTGCCACCCCAAGGCCTGGGAGTGACAAATGTTTCTTGAAAATCTACAAGACTAGATTAGAGAAATCCACGAAAAACATGACTTTTTGAGCTTTTTGGGGGTATTGCTGTTTAACCAGCCCAAAACGGGTTAACGCTTGGTTTTTTGAACACCCTTATTACTTATAAAAATGATCCTCGGTGAATTCCACTTCCAACAAAGGAAGTTATGTTTATCTCTCGTGTATCGTTTGGGTGCTGTGGGTGCCTGAAACTGGCCCATTTCATCAAAATTTCGATGTCTGGAGGCCTGTGGAGGGTTACCAGATGCATCGCCTGATATGTGTTGTGTATCAAAGGTCGTGTCACAGGCAAGTCTAGCAATGATGAATGTTTAAAAAAAATCTACGAGACGTGTTTCGAGAAAGTGCCAATAAACCCCAATTTTGGCAGTTTTTTGCCAATTCTGACGAAATAAGGGTTAAATCGAAAAATCCGCTTCGGTACATTTTAGATTTTGGGCCCCTCTATGCATGTGCAAAATTTTGTGAAAATTGGTTCGAAAATGGCTTCTGAATCGTACGGACAAAATGTGTGGGAAAAAAAACCAAAAAAAAACCCCAAAACTAGACTTTATGATTCTGGAGAATCATGGCTTTTCCCGACAAGATTACATGATTTTTTATGACCCTGGAGTGTCTGAAGAATTGTTTTTAATTGTATCATTAAAGTATTTTTATTGATGTCTTGAGAAAAGTGGGTATAATGGTCTCAAATGACCCAGTGTGATAAAAGAACTTTTTGGCTAAATCATCATTGTTTGTGGAGAGGGTTAATATTAATATCAGCGTTTGAGAATCAGCGTCTAATGCAAATAGCCCATTGTATCTGAAATAAATTTATCTAAAATTTCAATATTTGACGGTTTGTGGAGGGTTAATGAAGGCTTGCGAGAATAATTCTTCTCCAGGGTTTATTTGTTCTTGAAAATCTGAAAGAACCACCTGAAGATATCCACAGAAAACGTGAACTTTAAATTTTTAAGCATGTCATGTATAGTCCCTGAATCAATTATCGCCTATTAGACCACAGTTGTTATGCATGATTATGTCATTTTTTCACACCTTGTAGAGCTCACCTATCACCTGTCTGTTAATTAGGCTTTTCCCTCTGGAAAAGACTATTGTTTTTCTACGGATTATTATTTTTTTTTTCCACACATTTTTGTCCGTACGATTCAGAAGCCATTTTCGAACCGATTTTCACACAATTTGGCACACGCATAGAGGGGCAAAAAATCTAAAAATATACCAAAGCCGAATTTTCGATTTAACCCTTATTTCGCCAGAATTGGCAAAAAACTGCCAAAATTGGGGTTTATCGGCGCTTTCTCGAAACACGTCTTATAGATTTTTTTTAAACATTCATCATTGCTAGACCTGCCCGTGACACGACCTTTGATACACACGACATATTAGGCGATGCATATGGTAACCCTCCACAGGCTGCCAAACATCGAAATTTTGATGAAATTGGCCGGATTCAGACCCCCACAGCACCCAAACGATACCGGAGAGGTAAACATAACTTCCTTTATTGGAAGTGGAATTCACCGAGGATCATTTTTGTAAGTAATAAGGGTGTTCAAAAAACCAAGCGTTAACCCGTTTTGGGCTGGTTAAAAAGCAATACCCCCATAAAGCTAAAAAATTCATGTTTTTTGTGGATTTCTTTAAACGAGTCTTGTAGATTTTCAAGAAAAATTGTCACTCCCAGGCCTTGGGGTGACAATAGAAGTTACATGGACAAAATACTGCGGTGAACATTTGTTAACCCTCCACGGGGTGCTAAAAGTCAAAATTGTGATAAAAAAGGGCTGTTTTTGGACGCCAACAGTACCCAATGGGTACGCCACAAAGAAAAGTGCCTTCCTTTATCGACCGCACAATCTATACGCAAACATTTTTATAAGTAGTAAGGGTATTCAAAAGTCGAAGTCTTAACCCATTTTGGACAGGCTAAAGAGAGAGACCCCTTAAAATCTTAAAATTCCCATTTTCTGTGGATTTCTATAAAAACATCCTGTAGGTTTTCAAGAAAAATTGACTACTCGCAGGTCTTTGTGTGATATTACAAGTTGCATGGACAAAATGTTCCGGTGAGCGTTTATTAACCCTCTAGAGGCTGCCAAGCATCGTAATTTTGTTGAAATGGGCTGTTTTCGGACACGCACAGCACCCAATGTGTACATGAGAAATAAACATAATCTCCTATGTTGGAAGTGGAATTCATCGAGGGCCAGTTTTGTAAGTAATAAGAGTATTCAAAAAACCAAGCGTTAACCCCTTTTGTGGTTGTCAATAGTGACACCCATCAAAAGCTTAAAACTTTATGTTTTCCCTGGATTTCTTTACAAACATCTGGTAGAGTTTTCAAGAGAAAATGGCCACTGATAGGTCTTGGTGTCATATTACCAGTTGATAGGATAAATTATTCCGGGAAGCATTTATTAACCCTCCATGGGCTGCTAAA
Organism: Pictodentalium vernedei; assembly: GCA_031216915.1. NCBI lineage: Eukaryota > Metazoa > Mollusca > Scaphopoda > Dentaliida > Dentaliidae > Pictodentalium > Pictodentalium vernedei. The sequence continues at coordinate 310,886,351 of CM062289.1, forward strand.
TGTGAAAATTTTGAAAAAAATAGTCTGTTTTTGGACACCAACAACACCAAATGGGAATGCAACAGAGATGCATAACTTCTTTTACCGGACGCAAAACTGACAGGGAAACATGTTTGTAAGTAGTAGGTGTATTCAAAAATCCAGAATTTAACCCATTTTTGACTGGTTAAAGAGATATACCACTTAAAAGCTTAACATTCCAGTTTTCTGTGGATTTCTCAAAATAAAATTTCAAGAAAAATTGCCCATTTGCAGGTCTTGGAGTGACAGTTCAAGGTGCATGAACAACATATTTCGGTAAGCATTTGTTAACCCTTCAGAGATTGCCAAGCATAGACATTTGGAGAAAATGGGCTGTTCTTTGGGAAACCATAACACCAAATGTGTACCTGCGAGATAAACATAACCCCCTTCATTGGAAGTGGAATTCATCGATGATCATTTTTGTATGTAATGAAGGTATTCACAAAACCAAGCATTAACCCGTTTAGGGCTGATTACAGAAAGACACCCCTCAAAAGGTTAAAAATTCATGTTATCCAAGGATTTCTCTAAAAACATCTCGTAGATTTTCAAGAAAAAATGGCCATTCTCAGATCTTAGTGTGACATTACAGATTGCATGTACAAAATATTCCTGGAAGCATTTGTTAACCCTATGCAGGTTCTCAAACATCAAAATGTTGATAAAATGGGCTGTGTTTGCATACCCACATCACCCGAATTTGAGACGAGAGATCAAAATAAGTGGAAGTAGAATTCACTGAGAATTATTTTTGGAAGTAATAAGAGTATTCAAAAAAACAACACTTACCCCATTTTGGACTGGATAAACAATGATACCCATAAAAAGCTTAAAATTCATGTTCTCCCTGGATTTCTCTGAAAACATCTTGTAGATTTTAAAGAAAAAGTGGCCATTCGCAGTTCTTGGTGTGACATTACAAGTTGCATGAATGAATATTCCTGTTAGCACTTGTTAACCCTCTACAAGCTGCCAGACATCAATATTTCAGATACATTTGAGATAAAATGGACCATTTTCAAATAGCCACAGCTCAACATGGGTATGTGTCAAACAAGCATAACTCCTTTTGTCGGTCATTATCTTGTTGGACGATGATATTGACATTAACCCATTCCACCGTTTTTACCTAAACAATTTTTTTATCAAACTGAGTCATTTGAGACTACTATACTCACCTTTCTCATAACATCAATGAAGGAACTTCAGTGAGACAGTTAAAAACAATTCATCAGACACTGTGGGGTCATGAAAAATCATGGAATCTCATCGGGAAAAGCCATGATTCTCCAGAATCATAAAGTCTAGTAGCAGAAGTAAATTTCTCTCCAATTGGTTTTCCCCGTAGGATTAGTTTTATTTATTACAATGAAGATATCCATACATGGAATGACAAACATGAAGTTATAGACTGCAATAATTACATACGTAAATAGGAAGTGTTGTTTGTACATATGTGTAGATAAAATATACCCTGGGATGGAGAAGGGGGAGTATAGCCGTCTTCCAAACTAATATATATCTAGCCCCACTGTCGGGGAAATGTTGGCGCCATTCACCACTTCATTTGATAACCGCCTTACAGAGTAGTAAATATACCTGCCCCCCTTCCCATGTTGGGGACCCCCACCTTTTATTGTAAGGTTCCTTAGGCACAACATAGCGTCAGTAAGATAGATATATACTGCCACGTCGTCACCCTGGGTCGGAGGAGGGGCAGTGTATAGCCGTTTTACAGACTAGTTTATACCTGGACCCACTGTCGGGAAATGCTAGTGTCAACACTATTTGATATTATAAGTAACTGATCCCATTGTAGCTAATGCTATTTACTGCTTTCTTATCATGCAGTGGCGGGGCATGGTGGCATTGTGGTAGCCGGTTTTCGTCAGACCACATAAGTTAAGCAACGTTGAGCCCGGTTAATCATTGGATGGGTGGCCATCTGAGCGATCAATTCGGACTCCCATGTTGTATCCTTGGGCAAGGCACTTAACTCCGATTGTCCATATGGGGGCACGATGCCGCCATGTACCTAGGCGTACTGTACGTCGATGGTTCGCATGTCTTCAACCAATCTAACCCTGCCTGTGCTGCAGTTCGCAGTTACGATGTTGGGAAGCTGGCCTGCTCGTCGTTGCTCAGTGGTTCTCTCCAGGTACTGCGGCTTCCTCCACCCGTAGAACTGTCACGGTCATGATTAGCCATTGTACATAAGTATATGCCCTTAAACACCAATAAATAAATAATAAATGATATCATGCAGGGCAGTGTGGAATACGAGGTGAGGCGTACCTTTCAATGTGTGTTTGGTTGGAGAAAGAGGCAGGGAGGAGGTGGTAATCTTGGTAATTTTGTTTGGATAAATCCACCGCTGGCATGGGACACCGTGGAATTGACCGATGAAGCAGGACACAGAGAGAGTGGAACTTATGGGCGGTTATTCTTGATAATAAATAAATATACACTTACTTTTGTGTTCATACAAGGTGAGAATAGTAGTCTCAAATGAGAATGGCCAATATTTGTCTTGAAAACCTTTGAGAGGCTTTTAGAGAAATCCTCAGAAAATATGAATTTTTAATCTTTTGAGGGGTATCGCTCTGTAACCAGCCCTAAACGGATTAATGCTTGGTTTTGTGAATACCTTCATTACTTACAAAAATGATCCTCAGTGAATTTCACTTCCAATGAGGAAGGTTATGTTTATCACGCAGGTACACAGTGGGTGTTATTGGTGCCCCAAAACAGCCCATTTTCTCAAAATGTCTACACTTTGCATCTCTGGAGGGTTAATAATTGCTTACCGGAATATTTTGTCCATGCAACTTGTAATGTCATTCAAAGACCTGCAAATGGTCAATTTTTCTTGAAAACTTGCTAGATTTTTTTGAGAAATCCACAGAAAAAGGGAATTTTAAGCTTTTGAGGGGTATATCTCCTTAACCAGTCGACAATGGGTTAAGACCTCGATTTTTGAATATCCTTACTACTTACAACAATGTTTCTCTATCAGTTTTGCGTCCAGTAAAAGAAGTTACGTTTCTCTGTGGCATTTCCATTTGATGCTGTTAGTGTCCAAAAACAGACTATTTCTTCAAAATTGTTGACATTTAGCATCCCATGGAGGGTTAACAAATACCTACCAGAATAATTTATCCACGCAACTGGTAATGTGATACCAAGACCTATCAACGGCCATTTTCTCTTGAAAACCCAACAAGATGTTTGTAAAGAAATCCAGGGAAAACGATTTTTAAGCTTTCGATGGGTATCCCTGTTAACCTCCCCAACAGAGGTTAATGCTTGGTTTTTTGAATACCCTTATTACTTACAAAAATGGTCCTCTGTGAATTCCACTTCCAACAAAGGTGATTATGTTTATCTCTCGTGTATACATTGGGTGCTGTGCGTGTCCGAAAACAGTCCATGTCAACAAAATTACGATGCTTGGCAGCCTCTAGAGGGTTAATAAACGTTCACCGGAGTATTTTGTCCCTGCAACTTGAAATGTCACACAAAGACCTACAAATAGCCATTTTTTCTTGAAACCCTACAAGTTACTGTCAGAGAAATTCACAGAAAATGGGAATTTAAAGCTTTTAAGGGATATCTCTCTTAGCCTACCCAAAATGGGTTAAGACTTCGACTTTTGAATACCCTTACTACTTACAAAAATGTCTCTGTATAAATTGTGCACTCGATAAAAGGAGGCGCTTTTCTTTGTAGTGTACCCATTGGGTGCTGTTGGTGTCCAAAAACAGCCCATTTTATCACAATTTTGAAGTTGAGGAGCCCTGGGAGGGTTAACTAATGCTGACCAGAATATTTTGTTCATGCAGCTTGTAATGTGACACCAAGACCTGTGAATAGCCGATTTTTTTTTTAAAACCTACAAGATGTTTTTAGAGAAATCCACAGAAAACGGGTATTTTAAGATTTTAATGGGTATCTCTCTTTAACCAGCCCAAAATGGGTTAAGACGTCGAATTTTGAATACCCTCACCACTTTCAAAAATATTTTCCGATCAATTTTGCGTCCAATAAATGAAGGTCACTTTCTCTGGGGCGTACCCGTTGGGTGCTGTTGGCATCCAAAAACAGCCCATTTTATCACAATTTTGAGTTTTAGCAGCCCGTGGAGGGTTAACAAATGCTCATCACAGTATTTTGTCCATGCAGCTTCTATTGTCACATCAAGGCCTGGGAGTGACAATTTTGTCTTGAAAATCTACAAAACTCGTTACAGAAATCCCCGGAAAACATGAATTTTTGAACTTTATGGGGGCATTGCTGTTTAACCAGCCCAAAACGGGTTAACGCTTGGTTTTTTGAACACCCTTATTACTGACAAAAATTATCTCCGGTGAATTCTACTTCCAATAAAGGAAGTTATGTTTATCTCTCGTGTATCGTTTGGGTGTTCTGGGGGCCTGAAACCGGCCCATTTCATCAAAATTTCGATGTTTGGCAGCCTGTGGAGGGTTACCATATGCATCGCCTGATATGTCGTGTGTATCAAAGGTCGTGTCACAGACAGATCTATCAACGATGAATGATTAAAAAAAAATCTACAAGACGTGTTTCGAGAAAGTGCCGATAAACCCCAATTTTTGACAGTTTTTTGCCAATTCTGACAAAATAAGGGTTAAATCGAAAATTCCGCTTTTGGTACATTTTTAGATTTTTTGCCCCTCTATGCGTGTGCAAAATTTTGTGAAAATCGGTCCGAAAATGGCTTCTGAATCGTGCGGACAAAATGTGTGGGAAAAAAAAAAAAAACTAAAAAAAAAAAAAATAATAATAATCCATAGAAAAACAATAGTCTTTTCCAGAGGGAAAAGCCTAAAAAAAAAAAAAAAAAATAATAATCCGTAGAAAAACAATAGTCTTTTCCCGAGGGAAAAGCCTAAAAAAAAAAAAAAAAAAAAAAAAAAAAAAATAATAATCCGTAGAAAAACAATAGTCTTTTCCAGAGGGAAAAGCCTAATAAATTAATTATTGATATTTAAGGTAACTTTCAGCATCTACAGCTATATCATGACCATAATATAGGTATTTATTCAAGTTCAGGTATTCATTGCATAGGCATACAGAGCTATTTTTCAGGGGGGGGGGGGGGGTGAACCCTTTTAGCCCGAAAATGTTGAATCTCAGGAGGAAATGCCAAATGTGGGTATGGGAGGGAGGGGGGGGGGGGGGTCTCCAGCATAAGACAAGTGCACCCTCAAAGTACCCTTACCACACATCGCCATCATGCCCCCCCCCCCCCCCCCCCCCCCCACGTGGGAAATTAAATTGAGATGAAGTGTCTTGCTCAAGGACACAATCTGGTTGCCACAGGTGGGATTCGAACCGAGGACTTCTTGGATTGCAACAATCATCTCTACCTTCTGAGCCACCGTGCTCCCGTAATATGCAGTAATACAGCTCTTTATGTGTACTTGTGAGATTATAAATGAATAATATTAACGTGGATACAGTTCCACTGAATCAACTTGTACAGTATAATGGTCAGTTTACTTGCAACTTCTAAGTGATGAGATAGGAAAAGAACATTTTGTGTGGAAAACCAAAATGTTTTGTGGTCATTTCTGGCAACTAAATTGTCCGAAATTTTCTGGCATATTGGCCGAAAAATCGGCTCCTTCCTGACTCAGGGGTGGGTTGGGGCACAGTCCTTCATGAAACCCCGGCCCGTACGCCCATAATTCATATGTACTATTTTTTCCAAAGCACAAAGGACATCGCTTGTTTTGCTTTCTATGAAAATATTCTGTAATTATTGAAGAGCAAATTTCGTGTTAAATGTTTTGGTGTCCTGCTGTATCTCAAATATCTGTTTTGGCTGCATAAAAACTAGTAGCATCACAAAAACTTTGATTTCCACTAAATTTTCTGTTTTCAAAACTGATCGACATGATACAATGATTGTAAAAGAAAGTTACTGTTTACTTTTTAATCTCAAGATTTAACCCCCAAGCAAAATGAGGGCGTGAATAAGAGAACTGTGAGAGAATGCCAAAATTAGCCAACTTTGGATGCTTTTTGTCTATCATTTTAGAAATGGTTAATTTCAAACACTTTGCTTTGCTATATGTAGTCTACATTTTCACATTGGAAAGTTGGGAAAGCCCATAATTTGTCCAACAAATTACAGTTCTCTAGTTTTTCAAATGTGATTTGTGACATGACTATTTTTTTTAAGGATTCCATGTTACAAGCAAGGGAATAGTTTGGCAAGATTTTCTTCATAAACAATTGTTGTTGGCACAAGTGCCAGCAAAAAGGATAGAAGGAGAGGCTGCAGGCCTGGAGTTTTATCCTTCTGCAATGGCACAAGTACCATATCGATTAACCCATTCACACGTGTGTATTGTTCTGTGTTTATTACATGCCTTCATGTCTATAAAAACAATTATTAGAAGGAAACTCAGCAATTCATTTACAACTATTTACAAAAAGAACACATTTTATTGTCAACAAAATCTGCGAGGGGAATCTGTGTTACCATTTCGTCCCCTGAGTTCCAATGTGTTCTATGTACCTACTGGCACATAGAACATATTGGAACTCAGGGGATGATTTTTGGCTATCACTAACAATTCAAATTGTGATTATGGTGCCCGATTTGTAGAAAATTCCAGTTAAATTTTACTTCTTTATAAAAATAGCCCATCAACGATTTCCGTTCCGCGTATATGTGCGAAACAGATTTTTATTTTCCGCATGGTTTTGAATTGCTGCAGATGGGGATTTCATAGAACAGGCATATAATAAAGTGACTTCTGCAACTCAACATTTTAAATAAGCGCTTTCCTTATAATTGAGGATCTGTGCTCATCAACCAAGCTATTATTAATAAGATTATTTCATTGCTATGAATATTATGCAACACATGAACATTTGCATGACTAATTTTCCATTTGCACTTCAACAGATTCACCTAGGAGCCAATACTTTAAATTTATTATTTATTGATGTTTAAGGTCACATATTTATGCACAATGGCTAATCATGACCGTGACAGTTTTACGGGTGGAGGAAGCCGGAGTACCCGGAGAGAACCACCGAGCAATGACGAGCAGCTGCCAGCTCCCCAACATCGTAACTACGCACTGCAGCACAGGCATGGTTAGATTGGTTGAAGACATGCGTACAATCGACGTGCAGTATGCCTTAGTACACGGCGTCATCGTGCTCCCACACGGGCAATGGGGGTGAAGTGTCTTGCCCAAGGACACAACGCGGTTGCCGCAGGTGGGATTCGAACCGAGGACCTCTCGGCTTGCAGCCTGCACCTCTACCTACTCAGCCACCGCGCCCCCAGCCAATACTTTAAAACTTTTATAATTGTATTTTCTAGAATTGTATTTTCTACCTATTAATATAACTGACTAAAATGAATTATTAGCATTTTAAAAGATCTAGAAATTTGTCAACTGGCAAATTGCCAGATCTCTTAAAATGCTAATGGTTCATTTTAACCCATTTAAAGTCATAACTTGAAAATACAATTTTAGAAAATACAATTATAAAAGTTTATAGTATTAGCCCCAGGTAAGAGTAAAGTATTAACATGTATTATCTATGAGAAGAAATCAGTTTTTTAATCATATTTACTCTTTGCCTGTATAGTTATGGTAAGCTGCCTTGATATGCCTGACAAACTTTTCACTTCCTTTTGTAAAAACAAGCTTTCATGCAAAATTACTCAAGGGTTTGTTAATATGAAGTTATCTCCCTTCCCTGAATGTCAAGTAAAGCACTGTTCCATCAAACTGAAACAATGCCTTGCTGGTAAAACAAAGAAAGTCAGTAATACTTCACGCCTTTGTGACCAACTGAGTCAAATGATTACCAGATATATTGCTCATGCTGTTACATGATAAATTAGCTGATTTGTTTATTTATTTCTTAGCACTTTAGGTCACATATTTCTGCATATTGGCTAATCGTGACCACAATATGATGATAAAGTCAAATTTAGTCATTTGTTTATACCCATGGTGCCCATTTTAGAGAGCTTCCCCCACCAAAGTCCTATTTCACCAGAAAACCAGAGGTTGTTTACTTTGATGCTTTTCGTATGCCATTCCCTTACTTTTTTTCGGAGGGTTTACTCTGTTTCTTCACAACTGCTACACCTGGAATTGCTTGATCTTGATGAACATTGTTATAAACAATATTTTATTTCTCTGTAACTGAAATGGGTTTAGTAAACAGGCTAGGCCTATGTAATACTTCACCCCCTAAGCAGCTAGCAAGACGAGGAAGTGCTCAGTGTGTTCAGCATAGCGAGTACTCCTTCATGTTGTTGTTGAATAACTAATTTTTTTCATTTTTTGTCTCAAAAACATAGGTTATGACCCCCTCATTGGAGCAAGTTCGACAAGCTTGTTCCAATGGGGGGGGGGGGGGGGGGAGTTTACTTCCTTCTAAGCGGCTCTCATTTTTGACTAATTGTTATTCCGTTACGTTAAGTGCCGTACCAATGTGTATCGCGTCATGGGAACGTAAACTTTAGCGTCACGCAGATACTAATTGTTGAATGGGAATTATAAAATTGATTGAGATACGCGTACGTCTTACAGATCGATTTATTATTTGGCAAGTGGCCGCCTAGCTCCTAATCACGAACCCGTCTATAAAATCGCCGATACATATCTTCCTTGGGTGGCAACAAGTAAAGATATGTTCCGCATTACACGTTGTTCACTGTTTTTATAATTGTAAATTATGGACAGATCTTCCCTAGGTGGTAACACGTGGAGATATATTCCGCGTTTTATGCGCAAATTTTGTTTTCAGCCTTAGAATTAGGAGCATTCAATCATTTATCTCAGCCTCGCCCTGGTAACAGAGGCAGAAGCGAGTTCGCATGCAATATTCACACATTCAACCATTCCTTGACCCGAATTGTTCAAACGCGTTGTTCTCCATATTCAAGTGTATTGCTTGTACAATCCCCATATCATATCTCCCTTGGGTGGCAAAGGTATGTTCCCCGTTTCATGTTATTCCCCGTATCCGAGTCTATTACGCGCAAAATAACCGTATCATATCTTCCTTGGGTGGCAACAAGTAAAGATATGTTCCGCGCTTCACTTTGCTTTTTGTATTCAAGTGTAAATTATGCAAAAAATACCGTATAATATCTTCCTTGGGTGGCAACAAGTAAAGATATGTTCCGCGTTATTACGCAAAAAGCAAATATGAATTAGACACTATTTCTAAAACCTCGCCCTGGTAACAGAGGCAGAGGCAAGTAAGTTTGTATACTGTATTCACACATCCAACAACTCCTTAGCCTGAATCATTCAATCATTTAAAAGCGCGCCTCCATATCTCCGCCCCAGTACCCAACCCGCGTCAATCAGACATCAATACCGCTGATGAAAAATAGAATCTTTTTATACCGTCCTTGCATAGTAATAACCCCATCCCCCCCCCCCCCCGCCTGATCTTTCCAGGGTGTGTAAATGTTTTGTCCCCCACCCACTATTGCAGCATATATATGCCCCCCCCCCCCACCACTGATCTAAGTGCAGCCCCTCCTATAATGTCTACACTGACAATCGTAGGCTAGGATTCCATACAGCCCCCCCCCCCTCATATACACATGACGTACGCATTGACATATACCCAATGATCATAATCTCACAACATATACCCGCTATGTTCGACATGAATGCGTTTTTAGGTGTAATTGCTCTATACACTAATTTATACCCCCCCCCCCCCCCCCACCCGGTTCAGCAAGTTTATAAATGAGAATATTTGGAATTATTCTTGTCTATTGAGCCCATTGGGTTCTAGTGTTTGAAGTTTGTTAATCCAAAATGCTTCGCGACCCCTCCTGTAAGCTGTATTTTGTTGATTAATTTGTTCAATCCCAATAATCTTAAAATTCTTTATACTATGGTTTTTGGTCAGAAAATGATGTGGTATTGGTTCATCCATAACCTCAAGTTTTATTCTACTCAGATGGTTTTGCATTCTCTCATACAATTTTGTCCCCGTCTCTCCCACGTACACAACTTCATTGCAGTTGTCGCAGAGAATCCCATATATCACATTCCTGGACATGCAGGTGATTTTTTTGCCTATGTGGTAGGTCGTTCCGTTCTTGTCTGCGAATTGTTTTGTTTGGAGCATAAACCCACAGATTGCACAATTTCTCTCGCATCTATCAGATCCCGTCCCTTGATTGTTGAACATTTTATTATGCTTGCTATGGACTATGATATCTCCCAAATTTTTCAGTCTTTTGTACGAAATCAGGGGAGGTTTTTCGAATGCCAACTTCGTGCGTTTTGAGCGGTGTAAAATGGGCATCCGCTCCCGCGTTATTTTCCCGATGTCGGGGAGGCGCCGCGAGTAGGTGACCACAAACGGGACTCTTTCGCCGGTTGATTTGTTGGATCGTTTTTCAAGTAACTGTTTACGCTCGATTTGGTCGACCTTTTTTAGTTGTTCGCTTACAAATTTTTCGTCGTAACCTCTGGCATGCAGGTGTTGTTTTATATCATTTTTGTGGCATTCATATTCAGCATTATCGGAACAAATTCTTTTTACTCTTGAAGCTATTCCATATGGTATCGCTCTTTTAGTGTTGATTGGGTGATCTGACTTTGCGTGCAGGTATTGATGCGTGTCCGTGGGTTTTGTTTATAAACCGGTTTTAAGAAATCCGTCTTCAATTTTGACTATCGTGTCTAAGAATTCTATCCCATTTTCAGACCACCTTAAATCAACCTGTATTCTTGGGTGTATCATATTTGCCAAAGAATGATATTGTTTCAGAGACTCCAACCCATGCGTCCATACTCCCCAGATATCATCAACGTACCGTACCTGTTCAAGGGGGTGTAACTTCGATGCTTTTGACAGTTTCTCTTCCCATTCACCCATATATGTGCACGCATAATTCATCCCTAATCGCGAACCTATTGCAACGCCATCCATTTGTAAATAAAGTCTTCCTTTAAATGAAAAATTGTTATTGTCCAAAACAGTTTCTATTAGTTTAAGACCTATCTCTGTTGGGAATAATTTTCTTTTACAGTTTTCTAGTGCTTTTTTACATGCTAATATACCTTCATTACGTGGGACGCTTGGATATAGTTTCTTGATGTCCAACCAGTACATTATGCTGTTTTCAGGGAGTGGTTGGGGTATACAGTCCAGTCTGTTCAAGAAATGTGTGGTGTCGCGTATGTAGGATGGTAATGACTCAACGTGTTGTTTTAATTCAGACTCCATCACTTCTGCTATTTTCTCTGTTGGGTGGTTTATTCCCGAAATTATTGTTCTTAAAGGGGCTTCATTTTTATGCATTTTGGGGTTACCTTTTACCCTACCAGCCTGTGGCTGCTTAGGTATCAGGTACGCTAATACTTTTTTGTCTATCAGTTTGTTTTTTTCTAGTTTTTTGAGTTGGCTTTTAATCTTGTTTGTTATTTTCTCTGTCAGATTTACAGGTACTTCTTTGTATGTTGTTTGGTCCCCCAACTCCATCAAGATCTCATTTTCATATTTACTTGCATCCAAAATGGTTATTCCAGACCCTTTGTCGGCTGGTCGCACGACTATTGTATTATCATTTAACAACTCTTTCAGAGCCTTCTCTTCCATTTTTGTTATGTTGTTTCGCACGCGTTTTTTTATGCCCTTCAAAATATCTTCCCGTACTATCTCTAAATAAAGGTCAAGGTGCTTATCTCTACCTTCTTTGGGAGTCCACGGGTTGCGCTCTTTAAATTTACCATTAATATATTGCTGTTTATTGTCTAGGAAATACTCACATAGTCGCATTCTGCGCTCCCATTCTTTTATCTCAACGATAAGGTTCGCTATATCCAAAGTTCTTTCTGTTGGGACAAACTTGAGACCCCTTTTAAGTAATGTTCTTTGGTGTTTTGTTAGTTTCTTACCGGATAAATTAAACACGTTATTTTTGCTGATTTATTTTAGATTCATTGTGCAAACTTTTACTCTTTATATCTACATAAATGTTATTTCGATCATCGCTGATATTCTTAACTTCTACAGATTCATCCTTTATGGAGGGTTTCTCAGACTTTTTGTCGGTGATTTGTTTTGAATAACCCCGGGGATTCACAGATTTGTCCTTTTTGGAGGGTTTCTCAGACTTTTTGTCGGTAATTTTTTTTGGATAACTCCGGGGATTCAGTTTTGGTTCAGCCCTACGGAATGCGGAAATATTTTGTGACTGCAAGTATTTGTATTTGATTGTTTTAGGCCCATTTGTCTTTTTCATACTTCCAATCATTTGTGCAACCTGAAAATGAGAATCATTCAAAAAGAGATAGAAAATTAATTCATTTGTACTCACCGGTTTTTCAGGTTCGAATCGCACCCACCTGTAATTTTGACCATACTTACAATATACATAAATCCCTATTCCCAGCATATTCACCAAACCTATTATATCCTCATCTGTTGCCCAGCTCTCAATACTACCATTCGTTTTTGATCTGTTTCTAATGAATCCTGATACTGGCCCATCTATATATTTAGACATTATTTTCTCGTGATGTTCCACATACTCCATTACTCGTTTCCGTATTATATGATGATATTCCTCATCACCTGTACAGATTTTGCTGATGCATCTATAAAAGCAATTTCCATCAGCTCTAACATTTTTCAATCCAAACCCTTTCCTTCTCAGTTCAATGTTGTGTGTTGCGATATCAGTGTGGCCGTGAAGTTTCTTCTGTAATTTTATTCCTAATACTTTTAACACATTATTTATTTCCGACAGCGATACATTCTTTCCAGGTTGGTCGGTGCCGTCTGAATCACCCAGTCCCGCTATCTTCTTATCTTTTGTTTTTTCAGTAAGGACTTGGATTTTATCACCATGGTTCTTTATTATCTCCAGAATTGTCTCTTTATCCGAGATGTTGAAACGGGAATTTAACGAATTTTTTAACTTCGCGAACTCATCCCTCAGAAGACCCAACTGTTCCTCGAATTCTAATCGCGTAATATCTACTAGTCTCTCTGATGTTTCATTTAAAAGGTTTTCATATTCCGATTTTCGTCTTCCACTGACATCTGATGTCATATTCCATTTCACTTTGAATCCTCGCGGTATTAAATTTTCTTCCTGACATTTTCTAAGAAATTTTATATGTGATTCGCGTTTGTTTATTTTTTCAATTAGTTTCCGTCCCACATTGCAGACTGTCTTCCCTTTTTGCGATAATTCCTGAAAATCCGGTTTTATACGTTCCTTTCGCGCATTACTTGGTATGACATCTTATACCCATGGTGCCCATTTTACAGAGCTTCCCCCACCAAAGTCCTATTTCACCAGAAAACCAGAGTTGTTTACTTTGATGTTAATTGAAATTTCAGTTGGTCAAATATAAATATATAAAATGGCAACACAAAATTGTCATCCTTGGTAAGTTGCACGTGCATTTGTTTTGGTTTGTAACTCAATCGTGTCTCAACAGAGTGAGATTTCCACATTCTCGTAAAATGGTGAGAGGGTGAGAGGGTGAATTATCCAGATTATCTGCCTATCATAGGAATGAAATTCACTATGAAAAATCAACAAGAATGTGATTCTTCAGTTATAAATTAAGGCTGCATGATATTCTAAACTGAATGCAGGTATCAGTATTAAAAAAAAAATACTGCGGTATATCGTTATATCGAAAGACTGTTTAGATAGCTGAACACACGTACAAGAATCGGGACTTGAGACATCACAGTGGAACGAATTAGCATGCTTTGATAATGCAGTTCGAATAATCCTTGACCCAACAAAGACGATAACAAAATTTACCATTTTAAATGTTAGTTTATGAAATTTTTCCAAAAATTTCAACAAAACAATATCATGTGACCGCTCATTGGAATGAACTCAAGGTGGCCGATTCCTTGGGTAAAGAGATAATATTATTAATTTGGGACTACAGTTAAAACTAAAGACATCTTGAAAATTAAATTGTGCAAGCATATAATTTGCCCACTCCCCCCCCCCCCCCCCAACCCACCCACCCACCCACCCCATGAAACGATGATGCTGATTCACAAGCCTATTCAAGAAATTGACACCAAAGAGATATGATACAATATTTTGTGGAGTGGTTCTTACAGTTTGATGACAACTCTAGTTTAAGAATTTAGTCCAATGAGAAAAAACAAACACTACCTCTGAAGGAAATGATCAGGTGAGGTTGATTTTCAAATACATTTGAGATATTGACAATGAAATTATGTACGAACTGAAAATGGTTTATTCAATGGTTTGCCTTATAGTATGAAGACAAATAAGAAGTTCAGATTTTAACCATATTTAGAAAAAGGTGATAACTCTGGAAAAAATGGCCCAGTGAAACTGATTTTAAAACTCATTTATTTTATTATATACTTTATAAATAACCACATTTCTATTGGCTGGATCTTATACACATGACTGGTTCTCCAAAATTCATGTACACCAGTTTTCCAGTGAATATCAACTTTTTAATAATAGTTTTTGGAAACCCCCTCTCTAGTTCTATTTTAATTGATATGCATGCACAGTCAACCAGACTTCTGTCTCATTTTGATGTTATTCTGCATATCATAACTATTTTATTGTTAAACAAAAGTATTTCTGGCTGATATAATTGAACTTTTAACTGACAAACAGAAGATTGTTTTCTTTGAGAATGGTGTATATAATAAAACAGTTATGGAGTTTTGTGGTAGTAAATATGATGTGATATGAACCTAAACCAGAGGCCCCATGAGGCTTGAAGCGATCACCTTGAACAGAACACGATATAAACAGAGTCCAAGAATAAGTCTACATTAAGCAATCCATCTCCATAGGATACACTGTCAATCCTTGAACCCCTCAAGAGTGACAAAAATAGTCTGAGCATCATGCCTTTTCTTCAGTTGATCATAATGTAAAATGTGGAGCTCCCTATGAAGCCCCTTGATACAACCTATGTGGATTGATCTTAGTTACCTCTAGAGGGTACTGAATACAAAACTTCTAATTCTGCAGCTACATGGCCAATTCTGGCCCCCATAGGGAGCCCAAATATTAACCCAGGCACTCGATTTGAACAAAGTTGAATCTGACCTCCCTAGAGATGTTGTATACCAAATATGAAAGTATTCTGACTGGTGGACCTGAAGAAGAAAATTTTTAAGGAAATTTCTTCATTCTTCATATATAGTTAAAATTTGGGCTACCATAGCACATCAAATTATTAACCTATGGACCTGATTTGAACAAACTTGAATCTGACTCCCCTAGAGATGTTGTAAACCAAACATGAAAGGATTCTGACATGTGAATCTGAAGAAGAAGATTTTTGAAGAAATTCCCTCATATTGTACTACGTTAAATTTCAGGTTCCCATATGGAGCGCAAATATTAACATAGACACTCAAATTGAACAAACTTGAATCTGACCCCTCTAGAGATTTTGTATACCAAATATGAAAGCATTCTGACTGGTGGATCTGAAGAAGATTTTTAAAGAAATTTTCTAATATTGCACTAAGTTTTTGGGCTACCATAGCAAGCCCAAATATATACCTAGGGACCCGATTTGAACAAACTTGAATCTGCCCCCCCCCCCCCCCAGAGATGTGGTATACCAAATATGAAAGAATTTTGACTGGTGGGTCTAAGTTAAAATTTGGGTTTCCATAGGAAGCCCAAATATTAACCTAGGGACTTGGTTTGAACAATCTTGAATCTGACCCTCATTACAATGATGTATAACAAACATTAAAAGATTCTGACCGGTGGTCCTGAAGAAAAAGAATATTCCCCATATTGCCCTAAGTTAAAAATTCAGGCTCCTATATTGAGCTCAAATATGAACCGATGGGCTTCATTTTAACAAATGTGTATCTGACCCTTTTATGGATACAGTATACCAAATATCAAAAGATTCTGACCATTGATTCTGGAGAAAAGATTTTTAAAATTTTTTGCAAATATGCTGACTGAACATTTTTTTGATGCCCTCTACAGAACACCCTAACATAACCGATGGCAATTTTTTTTTACTATTCAATTCTACTGGTCCTAAGGATGCTTACCATATAACAGTTCTCTGTTCCGTGTGGTTTTGGAAATATGGGCGTTATATCTATTTTTAGCTCCTGGGGTTCCCATGAGGATGCAGGAATTTTTTTTGCATGAGTCAAGTACTTAAGACCCAATAATACCACATATCAAATTTGGTTCAAATCGGATCATCGGTTCAGAAAATATCAATTTTGGGCGGGACAAAAAATCTTACCCCTCCCATTACAAAGCCAAATATTGCTTCACAAACTTCGTTTGAACAAACTTGATTCTACACCTCAAAAGGAAGCTCAATAACAAATATCAAGTCATTGTACACACTGGTTCATAAGAAGAAGATTTTTAAAATACTTTGGAGCATTTTCCACCACCCCTTCCCTATGGGGCTGGGCATGTTGAGTTCAACAAAAATGTAATGCCCCTTTAGCACCATCACTCACACAAACTTTCACTTGAGTTGGCCCAGTAGTTTTGAGGAGACCAAAACATGGTATTGATGGACAACGGACAACGGACAGAGAGTGATTAGATTAGCTCAGCTTGACTTTGTCAAGGTGAGCTAAAAACTTATATTGACCTCAGCTAACACTTTGGTCAATATAAGTTTTTTAGGTTCATATCACATCATATTCACCACCACAAAAGTCCATAATTGTATAATATTGTCACCAAAACATCTGTGCATGAAACTTCAAAATGATGCACTGAAGGTTTAACAGCACAAAATACTATCCCATTGCAAGTCATTTTTGCATCTGTGTGAAAGAAAATTCGATTGTTTTTGTGTGAAACAAAATTCGATTGTTTTTCATTAGCTCAACTTTGGTGAAGCCAAATTTGAGCTTTTGTCATGGCCCGGTGTCCGTCGTCTGTCTGTCCATTCGTCTGCACGTCAACAATTGGATCGGCTCGGGCTATAGGCCGTATTTATTAATCGATCTTTACGAAACTTCTTGGGTACCTTTATTATGACCGTGGGACGAGAATGAGTGTTTTGGGGTGCGGTCCAAAATTCAAGATGGCTGCCAGCTGCCATTTTGTACCGACGATACAGAAATCTGTTTTTTGTACAGAACTTCCATATGAAAGCTCTGATTTGAATAATTTTTTGTATGAATGTTTAGTACCATGAGATACATCACATATCATACAGGTTTTTTTCTCGTGCTTAAATTATGCAAATTAGACTAACTTTGATTTATTTAGTGTTACTTTCAGCACTGTCAGTGCAAATGCCAATACGGCTCGGGCTAGAGGCCGCATTTATGAACCGATCTTTACGAAACTTCTTGGGTACCTTTGTTATCACCGTGGGATGAGAATGAGTGTTTTTGGGTGCAGTCCAAAATTCAAGATGGCTGCTGGCAGCCATTTTGTTCAAAGTTAGGAACAATCAGATTTGTGTGCAGAACTTCCACATGAAAGCTCTGAATTGAATAACTGTTTGTATGAATGTTTAGTACCATGGGATACATCACATATAATACGGGTTTTTTTCTCGTGCAGAAATTATGCAAATTAGATGAACTTTGATTTTTTCAGTGCTACTTACACACAGTAAGTACACATGTCAATACGGCTCGGGCTAGAGGCTGTATTTATCAACCGATCTTCACAAAACTTCTTGGGTACCTCTGTTATCACCCTGGGAAGAGAATGAGAGTTTCTGAGTACAGTCCAAAATTCAAGATGGCTGCCAGTGGCCATTTTGTTCCGAAATTAGGTCTAATCAGTTTTTTGTACACAACTTCTATACGGCTCAGGCTGGAGGCCGTATTTATGAACCGATCTTTACGAAACTTCTTAGGTACCTTTGTTATCACCGTGGGATGAGAGCGAGTGTTTTTGGGTGTGGTCCGAAATTCAAGATGGCCATCAGCAGCCATTTTGTACCAAAATTAGTGCAATCAGTCTTTTGTACAGAACTTCTGTATGAAAGTTCTGATTTGAACAAATTTTTGAATGAATGTTTAGTAAAATGGAATACATCACATACAGTACAGGTTTTTTTCTCGTGCAGAAATTATGCAAATTAAATGATTTTTGATTTATTTAGTGCTACTTATACACTGTAAGTGCACATGTCAATACGGCTGGGGCTAGTGGCTGTATTTATCAACTGATCTTCATGAAACTTCTTGGGTACCTTTGTTATCACCTTGAGACGAGAACGTGTTTCTGAGTGCGGTCCAAAATTCAAGATGGCTGCCAGTGGCCATTTTGTACCGAAATTAGGTCCAATCAGTTTTTTGTCACAACTTCTAAACAGCTTGTATTTATGAACTGATCTTCACGAAACTTCTTGGGTACCTTTATTTTCACCTTGGGACAGAAATGAGTGTGTTTTGGGGTGCCTTTGTTATCACTGTGCTATGAGAACAAATATTTTGGGGTTCAGTCAGACCCACTCTGGGACTCAAAGATTTCTTTTCTAGTTTAGCATCTGACTGTCACCCACCTTTATAATACTTTACCTATACATTTGTTACAGGCTACGGTCAGTAGATGTTTGTCATTGCTGTGTCACATACTATACATGTACATGTCTTGACAAGTTGAGCTACAGTGACATTGACACTTTCATTTTAATTTGAACATTCAAATATCTTTGTCAATTATATAGCCAAATATGTGGAAGGGAAAGGTTGGTCACACACATAATGTATATTTTCTGGAATTCCCAACAAAAACACATGATTAACTACATTTTTCATGTACCAGAATTCATCAAATCACAACTTTTTTTCTAAATATTCAACAAAGATGGCAAAATTTAATAAAATGCCTTACAATCTTTTTGGACAATATATTTTTTTCAAGGCTACCTTAGTTTTGTAGATATTGACACTTCCTTATGCTACTTGTCAATTTGGGGATGTATCATTCAACTATTTATACCTGTAATATACACCAACCCTGTGACACAAGAAAGACAGTTTATGCATCTCATATGAGCGTAAAACCACATCCACATTATAATTCAAACTTTGGCTTCTGTCCAGTCAAAATTTGACTATTTGAAAAGAAGTGTCCAAACTATGGAAAATTTCATGTTAAATGCTATTGCTTCTAGCAGATATTCTTGAGAGGGATAAAGTCCCCAAATTTTGTTTTAACCCTTTACCCAATGAATCGCCGCATCCACCTGCGTAATATGCAAATTCAGTAGTTGAAAAAATATTATTTTTCAAAAACTTTCAACAAAACCATATCATGTGACCCCCTCATTGGAACGAGCTCGTTGAGCACGTTCCAACGAGGGGTCACATGATATGGTTTTGTGGAAATTTTTTGAAAAATTATATTTAAAATAATAAATTTTGATATCGTCTGCGTTGGGTAAAGGGTTAAAACAATGAGGGGAGCACGATGGCTCAGTGGTAGACTTCTATGCTACAGGTCCCGAGTTTGATCCTCGTCCGGGATGACCTGCATTGAGTCCTTGGGCAAGGTACTTTACCCAGGTTGCCTACATGGGGGCACGATGACGCTGAGTACTAAGGTGTACTGCACATCAAGGGTTCACATGTCTTCAACTGCTGTAACCCTGCTTGAGCGGAGCTTGAACAGAGTTAGAATGTTGAGGAGCTGACTGTTGCTCATCGATGCTCGTTGGTTCTCCTCAGGTACTCCGACTTCCTCCACCCGTAAAACTGTCACGGTCACAATTAACTATTGTGCATAAGTATGTGACCTTAAACACCAATAAATAAATAAATAAATTCTAGACATGTTCTCTGTTGTGATTGAGCTGCGCAGACTCAGTGATAGAACGATAGTTTGAGAAAAATAATTTGTATTGTACAGTGGAATCCTGTTAATTGAATGGCCACTTTGCCAATGAAAATTATTAAGTTAACAGGAGTATTCAATTAACAGGAATTGTGTCACATTTCTGTATTCTAGAGATAAACTTAGCATTTATTCTATTACATCTTGTTTGACAGAGCTCCAAGTTATGATAGATTAAATGCTTGTATTGTATGTACGGAGGCCAGAAAGGTCTATAAACAAAGGAAAACTGTAGGGAGTCAGGGTAATTTCCCGACAGGTTACATGTTTATTCAATTAACAGGAGTTTACTCTATTACCTATATTCAATTAACAGGTGAAATTTGTACTGGAGGTATGGTAAATGATTTTGTGTTTGGAAATTATATTCAATTAACAGGCTTATTCAGTTAAAAGATATCCAATTAAATGGGCTCCACTATACTACCCATTACCCCAAGCGTTAAATTCACACAGGGAGGTTGTTCTGTACAAACCTGTAAACCATATCTACACCAAGATGTTACATACCATACAGGGAAATATCTTACAAAGCGATTTTAATAGAAAAAACATTTTTTTAATGTTTATCTTTTGGGCATTTCATTAGTAAAGTGTTATTTTCAAGCCTGCAAATAATGTTTCCTCACCCATGTTTCTTCCTCATCTATTGAACTGCCAGATTATTGCCTCATTTTTGCCAGTTTGTCATAGCAATCTGGCAATAATGAGGCAAACGTCTGGCATTATTAAGGGTAAAATGTTGACTAATGGTACATTTTGTTATAGATTGTTCTGTATATAACCCCGGGCATTGAAAGTTCTACTATCTGAGACAACCTACACATGCAAGGAAGCAGTGTGTAAGTGCTATTTGATAAAATATGCATCTTGTGGAAAGGGATATATTATGCCATTTCCCCACGAGGATATAATTAATAATAACGTCATTCTGCATTTTGTACTGGTTACCTGGAATGCTAAAATGAAAATTAACTAACCATGGCTTGATCAGCCTGTGTGATAGGCTCAAGCTTTATGTTTGACAAGCACCAATTTACCTGTGTCTGACATAATGAAAAGTACAATTTCTTGGAATTCAATACAAGTTTACAAGTTTGTAACTTAAAAACATGTCCAATTTTTGTAGACTTTTTCAGTTAATAATTCTTGACTTATTATCATTAATGTCATGATTATTTCTTTATTTATTCCCAAGTTAAAAAAATCATTAATGCATAAAGCTTTAAGCACTTATTCCCATCCAAACTCCAAATATGACAACCCAGCTTGTCCTAGGCTTGTTACAATGAAATCCCTTCATAAATATGACTTGTAGACTTTGGTAAAGGAATCTAGGTCATGTGCCAGTCTGGACCGATCAATACCAAAATAGGACAGTCTCCTCTAGATATCATACCGAGTTATCCTATCAAGTTACAATGAAATCCCTTCAAAAAACAACCTGTAGACAGTGCAAGAGGAATCTAGGTCATGTGAAGAGGTGGCTGTAATGGCTGACTAATCGTGACAAAATCGGTGACCAAAATAGGACAGACTCATCTAGACATCATACCGAGTTATCCTTCCAAGTTACAATAAAATTGCTTCATGAATACGACCTGTAGACTGTGCTAAAGGTTTTTGGGTTTGGGCCAGCACATCCAGCTGATCATAACCATAAGGGGACGTTCTCATCTAGACATGACCTAGAACCTGTATATGAAACTTTGTGATGATCAGACAAGAACTACGGAGTGTAGCCTGTGCTAAAGAAAATGTGAACAGACTAAGAGACTCAGTGACTTCAAAGACTCACAGACTTCCGCACACGTGGATGGCAATAGCTTTTCTTGACTTTGTCAAGTTAAGCTATAAAATCAAAACCTTCCAGTTCTACACGCCTCTTTTGGATTTGAAACCCAGTGACAGGAACCTGGTTTGGTATGACAGGCATAAAACTGTTAATACCTGTCACAACAACAGACATCAAATAACGTTTTACTCACAGGCTTGATTATTGGAGTTCTAACTATGGCACAAACAGGTTAGTTTTATCATAGCATAGAGCAATGATTTTCAATCCCATCCAGTATGGGGAGGAATAGCAATTCTTATCCCGACCCAAAGACTAAAACTCGAAATGGGGAGAGGAAGATGTGACACAAGAACTATAATTTTATTAGCAGACTTCAATAATACATACCTGTGTCTAAAACAAAATCCACAAATAATATAGATTATCAGTAACATAATGTATCTAGAAGGCTCTATTGCTTCATCCTTCTTTATCATATCTCCAACAATGTTAAAATTTGTGTGGACCTTTACCACAAAGGATATACCTTTGATGAATTTGCAGAATGAGGTCCCAAGAGGGTGAATTTGCTGATGTTATCCCATATAGTGGGCTAGAATCCCCCAGTTTATCTAATGTCTACCTCTTTCTGTTTAGGCCTGAGACCTTGATTCTGATTCAGATGCAGTATAGCATCACCAAATTCACCTTCTGAGGATCTCATTCTGCAGATGACAGTCTGCTTATTTCCAGACTTCGTAGAGGCAGATCTTACACAAGAACTCAAATTTTATTAATCTAGCTCAATAATACATACCTGCGTCCAAAACAAAATCCACAAATAATATTGATTATCAGTAATATAACATATCTAGACGGATCTATTGCTTCATCTTTCTTCTTTATAATATCTTCAACAATGTTGAAGTTTGCAAGGACTTTTTCTTCCAAAGATGTACCTTTCATGAATTTCCTTGAAATAAATTGATAACCATTAGTAAAATAACAACACAATATGTTCCCATATAATGAGGTACAGCCTGTAAGGACCACAACTTGCCTGGTTATGGGCAAAATCGAAATTTGCCCCTATATTTTCAAACAGCCACAAACTGCCCCTTTATATTGCTTTAATAAAGTTGGCCCCACATGTATTTTTCCTTGAGGACTCAACTGTAGGCAGGATTCATCTTGGCAAGACTCAACTGTAGGCAGGATTCATCTTGACAGTGTTTTCACATCATTGTTGGTTGCCCTTAAAGGCAGCCAACAATGACGTGGAAACACTGACAAGAATGATGTAGAAACACTCTTAGGTCATCTGCAGTAGTGTACATGTTCATAAAGTAACAATTATCATAAAATAAAAGAGGCTCTAAGGGTTAATGCATTTTCAGTTCCCTATAATCTGTCATGGAGTAAGAACATTTGATTATCAGTTTTCCGATTTTCTTCCTTTTGTATTGGCTATTAATTGTTACAGTAATAGCTAATAACTAAGAAATAAAAGAGATCATGATGTAGATATTCTATATTGTTATATATCCGTGATAAATATTTTCATAACATTATCATGCAAAAGTTTACAACTCGGAAAGATTTGGAAATGATTCTACCTTGCATGGTAGTCTGAGAATAATTTGCAAGAGAAAGCTCAGTTCATCCATATGTTCTAAACAAAGTATGAACTTCACCTATGATGTAGGAATCAAGACAGCAAGCCTGAAAATAAGCATCTGTCATCTGCAAAATGAGGTTCCCAGAGGGTGAGTTTGGTGATGCTACCCTGCACAGCAGGGTACCATCACAAAATTTACCCTCTGCAAACCTCAGTCTGAATCAAGATCTCAAGCCAAAACAGAAAGATGTATCTAGGGGGTAAACTGGCCCACTGTATGGGATAGCTCAGCAAATTCACCCTCTGGGGATCCCATTTTGCAAATGACTGGTTCCTTAAATTCAGGCTTGCAAGACAGCCATCATTTTTTAACAGCTCAGGGTAAGTTTTTGTTTATTATCAAATATTTCAGGCAAATTACACACTGCAGTGCAGAGAACTTCTATAATTATTAGGCGTTCACAAATTAGGTGACAGTTATTACATTAACATTTCTGCCCACTTAAAAAAATAGGCTCACCGATTCTTCTTTCTCCTGAATTACTAAATAAATAGCTAGAAAGTTTACATAAATTATCTTTGGCTATGTATTTGTTCACTATTCACAATTCGAGAACCCTGATATGTTTTTTAAAGATGCCCAAACTTATCACTTATTAAAATACTTTGTAATACTTTGTTGTAATACATTGCTGTAAATGGCTGAACCCTATCTAACCCTGGCTTGACAATAAAAGCAGTCTGACATTTGTAGAATGAGGTCCCCAGAGGGTGAATTTGATGATGCTATCCCATACAGTGGGCCAATTTATCCTCTGGGTACCTCTTTCTGTTTAGTTTTGAGACCCTGATTCAGATTGAGGTTCACAGAGGGTAAATTTAGTGATGCTACTCTGCTTTGCAGAATAGCATCATTAAATTCACCCTTTGGGGACCTTATTTTGCAGATGACAGTCTGCTTATTTTCTGGCTTGAATTCCAACACTCTAAAACAAAGCAGCATATCGCCTTTCTGTTTAGTTTTAAGACCCTGATTCAGAATGAGGTTCACAGAGGGTAAATTTAGTGATGCTACTCTGCTATGCAGAATAGCATCACTAAATTCACCCTCTGGGGACCTTATTTTGCAGATGACAGCTTGAATTCCAACACTCTAAAACAATGCAGCATATCGCCTTAATGAGAAAAAACTCACAAAATGGTAAGTATTCTGAGTTTCTCAGCTCATCTTTTGCAATGATATAGACAAATCAGTATTACTTTGCAATTTCTCTTACTTTAACCCTTAGAGATTGGACAATGCGCTGAATTCCCACCAGCCCACAGCCTCTATATGTCCAGTGGCTTAGCAATGATTTCTAGCCAAGACTTGATCAGAATGCACTGTCTAGGTAATTTTGTGTATTCTCAGCAGAATCTCTTCATGATGGTATGTATGTTAAAGGCTCCTATGTTGAGGACGTAAAAGTCAGAAATAGTCCTCAAAGGGTTAAATCTAAAAAAAGCTACATAAAAATGGGTTGTCAAAAAGAATTAAGGTAACCTTTTTTAAGCTTGCCTTAATTTATAATTTGTTCAGATCTGAATTACTGGTGACACTTCACAGCTTACATGAAGCCCGAAACACTCAAACGGTTTGCCATAATGAATCAAAGGTATACGTATTTCAAACTTTGATTGAAAAATGTTTGTTTAAACAATGAGGGTTTGAGCAAGCTTCATATAAATCACAAGGTATTATTCATAATTGCAAAAGTTCAGTGCCCTATTTATCAGGCCTGGATTATTTAAAGGAAAGTGTCAATGACACTGCAGCTCAACTTGTTCAAGAAGGTACTGAACTAAATAGAAAGGTCCAGTAATGATAAGTCACTCAATCAAGTTTCTACAAAAAAACCCTCATCATACCAAAGCTACAGATGAAACCTGAAAAAGGTCGGGTGAGGGATGTGACCTGTAGGATGTACTGATGGAATTGTTGACAATTTATATGCCAAATCCATGATGGCTGATGGTGACCATGTTTTTCAACGAAATTCAGAAAAATTTGACAGCTCCCATGTAGACATCTCACCAAAACCATATATGAACTTTGAAAAAATTGGGTGAGAGATGTGGCCTCTAGGGTGTGCTAATGGAATTGTTCACAATTTATATGTCAAATCCAAGATGGCTGCTGGTGGCCATGTTTTTCAACAAAATTTAAAAAATAGCTTCCATCTTGACATGATACCAAAACCACAAAGGAAATTTGAAAAAAAACAAGTGAGAAATGTGGCCTGGAGGGTAATTTACAGGACAAATCTAAGATGGCTGCTGGCAGCCATGTTTTTCAACGAAATTAAGACAAATTTGATAGTGCCCATCTAGACTTCACATCAAAGCTTCATATAAAATTTGAAAAAGATTGGGTGGAGATGCGGCCTGTAGGGGGTGCCAATGGAATTGTTGACAATATATGTGACAAATCTAAGATGGCTGCTGGCGGCCATGTTTTTCAAGGAAATTCAGAAAAATTCAATAGCTCCATCTAGACATTGTCCTAAAGCCACATATGAAATCAGAAACTAATCGGCTGAGAGATGTGGCCTGTAGGGTGGGCCAATGGAATTGTTGACAATTTATGTGCCAAATCTAAGATGGCTTCTGGCGGTCTTGTTTTTCAACAGAATTCAGAAAAATTCAATAGCTCCCATCTAGGTATTGTCCAAAATGCACATTTGGAACTAATCAGGTGAGAGATGCAGCCTGTAGGGTGTGCCAGTGGAATTCTTGACAATTTATGTGCCAAATCTAAGATAGCAGCTGGTGGCCATGTTTTTCAACAGAATTCAGAAAAATTCAATAGCTCCCATCTAGGCATTGTCCCAAAGGCACATATGAAATTTGGAACTAATCTGGTGAGAGTTGCGGCCTGTCGCTTGTGCCAATGGAATTATTGACAATTTTTATGTGCCAAATCCATGATGGCTGCTGGTGGCCATGTTTTTCAACTACATTCAGAAAAAGTAGATAGCTCCCATCTAGACATCACACCAAAGCTACATATGAAATTTGAAACTGAACAGGCAAGAGATCTGGCCTGAAGGGTGTGCCAATGGAATTGTTGACAATTTATATGCCAAATCTACGAGGGCCAGTGGTAGCCATTTTTTTCAATGAAATTACGAAAAAATCAATAGCTCCCATTTAGACTTTGCCCCAAAGCCATGTATGAAATTTGGAACTGATCGGGTGAGGGCTGTGGTCTGTAGGGTGTGCTAAAGGAATTGTGGATGGACATATGTACATACATACGGACGACAATGGATCATAACCCATCCCAATAGCTCATACTTGACGTTGTCAAGTTGAGCTAAAAATGAGAATACACAAAACTGAGAGCACTGGAGTTTATTGATCAGAGCATTGAACTTCAGCTCCTTGCATGCTGCTGGCCGATATTCCTACACGTGACAGGTAATTTCTTGCCTCAAAAATAAATAAAATTTGAGCACATTTAACAAAAATGTTCCCTGTAAATTGTATTGACCTTCCAGTCTATAAAAACAATTCTTAGAAGGACACTCAGCAATTCATTTGACAACTATCAACAAAAAGAATACATTTTATTGCCAACCAAATTTGCTAGGGGAACCTATGTTACTATGTCATCCCCTGAGTTCCAGTGTGTTCTATGTGCCTGCTGGCACATAGAACACACTGGAACTCAGGAGACAATTTTTAGCTATCGCTAGCGATTCAAATTATAATTGCGGTGCACGATTTGTAGATAATTCCAGTGAAATTTCTTCGCTTCTTTATAAAAATAGTCTGTCAATGATTTTCATTACGTACATATGTGTGGAACAGATTTTCATTTTCTGCATGGTTCAGTGTTGTTGTAGATGGGTATTTCATAGAACAGGCATGTAATAAAAAACATGTCCACACCTTTCCAGGATTCCTAGACCTTTACAAACCCTAAACAACCTTAGATTTTCACAAGCCACCCCCTTCTTCAGCCACGACAAATCTATGCCAATGGGAATAAGAGCAATGCAAAGTGTGGAATATATACTCCTGATTACATTTTTTAGTTTTGTCAATATGCGATCCTGACAATCAATGAAAGGAATCTTCTGCCCACCCATTCTTAATACGCCACCAATAGATGAGACTGATCAGTGATGGTATTCTTGAATTAATTGATGGAAACCAAAATAAAGCTGGACACCATTGCAGACATATTAGGCATCAAATCCAGACAATTATCAAAAGAAACTGTCCGCTACCCACTCTCAACGCAATACCAATAAATGAGAATGACCATTGAAGGATTTTTTGAGTTAAATGACAGCCGACATAGCTAAACCAATATGGAATCCATACAATTATCAAAAGTATTGAAGCTTCTACTGTCCAACCTCAATATATAATAAAGAGATGAGACTGAATAAAAAGCATGGAGCGGAGGAATTTTTCACTTCTGTCTATTAATGATGAGCCAAAAGGCGCTTCAGTGAAGGCATTCTTGAGTTAATTAACTGATGGAAGCCAAAATAAAGATGGCCACCATATTGGATACTGAATGCAGACAATTATTAACAAGAAGGACGTCAATGCCCTATAGCTCACCAACATTCCTCTTTGATAGTAACTTTGGCAAACACAAAAACTGTACCAAACAGGCTCATAACATGCGACAAAGCTGACCTAAACACAACCTCTTAGAAGTAAAACTGAAAAAATAATTTTAACTTTATGTATATATGGAAGCAATATAAAGGCCATGGGATGAAAAGGGTGTCAACAGCTGACTTAAACAAAAACTTTAACACACTGAAAATGTCCAATTGTGAGGTAAACAGGAAAATTAATATTAAAAATGGGATGAAAACTTTGAAGAAATTCACTGGACAAGGGTTAAAATGATGCTAGAATGATAATGAGGAACATGTATGATGGAATATAAGCACCATGGGAAGAGACAGGAAACAGCAGCTGACCTAAACACAAACTTAAACATGAAATTCTGAGGTAAACAGAAAAGTAAATGTAACTAAAAATGGTAAGAAAAAGGTTTAAAACATAGTGGACGAGGGTTAAATAATGGTAGAATGATAATAAGCACAATATAGAAGCAATATAAAGGCCATGGGATGAAAAGGGTGTTGGCAGCTGACCTAAACAGAAACTGTGACACACTGAAAATTTAACCCACCGAAAATGTCGAAGTGTGAGCTAAACAGAAAACTAAACGTTCAAAATTGAAATGAAATTCTGAGCTAAACAGAAAAGTAAACACAACTAAAAAATGTTAAAAAAAAAGGTTTAAAACACACTGGGTGAGGATGAAATAATGGTAGAATGATAATAAGCACTACACAGAAGCAATATAAAGGCCATGGGATGAAAATGGTGTTGGCAACTGACCAAAATAGAAACTTGCGTGAGCGTTAAAAATTTGATGAACAATTTGAAGAACTTCAGTGGACCTGGGTTCAATGATGCTAGAATGATAATGAGGAACATGTATGAGGAATATAAGCACCATGAGAAGAGAAGGAACACAGCAGCTGACCTGAACACAAAGTTAAACCTAAAATCTGAGCTAAACAGAAAAGTAAATGTGGCTAAAAATGGTAAGAAAAAGGTTTAGAATACACTGGGCGAGGGTTAAATAATGATAGAATGATAATACGCACCATATAGAAGCAATATAATGGCCATGGAATGAAAAGGTTGTCGACAGCTGAACTAAAAAAAAAATTTAACACACTGAAAATATGTAAGTGTGAGCTGAACAGAAAACTTAACGTTCAAAATTTGATGAAAAATTTGAAGAAATTCACTGAAGAAGGGTTAAATCATGGAACAATGATAATGAGGAATATGTATGAGAAAAATAAGTGCCATAGGAAGAGAAGGAACACAGCAAATTACCTAAACACTATGTTGAACATGAAATTCTGAGCTGAACAGAAAACTATACGCAACTAAAAATATCAAGAAAAATGTTTAAAATGCTGAGTATGAGGGGTTAAATCATGGTAGAATCATAATAATCATCATATAGCAGCATTATAAAGGGCATGATATGGAAATAGGGCGAGTAAGTGACTTAAACAGAAACTTTAACATTATTGGACACGTATGCTGATGCCGACGTCAGGGACGTTCCGAAGAGGTTTCGATTGGGGGGGGGGGGGGGGGGGGGGTGTGAGGTCCTGTATTTTCCAATTTTTGTTTGTTTGTTTGTTTTTTGGTTTGGGGTTGTTTAAAAGCAAAGCACAAGGGGCCTAAAACGCGGCAGTTAGTGGGTACATGAGAGTTTAAGAAAGGATCTTTTACGTGTAGTGGCTGGGATTCGGTAGCACAAGCAGACAAGCTAGGATCAACAGTTCGATTGTAAACCATACTTTTCGAACTGTGGCCTTTTGAAGAATAGTGTCAGTTGGTAACTAGGTAACATATCGTCGCCTGAGTGCCATGATGTTGAATGTTTCCTTTGGGTCCCACCGAATTATAGTATGCAGGTGACGATATTTTTGCTTATACATTTTTACTCAACGAATATTATCCAAAGTAATTCCAGGCAAGCCAGACTATAATCTACAAACCCAAGCAGGGTTAGCGTTGATTGAAGGCATATCGGTCTGCCTGCAAATCCACCATACAGTACACCCAGATCTCCAACTATTGACAAAAAGTGGCGACTGTGGCGTCGTTTATTGATGGTCCAAAGAGTCGCGTTGCTCATGCTTTCCACCAGTGCTAATCTTCTCAGCCACATTATCGTGCCATTGCGAATGTAAGAAAAGTACCTACTGCAACCCAAGCCCAAGGGCGCAACTGAGTTGGTTGAGATAACTTGAGATACGATCCGAAAAGTAACCAAATTCAGGCCGAGTGTTGTTACTTTTTGGTCTTCGAATCCCGGGTACTGAGCCACAGCATTCCAGATTAGAGATACAGACTCTAGCTCCAATAACGAGCAACTCGGCATTGTGGCTGGAGTCTGTATTTCTAATCTGGAATGCTGTGACTCAGTACCTGAAAGTGAAAAATCAGAATCACTTCTAGCGAGTACTGAGAAATAGTACTGATTAGACCCGTGGGAAAATGCTGAGCAGCGGAAGATTGAAGACATTATCTACTTTATCCATGTATGCCGACAGCTCGTTTTCACACCAAAATATTAGAGATAAGCATTTTTACATTTTTACCAATGCTTTGGTAATTTTGATGTTATTTTTCCAACCTGTGTGTAATTAAGGACTATCTGAAGGAACCAAACGGAGGTGCTTGTTAAATATGACTTATTTATTCGAGCATTAATTAAAAAGAAAAAAAAACTTTGACAACTGCTTACTTGAGCAACAAACAAAATCTTGAAGCATTGCAAGGGTTATCCGCTTATCACTAAAATACTTATAGAGTGGGATTTTCTGTCTATATCATATCTGCAGCTTCAAAGATAAGGCATAGAAAGCGCGAACAAAGTTTCAGTCATTAGACCTCTGGGTTTTTAACTCAGGAGTCTTTTTGGCTAAACTTTGCTTGCCCTTTTGTGCTATTCTGTAGACGTTATTAACCAAACGGAGTCCCCGCTCAGTGAGTGTTCAAGTGATAATCGATTCATTAAATACTTTACCCTTAGTAACCAATGACAAAATTAGTGTAAAAACAATCAAGTCTGTAACTCAGGAATGACTAGAATAAGACAATGTAACAAAAGTCATAGAGGCGAATGATATAAAAACTTCGAACTGTAGACAACAAAAGCTACATAACGTTATTAACCTATGTTATATATAGTTCGAAGTTTTTAAAAGTCATGTTATTGCATACTTGCAAATCAGGAGTTCAAATAGTTTTGAAACTGAATCCTCACACGTCTATTCTTCTCTCCCTTAACTTAGACCATTCATTAACAGCTTGTGATATATCAATACTATCAGTAATATCACGCTCACAGAAAAGCAACATAAGGGCATCTAGCCGTTCGTCACCACATCTGGAACGAAGAAAGTCCTTGACTACTTTAAGCTTGCTGAATGTTCGCTCATTTTTAGCTGTAGTAACTGGACCCACCAGTTTCTGGAGGCCTGGTACGATCCTGTTAAAACAGACTGTAGGTTCAAGTAACAACGTAACACCAAAAAATATGGAAAAATAGGAAACTGTTGAAGAGATTTTAAATCTAAAATTTGGAAAACAAAAACAGCCAGCACATGAAATGATAGTTTTGGCAAATAGCAAAAATCGACTTGAAAATTTTAAAATTTTATTAAATTTTTTCCAACTTTTGATTTGACCCACAAAATTCCCAACTTTTGAAAATCAGGCTCTTTATTGGGGGGGTGAGACCCCCCCCCCCCCCCCCACCCCCCCTGTCAGAACGTCCCTGGCCGACGTTGACGCCGACCGATCGAGCCATGCCATAAGCTCACATAACTAAAGTTGGTGAGCTAAAAAGGAACCTTCCACTATGTGCCCTCAATTATCAAAAAGGAACCCCTTCCACTATGTGCCAACAACACAATACTAAGAGATGGTACAAATCAAGATAGCCAACATGGCTAAATCAATATGGATGTTCTGGCAGCTATATTGAAATAGAATCTGGCCAATTATTGAAAGGAACCCTTCTACTATCAATCTTCAATACATCACCAAGAGATGAGACTGATCAGTGAAGGCATTCTTGAGTTATGATGAAAAATAAAATCATGATGACCACCATGTTTGCCATATCAGATATCAAATCCAGACATATATCGAAAGGAACCTTCCACTACATACCCTTAACCCTTTACTCAATGTAACGGCCAAAACCAACCAACGCTATTCTAAAAAATCGCCAATGAAATTTCATTATTTTTTCATTTTTTGTCCATAGGTTATGACCCCTCATTGGAATGACCTTGTCGAGCTCGTTCCAATGAGGGGTCATAACCTATGTTTTTGAGACAAAAAATTAGTTATTCAAGAATTGTTTTTGCAAATGTCGACTGCTTTTCATGTTAACACAAAGTGTTAACACAATATCAAGAGATGGGAATGATTGGTGAAGGCATTTTTGAGTTAATTGATGGATACCAAAAGTTTATGGATGGGCAGATGCTACTACATGTACCAGATGCTGGACAGACATGGTGTCAACATAATCAATGCCCCCTCTCATTAGAGATCAGGGGTATAATAATGGCAGACAGTGAAAAAGTGATCTTTCAGAAACAATTTTCAAATTGTTCAATATTACCTTATCGCTGATGATGACAGTTTCCTATGTAGCTTCCATATGGGTCCTTCACCAAAAACAATATTTCTCCCACCATCACTAAGCATGTCAACTAGAATTTTAGAACAAAATAATGCTCATTAAAGAAACAGTTTGAGAATTGGTAGACTTAATACAAGGGCTGCAACAATATGTTTTCTCACATTACAATTTGTATCATGATACTATGCCCACGATACGATATGTATCACGATACACTACCACTAATCAAGTGTCACCACAACAATCATGAAAACTTCACAAAAGTCATCTGCTTCTTTCCACTCCACTGTGTGGTTGGATATTTCTATTATTCTTGCTAGTCCAGTAGAAATGTGAGGACTCCAGAAGCAATTCTGCAGTTATGGACCACCAGGTAACCTGGTGGTCCATAACAGATTTGCTTTTTGTGTCCTCACATTTCTTCTGGACTGGCAAGTGGAAGGAAAAGTCTGATATCCATCCACGCATCAAGTAAATTCCTTTCAATGAAATTAGATTTTCTCAAACTTTTTGACTGCAAAACATTATGACTCACTCTTCTCTCGAAAATAATATAAATTCAAACATCTATAAACCTGATTTCAAAAGAAAACTTCTTATAATAGATGCCAGTAGTCACTAATGTAATAATTTAAGAAAAGTCATCAACACAATATTAATAAAATTTTTTTGTTCACATGTTTTATGATACAGTGCAAGCATAACATGATATGTATCGTCAGAGAATGAATCGCGATGCATTCATTTCACGAATAATCATTGCGGCCATACTAAACATATCACATTTTGTACCTAACATGACATTACATGAATTCTCACTTCCTCGATTCCATGCAAGCGACTAGTGGAGGGTTATTTTAACCCTTGTTGATGACAGTTTAAGCACTGGTAAGGCACTAAAAGTCACAAACAACAGAAACTGAGCAGAGTTTCTGACCTTTCGTCATTTGTGAAGTTCTATTATATCTTGTGTGACAGACCTCATGGAGCTCTATCAAACAAGATATAAAAGAATTAATGCCTGTATTGGAATTACTCAGGCCAAATAGTCCAATAAAAAAGGAAAATGTGGTGTCTGTTAGAGTAATTATAAGTTCTCAACATATCACAATTAGCAGGGGTACTGACAAAATCCCTCCTCCCCTCCCCCCTCCCCCGACAACCCCCCCCCGACATAATCCCTCCCAACAAAACCCCCCCCTGACAAAATGCCCCTCAAATTGAATGAAGGGCGACAAAATCCCCCCCCCCCCCCCCACACACACACACACACACAAGAAGAGGAGGAATTTTTTACTTCTGTTGATCAATAATGGACCAGAGTGAGCTATAGATGAAGTATATATTTTAAGCAATATAAATTAAAAACAGAATGCAGATTATTTTTACAGATCCTACATGTATACTTTAGGACAATATGTTGTACTCTTTACATTGCTATAAACACATGGCTGTGGGAGTAATATATGGTCTATTTAAAGTGTAAATGAATACAAATGTTAAAGTGATAAAATTTTGTATGCCATTATGTGTTTGTTGTATTTATTAATTACCATCCCTGAAATGGCACCTCTCGAAAAATCATGGATAGCACTGGTTCATCTACTAGTAGTTAACAAGAGCAATGCAAAGCTTAGCATATGCTCCTAACAGTGCCATAACGCCAAGGCAAAAACTTTTCTAAATCAAAAGAGTGCAAAGGGCCATAACTCTTGGAAAACTTATTGGACAGAACCTGTTTCTTGTACATATCATGGATGGATGGATGGATGGGTGGATGGATGGATGGATGGATGGATGGATGGATGGATGGATGGATGGATGGATGGATGCCCCCAAATCCTCCTTCAAGAGGTTGGGGGCATAATAATCACATCTGTCAATCAGAACCAAGAATAGGCGTAACACAAAAAATTATGAACTTGTTCATAAAATATGGAAATGCAAGCTTATAGTTGGAACCATAACATAACCAGATCCTACAGTAAAGTGTGAAAGTGCTTATTAAAACCATCCTGTCTGTGAAACCAAGTCAATTAAACAAGAGCTTCACATCAGAGAAGCTGGGATCAGGTTGTGGTGGCTAAAAAGACTCTGTGCTCGGACTTGAAACTGCTAAAACTAGTAAACAATCTAAGTAGCATTAGACAAATTTGGTCAAAATCGGATAACATTTGTTCAAGTTACCTTGCTCAGACACTGCTCCCAAGTTGGAAATTCAAACAAGAAAACAATCTAGGAGATATAACTCATGCAAATAAAAATTCTGGCAGGACTGGTTTTCAAACTCATCCAAAAGATTCTCAAGTAGAACACACAGACCAAATCTGTTAAAAATTGGACGACATTTTTTCAAGCTATCATGCTGACACCACCAGCAAGTTGAAAATTCAAACAAGAAATACACAGAATGACATGTGTGTGTGAATGGGTTAATAGATATGGCCCTTGTGCCATCGCTGAAGGATAAAACTCGAGGCCGCAGTAACCCATTCACATATGCGTGTCATTCTGTGTTTATTACATGCCTCCACATCTATAAAAAACAATTATTGGAAAGAACATTCAACTATTTATTTGACAATTATTCACAAAAAAAACCACATTTTGTCACAAACCAAACTTGAGAGGGGAACCCATGTTACTCTTTCGCCCCCTGAGTTCCAATGTGTTCTATGTGCCTACTAGCACATAGAACACACTGGAACTCAGGAGTTGATTTTCAGCTATCGCTAGGGATTGAAATTGTAATTGCGGTGCACGATTTGTAGAAAATTCCAGTGAAATTTCGCTTCCATTTAAAAGTAGTCTGTCAATGATTTCCGTTCTGCACATGTGCAGGAACAGATTTTCATTTTCCGCATGGTTTAGTGTTTCTGTAAATGGGGATTTCATAGAACAGGCATGTAATAAATTCTAGAGTAGAACTCACACATCAAATTTGGTAAAATTTGGATAATGTTAATTCAAGAAATTCAAACAAGAAGAGAGCACGGTGGCTCAGCAGGCTGCAAGCTGAGAGGTACTCAGTTCGAATCCCATCTGCAGCAACCGCATTGTGTCCTTGGGCAAGACACTTAATCCCAATTGCCCATGTAGGTGCACAGTGACATAGTGTACTAAGGCGTACTGCACATCGATGATGCACTTGTCTTCAACCAATTCTAACCCTGCTTGTGTGGAGTTAGTATGTTGGGGAGTCTGACAGTTGCTCGCCATTGCTTGGTGGTTCTCTCCGGGTACTCCAGCTTCCTCCACTAAATAAATAAATAAATTCAAACAAGAAAAGAATCTAAGAGGCATAACTTCTGAAAAAAAAATTGCACAGGACTGGTTTTGAACTCATACAATAGATTCCTGAATAGAAATCACAAACCAAATTTGGTAAAAATTAGAAAACAGACACAGACAGCCAGACAGACTTACGTCCATCCGACCTTACACTTAATGCGCTTTGCATTTCATGCAGAGACATAAAAATATGCAGTCATTGCAACAAACTGATCAGGAGCTACCAAACGACAATGAAAGTGGTTTGAGACTGTAATGTAAGTTGCAATTGTGACTCAAGAAGTGTTCTGAACAATTTTAGAGAATTAGTGGACTACTGGCACTGACCCAGTAGTCCATTAACCATTTACCTAACACAAAAAGCATTCAACACTTGCAAACAAAATAATTGAAGAACTACTGTTTTTCATTGTTTGCATCAAACACACAGCTTATGACCTTCATTGGAATGAGCTCGTTCCAATGAGGAGTCATAAGCTATGTTCTTGAGGCAAAAACTGAAAATTAATGAAAACTGAATGGCAGTTTTTGTGAATAGTGCTTACTGGTTTTGGCTGTTACATTGAATAAAGGGTTAATGTCTTAAAATACCCCAGATCACACAATAGGCCTACTTCAGTTAATCCCAAATGCTGATACACTGATTACTACTCCAGAGCTGACACTAACTTGGATAATCCCACTAATGACCTAAAATCACCATGCTCACACAATAGGCCTATGTTCCAACAATACAAAAATCCTCCTCCTCTGATTAGACGAGAGCTCGCTTAGTATATTCTATGTTTACGGCACAAGTGGCAAATGTTACCATTTGACGTCACAACGCGAAATATTTGAAATGATGTCACCCATTTCGTAACTGCTTCATCAATGGTGTGACTAGCAAGCTGCTTCATTTTTCTGGATGTTTCACGCGTGCAGCAGTTGGTGTTCCGGATGAAGTGTTGTTTAAATTACAAATCGATTTACAATTTGAACTGAGATGGAACTAGTTTATCTGGTTTATTGATTATTTATCCAGTGCCATCAAGGATACACAAGAGGTTTATTTACTAAACCTGTGATTGTTAAAAGTTGCCTTGAACAAGGCAACTTTTAATGATCACAAGTTTAGTAAATTAGCCTCTCATGTTTCACAATGTAGGTTTTAGGCTATGGGTAATGTCTTATTGGAACATATATATTATTGTGATGAGTTGACGGTAACATTGTCTGAGTTTGTGGCTCGGAACGTATGTTCAACCTCAACGCTTCGCGTCTCAGTTGAACATAAGCTCCAAGCCACAAACCTAAGACGAGGGATTAAAGCTACCTCAGCACCCCTGGCTTCACAATCTCTGAATCGAATCAGCAAGAAGTTATCATTTGATCACAATTATTTTGTTTGACTATTCTATACACATAACTGTAGTTAATTAAGATAGACAACAGTAGCAGCCTGTAGGTCTGTGGCATAGCTATGGGGGTGGAGGGTGGTGTGTTGTGTGGGTGAGGGTGGTGGCTTTGTCCACATAACATTTTTGTTGCCCCCCCCCCCCCCCCCACACACACACACACAAAAAACCCCACATTGACCCAATGCGAATTTCACGCAACATAAAGCTTCCAAATGGTTGCCAATATAGGGTCTACAAATGCCTCAGATTCGGTCTTGGAGACCTAAATTTTGAAAAATTTTCGTGGATGTGTGGGGGAGGTAGTCCTAACAAGGATCCTCTGGTCATTGCCCCCTCCTCCCACTTTCCTTCAGGCCCTCCAAATCCCCCTTTGTCCACTAACCAAACCCCCCCCCCCCACCCAAAAAAATCCCTGTAGGTGAAATGTTTTCCCTTTATTACCAGAATATCGCACTGTGAAAGTATAAAGGTATCAACCGTAATGCTCAACCCTCTGTACACTAATGTCCAAATACTGAAATCTCAAGCAGCAAATCTTTCCCATAAAGCACCTGGGAATTCAACTAATTCAGTATTATGAGTATTAAATGTTGCTTTTGGTGCCTTACTCATGTGCTTTCAAGGAATGATATATGCCTACAGGAACCTGTATTCGATTGAAGGATGCAGGACTACATGAAATGGTTCATTGTCAGATTTGTTAGTATCTTCACCCACCCAAAATTAACTGGCTGAGAGCTACATTATTTTTGGTGGTCTGAATTTGTTATTTAAAATTTGTTTTTCCCAAAGGCACTCTCAAATAATTTGTAATAGAACAAAAATGTAAAAACAAAATATTATTTACGTTTGACTGAATATGAAGCATGAGCAATAGAAAACATTTTGCTCCGATACCCTCATTTTTCTTTTAAAGCCCTGATAGTGGTTTCTAACACTCTAACAGTTAATGAACTTGCAACTGTAATTTCTGCATTCATCATGATTTTTCAAGCTGTAATTCATTCCACTCTGTACTTCTCTTTATTTTTGTCAGATTACCCCCTGTACTTATATTTGGAACAGAAGAGCATATCTTTGTAACTTACTAACTTAATACACTTTTGGGTCTGCCTGCGAAATCAGCTTGCTTTTTCACAAGGGCTTCCAGAGCAACTTCAATGTTATTCAACACAATATTCAGCTGTGGACCTGCAATGAAATGACAAATGCATTTTCTGAACAAATTCCATGGGAAGAGGCTTTGCACAGTGCAATGTGCACAAGCGAGCATCTAAGGCAATCAAATCAAAAGATGTCATAGTAAACCCTTTTTTTATCAACTTGCGATTTTGACACATTCCATTATCTGTAATTCTGCCCTCTAGGTAAACAAGCAATAATCATTAAAAAAGTGTCAGTAAATATGCTGGTACATAAAATTAATGCTGATAATTTTGCAGCAACGACAATAATCCTGGCCCCCTTATTGGAAAAAAGGGCCAGGATTATTGTCATTGCAGCAACCCCCACCCTCACATCCCCAAGAACATCCCCCACTCCCACTCTCATACCCACACACTCACACAAACCCGTCATTCTGGTGGAAAACTTGTCCTACCCTTGCCTCCCTCTCTCAACAAAAGTCTGACCCGCCCACCATTGCTCATTGCACCAAACTAGTAGTAGTTATAGTAAAGTGCATCCTACATTATTTCCTTTTAGACTTACCCTGTTCAGTGGCAGCTAGAGGGAACAGGGCTACTAGCCAGAACTTGCACAGGGTCATAGGATACTTAATGCATTAGATCAACTGTGGTTCAGTGTATATTACTGAACCAAATTCCACATATTTTCCTTTTGGCTTTACATCAGTTGCCTATATTTACTGGCAAATAGGCAGTTAATCGGTGGATGGTGTGATAACTGAATATGCAAACAATTCATAATTATTTATTGACAGACAGATACACTTGCTGCATGTCAATAGAATAATGAATGAAAAAAAAAAACATTTTGTCAATAGGGCCTCCCACCCCCAAAAAGAGGAGAGCCCAACATTCGTCACCTTGGCCAATAGGATGGGCTGCCACGGAACCTGTTAACCCTTTACCTAACAACTCAGATACATCTTCCTGCGAAATTTTATGATGCGGGCGGGAAGCTTGTTTTCTTTTTATCTTTGTTTATTCACAGAACAGTTTTGAAAATAGTTGGAATCAGAAATTTAACTACTTACACTATTATGTGTCAAACCAATGTTTTCAGCAGTGAAAATTTCACATCATGTACTTGAAAATGTAACCAACTATATCTTATTTGACAGAACACTGTAAGCTCTATCAAACAAGGTACAGTTGGTTAAATGTTTGTCATACAAGTGCAAAATAGCACCATAGAAGAGATTTGCAGGTGAACAAAAGGTGATGAGGAAGATTTTCTATGATGAGGGAGGTGCCTGAGAAACAAGTTTTTTTTAATAGCCTACATTAAAATAAAACAAGAGGCCACAAGAGGCCTTAATTGATCACATCAAAAAAGTATTTTGGGTCACATTTAGTTGGCCAAGGCTCATCAACACTACAGAGGAATAAAATTATTGATAAGTCTGGTGTCCCTGTCAGATGATTATAATCATAGGTCTTTCTAACTGCTTCCAATTCTATCATCTGTAGACAAGCACTGCCAAATTTCCAAGTGTTGTTATGACACTGCAGTTTGAAAGGTAAATTTAAAAAAAAAAAATACTAAGCTTATACTCCTGTATTGCGCCCAAATATGAACTGAGGGGCTTAATTTTAACATACTTGTATCTGCTGCCCCCCCCCCCCCCCTGTCCCCCATGGATGCTGTATACCAAATATCGAAAGCTTTTGATTAATGGTTCTGAAGAAGAAATTGTTTAAAAAGTTTTGCAAATAAACTGACTCAGCATTTTTTTGATGTTCCCCCATACAGAACACCCTGATACAACTGGTGGCAATTTGGTCTTTACTATTTCATTCTATTGGATTCAGCATACCAAAGAACAGTTCTCTGTTCCATGCAGTTTGGGAAATGTGGGCGTTTATATATTTAAATATTTCCATTTTTAGCTCCTGGGGTTCCCATGGGGACACGTAAAAAATTTTTTGCATGAATCAAGTACTTATGAATACAATAATACCACATACCAAATATGGTTCAAATTGGCTGATCAATTCAGAAAAATAGAAATTTTGCAAAAAGCTTGCCCCACCCATTACAAACACAAATATTGCTCCACAAACTTCATTTGAACAAATTTGATTCTACACCTCAAAAGGAAGCCCCAAACCAAATATCAAGTCAGTGTACCCACTGGTTCAGGAGAAGAAGAAGATTTTTTTTCTAAATTTTGGAGCATTTTTTCCCCACCCCTACATATGGGGCATAGCAACTTTATTTGAATAAACTTGAAATGACATATGATAAGGAACATGCATATCAAATTTGATTCAATTTGACCAGGTGGTTTATGAGGAGATGTCAATAATGTAAAGTTCACGCTGAACAGATGGCGGACAGAAAGTGATCACTTAAGCTCCCCCTGACTTTCAGTCAGGTGAGCTAATAATCCCCCAACAGTACTGAAGTAGGCCCTATTTATACATTTCTAAAGGCCTTTTAGTAGGTCCTGAGATTATTACAAAAGAAAAGGCCTGTGTAAACATTCGCACATCTGTAAACCTATACTTTATACCTTTCTACAAGGCCTTATAGTAGACACTAGCATTATTACGAAAGGCAAGGCCTGTTGTAAATATTGCCACATCTGAAAAGCTTTACTTAGTGATACTGGGGACGTAGTGACGTTGCGGCAACTGGTTCTCATCAGATCACCGAAGTTAAGCAACGTCGATGGGTGACCATCTGAGCGATCGATTCAGACTCCCATGTTGTGTCCTTGGGTAAGGTACCCT
The DNA here is from genome assembly GCA_031216915.1 of Pictodentalium vernedei. Lineage (NCBI taxonomy): Eukaryota > Metazoa > Mollusca > Scaphopoda > Dentaliida > Dentaliidae > Pictodentalium > Pictodentalium vernedei. The sequence goes on from CM062289.1 coordinate 310,927,522, forward strand.
GATTGTCCACATGGGGCACAATGACGCCATGTGCTAAGGCATACTGCACATCGATGGTGCGCATGTCTTCAACCAATCTAACCCTGCCTGTGCTGCAGTGCAGAGTTACGATGTTAGGGAGCTGGCAGCTGCTTGTCGTTGCTCGGGGGTTCTCTCCGGGTATTCCGGCTTCCTCCATCTGTAAAACTGTCTCTGACACGATATGACCTTGACTGAGTGTCATTAAACCTTAATAAATAAATAAATAAATAAATAAATATATAAATAAATAACTTAGTGATACTGATTTATTCTTTAATGATAGGTCAGTGGATGGATTATTATCCTTTAACCCTTTACCCAACACAGACGATATCAAAATTTATTATTTTAAATATCATTTTTTCAAATTTTTCAAAAAATTTCAACAAAACCATATCATGTGACCCCTCGTTGGAACGAGCTTGACAACCTCATTCCAACAAGGGGTCACATGATATAGTTTTGTTGAAATTTTTTGAAAAAATAATATTTTTTCAACTGCTGAATTTGCATATTACGCGGGCGGGTGTGGCCGATTCATTGGGTAAAGGATTAACTCTTGACTTGCTGAGTATTTTCGGGATAGTTTTCACCAAATCCAGTCATGGCTGCCATAATGCAGCCATGACTAGATATGATGAAACATCCATCTAAATTTAACTTTTGAAATCATTGGTGAACAAATCTATTCAATTTGCCCGAGGAAATTTTGATTACATTTGCCAAACTTATCCTTACTTCAATGGCAAAAGAACTTCTGTCCTGGGAGGTAATATACACCAGGAGCATTAAAGAGCTAAATATACTGACATCATACCACAATTGAATAATACATTAGTCACTTAAAGAAAAAAATGCGTACAGTAACATAGATTTGTCGTGACTTAGAGAGGTTGACTTGTGAGGTGCTGAGATCTTTAGATATTCTGTACTTATAACAAGAACAACCTTAACCCTTTACCTAGCATGAAAAGCAGACGACACTTGCAAAGAAAATTTTTCATTTTTTGTCTCAAAAACATAGGTTATGACCCCTCATTGGAACGAGCTCAACAAGCTCATTCCAATGAGGGGTCATAACCTATGTTTTTGAGACAAATGAAAGTGTCAATGACACTGTAGCTCAACTTGTCAAGACAAAGACATGTACATGTATAGTATGTGACACAGCAATGACAAACATCTAGGTAATGACCTGATAACAAAGGTACATATAAAGTATTGTAATGGTCTGTACATAAATACTGACCGTTGCCTGTAACAAATGTATAGGTAAAGTATTGTAAAGGTGGGTGACAGTCAGATGCTAAACTAGAAAAAAATCTTTGAGTCCCAGAGTGGGTCTGACTGAACCTCAAAATATTTGTTCTCATAGCACAGTGATAACAAAGGCACCCCAAAACACACTCATTCCTGTCCCAAGGTGAAAACAAAGGTACCCAAGAAGTTTCGTGAAGATCAGTTCACAAATATGAGCTGTGTAGAAGTTGTGACATAAACTGATCCCACCTAATTTCAGTACAAAATGGCCACTGGCAGCCATCTTGAATTTTGGACCGCACCCAGAAACACTCGTTCTCGTCCCAAGGTGATAACAAAGGTACCCAAGAAGTTTTGTGAAGATCGGTTCATAAATACAGCCTCTAGCCCGAGCCGTATTGACATGTGCACTTACAGTGTATAAGTAGCACTGAATAAATAAAAGTTCATCTAATTTGCATAATTTCTGCACGAGAAAAAAACCCGTACTATATGTGATGTATTCCATGTTACTAAACATTCATACAAAAATTTATTCAAATCAGAACTTTCATACAGAAGTTCTGTACAAAAGACTGATTGCACTAATTTTGGTACAAAATGACTGCTGGTGGCCATCTTGAATTTCAGACCACACCCAAAAACACTCGTTCTCATCCCACAGTGATAACAAAGGTACCCAAGAAGTTTCGTAAAGATCGGTTCATAAATACGGCCTCTAGCCTGAACCGTATAGAAGTTGTGTACAGAAAACTGATTAGACCTAATTTCGGTACAAAATGGCCACTGGCAGCCATCTTGAATTTTGGACTGCACCCAGAAACACTCGTTCTCGTCCCAAGGTAATAACAAAGATACCCAAGACATTTCGTGAAGATCGGTTCATAAATACAGACTCTAGCCCGAGCCGTATTGACATGTGTACTTACTGTGTGTAAGTAGCACTGAAAAAATCAAAGTTCATCTAATTTGCATAGTTTCTGCACAAGAAAAAACCCGTATTATATGTGATGTATCCCATGGTACTAAACATTCACACACAAAATTATTCAAATCAGCGCTTTCATATGGAAGTTCTGTGCAAAAATCTGATTGCACCAAATTTTGTACAAAATGGCTGCCATCGGCCATCTTGAATTTCGGACTGGACCCCAAAACACTCGTTCTCGTCCCATGGTGATAACAAAGGTACCCAAGGAGTTTCGTAAAGATCGGTTCATAAATACGGCCTCTAGACCGAGCCGTATTGGCATTTGCACTTACAATGCTGAAAGTAACACCAAAAAACATCAAAGTTAGTCTAATTTGCATAATTTACGCACGAGAAAAAAACCTGTATTATATGTGATGTATCCCATGGTACTAAACATTCATACAAAAAATTATTCAAATCAGAGCTTTCATATGGAAGTTCTGTACAAAAAACAGATTTCTGCATCGTCGGTACAAAATGGTAGCTGGCAGCCATCTTGAATTTCGGACCGCACCCAAAAACACTTGTTCTTGTCCCACGGTCATAACAAAGGTACCCAAGAAGTTTCGTAAAGATCGGTTCATAAATACGGCCTCTAGCCGAGCCGTATCCAATTGTTGACGAACAGGCGGACGACGGGCCATGGCATAAGCTCAAATTTGGCTTCGCCAAAGTTGAGCTAAAAATGAAAAAATAATGAAAATTAATTTGCGATTTTTGTGAATAGCGCAGGCCGGTTTTGGCCATTACGTCGGGTAAAGGGTTAAGGAGAGGACTTGAATCTACATGATATCAACAACTCCACACCAACTCCAATGGTGGGCTCTGTTTTGAACAAATGTTAATCTTATCCACCCACATACATGTCGACATCTGACTGAGTTTGACCACAATCAGCACCAAACACTCATGGGCAGAATTCTCTAAAAAATGAATAATAAAATCTCGATACTGTTCAATGTTAAATTTCAAACATCTCTACCCCTCAGGAACACAGAAATTAATCAGTATGCATTCACGGACGGCCTTATACCTAAGGGAGTCTAAATATGATCCCAGGGACTTGATTTGAACAAATTATGAATGTGAATCTGAATCCCATAAGGATGCTGTGCCCTAGTGTTCAACTGATTACCAAAAATGGCCGCTGACCAATTACTGGTTATTTGAGCTCATACTCGGGTGATTCTGATTGTAATACTGTGTACCACTAGACGAGTCGAGGCTTGAAAGAACTACAATAAACTGAACATATTTCTTAGTGTTAAACTTCGTTGACGCAGGTCACAGTAAAATGACCAGACTCACACACTTGGGAAATACAGTGGAGCCCACTTAATTGGATATCTCTTATAACTGAATAACCCCGATAACTGAACATAATTTCCTAACACAAAACCATTTACCATACCTCCAGAACAAATTTGACCTGTTTATTAAATATAGGTTATAAAGTAAACTCCTGTTAACTGAATAAAAAATTTTGTAACCTGTCGAGAAATTACCCCGACTCTCCCCAGTTTTCGTTTGTTTATAGACCTATTTTGCCTCAGTACATCCAATACAGGCATTTAATCTATTATATCTTGTTTGACAGAGCTCATGGAGCTCTGTCAAACAAGATATAATAGAATAAATGCTAAGTTTATCTCTAGAATACAGGAAAGTGACACAATCCCTGTTATTTGAATACTCCTGTTAATTGAATAATTTTCACTGACAAAGTGGCTATTCAATTAACAGGGTTCACTGTATACGTGGCTCTGGTACCACCCAAGTGCGCATAACAACTGGTTTTTTTACTGCGACTTGTGTCAATGGACTGCAATCTTCACTTTTTCCGGTTTGAATTTGTGATTGCTGCAAGTACTCTCAATTGTAAACTTGAGATGTCATTTAACTTGTATATCCCATAAAGGGGCATCTAGAGAAATTAAGAATACACCTTGCGGTTGAATCTCAACTTTATTGAATGGTATCATTGACATCATTTTACATTAACAATTAAACAATTGCAGAAGATAATAAAATGTGGTTAATGAATCATCACAAAAAAATGCTTGGCAACAATCGGTTGAATCCTATTTGAACAAACTTTAACTGACATGCGATAAGGAATTTTGTTTGTGTGTGTGTGTGTGTGTGTGTGTGTGTGTGTGTGTGTGTGTGTGTGTGTGTGTGTGTGTGTGTGTGTGTGTGTGTGTGTGTGTGTGTGTGTGCACTTGTCCGAGGTGTCAAACGGGGACAATCATATCAATACACACCCTTCTAACGGGGACATCCCGACAACGGGGACGTCCCCGGTTAAAACGGGGACGTCCCCGGTTAATTTTAGTACGATTTTCGGAACCGCGATGGGCTATATAGTTGGAAACAATCAAAATTTAGCTTAAAAAACGACTGTCCCCGCTTAACCGATATTATTTCATAAGCTGTGTTACACGCGTGTATCATACATGTACATAACCAAATATAGACGTCCCCAGTTCTCATGTAAAATACGGACGCCAATTGTTACATTCTGAAAGGTAAACGCAGACAGATAAATACCCCGGATCCCATGTGGAATACTAACCGATTCGCATTATATTTCAAATGCTAACCGCGGACGTACACATGTACATATTTTTCTGATTGTTAACTGCGGCCATGACAATGCATCTTTTATTCTAAATGACAACCCCGGGCTTACCCATATGCATAGTTTTCGGAATGTTAACAGCGGGCATTCCCCGTGGCAACCCCGGGAATTGTAACGGTGCTTGTTTATTGTGGTAAACAAATTCAATTCTGCTTTACTGGTAAAATAGGACACAATCACCCATGTTTGAGGTGGAAGTCCACTAAAATAGGCAACATGGGGTATATACGATTGACTAAACTTGACATTATCGGCATGTTGTGTCACGATTAGCTATTGTGCATACATATGTGACGTTAAACACCAATAAATAAATAAATAAATAACAGCGGGCATGATGAATAGCAATGCACAGTAAAAAATAACCTGCCTTGTATGTAGTTTTTATTGGTGTTTTGCAATTTTAGATAGAACTTTCTTTGATGCTAGAATTAACGTTGATGAAAAGCTTGTTCAAAATGGTTTGTAATACATTTAGATGAATAAGCCTCAGTGGGTCATTTTATACAAGTGATAAATATAATAGTATTGTCGGTACAAAAGGTACTGTTCTAAAACGCCTTGGCACACCTCTAGGAAACTACTAGGGTGTCTCGCCAGGAAAGCATTTCACCCTAGTTATATTTATGTGGAGACTGTATTGTCAAACTATGTTGGTGTGCGTGCGTGCATGCGCCCGTGTGCCGAATGACGAACGGGGGCGGTCATAATAAAGATCCGCCAAACAGAGACAGGGATTCTATCGAGCACAGAATTACACTCTTGCTACATTTTTGTGGAGATTTAATGGCCAAAATATGGAACTACGAGCCCCAAAGTGGGGACAAAATTGAAATATTTTGCTTAATATCTGAAGGCAATAACAGCGTTCACGTTTGTAAAGGTGGTATACGAAACAACAGACGAATCCTTGTCCGAAAACCTCTCGAAAAAGTGTTTGTATGCACGTGTGCAAGTGTACATTCAGAAGATAATATCTATGTGTACGTCCGCGGTCATCAACTGGAATAGAGTGGGTACCGATAGTTTGAGACAATATATGAATGGGTTATATTTAACAGGAGACCTGCATATTTCAACTGGCGTGTCTCCATTTTTTGGCTGTCCCTTTTGGAGGTTGTTTATGATGACTGCCCACATTTGATACCTGGCACACGGACGGATATAATTACCGCGGATGTTCACATATGCACAGTTTTCGGAATATTATAGCTGCCGTCATGTTGAAATTTGAATGGCAATGTATTGATAAAATAGCCGCGGAACTACCATATATGTAGTTTTAATTTAAGTTTTGCAATTTGGGATAGACCTTTCGTTTAGCCACATTCAACGTTGATAAGAAGCTTGTCCAAAACGGTTTGTAACACCCTTGAAAGAATAAATGTCGTTGGGCCATCTTACTTCATTCTTCAGTTACCAGAACGAATCAGACAAGAAATATAAATAACACGAGGCTAATTAAAAATTACCCCAACCATAACCCTGAAAAACCACCTAAAACTTCTTATAATATCAACCTCATTCCCCATTACAAATAAAAGAAGACGAATTGAGATGGAGTAAACAGGTTCTGCCTTACTGGTAAAATAAGACCCGGTCACCAATGACTGGGTTAGAAGCCGCTTAAAATGGGCAACATGGGCTCAAATTATGGGCTACACTTGACTTTTAACCTAGGTTGTAGTCGCCATTAGCCACAGGTGCATAAAAGTGACTTTAAACAGAAATAAATAAACAAATGGATTCAACGAAGCATAGGCAATGCCTGTTCGCCACATTAAGGACTTACGCACAACATCCGCAATACCCTAACGCGTCCAACGATGGTGTCGCTTGCTCTAAAAACACAGCGCATCTGCGAAAGCAAATACAGCAATGTCCGTGCAAAGCTTCCTGTTGCAAAACGCCTTGATGCATCTCTACGAAATTATGAGCGTTTTTGACCAGGACAGCAATGCACTCTTTTTATAGTTTTTGTGCAGATTTTATTGCCAAAAGTTCGAAGGATACGCCTCAAAATAGGGACAAATTTGAAGTATTAAGCGTAATAATTGAAGGGGCAAATGACTTTCATATTTAAAACATTTTATATGAGACAACATAGAAACCCTATCGGTGACCTTTGACAAATAGTGCTTGTGCTCGGATGGAGGGTGTCAGATGGGGGGGGGGGGGGGGTGGCATCATATTAAACATAATCCAAATGGGGACAGTCGGTAAATGTGGACGCACCGGGTGAAATGTGTAAGTCTTCTCTTACACTTATTACGCCCATATTACCCCAAATTTACCAGTAAGCATTATATTCCAAATGAGAAGCGCGAATACGCATACAAACATAGTCTTCTGAATGTTAAATCCGGGCATGCCGGTACATCCTTTCATATTTCAAATGACAACAACGGACACGCACATATCCATAATGCTCTTAATGCTATCTGCGGACATTCCGAATAGCAAAACATTGTGAAAAAATAACAACGTTCCTTGTATGTAGTTTTGCAAATTTAGAGAGAACCTTGGTTGGAACGGTTTGTAACATCCTTGGAGGAACGAGTGTGAGGGACACATCTTAGCTTATTATGCAGTTCTCAGAATGAATCCCACAAAACTAAAAGTAACACCAGGCTAATTAAAACTTAACACATACATAACCCTCCAAATTCCTCCATAGAATCACAACATAGGTCTGCTGATCAGATCACAGAACTAAACCAATTTCACAAACATAAAACATATCTTCAGCAACAACACTTTAATAATATCAACATAATTTAATGGAGAAATAAAACTAGACGAATTGAGATCTCACATCAAATCTCGAGATGTCATAAATCTTGAAGGATTGTCGGTACAAAAGTTACTGCTCCGGAACGTTTTGGTACACCTCCCCGAAATTGTCACTATTTCTAACCTGGACGGCATTACTGTCTATTTATATTTATGTAGAGATTTTATGGACAAAAATTGGAACGATGAGCCACAAAATGGGCACAAAACTGAAATATCTTGCTTAATAATTGTAGCAATTAACAGCGTTTACATTTATATGGTTTTACACACCACCTCTGAATCCCTGTCTGAAACCCTGACAAACAGAATGGGTGTGCGTGTGTCCATGTGCTCACGTGTCGGGTGTAAAATGGGGACAATCAATATAAACAGCCTCCAAATGGGGACAATTCGAACATCCGAAAACGATGATGCCCTCGTTGAAAAGCTCCTTCCTACAGCTCTATACGAAATTATCGGCGTTTCTATCCAGGACAGCATTACGCTCTTATCACATTTTTGTGAAGATTTAATTCTGTGATCTGTTTAGTTCTGTGATCTGATCAGCAGACCTATGTTGTGATTCTATGGAGGAATTTGGAGGGTTATGTATGCGTTAAGTTTTAATTAGCCTGGTGTTACTTTTAGTTTTGTGGGATTCATTCTGAGAACTGCATAATAAGCTAAGATGTGTCCCTCACACTTGTTCCTCCGAGGATGTTACAAACCGTTCCAACCAAGGTTCTCTCTAAAGTTGCAAAACTACATACAAGGAACGTGGTTATTTTTTTACAATGTTTGTGAAGATTTCATTGCCAACATTTCAAACGACCAGCCTCAAAATGGGTACAATGTTGAAATAGTTTTGCTTAATAATTGAATTGAATAATACCGTTCACATGTATAGAGTTTTATAGGAAACAACCGCCGAATCCACGTCTGAAAACGTTGAAAAACAGTGTTTGTATTTGCGTGTCCATGTGCTTATGTGTCGGGTGTCAAATGGGTACAATCATAATTAAGCAACCTCCAAAGAGGGGGAGCCAGAAAACGGGGACATCCCGGCTGAAATGCGTAGATCTCCTGTTAAAGTTATTACACTCATATTGCCTCAATATATCGGTCCACGCTATATTCCATTTGTGGACCCCGGCGTACTCAATCCCGGCGTACTCAAACACATATTTTCTTAGTGTTAATTGCGGAAATGTTGACATTTAAATATCAAAGCATTGTAGAAACAATAAATAACCGTGCACCTACCATGTATGTAGTTTTGATTTAAGTTTTGAAATTTTAGATAGAACTTTCGTTAATGCCACTATCAATGTTCATGAAACACTTGTCCAAAACGATTTGTAATACCCTTGGAAGAACAAGTGTGAGTAAGACATCTTAGTTCATTCTGTCGTTATCAGAATGAATCAGACAAAAAGTATAAGTAACACCAGATTTATTAAAACTTATCCCAAACATTACCCTGAAGATCCCTTTACAACCTTTAATAATATCAACCTCATTTCTCATTACAAATAAAGCAAGACGAATTGAGATCGCATATCGAATCTAGAGATGTCATTCAATGAAGCTCTCCATGGGAACCCGGAGAAATGAAGCAATCTTGTTTACTGGGATAAATAGGTTTGGCCTTAGTGGTAAAATAAGTCAGGGTTATCAATGTCTGGGTTAGAAGCCCCTTAAATCGGCCCCATGGACACAAATTATGGGCTATTCTTTACTTTTGACCTAGGTTGCGGTCTCAATAAGCCACAACTGCATAACAATGATTTAAACACGAAAAAATAAATAAATTCAACGAAGCATGAGCAACGCCTGTTCGCCTGTTCCACATTAAAGACTCGCGCAACATTTCCTCAATACCCTAACGCGTCCACCGATGGTGTCGCGTGCTCTCAAACAAGGAGCATTTGCGAATGCTAATCCAGCATTGTCCGTGCAAAGCGTGCTGTTGGAAAACGCCTTGATAGAGCTCTACGAAATATCAGCGTTTTTAAACAGGACATCAATACACTCTTGCTATATTTTTGTAGAGATTTTATTGCCAAAATTTCGAAGGATGCGCCTCAAACAAGGGACAGATTTGCAGTATTAAGCCTAATAATTGAAGGGACAAATACCTTTCATATTTAAAAGGTTTTATATGAGACGACATAGAAACCGTCTCACTAAACTCTGACAAATAGTGCGTATGTAGTTGTGCTCGTTTGAAGGGTGTCATATCGGGAGCATCGTAATAAACAACATCCAAACGGGGACAGTCGGGAAATGTGGAAGCACCGGGTGAAATGTGTAACACTTCTGTTACACTTATTACGATCATATTACCCCATGTTTACCAGTAAGCATTATATGCCAAATGATAAGCGCGAACATACACACAAACATAGGCGTCTGAGTGTTAACTCCGGGCATGCCGGTACATCCTATTAAATTTCAAGTGACAACCGTGGATATGCACATATCTATAATTTCTGAATGCTATATCTGCGAACATTCAATACATCGTGAAAGAAATGGTCACGTTCCTTGTATGTAGTGTTGCAACTTTAGGGAGAAAATTGGTTTGTGCCATAATCAACATTGATAGAAATCTTTTTCAAAACGGTTTGTAATAATATTGGAGGCGCAAGCTTGAGAGACACATCTTAGCTTTTTACACAGTTCAGAATTAATCCGACAAAAATAAAAGTAACACCAGGCTAATTAAAACTTAACGCAAACATAACCCTCCAAATTCCTCCAAAGAATCACAACATAGGTCTGCTGATCAGATCACAGAACTAAACATCACTAATCCAATTTCACAAACATAAAACATATATTCAGCTACAATTTAATAATACCAACATAATGTAATGGAGAAAGAAAACTAGTCGAATTGAGATCTCACGTCAGATCTCGAGATATGGAGAAATAAAACTAGATGAATTGAGATCTCATGTCAAATCTCGAGATGTCATAAATCTTGAAGTATTATCGGTGCAAACGGTACGCTTCCAGAACGTTTTGGTACACCTCTACGAAATTATCAACGTTTCAAACCGGGACCGCATTACTCTCTAGTTATATTCATGTAAAGATTTTATGGACAAAAAGTCGGACGATGAGCCGCAAAATGGGCGCACAATTGAAATATATTGCTCAATAATTGTAGCGATAAACAGCCTTTACTATTATAAGGTTTTATACGATACAACAGCTGAATCCCTGTCTAAACCCGGTCGAACAGTGTGGGTGTACGTGTGTTTATGTGCTCACGTGTCGCGTGTCAAATGGGGACAATCAATATATAAACAACCTCCAAATGGGGACAATTCGAACATCCGAAAGCGGTGATGCCCTCGTTGAAACGTGTACGTCTCAAAGCTCCTTCCTACAGCTCTATACGAAATGATCGGCGTTTCTATCCAGGACAGCATTACGCTCTTATCACATTTTTGTGGAGATTTCATTGCCAACATTTCAAGCGACCAGCCTCAAAATGGAGACAACGTTTAAATAGTTTGCTTAATAACTGAATTGAATAATATCGTTCACATTTATAGGATTTTATGCGAAACAACCGCCGAATCCACGTCTGAAAACCTTGACAAACAGTGTTTGTATTTGTGTGTCCATGTGCTTATGTGTCGGGTGTCAAATGGGGACAATCATAATTAAGCAACCTCCAAAGAGGGGAGCCAGAAAACGGGGACATCCCGACAGTGCGACTGAAATGCGTAGATCTCCTGTTAAAGTTATTACACTCATATTGCCTCAATATACCGGTCCACGCTATATTCCATTTGTGGACCCCGGCTTACTCAATCCCGGCGTACTCGAACACATATTTTCTTAGTATTAATTGCGGAAATGATGACATTTGAATATCAAAGAATTGTAGAAACAATAAATAACCGTGCACCTACCATGTATGTAGTTTTTATTTAAGTTTTGAAATTTAAGATAGAACTTTCGTTAATGCTACTATCAATGTTCATGAAAAGCTTGTCCAAAACGATTTCAAATACCCTTGGAAGAACAAGTGTGAGTGAGACATCTTAGTTCATTATGTCGTTATCAGAATGAATCAGACAAAAATTATGAGTAACACCAGGTTTATTAAAACTTATCCCAAACATTACCCTGAAGATCCCTTTACAACCTTTAATAATATCAACCTCATTTCTCATTACAAATAAAACAAGACGAATTGAGATAGCATATCGAATCTAGAGATGTCATTCAATGAAGCTCTCCATGGGAACCCGGGGAAATGAAGCAATCTTGTTTACTGGGATAAATAGGTTCTGCCTTACTGGTAAAATAAGACGCGGCTATCAATGTCTGGGTTAGAAGCCGCTTAAAATCGGCCCCATGGACACAAATTATGGGCTATTCTTTACTCTGTTGACCTAGGTTGCGGTCACAATTACACACAACTGCATAACAGTGACTTAAACACGAAACAATAAATAAATTCAACGAAGCATGGGCAACGCTTGTTCGCCTGTCCCCTATTAAAGCTTAACGCGCCATTTCCTCAATACCTTAACGCGTCCACCGATGGTGTCGCTTGCTCTCAAACAAGGAGCATTTGCGAATGCTAATCCAGCACTGTCCGTGCAAAGCGTGCTGCTGCAAAACGCCTTGATACAGCTCAACGAAATATCAGCGTTTTTAAACAGGACAGCAATACACTCTTGTTATATTTTTGTAGAGATTTTATTGCCAAAATTTCGAGGGATAAGCCTCAAACTAGGAACAAATTTGCAGTATTAAGCCTAATAATTGAAGCGACAAATACCTTTCATATTTAAAAGGTTTTATATGAGACAGCATAGAAACCCTCTCATTAACCTTTGACAAATAGTGCGTGTGTGCTTGTGCTCGTATGGAGGGTGGCAAATCGGGACCATCATAATAAACAACATCCAAACGGGGACAGTCGAAAAATGTGGAAGCACCGGGTGAAATGTGTAAGCCTTCTGTTACACTTATTACGCCCATATTACCCCAAGTTTACTAGTAAGCATTATATTCCAAATGATAAGCGCGAACATACACAGAAACATAGGATTCTGAATGTTAACTCTGGCATGCCGGTACATCCTATTAAATGTCAAGTGACAACCGCGGACATGCACATATTCATAATTTTCTGAATGCTATATCTGCGGACATTCTGAATAGCAATACATCGTGAAAGAAATAACCGCGTTCCTTGTATGTTGTGTTGCAACTTTAGGGAGAAAATTGGTTTGTGCCACAATCAACATTGATAGAACTCATTTTTCAAAACGGTTTGTAATAACATTCGAGGAGCAAGCTTGAGAGACACATGTTAGCTTTTTACTCAGTTCAGAATGAATCCGACAAAAATAAAAGTAAAACCAGGCTAATTAAAACTTAACGCCAACATAACCCTCCAAATTCCTCCATAGAATCACAACATAGGTCTGCTGATCAGATCACAGAACTAAACCAATTTCACAAACATAAAACATATCTTCAGCAACAACACTTTAATAATATCAACATAATTTAATGGAGAAATAAAACTAGACGAATTGCGATCTCACATCAAATCTCGAGATGTCATAAATATAGAAGTATTGTCGGTGCAAAAGGTACTGTTCTAGAACGTTTTGGTACACCTCTACAAAATTGTCATCATTTCTAACCGGGACGGCATTACTCTCTATTTATATTTATGTAGAGATTTTATGGACAAAAATTGGAACGATGAGCCACAAAATGGGCACAAAATTGAAATATCTTGCTTAATAATTGTAGCAATTAACAGCGTTTACATTTATATGGTTTTACACACCACCTCTGAATCCCTGTCTGAAACCCTGACAAACAGAATGGGTGTGCGTGTGTCCATGTGCTCACGTGTCGGGTGTCAAATGGGGACAATCAATATAAACAACCTCCAAATGGGGACAATTCGATCATTCGAAAGCGGTGAGGCCCTCGTTGAAAAGCTCCTTCCTACAGCTCTATACGAAATTATCGGCGTTTCTATCCAGGACAGCATTACGCTCTTATCACATTTTTGTGAAGATTTCATTCTGCGATCTGTTTAGTGCTGTGATCTGATCAGCAGACCTATGTTGTGATTCTATGGAGGAATTTGGAGGGTTATGTATGCGTTAAGTTTTAATTAGCCTAGTGTTACTTTTAGTTTTGTGGGATTCATTCTGAGAACTGCATAATAAGCTAAGATGTGTCCCTCACACTTGTTCCTCCGAGGATGTTACAAACCGTTCCAACCAAGGTTCTCTCTAAAGTTGCAAAACTACATACAAGGAACGTGGTTATTTTTTACAATGTTTGTGAAGATTTCATTGCCAACATTTCAAACAACCAGCCTCAAAATGGGTACAATGTTGAAATAGGTTTGCTTAATAAATGAATTGAATAATACCATTCACATGTGTAGAGTTTTACAGGAAACAACCGCCGAATCCACGTCTGAAAACGTTGAAAAACAGTGTTTGTATTTGCGTGTCGATGTGCTTATGTGTCGGGTGTCAAATGGGTACAATCATAATTAAGCAACCTCCAAAGAGGGGGAGCCAGAAAACGGGGACATCCCGGCTGAAATGCGTAGATCTCCTGTTAAAGTTATTACACTCATATTGCCTCAATATACCGGTCCACGCTATATTCCATTTGTAGACCCCGGCGTACTCAATCCCGGCGTACTCAAACACATATTTTCTTAGTATTAATTGCGGAAATGTTGACATTTAAATATCAAAGCATTGTAGAAACAATAAATAACCGTGCACCTACCATGTATGTAGTTTTGATTTAAGTTTTGAAATTTTAGATAGAACTTTCGTTAATGCCACTATCAATGTTCATGAAACGCTTGTCCAAAACGATTTGTAATACCCTTGGAAGAACAAGTGTGAGTGAGACATCTTAGTTCATTATGTCGTTATCAGAATGTGAATCAGACAAAAAGTATAAGTAACACCAGGTTTATTAAAACTTATCCCAAACATTACCCTGAAGATCCCTTTACAACCTTTAATAATATCAACCTCATTTCTCATTACAAATAAAGCAAGACGAATTGAGATCGCATATCGAATCTAGAGATGTCATTCAATGAAGCTCTCCATGGGAACCCGGGGAAATGAAGCAATCTTGTTTACTGGGATAAATAGGTTCTGCCTTACTGGTAAAATAAGACGCGGCTATCAATGTCTGGGTTAGAAGCCGCTTAAAATCGGCACCATGGACACAAATTATGGGCTATTCTTTACTCTGTTGACCTAGGTTGCGGTCACAATTACACACAACTGCAAAACAGTGACTTAAACACGAAACAATAAATAAATTCAACGAAGCATGGGCAACGCGTGTTTGCCTGTCCCACATTAAAGCTTCACGCGCCATTTCCTCAATACCTTAACGCGTCCACCGATGGTGTCGCTTGCTCTCAAACAAGGAGCATTTGCGAATGCTAATCCAGCACTGTCCGTGCAAAGCGTGCTGCTGCAAAACGCCTTGATACAGCTCAACGAAATATCAGCGTTTTTAAACAGGACAGCAATACACTCTTGTTATATTTTTGTAGAGATTTTATTGCCAAAATTTCGAGGGATAAGCCTCAAACTAGGAACAAATTTGCAGTATTAAGCCTAATAATTGAAGCAACAAATACCTTTCATATTTAAAAGGTTTTAGATGAGACAGCATAGAAACCCTCTCATTAACCTTTGACAAATAGTGCGTGTGTGCTTGTGCTCGTATGGAGGGTGGCAAATCGGGACCATCATAATAAACAACATCCAAACGGGGACAGTCGAAAAATGTGGACGCACCGGGTGAAATGTGTAAGCCTTCTGTTACACTTATTACGCCCATATTACCCCAAGTTTACTAGTAAGCATTATATTCCAAATGATAAGCGCGAACAAACACAAAAACATAGGATTCTGAATGTTAACTCTGGCATGCCAGTACATCCTATTAAATGTCAAGTGACAACCGCGGACATGCACATATTCATAATTTTCTGAATGCTATATCTGCGGACATTCTGAATAGCAATACATCGTGAAAGAAATAACCGCGTTCCTTGTATGTAGTGTTGCAACTTTAGGGAGAAAATTGGTTTGTGCCACAATCAGCATTGATAGAACTCATTTTTCAAAACGGTTTGTAATAACATTCGAGGAGCAAGCTTGAGAGACACATGTTACCTTTTTACTCAATTCAGAATGAATCCGACAAAAATAAAAGTAAAACCAGGCTAATTAAAACTTAACGCCAACATAACCCTCCAAATTCCTCCATAGAATCACAACATAGGTCTGCTGATCAGATCACAGAACTAAACCAATTTCACAAACATAAAACATATCTTCAGCAACAACACTTTAATAATATCAACATAATTTAATGGAGAAATAAAACTAGACGAATTGAGATCTCACATCAAATCTCGAGATGCCATAAATATAGAAGTATTGTCGGTGCAAAAGGTACTGTTCTAGAACGTTTTGGTACACCTCTACAAAATTGTCATCATTTCTAACCGGGACGGCATTACTCTCTATTTAAATTTATGTAGAGATTTTATGGACAAAAATTGGAACGATGAGCCACAAAATGGGCACAAAATTGAAATATCTTGCTTAATAATTGTAGCAATTAACAGCGTTTACATTTATATGGTTTTACACACCACCTCTGAATCCCTGTCTGAAACCCTGACAAACAATATGGGTGCGCGTGTGTCCATGTGCTGACGTGTCGGGTGTCAAATGGGGACAATCAATATAAACAACCTCAAAATGGGGGACAATTCGAACATTCGAAAGCGGCGATGCCCTCGTTGAAACGTGTACCTCAAAGCTCCCTCCCCCAGCTCTATACAAAATTATTGGCGTTTCTATCCAGGACAGCATTACGCTATTATTACATTTTTGTGGAGATTTCATTGCCAACATTTCAAACGACCAGCCTCAAAATGGGGACAACGTTGAAATAGTTTGCTTAATAACTGAATTGAATAATATCGTTCACATTGATAGGGGTTTATACGAAACAACCGCCGAATCCACGTCTGAAAACCTTGACAAACAGTGTTTGTATTTGCGTGTGCATGTGCTTATGTGTCGGGTGTCAAATGGGGACAATCATAATTAAGCAACCTCCAAAGAGTGGGAGCCAGAAAACGGGGACATCCCGGCTGAAATGCGTAGATCTCCTGTTAAAGTTATTACACTCATATTGCCTCAATATACCGGTCCACGCTATATTCCATTTGTAGACCCCGGCTTACTCAATCCCGGCGTACTCAAACACATATGTTCTTAGTGTTAATTGCGGAAGTGTTGACATTTGAATATCAAAGCATTGTAGAAACAATAAATAACCGTGCACCTACCATGTATGTAGTTTTGATTTAAGTTTAAGAACTTTCGTTAATGCCACTATCAATGTTCATGAAAAGCTTGTCCAAAACGATTTGTAATATCCTTGGAAGAACAAGTGTGAGTGAGACATCTTAGTTCATTCTGTCGTTATCAGAATGAATCGGACAAAAAGTATAAGTAACACCAGGTTTGTTAAAACGTATCCCAAACATTACCCTGAAGATCCCTTTACAACCTTTAATAATATCAACCTCATTTCTCATTGCAAATAAAACAAGACCAATTGAGATAGCATATCGAATCTTGAGAAGTCATTCAATGAAGCTCTCCATGGGAACCCGGGGAAATGAAGCAATCTTGTTTACTGGGATAAATAGGTTCTGCCTTACTGGTAAAATAAGTCAGGGTCATCAATGTCTAGGTTAGAAGCCGCTTAAATTCGGCCCCATGGACACAAATTATGGGCTATTCTTCACTTTTGAGTTTTGACCTAGGTTGCGGTCTCAATAAGCCACAACTGCATAACGGTGATTTAAACACGAAAAATTAAATAAATTCAACGAAGCATGGACAACGCCTGTTCGCCTGTCCCACATTAAAGACTCGCGCGCCATTTCCTCAATACCCTAACGCGTCCACCGATGGTGTCGCTTGCTCTCAAACAAGGAGCATTTGCGAATGCTAATCCAGCACTGTCCGTGCAAAGCGTACTGTTGCAAAACGCCTTGATACAGCTCTACGAAATATTAGCATTTTTAAACAGGACAGCAATACACTCTTGTTATATTTTTGTAGAGATTTTATTGCCAAAATTTCGAGGGATAAGCCTCAAACTAGGAACAAATTTGTCGTATTAAGCCTAATAATTGAAGCGACAAATACCTTTCATATTTAAAAGGTTTTATATGAGACAGCATAAAAACCCTCTCATTAACTTTTGACAAATAGTGCGTGTGTGCTTGTGCTCGTATGGAGGGTGGCAAATCGGGACCATCATAATAAACAACATTCAAACGGGGACAGTGGAAAATGTGGACGCACCGGGTGAAAATGCGTGTGTCTTCTGTTACACTTATTTCGCCCATATTACCCCATGGGGGCGCGGTGGCATCGTGGTAACCGCTTCTCGTCAGATCACCGAAGTTAAGCAACGTCGAGCGCGGTTAGTAGCTGGATGGGTGACCATTTCAGCGACTGATTCGCGCTCCCGCGTTGTGTCCTTGAGCAAGGCACTTAACCCCGATTGCTCACATGGGGGCACGATGACGCTGTGTACTAAGGCGTACTGCACGTCGATGTTGCACATGTCTTCAGCCACTCTAACCCTGTCTGTACCGCGGTGCGGAGTTGAGTTGCGATGTTGGAGAGCTGACAGCTGCTCGTCGTTGCTCGGTGGTTCTCTCCGGGTACTCCGGCTTCCTCTACCCGTAAAACTGTCACCGACACGATATGACCCTGGCTGTTAATGTATCGTTAAACCCCAATAAATAAATAAATAAATAAATAAATAAATAAATAAATAAATAAATATTACCCCATGTTTACCAGTAAGCATTATATTCCAATTGATAAGCGCAAACATACACACAAACATATGCTTCTGAATGTTAACTCCGGGCATGCCGGTACATCCTATTAAATTTCAAGTGACAACCGCGGACATGCACATATCCATAATTTTCTGAATGCTATATCTGCGGACATTCTGAACAGCAATACATCTTGAAAGAAATAACCACGTTCCTTGTATGTAGTGTTGCAACTTTAGGGAGAAAATTGGTTTGTGCCACAATCAACATTGATAGAACTCATTTTTCAAAACGGTTTGTAATAACATTCGAGGAGCAAGCTTGAGAGACACATGTTAGCTTTTTACTCAGTTCAAAAAAAAATAAAAGTAAAACCAGGCTAATTAAAACTTAACGCCAACATAACCCTCCAAATTCCTCCATAGAATCACAACATAGGTCTGCTGATCAGATCACAGAACTAAACCAATTTCACAAACATAAAACATATCTTCAGCAACAACACTTTAATAATATCAACATAATTTAATGGAGAAATAAAACTAGACGAATTGAGATCTCACATCAAATCTCGAGATGTCATAAATCTTGAAGGATTGTCGGTACAAAAGTTACTGCTCCGGAACGTTTTGGTACACCTCCCCGAAATTGTCACTATTTCTAACCTGGACGGCATTACTCTCTATTTATATTTATGTAGAGATTTTATGGGCAAAATTGGAACGATGAGCCGCAAAATGGGCACACAATTGAAATATTGTGCTCAATAATTGTAGCGATAAACAGCCTTTACTATTATATGATTTTATACGATACAACAGCTGAATCCCTGTCTACAACCCTGACAAACAGTGTGGGTGTGCGTGTGTTCATGTGCTCACGTGTCGGGTGTCAAATAGGGACAATCAATATAAACAACCTCCAAATGGGGACAATTCGAACATCCGAAAGCCGTGATGCCCTCGTTGAAACGTGTACGTCTCAAAGCTCCTTCCTATAGCTCTATACGAAATTATCGGCCTTTCTATCCAGGACAGCATTACGCTCTTGTTACATTTTTGTGGAGATTTCATTGCCAAAATTTCAAACGACCAGACTCAAAATGGGGACAACGTTCAAATAGTTTTGCTTAATAATTGAACTGAATAATATCGTTCACGTTTATAGAGTTTTATTACAAACAACCGCCGAATCCCCGTCTGAAAACCTTGACAAACAGTGTTTGTATTTGCGTGTCCATGTGCTTATGTGTCGGATGTCAAGTGGGTACAATCATAATAAACAACCTCCAAATAATAAATAAATAAATCTTTTGCTCAACGCTCATCCCTCTCAGACTGGTGTTGGTGTTTCATTTAGTATCTGTGGTTACTTTTGGTGCTGAAACACTGAACGTTCCTTCCATCCATCTTTACAGACTAGAAAACTTACACGTGAGAAAGGGCCCCACTGGAACGTATATTATTCATAGACAAAAATTAAGTAGTGATATTTCAGATTAGAGGATCGCAATGGCTAAAGGGTTAACATGAGATCCAGCGTAGTCGCTGTCGAGCCAATGGCAATTTTGTAGTCAAATTGGCTGTTGGTGAAATGCATTACGATTGGCCCCGATTGACTGTCACAGTACAATTTGTATTTTCTTGATTTTTTGACAAATAAAGTCCCATAACTCTGGGATGACAATTTTAAATATTGTCAGAAATAGAATCGAGTTTCCTTGGAACATATCAAACATGTTTTAAAGAATTATGAAAACCCATCCAGGCAAACTTGACTTACTGTACGATGCGTGAATTTTTATTCATTTTGTGACAAGTGAAGTCTCATAACTTTGAGACGATAAATTCAAATGTCGTCAAAAAGGAAAGGCAGCTTCTTTGGATCACTCCTACTAAGGTGTATAAAATGATATAAATCTATCAATGCAAACTGAACTTATCAAACAAAATATTAATTTTTGCTTTTCAATGGACAAAGGGTTAACGTGATATCCAGCTGCCCTGCCAATGACACGTTTCTAGTAGAATTACGTTTTGGTGACAAAATGCATCCCCATCGGCGTCAATGGATTGCCAGAGTGCAATATGAATTTTTCTCGATTTTTGATGATTGAAGTCCCACAACTCTGGGACGACATCATCAAAAACGAAAAGAATGGAGCTTCCTATGGATCATTTCAAACGTGTTGTAGAACATTCTTCAAAATCTACCCAGGCAAACTTGACTTACTGTACGACATATAAATGTTTCTTTATTTTTTGACAATAAAGTCCCCTAACTCTGAAACGACACAATTCAAATATCATCAAAAACGAAAGAGAGCTTCCTTGGATCATTTTAGAGATGTTGTTCAACTTTGAAAAACTAGGAAAACCCATGCGAGCAAAGGTGACTTGTACGACATATGAATTTTTTTTTTTCTTTTTTCAGACGATTCAAGTCGCATAACTCTGGAACGACATATTTAAATACTGTCAAAAACGACCAGATCACTTGAAATATCTGTTGAAAAAATTATGAAAATCCATCTTGGCAAACATGCCTTATCGCGCGGCATATGATTTCTTCTTAATTGTTTGGACGATTCCAGTCCCATAACTTTGGAATAACAAATTTAAATACCGTCAAAAACGAAAGGGACTTTCCTCAGATTACTTCATCTGGTATAAGAATTATAAGGAGAACGCGGTGGCTCAGTTGGTAGAGGTGCAGGCTGCAAGCCGAGAGGTCCTCGTTTCGAATCCCACCTGCGGCAATCGCGTTGTATCCTTGGGCAAGATATTTCATCCCCATTGCCTTCTTGGGATCACGGTGGCGCCGTGTACCAAGACATACTGCACGTCGATGAAGCACATACCTTCAGCCAATGCTAACCCTTCGCGGGTTACTACGTTGTAGAGTCTAGCAGATGCCCGCCGCTGCTTGGTGGTTCTCTCCGGGTACACCGGCTTCCTCCACCCGTAAATCTGCTCGACACGGTGTAACCCTGGCTGTTGAAAGTGTCGTAAAACCCCAATAAATAAATGAAAAAGAATTATGAAAATCTATCTTAACAAACTCGACTTAGAAAGTACAGATATGCGGACGGATAAACATCACAAGTCGGTTTCACCCCCACAAGTGGTAAAATGTTTCTCCATACCATGGCATACCACGGAATTACACGAAAACTTGATAACATCGTTTGTTGTGTCAACGTAACTGTGATTGATTTATTACTTATTGGCGTTTAAGTTCAGTGTTTTGCAACCATGACAGCTAATTGTAAAGTGAAGTTCTGCCAATCGTTTATACTTATGCTGCCCATTCTAGAGGACTTCCAGCCCAAGCATTGGTGGTCGGGTCTACTTTACCAATAACGCGTGTTTAGAATCTTGTTTAAATGGTTTATGGTGGGTAATGCGGGCTCAAAATATTCGGGTTAGAATGCGACATTGTCATTCGTTTCGCAAAGGCTTTAACAAATGAGACCTTTGGTTCTTCTATCAATTGTGTGAATCTAGCAGTCGTAACAATTTGTTTTTGTGTTTAATGCATTTGGAAACATCTAGCCTACATTAATTAATCCAGCGAATACGCCTGTCATTATCTTATATTATCTGCTTATACAAGTAACAAATGACGCTAGAAAAGCGTCATTCGGGGGCCAAGGTATCCCAGCCAACAAGACAGTGGAATTACACCCAAATCAGCCCCGGGCAAACACGCCTCCAGAATTTCACTCAAACTGGCCTCCACAATTCCACCCAAACCGGCGTCCACAATGTCATTTAAACGCCAAGTGCCATCGACTGATACATTTTGCGATTAAATTCAGTGGCGCAACTTTTCGACGAATAGAAACGCTTTGGTTTGAGTATATTCGAGATAGTGAAATTTGGGCTATTGCCACAACTGTCTATATAAATTAGACGCCTGAATGCAGCTTAAGCTAGGCGCACATGTTTGCGTTTGCGGCAACGATTTTTCCCCAATCCGTTCATCAGACAGGTTTGTCATCCGAAACTATCCGCACATGTTTGCGGTTTTGTTCGGATGTGGTCATGTGAAAGTTGTCCGATAGGCGTACATTTCAGTCATCTTCAGCCTGAAAATCGAGGGGGATGAAAGGAAATACCAAAGTTTTTGATAGCAGTATTTTACATTCATTGACATAACATAATTAAATGTGAATAAAGAGAGAGAAAAGAATACTCGGCTGGAGAAGAGCTGAAATTATGTATTCATTGGTGTTTAAGGTCACTTTCAGCACCAATCACTGCTACATCATGACTGCGACATCACGTTGAACTCACGTTTAGTCATTTGCTCATAACTATGCATGACGCCCATTTTATATGATGAACTGGTCAGGTTTTCCCAAGATGGCGTATTAAAATCACGGAATTCCCCCAGCGGAAAAATTCCGAACGCCTAATTTTGCCAAATAGAGAATGCCGATATTTTCTGTCCGATGGGATTCGCAGCGACAAATTCATTTTCAAACTCAAACAGCATACATGTGCGCGTACCAGTGCATATCTATATTAATTGCCACTCCCACAAACGCTTCGGATCCCAGGTCCGCATGGCTAACCACAAACATGATCTATGCGTCTATAACTTTATAGAACTTTGCGGCTGGTGGCGGCGACTTGGATGTGTATCTAAACACACGGGTTTCGATGCTTTCGCCTCATGATAAATGTATATGGCTGATCGTAGAATGAAGTGAATGAACCACCCCTCCACCCAGTCGTCCTGCTACCTACAAAATGAACCCGGCAATTCCGATTTATTATGAAGACCTTTTTCGTCATTCCAACTATATATGTCCATCCTTTCACCAATTCGTTTTGCTCTCTACATCAAAGAGCAATGGGATGAACTTCTACACAACAGTGAGGGGTTCGTAGTTGGTGACACGAAGAAACCGGGGCTATTTTCCGCATATGACGTGGTAGGCCTACTAGTGTAGGGAAGCGTAGAGGGGGTAGAAAAAACGCTGGGGATTGTTGGGTGATATGGGACCAAATGGAAAAACTCGAACACAATGAAAACACAATCAACGTTATAGCCGTGGAGCGTTGAGTAGCGCCCAATCGAAGGTGAAGAGTGAACGAGCCCTCCTTTCTGGTTTCAGTCGTAAATCCCGTGATGTTTGAGATGTTCACAGGCTCTCCATCAGCCAGCCTTACAGAAAGGAAATTGCCAACATTCATCCAATACCACCAGCAAAAATAAAATCAGATCACAATCGTTGTACGTCTTACATTTTTATATTTTTGTGTTTTCTAAGAACGAAAAAGTAACAATTTTGGACTAAAAGACACAATTTAAGCCTGGAGATGGTTTCCCAGCCAAACATTGAGCGGAGATTTTTCGCGCCTAGCATTACGGAAGAAAATTGACCTATGAAATGAGGACGCGCGAAAAGTTCCACCAATACACAAATTTAACCTATCAAATGAGGCCGCGCGAAACAACAGCGAATCTCTGAAGGTCTGATCGACGTCCATTTGCAGAACATTAACAGCTTGAAGATTGGATCTGCCGGTCACACATAACAGAAAATGAGGCAGTTGCGGTCAAACAAAAAAGTACCAGTAGGCCAGAAGTTGGAGCTCTTCATCGATAGAATAGAAGGAAAAGGTAAAACTTTCTATCACAACACGTTAGGCAAAGAAATACCACAGGGCACGTAACGGCTTTTTATCAATTTTAAGGAATATGTTACTAAATATAAAAGAAAAACATTGACCCAGTGCAAGTTTTACACAGCTTAAAAGCTCAAATGTGCTCTCCAACGGGGAACGGGTCAAGTCTTTGGTATCTGGACGATTCGGACCAGATTTTTGGTAGAATAGGGGACTCTGTAATTTATACAAAAAGTAGCTGGTCTATTAAATATTTCTATACTGTACCAATGACCCAGACATAGCTGGTGCAAACTCTTAAAATACTAGGGCCAAACACAAATTTTGCCCCCCCCCCCCCCCCCCCCCCAATCCTCAAAATTTGCATCTAAAACCAAAAGAAATCATGTCCTGAAGGTCCTCCATTCTTTGCCCTTACTGCGCATGCGCAGTGTCAAGGACGTCCCGAAATTGGCAACAATTATTCTTTGTTTGGCCCTTCATCAGTTAACATCTCACTGATCTTTGTGCTTGTAAATCTCAGTTTAAGTGATGCCAGACACATAAATATTGGAGAAATGGTGATTCTAAGGAGGATATAGAAGGAGGAGAGAAAAAAGGAGTGACAGAAAATATTCAGGGCTGTAACTTAAAATTTTGTAATGAAATTATGTTAAGTTGCCTATTTTCGAGGCATGGGCCTGTTGTCATTCTTGCTATGAAGTTGCACTGCTTATTCAGTGTTTCCTCTCCCCTTGTCCTGTAAGTACCCCCTTGCTATTCTCCCATGCTTTTGGCATATTTTTGAGTAAGATTACTACTAAAATTTCTTGGGAGAATTAGCTTGGTAACAGAATGAATTCTGTTTTTTTCCCCATGTTTACGTCCTCACCCATGGGTGTTTAGACGTTGTGTTCTGCATCTACCATCTGATGTTCTGCAGATTCTTCCCTGGAAGTCTCTGTTTTGCATCAGATAGTGTGTATTTTGATAACTGATTTCGGGCCAGGATTGTCAGTGCCTGGAGTCATGTTTTCTGGTGTTTATACACTTCTTGTTTACATTGGCAACAGTCTCTTTTGAGGGGGGCTTTTTGCCTTTGTAGTATTTTATCTCATTACAAGATACGTTATTATTATCCGTAAGTGTTGCATTAATTATTTAAAATAATTTTAAAATTTTTGTCCACACTTAGCCTTGGGATCCATTGGGGCTCAACGTTACTTTTCAGAAACTTGGGCTTCGCTGAAAAAATATTTTTCAAAAATTATTTTTGATTTCAATTGTTTTTTCAGTGTTAATGGATCATGTTATTATGTATCTTTGTTTTCAGGGGTTCGTGCGAGTACTAGGACTTTTTGTTGTCTTTTCACAATGAAAGGATATTGTTCAAATTGTAATAAGAGGAAATCTTCCTCTGACTTTCATGATCATTGTATTAATTGTAGTCGGGGAGCGCGGTGGTTCAGTAGGTAGAGGTGCAGGCTGCAAGCCGAGAGGTCCTCGGTTCGAATCCCACCTGCGGCAAGCGCGTTGTGTCCTTGGGCAAGACACTTCATCCCCATTGCCCGCGTGGGGGCTCGATGACGTCGTGTACTAAGGCGTACTGCACGTCGATGGTACGCATGTCTTCAACCAATCTAACCCTGTCTGTGCTGCAGTGCGGAGTTACGATGTTGGGGAGCTGGCAGCTGCTCGTCGTTGCTCGGTGGTTCTCTCCGGTTACTCCGGCTTCCTCCACCCGTTACACTGTCACGGTCATGATTAGCCATTGTGCAATTTATAAATAATTAATTGCAGTCAGTGTACTCGCACTAACTCCTGTTCAGTATGTGAATATTGGGATGACAAACATTGGAAACATGTGTCACGGTATGTTGTTAGCGGGAAAAGGGCTATGCCGGTCCTTTCTCCACAGGGTCACTTTAGTCTATCAGTTTCTATTTCAGAGGAACAAGACATGGTGATGTTTCCATGTAATCTTCCAAAAGTGCGCTTCCGTCGTCACAATCTAATGAAGAGCTAGCGGCAAAAGTGCTCATGGAGATACGACAGTTGCCCAAGAGGTCCCTAGTAGGATCGACGACGCTGTCGAATGGTTCGGCAGCCGGGTTCGTCCGTTGCGGTCCAGGAAGGAGTGTTGGGTGATGCGAGCACTATAAACATACAAGGTGCACACCCAGTGACGGCGGATAAAAGGAGAGATCGGAGGAAGCCTTCTAGTCCGGTTCCTAGCTCGTCCAGGTCCAGCCGGGCTGCGAGCGAGAGAGGCCCCTCTCTCGTACAACAACATCTGAGACCAGATGTTGTGGTACAAAATGTTTCGCAAGCGGAGCACACGTCCGCCGCTCGGGACGCTCCGTTGTATAGGCAGTCCGCTGAGACTGCTCAGGCTTCCTCATCCTCTCAGCAGCGCACACGACCGCGCCTTGGCTACGTGACCGCGGATATTCTGCCAGCTTCGCTGATCAGGGATTCATCGGCGACCAGGTCATGCCATCCGGTAGCCAGGGACACGAGGCCGGTAGACTCTGGACGTTCGCATAGGAAAAGCATGCGGGAGTCAGTTGATGCAGAGCTACCGGCGGCCAAGCAGCGAAAGACCGCTACTCTGTAGGCCTCGATGACGGACATGCTAGCTCAGATAGCACAAATTATCGCAGCATCCCAGCAAACGACAGAATCGTTGTCGGATCGGGAATTATCCGACGGCGCTGGGTCGGTACGCCCCGCCGAAGCATCGGGTGCGGACGACCGGGAGCATCATGAGGTCCGACCGGATGGCGAAAGGGATACTGAGGACTTGGAGCTATCCCTTTCGGAACAACATAAAGCTGCCGTGGATTTCATCCGGCACTTCCTTCCTCAAGTTGTTCCGTCGGGCCAGACTGCTGCGATACCGGATAAGAGACTGATAGCGTCATTGGACACTGAATTCTTCGAGCGGTTCAGAGACATCGTCCCTGAGTTTCCGTCTCAGTCCAATAATGTCACAAGAACATTTGAATTATTGAACGACGCTATCTTCAAGCTTGCTTCCAAAACAAGCAAAGCTGGTTTCTTGTCCGCCAATGCTCTTAACCTGCCTTTCATTAATTCAAGGAATAAATTCGATACGGTAGGACAGGGTATTCCGAGAGTTCCTCTGCGTCTTGATGACAAGGCGGAAGACTTAGAATTGTCATTACTGTCGTCTATGTCCATTCCAACCGCGGTGTTGGATACGACAATTAGTCTAACAGAGCCAGTTTAGACGCTTTATCTTACGCAGGCCACCTTACAAAGGCGTTATCACTGCGTCCTCAAGGGAAAGAATTCCAGGATATACAATCCTCTTTAAGACTTCTTTCAAGGGCAGTAGCTTATTCCACGTATAACTCTGCCCTTTCAGTGGCAAACCTGGAGTTGGTTAGACGTGATGCAGCCCTAGCTACATCCACATGCGTGGATAGTAAGGTGAAGAACTCTCTGAGTCGCTTCGGTCTCCGGAGAGCTTCTCTTTGACGGCAAGCTTTCAGCAATCTACGATAAAATTACTAAGAAAGCTTCGGATTCTCTGCTGTTCAAATCTGCTTCTAAGAAGTCGTATGCCATGAAGGTGGTGTTTGGGTCTTTTTCTCCTAAACCACTGGTCACCTTTCAGGGCTTGATTTAATCTGAAAATAGCAATTTACTATTCACCCTGGAAAATTGATTAGCAGTTGATCCAAAAGCACTTGAAACTAATAAATCTTGAATAGCAAAATTCAGAAATTGGAGAGCAAAGTGCTATGCTAATCCAGTTAAATCGAGCCCTGCCTTTTAATGAAATTTTATGTGAGAAATAGTTGTGTAGGGGCATTTTGATTTTTCTTCGAATTGAGTTTGTGGCTCATATTGAGGAGGTCGTGGGGGCCAAAATGCAAAAAAAAAATGTTAAATCTTCTCGTGAACCAACAATAGCAGAGACTTGATGTTTTGTTTGCCGCTTCCATTTGAGGTGTAGACTCAAGTTTGTTCACGAGAAGTTTGATGGGCAATATTTGCCTTTGTTCTGGGGGGGACAAGAATTTTTGCCCCACCCATAATTCCTATTTTCTGAGCCGAGAGGCCAATTTGAACCAAATTTAATGTGAGGTATTGTTGGGCCATAAGTACTTGATTTATGCAAAAAAAAAATTTTTCAACAGCCCCGTGGGAACCTCAGGAGCCAAAAATAGAAAAAAAACGAAAACACCCATATCTCCAAAACTGCATGGCAATGAGAATTTTTATTTGGTGTGAAGCTTCCTTGGGACCATTAGAAAGGATTGGTAAAAAAAAATGCCATCGGTTTTTTCATAACATACTTTTTCGGGACTTTGAAAAAACGCCGAGTCAGCATTTTTTAACAGTTACACACTGTGGGCAATGGGAAAAAATTATGGAATCACTTTTTTCCAAACCAATACTCCAAAAGTTTTCATATTTTACATATAGCATCTTTGGAACATTGATTCACATATGTGCTGAAATCAGATCACTCTGTCCATATTTGGGTTCCCTATGGGAGCCCAAATGTTTAAATCAGTGCAATATGAGGAATATTCTTTAAAAATCTTCTTCGGATCCACAAATCTGAATCTTTTGATATTTGGTATGCAGCATCCTTAGGAGGATGAGATTCAAGTTTGTTCAAGCTAAGTCTCCGAGTTTATATTTAGGCTCCATGTGGGAGCCGGAATTATAACTTAGTTCAATATGAGGTATATTTTTTAAAAATCTTCTACTTTGCATCCACCTGTAAGAATCGTTTCATTTTTGGTATACAGTACCCTTAGGGAGGTGAGATTCAAGTTTGTTCAAGCCATGTCCTTCGGCTAATTTTGGGCTCCCTTTGGGACCCCAAATTATAACTTAATTATAACTTGAAGAAAAATGTTTTCAGATCCACCAGTCAGAATCTTTTGATATTTGGTATACGGCATTCTTGGGGGGCTGAGAGTGAGTTTGTTAAAGCCAAGTCCCTGGATTCATTTTTGGGGGGTCACCGTGAGAGCCCAATCTATACCAAACTCTCTATTTTCCATACTAAGTGGTCAATTTGAACCAAATTTGATAATGAGGGCTTATTGGGATGTAAGTATCTAGTTTATGCCGAAATGTTTTTTCCTGGCATTCCACGGGAACAGCAGGAGCTAAAAAAGAGAATTTTTAATATGAGGAATATTTTTTTTTTCTTAAATTTGTTTAGATGCATTGGTGAGAATCTTGTGATATTTGGGATAAGTCTTTTGTAGAAGTGGCAGATGTAACTTTTCAAATCAAGTCCCTGGGTTGATATGTAGGTTACCATGTCAGGTGATCGCCCCTGGGGCCTCTTGTTTTATAGCGTAGATGCTGAAATGACGTTAAACACAAATAAATAAATAATAATCTATTTTTTTTGGGGGGGGGGGGGGTTAAAGTTTGTTCAGATTGACTCCCTCAGTTAATGTTTGTGCTAACAGTGAGAGCCCAAATTTTAACTTGGTGCAATATGGGGTAATGGGGAACATTCATTGAAAATGTTCTTCAGGTCCACCAGTCAGAAGTATTAGCTCACCTGAAAGTCAGGGTTAGCTCATCTGTTCACTTTTTGTCTGTCGTCAGTCGTAAAGGTGGTGTTTGGGCCTTTTTCTCCCAAATCACTCGCCGCCTTTTAATGAAATTTCAGGTGAGAAATAGTTATATGGACGCA
This sequence comes from Pictodentalium vernedei, assembly GCA_031216915.1. Lineage (NCBI taxonomy): Eukaryota > Metazoa > Mollusca > Scaphopoda > Dentaliida > Dentaliidae > Pictodentalium > Pictodentalium vernedei. Next base: position 310,957,441 of record CM062289.1, read on the forward strand.
TTTTGATTTTTCTTCAAATTAAGATGCAGCTCGCATTGAGGAGGAGGATGGGGCAAAAATGGCCAAATTCTTTAAAAATCAATAGTTGCAGAGACTTGATATTTGGTGTACAGCTTCCATATGAGGTGTAGACTCGAGTTTGTTCAAGAGAAGTTTGATGGACAATATTTGCCTTTGTTCTGGGAGGGGCAAAAATTTTTGAATTACTGTTTTCTGAACCGCGAGGCCAATCTAAACCAAATTTAATGTGAGGTATTATTGGGTTATATAAGTACTTGAATTATACAAAAAAAACAATTTTTCCTGCAGCCCCATGTGAACCTCAAGAGCCAAAAATGTGAGGCTTCCTTGGGACCAACAGAAAGTAGTGGTAAAAAAAATTGCTATTGGTTTTGTCATCATGTACTTTTTCGGGACTTTTGAAAAAATGCTGAGTCAGCATTTTTTAACACTGTCGGCAATAGGAAAAAATTAAAGAATCATTTTCTTCCAAACCACTGCTTCAAAAGCTTTAATATTTTGCATATATCATCTTTGGAACATTGATTCACACATATGTTGAAATCTACTCCCTTCGTCCATATTTGGGTTTCCTGTGGGAGCCCAAATATTCAAATTAGTGCAATATGAGGGATATTCTTTAAAAATCTTCGGATCCACAAATCAGAATCTTTTGATAGTTTTGATAATTGGTATGCAGCATCCTTAGTGAGGCTGTCACGATTATGAATTTTCATAATCGATTATTTTGTCATAAAAATTGATGTTTATTCGATTATTTATGGTCAAGATTTCTGTCTCGTTTCCAAGGACTTCGTCTATGAAATAACTTTGGACTAGTTGGGAGGGGTTAAAAATTAAAATATCCTAATCGTAAATGAAACAAACGGAACACCAAACCTTAAAAAATTTGACGAAACAGAATCTACATCGCATAGATTCAAAGTTCAAATCATAGAAAAATGCATACTAAAGTACTCGCTAATGGCCCCATCCGCACTCAGTGTATAATGATTGTGAATTTAGCCTTAACTGGTTGGGTGCGGGAAGCCCGATTTTGAGCTCTACGTAAAAATGCGGGAATCCCGTTTTCGAGCTTTGCGTTCTGGACCTTGTTGTGCTCAGTCAAAAAGTGTAAATAATATGGTACACGTGTTTAATGGGGGTTTTCAGTGATTTTGTGTTGATTGCTCACGGATTGCTAAATTATTTGTGCAGATTGTGTGTGGTTGAAAAATAAGGGCGAAGTTTAATATATTAATTTATGTGTGACGAAACGGTAGCTGAAGTTAACAAGAAGGCCATTTTGTCTTTCTTGTGTGCATTCACTTTGAATGGAAATTCAACATATTTAATAAAATCGACGACACACGCGTATAATTGTATCATTTTTTGTACACCCTATGCGATAAAATGTTTCAGCTGTTATGAAAAAGTGAGTAAATTGAAATTTACATGTAAAAATATAGGTTTAATTCGACCTTACCGGAAAACCACAAAACTTGTGTTCTGAATGTATGTCAATTCACATTCGCTTCACACTTGATCAAATGGTATATTTTTTCCAACCTGCCATCCCCTCTGACTGGTTTCACACGAAATAAATTCAGAATATTCTGTTTTATAGTTATGTCCGGCCTTTGGTAAACGATGGGGTATTAGGAAACGTTTTCATCGCAAATTCGATTCCCTTGGTTCGAGCACTTGTTTACAAATGTTTTGCTATTGTCATGTGACACTTCCCAAGTGACAAAATGGCTAACTTTAACTTGTGTGGTACCGCGACTTGAAGCTGTATATTGGTTTTATGTTTTAATCCCGTTCACACACACATCTGTTGTCGAAATAGGTCTTTTATGTGAAACAATAGCTTGTGAATCAACATTTCCCCTTTGTTTAACAAAAAGGTATCACGGCACATGTCTAGTCAAATAATCGATCATTGAAAAAAATCGTCGATTATGATCTCAATCGACAGTTGATCGATTTTTCGATCAATCGTGACAGCCTTAATCCTTAGTGGGGGTGAGATTCAAGTTTGTTCAAGCCAAGTCGCCGAGTTCATGTTTGGGCTCCCTGTGGGAGGCCACAGGGAGGACGTCAGAATCTTTATGACGGATGGTCAGATTCCTTTGATATTTGGAATACAATATGCTTAGGGAGGTGTGATTCAAGATTGTCAAGCCAAGTTCTTCGCAGGGCTAGAATTTCGTCAAATTTTGGGCGAATCAAAAATGATTCCCGCAAAAACAGACAACGCGATTCAGGCGAATCATGTATTGCAAACAATGTGCCACTTCTACTAGGGGATTAATTGGGAAGGATTGGGGTGCACATGAGCATATTAAAGCACATACTGCAATGTGCATTCTAATGTTCACGAGTCAACTTAATTGACAGGGCAACTGTAAATTATTATAAACTGATCCGGCGATCATTTATCCATGCAGACTTCATCGCGGAAAGTGGTTAAATATAAACACATAAATATTTTATAACACTTGCTCCTAACATCTACTTGCGTTGATTTGTTCGCCTGTGACACCCCCCTCCCCCAACCCACCTCACGGTTTCGTGTCAAGTCGCCCTCTGGTCTAGTCGCCCAAGCTTATTTTTCTGGGTCAAACTCGCCCCAGTCGGGTGCGAGTTGACCCGATTTTGAGGGGCGTGTTCACCCTGTAATTTTATTATTATTATTATTATTTTGATGAAGATTATGACAGAGACAGAGTGCCACCCCCATCACTCCTTGCTAACAGTTTTCCGATCTGTGGTAAAGTCTCCTGGCAGGAAAATCGGAAATATGGTTGGCAGCATGCGTGATGGGACGGTACTGTTCTGATAACAGAACAGTTCCGCCACATCCCTCCAGTTGCCGACCATATTTCCTATCTTTTTCAGGGGGTGACTTGACTCGGGTGAACGTGAGTTGAGGGCGACTTGAACCCCCTCCCAATCCCACGACAGGCTTGCTTTGTAAATGTTCGCCGCACCATGAAAGATCGTAGGGTAAGATATATACAAATTAATATAAATAACACTTAACATTTCATGCTTGTGTTGATTTGTTTAAATGCCATTGTGCGATGCCCTCCCCTCAGTACAAAAACACAGTTCAGTCGTTTTAATGTTCGCCTGAATAATTTCGCAAATGGCCGACCATTGCAGTCAATCAGTGTATCCGCCCCGTGCATATGACGGCAGTGTCGCATTTGTCACTTGCATTCAGCACTTGCGTTTAATGATTCGTAACTCGTCAAGTTGTGTTGGACGATAACATTTATTAATTTAAATTAATAAAAATCATCTTTGTTTATATAAATTCCCCCCCCCCCCCTCCCCTCAGTACAAAAACACAGTTCAGTCGTTTTAATGTTCGCCTGAATAATTTCGCAAATGGCCGACCATTGCTGTCAATCAAACAGTGTATCCACCCCGTGCATATGACGGCAGTGTCGCATTTGTCACTTGCATTCAGCACTTGCATTGAATGATTCGTAACTCGTCAAGTTGTGTTGGACGATAACATTTATTAATTAAAATTAATAAAAATCATCTTTGTTTATATAAATTTAGGTGAGATCACGCATATGAGACATTTGACTGTTAGAATTTAAGGGATTGGGTGTTTGTAATTCATTCTCCGTTTGGATTACCCATCCCCGAAGATACATACCATTCACCACGTTCACGTGTGCTTTAAATACATTTCCATTGAAAACCTGAATCGGAGCCAGTCATTTGGCCAACCCGTCGGGATGATAAAACACTGTCACATGTATTTGTGTTACAATGTTGTCGGTTGGTTTAATGAATAGCGGAAACAAGGTTGGTATCCACTGACAGAAAGTGTCAGTCTGTGAAACGTAAATGCACATGTTAATCATACAATAGGACGACTCTGTCATGTGTATTTCCTTACAAGACATCAATTGTCATTTGGTCCAAATAATTAATTACACATTCACACCCATTTTTTTAAACGCCATTTGTGCATTACCAGGCAGTCCTTGGGTGGAGCAAGACTTTCTCTTTGAAGTTCGTTACATCCTTTGCGCGAATCAACAGTGATTCGCGCGATGGCGGGTGAATCTTTACGCGAATCGATTCGCGTCGAAATTCTGGCACTGCTTCGGTTGATATTTGTCGTCCCTTTTGGAGCCCAAATTATAACTTGGTTCAATATGAGAAATATCGTTTAAAAAATTTTTGTTCAAGATCCACCAGTCAAAATCATTTGATACTTGGTGTACAGTATTCCTTGGGTGGCTGAGAGTGCAGTTTCTTAAAGCCAAGTCCCGGGTTTCATATTTGGGCACACTGTGGGAGCCCAAATCATACCAAAATTTCTATTTTCCAAACCAAGAGGTCGATTTGAACCAAATTTGATCTGAGGGCTTATTAGGTCACAATTACCTAATTTATGGTGAAAAAAAAAATTTTCTGTCGCCCCACAGAAACTTCCAGAGCTGACCATTTTTTTTTAACTGCCCCCATCTCCTAAAAAACTACATGCCACTGAGAATTTTTATATGGTGTGAAGCTTCCTTAGGGCTGACAGAATGGAATGGTAAAAAAAATTGCCATTGGTTTTATCATAAGGTACTTTTCCAGGACTGACTGAGTCATCATTTTTAGCTCAACTTTGGCGAAGCCAAATTTGAGGTATTGTCATGGCCCGCTGTCCGTCCATCCATCCATCTGTCTGTCTGTCCATCCGTCGCACTGTCAACAATTGGATACCGCTCGGGCTAGAGGCCGTATTTATGAACCGATCTTTACAAAACTTCATGGGTACCTTTGTTATCACTGTGGGACGAGAACAAGTGTTTTGGGGTCCATTCCGAAATTCAAGATGGCTGCCAGCCACCATTTTGTACTGATGATGCAAAAATCAGTTTTTTGTACAGAACTTCCATATGAAAGCATGTTTAGTACCATGAGATACATCACATATAATACGTTTTTCTTTCTTGTGCGTAAATTATGCAAATTAGACTAACTTTGTTTTATTTAGTGTTATTTGCAGCACTGTAAGTGCAAAAGCCAATACGGCTTAGGCTAGAGGCCGTATTTATGAACCGATCTTTATGAAACTTCATGAGTACCTTTATCACTGTGGGACGAGAACGAGTGTTTTGGGGTCCGGTCCAAAATTCAAGATTGGCCACTGGCAGCCATTTTGTACAAAATTAGGTGCAATCAGATTTTTGCTTAGAACTTCCATATGAAAGCTCTAATTTGAATAATTTTCTTGTATGAATGTTTAGTACCATGGGATACATCACATATAATGCAAGTTTTTTTCTTAAGCATAAATTATGCAAATTAGACTAACTTTGATCTATTTAGTGTTACTTTCAGCACTGTAAGTGCAAATGCCATTATGGCTCAGGCTAGAGACTGTATTTGTGAACCGATCTCCTTGGGTACATTTAGTGCCACCTTGTGATGGGAACCTGTGTTGTGGGGTCCGGTCTGATATTCAAAATGGCCGCTGTCAGCCACTTAGTACCAAAATTAGGTGCAATCAGTTTTTTGTAGAGAACTCCTATATGAAAGGACTGATATGGATAAATTTTGGTACGAGGGTTTAGTAACTTGGAATACATCACATATATTATGGGTTTTTTTTCTCATGCATATATTATGCAAATTAGAACTTTGATTTATTTGGTGCTACTTATATGCAATTAGTACACATGTCAGTACTGCATGGTGCTAGTGGTCGTTTTTATGATCTGATCTTCATGAAATCATGAAACTTCTTAGGTACCTTTGTTGTCAATGTGGGTCGAGAATGAGTGTTTTTGATTACAGTCCAAAATTCAAGATGGCAGTCACCTTGCAATTCTGTTGTTATTATTGACTTGGTCACATCAAATACTAATTCCTGTCATATTCACTATTGTTGACTTGGTCACAGCAAGTACTAATTCCTGTCATACTCAAGTTGAGCTACAGTGTCATTGACTAGTTCATTTAACACTGTAGGTAATGGGGAAAAACCTCCGTGGGAACCCCGGAAAGTGAAGCGGTGCTTGTTTACTGAGGTAAACAAGTTCTGCTTTACTGGTAAAATAGGACCCGGTAACCAACGCTGCTGAGGTGCAGTCCCCCAGCAAGTGGGCAACATAAGCATAAATGATTGGCAAATTTTGATTTTATACCTGTGTTGTGTCATTATATAGCCTAGCTGCTTAAATGGTGTTAAACACCAATAAATAAATAAATAAATGGGAAAAAAGTTGTAGAATCTTCTTCTCCCGCCCCCATGGGAAACCTGGGATGTGAGACAGTGCTTGTTTACTATGGTAAACAAGTTCAGTTTTACCAGTAAAATAGGACTGAGCCACCAATGCTTGGGATGAAAGTCCTCTAAAATAGGGTATAAACATTTGACTAAACTTGACTTTATCTCTGTGTTGTGGAACGATTAGCCATTGTGCATAAATATGTGACCTTAAACACCAATAAATAAAAAAATCTTCTTTCCCCAAACCACTGGTTTAGAAGCTTTCATATTTGGGCTCCTTATAGGAGCCTGATGTATAACTTAGTTCAGTATGAGAAATATTCTTTAAAAAAAATGTTTTTTTCTCATTCTCCTCTCAGAATCTTGTGATTTTTAGTTTTGGGTTTTGGTTTTCTTAGAAGCAGCAGATTGAAGTTTGTTCAAGTTCTGTTTTAGTAGTAAAATTGGGCCCAGTAATCAATTCCTGCATTGAAAGCCCTGCAATGTGGGCAGTGATAGGCTTAAACAATCAATCAAACTCGATATTATAATTATCCCTCATTTGACTGCAACAAATTATGAATAACTTACCACTATAGAGAACCAATTGAGTTCAGACACAGTATTGACACTTTATGTTGTATTTTTAGGTTACTCTTCTAATTCACTAGATGTGCGCAAAGGTGTTTAGTGCAGTAGAAATAAGCACAACTTGCTCTCATTATACAATACATTTAATAGACCATTGGCAATAATATATGTTTTAATTGATAAGTTGTTTTGTTAAGTGACATTTTTTCTGTTAAATATATACTGAGGCTATAAAATATTTTTTTCAGATGAAGCCATAGGGAAAGAACTGGAAAGTTGTGATGCAGACAAATTGGTGTATCAGGATATATCATATAATAATGTGACGACATGTGATACAGAGAGCAGAACTGAATGTGTCGCCTCTCATAGTTCCCCAGTTAATGGTAAGTTCTCAAGTAAATGTAGGCATAATAAACCATTTTGCTACATTTGTGAGGAAGCCATTGTTGTGTATCTCAAAATTATTGAGTTTCTTGTCCCATTATAGCATCACTCGAGTGCTAAAATCTTCTCTATGAGGAATATTCTATAAAAATCTCTTCATGCACCAATAAATAAATGAATCAAATATAAAACATGTTTGTACTCTTCCAACAACGAAGAGTGCAAACATGTTTTGTGTTTGATGCAAATGGGAGATTCCTAAATATTTATTTCACTAATTTATTTTCTATTGCCCGAAAGGAATTCTACTTGAACTTTTTTTATTAAGATTGATGGTTTCTGATGAAGTGGAAATTATATGAAAGTTTGAAATAAATTCTCTATTTGACAATTAGGCAGTTTGTTTGAAATGTATGCATGTCTTTCATTTTGCAGTGCAAATAGGGAAGGAATTGCATATGTTTAGTAAGTGGAGAGGCTCCTTATTTATTTGTGTATATATGATTAATTGCAATGCAAATGGGGACTTCAGAGCTTTAAGTTTGCACTATATTCAAAATTAATCAATTTTGACTTGTGACCACAATTCTAATCTTATAAATGTAAATCTGCATGTTTGATGTTGAAATGTAACTGGGGACTTGTATACATTTCTTGGACTCTACATGCAAGTTTTTCATGCCACTTCAATGGGGAACCAACTCGTCTTGATATTGAATGCTTTTTTTGTATTTCTAAGTGTTCACTTGCCAGCTTGTGTTTTGATATGAACAGGCTGCGGTCTTTTACAAACCGGATAATTTGCCTTGAGCGATCTTGGATTTGCAAGGTAGAACTAGTTTCTTGTTTATAAATATGCTGGTACTGTTATAGCTGTTTGTTAAAGTAATTTTTGGTCTACAGAAAATATATTAGTGTTTTAAATATATAATTTTACAAATCGTTGAATTGGAAGTAAATGATTTGAAGATTTTTCATGCTTGACAGACGATCTGCCATAGTTTTATTTGATAACAATAAATTATGCATAACCCACCAGTATAGAAAAACAAGTGAGTTTTGACACAGCATTGGTACTTCATGTATTTGGGTGGGAGGGAAAGCATTGTCTTGGTGGATAGAGTATCGTGTTTGAAAACCTAAGCTGTTTAGTTTGGGTTGGAGTGAATTATATTGTGTATCTGGTGCCACGAAAACAGTTTCTGCCTTCTACATCCTTGTTCATGTGCAATAGTTCATTATTTAATGGGATGGTGGGGGTGGAGGAGGGGGACAGCATAGCTGAATGAACTTGATCACATGATCTGTGTGTCAGCTATTGCGAGCTAAAGTTTGGAAGTAAAATATGCAAAAAAAGACCTAATTGAAGGGCATGTTTTATGTATAGCATTGAATTTTGACATGTCAGATCAAGCATATTGAAGAAATTAATGTTTAACACACAAGATATTTTACTACAGAATCAATAACAGATATTTGAAGGCTGAGAAACATTGAGTTTGAAGAGTACAAACTTATTTTGTATTTGACGCAAATGGGGACACCTAAATTTAAATGACTAATTTATTTTCTGTACACCGAAAAGCATTTTACTTGATTTTTTTAGGATTGATGGTTTGCAATGCAGTGGAAATGAGTATTAAAATAAATTTAGTTTGAAATGAATTCTCTTTTTGGCAATGAGGAAGTTAGTTAGAAATGTAAACAAGTGTTTCATCTTTCAATGAAAATAGGAATTCCACAATGTTTTTTAGCTCACCTGACTTTCAGTCAGGAGAGCTATAGTGATCACTCACCGTCGGTCGTCGTCGTCTGGAGTCCGTCGTCCGTGAACATGGTGTTTGCGTCTTCTCCTCCCAAACCGCTGAACCAATTTAATTGATATTTGAGATAGTAGTTTGTTATGACATCGCAATTTGATTTTGTTCAAATCAAGTTGCCCCGCCCGTGGGTAGGGCCACACCCAAAAAGTGAGCTGAAATCTTAAAAAATCTTCTTCTCATGAACCAGCAGTAGCAGAGACTTGATATTTGGTGTGCAGCTTCCTTTTGAGGTGTAGACTCAAGATTTGTTCAAGAGAAGTTTGTGGGGCTGTACTTGGCGTCGTTATGGGAGGGGCAAAATTTTTGGCCCCGCCCGAAATTTCTATATTTTTATACTGTACCAATGACCCAGACATAGCTGGTGCTAACTCTTAAAATATAGGGCCAAACACAAATTTTGCCCCCCAATCCCCAAAATTTGCATCTAAAACTAAAGAAAACATGTCCTGAAAGGCCCTCCACACTTCGCCCCTACTGCGCATGCGCAGTGTCAAGGACGTTCCGAAATTGGCGCCATTAATCATTCTAAGTTTGGCCCTTCATCAGTTAACATCTGACTGATCTTTGTGCTTATAAATCTCAGTTTAAATGATGCCAGACACATAAATATTAGTGAAATGGTGATTCTAAGGAGGATAGAGAAGGAGGAGAGGAAAAGAATGTGTGACAGAATATTATCAGGGCTGTAACTTAAAATTTTTTAATGAAATTATGTTAAGTTACCTATTTTCATGGCAGCAGCCATTTTGTTGTCATTCTGATTATTTAGTTACACTGTTTTTTAAGTGTTTTCCTCTCTCCCTGTCCTTTAAGTTCCCCCTTGCTATTCTCCCATGCTTTTGGCATAGTTTTTGTAATTATTATTACTAAATCTTCTTGGGAGTTTTAGCTGAATAACAGAATGAATTCTGTTCTTTCCCCATGTTTACGTCTTCACCTACGGGTGGTTAGGCGTTGTGTTCTGCATCTACCATCTGATGTTCTGCAGTTTCTTCCCTGGAAGTCTCTGTTTTGCATCAGATAGTGTATTTTTGGTAACTGATTTCGGGCCTGGGTGCCTGGAGTCTTATTTTAGTGTTTTTACACTCATTGTTTACATTTACTACAGCCCTCTGTGTGAGGGGGGGGATTTCTAAAAAATAATATCTTGATGTTATTTTAATCATAACTAGATACATTATTATTGTTCGTAAGTGTTGAATAAATTGTTTAAAATATTTTTAAAATTTTTGTCCACACTTAGGCTTGGGATCCATTGGGGCTCAACGTTACTTTTCAGAAACTTGGGCTGTTCTGAAAAAATATTTTTTCAAAATATTTTGATTTCAATTATTTTTTCTATATTAATGGATCATATTATTATTATGTATTTTGATTGCCAGGGGTTAGTGCGAGTACCAGGACTTGTTTTCTTTTCACATTGAAAGGATATTGATCAATTGTTTTAAGAGGAAGTCTTCCTCTGACTTTATTATCATTATATATGTGGTCAGTGTACTCGCATTAATTCCTGTTCTGTATCGTATGATTTCGATGACAATATGGGAAGCGTATGTCACGGTATGTTGTTGGGGATTTGGACACTCCGGTCCTTTCCCCGCAGGGTCACTCTACTTTATCAATTTCTATTTCAGACGATCAAGATTAGGGTGATGTATCTGTGATGTCTTCCAACAGTGTGCCTCCGTCGTCACAATTAATGAAGGGCTAGCGGAAAAGTGCTCATGTAATACGCCAATTGCCTAAGAGGACCCTAGTAGGTTCGACGGCCTTTGACGTCCGCTAGCTCGCCCGGTGTAGCGTCCATTCACCGAATGGTTCGGCAGCCGGGTTCGTCCGTTGCGGTCTAGAAGGAATTTTGGGGTGATGCGAGCACTATAAATTAACCTAATGCACACCCAGTGACGGCGGATCAGAGGGAGAACGCAGGAAGCCTTTTAGTCCAGTTCATAGCTCGTTCCGGTCCATCCGGACGGCAAGCGAGAGAGGCCCCTCTCTCGTTCAACAACATCTGGCCCCAGATGTTGTGGTACAAAATGTGTCGCAAGCGGAGCATACGTCCGTCGCTCGGGACGCTCCGTTGTATAGGCAGTCCGCTGAGACTGCTAAGGCTTCCTCTTCTCGTCGGCGCACACGACCACACCTTGGCTGCGTGACTGCCGATATATTACCAGCTTCGCCGATCAAGGATTCTTCGGCGACCAGGTCACACCATCCGGTAGCCAGGGACACGAGGCCTGCAGACTCCGGACGTTCGCATAGGAAGTGTGCGGGAGTCAACGTACACGGAGCTTCTGGCGGCAATGCATCGTAAGACCGCTACTGCACAGGCCTCGGGAACGGACGTGCTTTCCTTAATAGCACAGTTTATCCCAGCATCAACTGAATCTGTCGCATATATTTTATCCGACGATGCTGGGTCGGGACGCTCCGTGGAAGCGGGTACGGACGTCCCAAAGTTTCATCCGGTCCGACGGGATACCGAAAGGGATTCGGAGGATTTCGAGCTTTCCCTTTCGGAACAACATATGCTGTTGTGTATGTCATCTGACTTGGTCTTCTACAGCTTCTTTCGTCGGACCAGAATGCTGCGATGCCGGATAAGAAACTGATAGCGTCGGTGGACTTAGAAATTTTTGGTTCGGTTCAGGGACATCGTCCCTCAGTTCCGACATAGTCCAATAATGTCACACAAACTTTCGAATTATTGAACGACGCTATATATATTATTATTTTATGCTTGCTAACCAAGCATTTCTGGTTTCTTGTTCGAAGAGTTATGGAGATGTCTTTCAAAAGTGTGCCTCTGTCGTCATAGTTAATGAAGAGTTAGCGGCAATAAGTGCTCATGGAATATGTCTATCGCCTACGGAGTGACATTCGCTAGCTCACCCGGTGTAGCGTACATTCATCGAATGGTTCGGCTGCCGGGTTCGTCCGTTGCGGTCTAGGAAGGAGATTTGGGTGATGCGAGCACTTTAATTACTTTAGTACTCACCCAGTGACGGCAGATTGAGGACAGATCGGAGGAAGCCTGTTAGTCCGGTTCCTGGCTTGTCCAGGTCCGTCCGGGCTGTGAGCGAGAAAGGTCCCTCTCTCGCCCAACAACATAGGGGACCGCATGTTGTGGTTCAGATATTTTACATTCGGAGCATATGTCCATTGGTTGGGACGCTCCGTTATATTGACAGTCCGAGAGACTGTCTTTAATGCTTCCTCATCCTCACAGCAGGGCACACGACCGCACATTGGCTACGTGACCTCGTGTATCCGATCAGTTTCGGCATTCAGTGATTCCACGGCGAATAGGTCGCGCCATCCGGTAGCCAAGGGACACGAGGCCTATACACTCCGTTCGCTCGCATATTGGTAGTATGCACGGGGTAACGATCACGGAGCTTCCAGCGGCAATGCATCGTAAGACCGCTTCTCCTCAGGCCTCAGTGACGGACGTGCTATCCGAGTTAGCACAGTTGTTTCGCAGCATCCCAGCAATTGACAGTTTCTCGGTCGAATCAGGAATTATCCGACGGCGCTGGGTCGGTGCGGTCCGCGGTTGCATCAGGTACGGACGACCGAACGCTTTATAGGGTCCGACAGGATGGCGAAAGGGATTCGAAAGATTTCGAGTTTTCCCTTTAGTAGTATCGGAAGATGCCTTTCATATCTTCTGGCATTATCTTCCAGTGATTATTATTTCGGACTTCATTGCTGCGATCTTGGATAAGAGACTTATAGCGTCATTGGACTCGGATTTTTCGATCGGTTCAGGGACATTGTCCCTGACTTACCGACGCAGTCCAATATTGTCATTACAACATGTGTTTTATTTTTCGACGCTATATATATATATATACAAGCCTGCTACTAAGCATGATAGTTTAGTTTCTTGTCCGCGTTGCTCATTTCTGCCATTTTATCATTTATACAAATAGTTTATTTTGGCAGAGCAGGGCATACCGAGAGTTCATATGCGTCTAGACGGTGTGATTAAAGACTGCATATATTCTTTTTCGCCGTTTATGTCTTTTCCAATTTTCAATGTTGGAAACGACATTATGTATAGTAGACTTAACTTAGACGCTTTATTATACGTAATCCGCCTTACTGAGGCGTTATCATTACGTCTTCAAGAAAAGATTTACGGGATATTATTCTCAATGTAATTTCTTTTGAGGGCAGTAGTTTGTTCACGTATAACTCCGCCCTTCAGTGGCTGATTGGAGTTAGTTAGACGTGACGCAGCCCTAGCTACATCCACACGCGTGGATAGTAAGGTTAAGAACTCTCTCAGAGTCGCTTCGTTCTCGGAGGAGCTTCTCTTCGACGGCAACTTTTCGGCAATCCATGAATTGCTCGATTTACACGTTCTCTTGTCTATCTAGTGTTACAAGAGATTCAGACTGGGGCAAACATTCGGTGGTTGACTCAGAGAGTGCCGCCGCAGTTGCCGGACCCGAGTGTGGCTGTTATGACGGTTGCCAGTCAAACAGATTGGGATATAATACTGATCCCTACGGATTCGAAGTGCCAGGGTCTTTGGGTTCCGCAGTCTTTTAGCAATCAGTTTTCTTCCGCGGAATAATGTTTTTTAGGCTTGCTTTATGTCATTGCATGAACATTATTCAGAAACGCATGCCCAAATTCCTGTCCTTTAATTCGACAGTAGTGGCGTATCTCCGGAACCAGGGAGGCACTCTTTCGTTTCCGTTATTCAATTTAATGGAAAGAATCCGTCTGTTGGTTATAGTACACCAAGTTCAGTTTTGGTCCGTCATATTCCGGGTCGTCTGATTGTTTTATCGGACTCCCGTTCTCTTACGGGTCGCTTGTTGCTGTCAGAATGGACTCTCAACAAACAAGTATTCAATCAGATTTGCTATCTATGGGAGCGCCCAATGATGATTTATTTATGACACAGCTTGCTATTCAATTGCAGACGTATGTGTTGGCTTGTCCAGATCTCTGAGCTAATATTGTTAACGCTCTATTGATCTATAGGACGGAATGATAGGATACGCGTATCCTCCGGCGCTGTTGTTTTAGCAGGTATTGCTAAGATAAACAACCACAATACATTTCTGTTGATAGCATCTCTATCTTCACAGAGATCATGAGTAATTTACTCTCTTGTCTACTGTGGGTCTTAACGTGAAATCTTCCTCTATGTGAGGATCTTTTTCACTGGGTAAATCGTGTCATCTTTATCACAACCAGCAAGGTCGCAACCTTCATGTATTCCGTTGTGTGGTCCGTATTGCATTATAAGCACTGTACTGGACGAGCTTTGGACGCGATTTCTTACTATAGGAGATCCTCTTCTTCGCTATTCTATGCGGCTAAAGTGGAGGCTCTTCCGTCGTGGTGTAGGGATCATTATGTTCATATTGTTGATCCCTCCATACTACTCATTGATATTTTTTAGTATACTTCTTTCACAAGATCTACTGCAGCCTGTTATTATTTAGGTTATAGGTTTATGTTACCTCATACCTATGCACTCTACGATAGTTTACAATTGAGTCTTTTGTCTCTTTATCTAAGTCAGTTAGTAACTTTTTGATAAATAGACTTAGAATCTTTAGATTAAATTCCTATACGGATTTTAACTTCGGTTCTTATTTAGCTAAGTAATCATTTGAGCCTCTGGAAACAGTAGTTTTCAAATTCTGACCTTTTAGACAGTAATTCTGTTGGTTTCTCTTTTACTGTAGAGTCAGTGAGTTTCATGCACTATCGATGGATGATTTTCACTTTCATAGTTTCGGAATCAATACTTCCGTTACTATTTAGGTTGGTTTGTTGCATAGAGTTAGGCTCCTATTATCCGGAACCTATTATTTTAAGGTCCTTCCGTCTTCGTATGGGCATAGGCCTTTACTCTTTCCGGGTACAGTTTATGTATTTATAAACAGATATCTGTTTATTACAAAGGGCGTAAGCTTCTTCTGTCTTTGATGTCTAGTAGAAGGGCGTTACGCTCCATTTTATTGTTAATGGATTCTATTAACTATCGGTACTGCTTATGGTATATCATTGACTTAGCAGTTGTGCTTAAGATTTCGGCTCATGAAGTAAGAGTTCTTCTACTTCTTGGGCTTACATTAATAGTGTCGCTATTATAGATTTTTGAAGGCCGCTCATTGCGCTCAGCCATCCACATTCATGAATTTTATCTCAGAAATATCGAGTCCATTTCTGGAGGCCTCTATTGTTAGGTCTATTATCTACTGCTCAGAATGTCATTCACTTAACAGTTGCTACTATAGCTAGGTAGGCTGTCTGTTTCGGCAGTGTCTCCGTTCGGCTGCCCTCTTCGCTCTGGGCTATTTGACCCAGGGCAAGAAAAAGGGGGGGGGGGGGGAGGGTGTTCCCTTGGGTCACCTGTTTTACTATGAAAACAAGGGGATACCTCCTCCGGAGTTAGTAATTCTGAGCTGTTATTGGGATGGTTGTTTAGTGAGAAGTTTAGGTTTTTAAAATTCATTCAAGTCTTAGTTTTTAAAGTATAGCTTTTGAATATTGCATATGTCAACGGACATGATTATGCAATCCTCAGACACTTTTAGGAGTATAAGAGTCTCTATTCTCTAGACTTACTTTACTTATTGGCTTACTTTAAAAATTATTAGTATAAGGATTATATTGGATATTAATAGAGTACATGGATGTATGAAGCTCAATTTTGGAAGGTGTTGTATCTTTCTAATTTATCATAAATAAAGATACATGTAAGGCCTATTACTTCTTTTTCCCTACAGGGGATGACTCTATTTTATTTTATTGAGCGTATTCCATTTTGCTCTATGTCCTTGGCCCTCCAGCCTTTTTACTATTCAGCTATGTCTGGGTCATTGGTACAGTATAAAAATGTTAAAAAATTTATAGTAATTTATATATTTTTTATACTTACCAATGACCCAGACGGGGATGGCCCTCCCAGGAGTTGGGAACTCTTGCCTCCCCACTGAGTACATAGCGCTTACCAGGCACTGGTTATTAGAATGATTAATGGCGCCAATTTCGGAACGTCCTTGACACTGCGCATGCGCAGTAGGGGCGAAGTGTGGAGGGCCTTTCAGGACATGTTTTCTTTAGTTTTAGATGCAAATTTTGGGGATTGGGGGGCAAAATTTGTGTTTGGCCCTATATTTTAAGAGTTAGCACCAGCTATGTCTGGGTCATTGGTAAGTATAAAAAATATATAAATTACTATAAATTTTTTAACTTTCCAAACCGAGAGGCTGATTTGAACCAAATTTAATGTGATGGCTTATTGGGTCATAAGTACCTAATTTATGCTGATTTTTTTTTTCCCGTAGCCCCATGGGAACCGCAGGAGCTAAAAATAAAAAAAAATTAAAACGCCCATATCTCCAAAACTGCACGGCACCGAGAATTTTTATTTGGTGTGAAGCTTCCTTAGGACCAACAGAAAGAATTGGTAAAAAAAAAATTGCCATCGGTTTTATCATAGGGTACAGTTTCGGGACTTTGAGTCAGCACTTTTTAACACTGTAGGCAATGGGAAAAACATTAAAAAATCTACTTCTCCAGATCCAGCAGGCAGAATCTTTTGATATTTGGTATGCAACATTGGAGGGTGGATCTGATTCAAGTTTGTTCAAATCGGCCCCCTGGGTTCATATTTGGGCTCAGTATAGGAGCCCGATTTCGAACTTAGTGCATTTCAGGCAAATTTCTTAAAAAATCTTCTTCTCCAGATCCAGCAGGCAGAATCTTTTGATATTTGGTATGCAACATTGTGGGGTGGATTTGATTCTAGTTTGTTCAAATCGGCCCCCTGGGTTTATATTTGGGCTCAGTATAGGAGCCCAAATTTGAACTTACTGCATTTCAGGCAAATTTCTTTGAAAATCTTCTTCTCCAGACCCAGCAAGCAGAATCTTTTGATATTTGGTATGCAACATTGTGGGGTGGATCTGATTCAAGTTTGTTCAAATCGGCCCCTTGGGTTTATATTTGGGCTCAGTATAGGAGCCCAAATTTGAACTTAGTGCATTTCAGGCAAATTTCTTTGAAAATCTTCTTCTCAAGATCCAGCAGGCAGAATCTTGTGATATTTGGTATGCAGCATCCTTAGGGGGGTGAGATTCAAGTTTGTTCAAGCCATGTCCCTAGGTCCATATTTAGGCTCACTGTGGGAGCTTGAATTGTAACTTTGTTCGAAATGAGGAATTTTCTTTCAAGATCCAGCAGGCAGAATCTTTTGATATTGGGTATGCAATATTGTGGGGTGGATCTGATTCAAGTTTGTTCAAATCGGCTCCCTGGGTTTTTATTTGGGCTCAAATTTGAACTTGGTGCTTTTCAGGCAAATTTCTTAAAAAATCTTCTTCTCCAGATCCAGCAGGCAGAATCTTTTGATATTTGGTATGCAACATTGTGGGGTGGATCTGATTCTATTTTGTTCAAATCGGCTCCCTAGATTCATATTTGGGCTCACTATAAAAGCTCGAATTTGAACTTAGTGCATTTCAGGCAAATTTTTTCAAAAATCTTCTTCTCCAGATCCTGCAGGCAGAATCTTTTGATATTTGGTATGCAACATTGTGGGGTGGATCTGATTCCAGTTTGTTCAAATCAGCCACCTGGATTCATATTTGGGCTCACGATAGAAGCCCAAATTCGAACTTAGTGCATTTCAGGCAAATTTCTTTGAAAATCTTCTTCTCAAGATCCAGCAGGCAGAATCTTGTGATATTTGGTATGCAGCATCCTTAGGGGGGTGAGATTCAAGTTTGTTCAAGCCATGTCCCTAGGTCCATATTTAGGCTCACTGTGGGAGCTTGAATTGTAACTTTGTTCGAAATGAGGAATTTTCTTAAAAAATCTTCTTCTTCAGATCCAGCAGTCCGAATGGTTTGATATGTGGTGAGTAGCATCCTTGGGGGGGGGGGGGGGGGGGGGGAGGGGGGGATTCAAGTGTGTTAAAGCCAAGTCCATGGGTCCATATGTGGGCTCCCTGTGGGAGCCCAAATTATAACTTAGTCAACATGAGGAATTTTTCTTTAAAAATCTTCTTCAGATTCAGCAGTTGGAATGTTTTGATATTTGGCATGGAGCAACCTTGGGGGCTGAGATTCAAGTTTGTTCAAGCCAAGTCCCTTGGTTCATATTTGGGCTCACTATGGGAGCCTGAATGACAACTTAGTTCAAAATGAGGAATTTTCTTTAAAAATCTTCAGATCCAGCTGATGAATGCTTTTGATATTTTTTATGCAGCATCCTTAGGGGGGTAAGATTCAAGTTTGTTCAAGCCATGTCCATAGGTCCATATTTGGGCTGATTGTGGGAGCTCGAATTGTAACTTGGTTCAAAATGAGGAATTTTCTTTAAAAATCTTCTTCAGATCCAGCAGTCGGAATGTTTTGATATTTGGTGTGCAGAATCCTTAGGGGTGTGAGATTCAGGTTTGTTAAAGCCAAGTCCCTGGGTTCATATATGGGCTCCCTGTGGGAGCCCGAATTATGACTTAGTTCAGTATGAGGAATATTCTTTAAAAATCTTTTTTTTAGATCCACTGGTCAGAATATTTGGATATTTGGTTTCAGCTTTTCTTAGGAGGAGCAGATGCAACTTGTGGAAATCAATTCTCTGGGTTGATATTTAGGCTACCATGTCAGGTTAGTGCCTCAGGCCCCCTGGGGCCTCTTGTTTCTGAGTAGAGAAGCTTGATTTTTGATTGTGTATAGATTTTTCTTTGCAATGCTAGTGTGGACTCCAAAGTTTTAGTTATTTATATACTGAGGCTATAAAATATTTTTTTCAGATGAAACCATAGGGAATGAACTGGAAAGTTGTGATGCAGACAAATTGGTGTATCAGGATATATCATATAATAATGTGACGACATGTGATACAGAGAGCAGAACTGAATGTGTCACCTCTCATAGTTCCCCAGTTAATGGTAAGTTCTCAAGTAAATGTAGGCATAATAAACCATTTTGCCACATTTATGAGGAAGCCATTATTGTGTATCTCAAAATTATTGAGTTTCTTGTCCCATTATAGCATCACTTGAGTGCTAAAATCTTCTCTATGAGGAATATTCTATAAAAATCTCTTCATGCACCAATAAATAAATGAATCAAATATAAAACATGTTTGTACTCTTCCAACAACGAAGAGTGCAAACATGTTTTGTGTTTGATGCAAATGGGAGATTCCTAAATATTTATTTCACTAATTTATTTTCTATAGCCCGAAAGGAATTTTACTTGAACATTTTTTTTATTAAGATTGATGGTTTCTGATGAAGTGGAAATTATATGAAAGTTTGAAATAAATTCTCTTTTTGACAATTAGGCAGTTTGTTTGAAATGTGATCATATCTTTCATTTTGCAGTGCAAATAGGAAAGGAATTGCATATGTTGAGTGAATGGCGAGGCTCCTTTTTTGATTGTGTATATATGATTAGTTGCAATGCATTTAAGTTTGTGGTATATTCAAAATTAATCAATTTTGACTTGTGACCACAATTTTAATCTTATAAATGTAAATCTGCATGTTTGATGTTGAAATGTAACTGGGGACTTGTATACATTTCTTGGACTCTCCATGCAAGTTTTTCATACCACTTCAAATGGGGAACCAACTCGTCTTGATATTGAATGCTTTTTTTGTATTTCTAAGTGTTCACTTGCCAGCTTGTTTTTTGACATGAACATGCTGCGGTCTTTTACAAACCGGATAATTTGCCTTGAGCGATCTTGGAATTACAATGTAGAACTAGTTTCTTGTTTATAAATATGCTGGTACTGTTATGGCTGTTTGTTAAAGTAATTTTTGATCTACAGAAAATAAATTAGTGTTTTAAATATATATTTTTACAAATCGTTGAATTGGAAGTAAATGATTTGAAGATTTTTCATGCTTGACAGACGCTCTGCCATAGTTTTATTTGATAACAATAAATTATGCATAACCCACCAGTATAGAAAAACAAGTGAGTTTTGACACTGCATTGGTACTTCATGTATTTGGGTGGGAGGGAAAGCATTGTCTTGGTGGATAGAGTATCGTGTTTGAAAACCTAAGCTGTTTAGTTTGGGTTGGAGTGAATTATATTGTGTATCTGGGGCCACAAAAACAGTTTCTGCCTTCTAGATCCTTGTTCGTGTGCAATAGTTCATTATTCAATGGGATGGTGGGGGGGGGGGGGGGGGCGTGGAGGGGGACAGCATAGCTGAATGAACTTGATCACATGATCTGTGTGTCAGCTATTGCAAGCTAAAGTTTGGAAGTAAAATATGCAAAAAAGACCTAATTGAAGGGCATGTTTTATGTATAGCATTGAATTTTGACATGTCAGATCAAGCATATTGAAGAAATTAATGTTTAACACACAAGATATTTTACTACAGAATCAATAACAGATATTTGAAGGCTGAGAAACATTGAGTTTGAAGAGTACAAACTTGTTTTGTATTTGACGCAAATGGGGACACCTAAATTTAAATGACTAATTTATTTTCTGTACACCGAAAAGCATTTTACTTGATTTTTTTTTAGGATTGATGGTTTGCAATGCAGTGGAAATGAGTATTAAAATAAATTTAGTTTGAAATGAATTCTCTTTTTGGCAATGAGGAAGTTAGTTAGAAAGGTAAACAAGTGTTTCATCTTCCAATGCAAATAGGAATTCCACAATGTTTTTTTCTGAGCAGAGAAGCTTCATTTTTGATTGTGTATAGATGTTTCTTTGCAATGCTAGTGTGGACTCCAAAGTTTTAGTTTTGTGTTGTTTTCAGAATTTGCCAATTTTGACTTGTGACCACAATTTTCATTTTATATATGAAAATTTTTGGAACCAAGGAACAACCAACAGATGTTTACTGTCTTAAGCCAACATGAAACTTCTTTGAAATATGTTGTACAGTGATACAAGGCTTTAGTAAAGTACATATGCTTGTTAGATATGCAAACCTAACTGGGGACTTGAATACATTTTTATGCCCCTGTCCTCTGTAAGGAGGGGGCATTATGTTTTCATCATGTCCATTGTCGTCCGTCCGTTAACTTTTTGCATTCCGTCAGTAAAGATTCTGCCAGCCAGATCTTTACCAAACTTCATGAATATGTGGGTTATGTATGATGAGTGGAGGAAGTCTATTCATTTTGACCATGATGTGCCAAAGTTCAAGGTCACAGTGACCCCCAATGTTAAATACACTTCAAATTGGTTTCCAATCTATAACTACAGTTCCGGAAGTCTGAGCTTGATGTAACTCAATGTGGATGTTAAGTATGCTGTGTGGTAGAACCCTCTTCATTTTGATGTTGATTTGCCAAAGGTCAAGGTCACTGACCTTCTACATTTGATATACTCGAAACACGTTTCAGCTGCATTTCATCAATTAACTAAAATTTTGCCACTTGGATCTTTACCAAATTTTCACATGTGGCTTAGATATGATGAGTGGAAGAAGCCTCTTCATCTTGACCACAATGTGCCAAAGGTCAAGGTCACCATGACCTCCAATGTTAAATATTATATTCTGTTAATTAACTGAAGTTCTACCAACTGGATCTTTAGTAAACTTCATAGGTGTGTTAGGCATGATGAGTGGAAGTAGCCTATTCATTTTCACATGACGGACCACAGGTCAAGGTCACAGTGACCTTAAATTTTGAATACACTTGAAATTGGTTTAGGTTCTATAAGTACTGTTCTCCAAGACTGACCTTGATATAACATATTATGGAGGCTAAGTTTGATGTGACATAGAACCATATTCATTTTGACGTTGTTTTGCCAAACGTCAATATCACTGTAATTCAATATTTAATGTTCTTGACACGGGTTTCTGCTGCATTCAGTCAATTAACTAAAATTTTGCCAGCTGATCTTTACCAAACTTCATACGTGGATTAGGTTTGATGAGTGGAGGATGCCTATTTATTTTGACCGTGATGGGCCAAAGGCTAAGGTCATAGTGACCTCCAATGTTATATACAGTCGAAATTGGTTTTCGATGTATAACTACAGCTCTGCAAGACTGATATTGATATAATTTGGTATGGAGGTTTTGTAAGATGTGAGGTATAACCCTATCTTTTTTATGTTGATGGGCCAAAGGTCAAGATCACCATAATCTTCAACATGAAATGTGATTTCACCTCTTTTACAAAAGTTCCACAAGACAAATCTTAACCTTGCTCCATATGGCGGTTAGTGTATGATGGGAGAGAGGACACTATTTAATTTTTTTGACAATCCTCCAAAGGTGTGTCATCCTCCATCTGTCATTCACAAATGTTTCACTTCTGTAATTGTATTCATGGCATTGCTGAGGGGGCATATGCCATGCTTCGCGTTGCTCTTGTTAAGATTTGACATCCAGTTATTCATACCGCTTCAGATGACACCTATTTTTAATATTCACTCAGCACCTTGTTTTGCGATATGAACATGCTGTGGTTTTATGTACACCAGAAAGTTGCCTTCCACTACCTTGGAGCTGGAAGGCAGAAGATATGATTTGTTTATAAATATAGAGCTGCTCTTATTTGAAAGTAATTGTATAAATCTGTGAACTGGAAACAAATAATTTGAATATTTCAATTTGATATTTCACCCTTGAATAATAACCAGTAAACGTTTCATCTGATTGAAACAAATTATGAATAACTTACCAGTATAGAGAACCTATTGAGTTCAGACACAGTATTGACACTTTATGTTGTATTTTTAGGTTACTCTTCTAATTCACTAGATGTGCGCAAAGGTGTTTAATGCAGAAGAAATAAGCACAACTTGCTCTCATTATACAATACATTTAATAGACCATTGGCAGTAATATATGTTTTAATTGATAAGTTGTTTTGTTAAGTGACATTTTTTCTGTTATTTATATACTGAGGCTATAAAATATTTTTTTCAGATGAAACAATAGGGAATGAACTGGAAAGTTGTGATGCAGACAAATTGGTGTATCAGGATATATCATATAATAATGTGACGACATGTGATACAGAGAGCAGAACTGAATGTGTCGCCTCTCATAGTTCCCCAGTTAATGGTAAGTTCTCAAGTAAATGTAGGCATAATAAACCATTTTGCCACATTTATGAGGAAGCCATTATTGTGTATCTCAAAATTGAGTTTCTTGTCCCATTATAGCATCACTCGAGTGCTAAAATCTTCTCTATGAGGAATGTTCTATAAAAATCTCTTCATGCACCAATAAATAAATGAATCAAATATAAAACATGTTTGTACTCTTCCAACAACGAAGAGTGCAAACATGTTTTGTGTTTGATGCAAATGGGAGATTCCTAAATATTTATTTCAGTAATTTATTTTCTATAGCCCGAAAGGAATTTTACTTGAACTTTTTTTTTATTAAGATTGATGGTTTCTGATGAAGTGGAAATTGTATGAAAGTTTGAAATAAATTCTCTATTTGACAATTAGGCAGTTTGTTTGAAATGTGATCATATCTTTCATTTTGCAGTGCAAATAGGAAAGGAATTGCATATGTTGAGTGAATGGCGAGGCTCATTTTTTGATTGTATATATATGATTAGTTGCAATGCAAGTTGGGACATCAGAGCTTTAAGTTTGTGGTATAATCAAAATTAATCAATTTTGACTTGTGACCACAATTCTAATCTTATAAATGTAAATCTGCATGTTTGATGTTGAAATGTAACTGGGGACTTGTATACATTTCTTAGGCTCTACATGCAAGTTTTTCATGCCACTTCAATGGGGAACCAACTGTTTTTGATATGAACATGCTGCAGTCTTTTACAAATTGGATAGTTTGCCTTGACCGATCTTTGATTTTCAAAATAGAACTAGTGGTATATTCAAAATTAATCAGTTTTGACTTGTGACCACAATTTTAATCTTACAAATGTAAATCTGCATGTTTGATGTTGAAATGTAACTGGGGACTTGTATACATTTCTTGGACTCTCCATGCAAGTTTTTCATACCACTTCAAATGGGAAAACAACTCGTCTTGATATTGAATGTTTTTTTTGTATTTCTAAGTGTTCACTTGACAGCTTGTTTTTTGACATGAACATGCTGCGGTCTTTTACAAACCGGATAATTTGCCTTGAGCGATCTTGGAATTACAACGTAGAACTAGTTTCTTGTTTATAAATATGCTGGTACTGTTATGGCTGTTTGTTAAAGTAATTTTTGGTCTACAGAAAATAAATTAGTGTTTTAAATATATAATTTTACAAATCGTTGAATTGGAAGTAAATGATTTGAAGATTTTTCATGCTTGACAGACGCTCTGCCATAGTTTTATTTGATAACAATAAATTGTGCATAACCCACCAGTATAGAAAAACAAGTGAGTTTTGACACTGCATTGGTACTTCATGTATTTGGGTGGGAGGGAAAGCATTGCCTTGGTGGATAGAGTATCGTGTTTGAAAACCTAAGCTGTTTAGTTTGGGTTGGAGTGAATTATATTGTGTATCTGGGGCCACGAAACCAGTTTCTGCCTTCTAGATCCGTGTTCGTGTGCAATAGTTCATTATTCAGTGGGATGGTTGGGGGGTGGGGGGTGGGGGAGGGGGACAGCATAGCTGAATGAACTTGATCACATGATCTGTGTGTCAGCTATTGCGAGCTAAAGTTTGGAAGTAAACTATGCAAAAAAGACCTAATTGAAGGGCATGTTTTATGTATAGCATTGAATTTTGACATGTCAGATCAAGCATATTGAAGAAATTAATGTTTAACACACAAGATATTTTACTACAGAATCAATAACAGATATTTGAAGGCTGAGAAACATTGAGTTTGAAGAGTACAAACTTGTTTTGTATTTGACGCAAATGGGGACACCTAAATTTAAATGACTAATTTATTTTCTGTACACCGAAAAGCATTTTACTTGATTTTTTTTTAGGATTGATGGTTTGCAATGCAGTGGAAATGAGTATTAAAATAAATTTAGTTTGAAATGAATTCTCTTTCTGGCAATGAAGAAGTTAGTTAGAAATGTGAAGAAGTGTTTCATCTTTCAATGCAAATAGGAATTCCACAGTATTTTTTTCTGAGTAGAGAAGCTTCATTTTTGATAGTGTATAGATGTTTCTTTGCAATGCTAGTGTGGACTCCAAAGTTTTAGTTTTGTGTTGTTTTCAGAATTTGCCAATTTTGACTTGTGACCACAATTTTCATTTTATATATGAAAATTTTTGGAACCAAGGAACAACCAACAGATGTTTACTGTCTTAAGCCAACATGAAACTTCTTTGAAATATGTTGTACAGTGATACAAGGCTTTAGTAAAGTACATATGCTTGTTAGATATGCAAACCTAACTGGGGACTTGAATACATTTTTATGCCCCTGTCCTCTGTAAGGAGGGGGCATTATGTTTTCATCATGTCCATTGTCGTCCGTCCGTTAACTTTTTGCATTCCGTCAGTAAAGATTCTGCCAGCCGGATCTTTACCAAACTTCATGAATATGTGGGTTATGTATGATGAGTGGAGGAAGTCTATTCATTTTGACCATGATGTGCCAAAGTTCAAGGTCACAGTGACCCCCAATGTTAAATACACTTCAAATTGGTTTCCAATCTATAACTACAGTTCCGGAAGTCTGAGCTTGATGTAACTCAATGTGGATGTTAAGTATGCTGTGTGGCAGAACCCTCTTCATTTTGATGTTGATTTGCCAAAGGTCAAGGTCACTGACCTTCTACATTTGATATACTCGAAACACGTTTCAGCTGCATTTCATCAATTAACTAAAATTTTGCCACTTGGATCTTTACCAAATTTTCACATGTGGCTTAGATATGATGAGTGGAAGAAGCCTCTTCATCTTGACCACAATGTGCCAAAGGTCAAGGTCACCATGACCTCCAATGTTAAATATTATATTCTGTTAATTAACTGAAGTTCTACCAACTGGATCTTTAGTAAACTTCATAGGTGTGTTAGGCATGATGAGTGGAAGTAGCCTATTCATTTTCACATGACGGACCACAGGTCAAGGTCACAGTGACCTTAAATTTTGAATACACTTGAAATTGGTTTAGGTTCTATAAGTACTGTTCTCCAAGACTGACCTTGATATAACATATTATGGAGGCTAAGTTTGATGTGACATAGAACCATATTCATTTTGACGTTGTTTTGCCAAACGTCAATATCACTGTAATTCAATATTTAATGTTCTTGACACGGGTTTCTGCTGCATTCAGTCAATTAACTAAAATTTTGCCAGCTGATCTTTACCAAACTTCATACGTGGATTAGGTTTGATGAGTGGAGGATGCCTATTTATTTTGACCGTGATGGGCCAAAGGCTAAGGTCATAGTGACCTCCAATGTTATATACAGTCGAAATTGGTTTTCGATGTATAACTACAGCTCTGCAAGACTGATATTGATATAATTTGGTATGGAGGTTTTGTAAGATGTGAGGTATAACCCTATCTTTTTTATGTTGATGGGCCAAAGGTCAAGATCACCATAATCTTCAACATGAAATGTGATTTCACCTCTTTTACAAAAGTTCCACAAGACAAATCTTAACCTTGCTCCATATGGCGGTTAGTGTATGATGGGAGAGAGGACACTATTTAATTTTTTTGACAATCCTCCAAAGGTGTGTCATCCTCCATCTGTCATTCACAAATGTTTCACTTCTGTAATTGTATTCATGGCATTGCTGAGGGGGCATATGCCATGCTTCGCGTTGCTCTTGTTAAGATTTGACATCCAGTTATTCATACCGCTTCAGATGACACCTATTTTTAATATTCACTCAGCACCTTGTTTTGCGATATGAACATGCTGTGGTTTTATGTACACCAGAAAGTTGCCTTCCACTACCTTGGAGCTGGAAGGCAGAAGATATGATTTGTTTATAAATATAGAGCTGCTCTTATTTGAAAGTAATTGTATAAATCTGTGAACTGGAAACGAATAATTTGAATATTTCAATTTGATATTTCACCCTTGAATAATAACCAGTAAACGTTTCATCTGATTGAAACAAATTATGAATAACTTACCAGTATAGAGAACCTATTGAGTTCAGACACAGTATTGACACTTTATGTTGTATTTTTAGGTTACTCTTCTAATTCACTAGATGTGCGCAAAGGTGTTTAGTGCAGAAGAAATAAGCACAACTTGCTCTCATTATACAATACATTTAATAGACCATTGGCAGTAATATATGTTTTAATTGATAAGTTGTTTTGTTAAGTGACATTTTTTCTGTTATTTATATACTGAGGCTATAAAATATTTTTTTCAGATGAAACAATAGGGAATGAACTGGAAAGTTGTGATGCAGACAAATTGGTGTATCAGGATATATCATATAATAATGTGACGACATGTGATACAGAGAGCAGAACTGAATGTGTCGCCTCTCATAGTTCCCCAGTTAATGGTAAGTTCTCAAGTAAATGTAGGCATAATAAACCATTTTGCCACATTTATGAGGAAGCCATTATTGTGTATCTCAAAATTGAGTTTCTTGTCCCATTATAGCATCACTCGAGTGCTAAAATCTTCTCTATGAGGAATATTCTATAAAAATCTCTTCATGCACCAATAAATAAATGAATCAAATATAAAACATGTTTGTACTCTTCCAACAACGAAGAGTGCAAACATGTTTTGTGTTTGATGCAAATGGGAGATTCCTAAATATTTATTTCAGTAATTTATTTTCTATAGCCCGAAAGGAATTTTACTTGAACTTTTTTTTTATTAAGATTGATGGTTTCTGATGAAGTGGAAATTGTATGAAAGTTTGAAATAAATTCTCTATTTGACAATTAGGCAGTTTGTTTGAAATGTGATCATATCTTTCATTTTGCAGTGCAAATAGGAAAGGAATTGCATATGTTGAGTGAATGGCGAGGCTCATTTTTTGATTGTATATATATGATTAGTTGCAATGCAAGTTGGGACATCAGAGCTTTAAGTTTGTGGTATAATCAAAATTAATCAATTTTGACTTGTGACCACAATTCTAATCTTATAAATGTAAATCTGCATGTTTGATGTTGAAATGTAACTGGGGACTTGTATACATTTCTTAGGCTCTACATGCAAGTTTTTCATGCCACTTCAATGGGGAACCAACTGTTTTTGATATGAACATGCTGCAGTCTTTTACAAATTGGATAGTTTGCCTTGACCGATCTTTGATTTTCAAAATAGAACTAGTGGTATATTCAAAATTAATCAATTTTGACTTGTGACCACAATTTTAATCTTACAAATGTAAATCTGCATGTTTGATGTTGAAATGTAACTGGGGACTTGTATACATTTCTTGGACTCTCCATGCAAGTTTTTCATACCACTTCAAATGGGAAAACAACTCGTCTTGATATTGAATGTTTTTTTTGTATTTCTAAGTGTTCACTTGACAGCTTGTTTTTTGACATGAACATGCTGCGGTCTTTTACAAACCGGATAATTTGCCTTGAGCGATCTTGGAATTACAACGTAGAACTAGTTTCTTGTTTATAAATATGCTGGTACTGTTATGGCTGTTTGTTAAAGTAATTTTTGGTCTACAGAAAATAAATTAGTGTTTTAAATATATAATTTTACAAATCGTTGAATTGGAAGTAAATGATTTGAAGATTTTTCATGCTTGACAGACGCTCTGCCATAGTTTTATTTGATAACAATAAATTGTGCATAACCCACCAGTATAGAAAAACAAGTGAGTTTTGACACTGCATTGGTACTTCATGTATTTGGGTGGGAGGGAAAGCATTGCCTTGGTGGATAGAGTATCGTGTTTGAAAACCTAAGCTGTTTAGTTTGGGTTGGAGTGAATTATATTGTGTATCTGGGGCCACGAAACCAGTTTCTGCCTTCTAGATCCGTGTTCCTGTGCAATAGTTCATTATTCAGTGGGATGGTTGGGGGGGGGGGGGGGGGCATGGAGGGGGACAGCATAGCTGAATGAACTTGATCACATGATCTGTGTGTCAGCTATTGCAAGCTAAAGTTTGGAAGTAAACTATGCAAAAAAGACCTAATTGAAGGGCATGTTTTATGTATAGCATTGAATTTTGACATGTCAGATCAAGCATATTGAAGAAATTAATGTTTAACACACAAGATATTTTACTACAGAATCAATAACAGATATTTGAAGGCTGAGAAACATTGAGTTTGAAGAGTACAAACTTGTTTTGTATTTGACGCAAATGGGGACACCTAAATTTAAATGACTAATTTATTTTCTGTACACCGAAAAGCATTTTACTTGATTTTTTTTTAGGATTGATGGTTTGCAATGCAGTGGAAATGAGTATTAAAATAAATTTAGTTTGAAATGAATTCTCTTTCTGGCAATGAAGAAGTTAGTTAGAAACGTGAACAAGTGTTTCATCTTTCAATGCAAATAGGAATTCCACAGTATTTTTTTCTGAGTAGAGAAGCTTCATTTTTGATAGTGTATAGATGTTTCTTTGCAATGCTAGTGTGGACTCCAAAGTTTTAGTTTTGTGTTGTTTTCAGAATTTGCCAATTTTGACTTGTGACCACAATTTTCATTTTATATATGAAAATTTTTGGAACCAAGGAACGACCAACAGATCTTTACTGTCTTAAGCCAACATGAAACTTCTTTGAAATATGTTGTACAGTGATACAAGGCTTTAGTAAAGTACATATGCTTGTTTGATATGCAAACCTAACTGGGGACTTGAATACATTTTTATGATTTGACATCCAGTTATTCATACCACTTCAAATGGGGACACACCTATTTTTAATATTCTTTTGGCACCTTGTTTTATGATATGAACATGCTTTGGTTTTATGTACACCAGAAAGTTGCTTTCCATTATCTTGGAGCTGGAAGGCAGAAGATATGATTTGTTTTTAAATATAGAGCTGCACTTATAACTGTTTGAAAGTAATTGTATAAATCTGTGAACTGGAAGCCAATAATTTCATATTTCACACTTGAATAATAACCAGTAAATTGGTTTATCTGATTGCAACAAATTATGAATAACTTACCACTATAGAGAACCAATTGAGTTCAGACACAGTATTGACACTTTGTTGTATTTTTAGGTTACTCTTCTAATTCACTAGATGTGCGCAAAGGTGTTTAGTGCAGTAGAAATAAGCACAACTTGCTCTCATTATACAATACATTTAATAGACCATTGGCAATAATATATGTTTTAATTGATAAGTTGTTTTGTTAAGTGACATTTTTTCTGTTAAATATATACTGAGGCTGTAAATATTTTTTTCAGATGAAGCCATAGGGAAAGAACTGGAAAGTTGTGATGCAGACAAATTGGTGTATCAGGATATATCATATAATAATGTGACGACATGTGATACAGAGAGCAGAACTGAATGTGTCGCCTCTCATAGTTCCCCAGTTAATGGTAAGTTCTCAAGTAAATGTAGGCATAATAAACCATTTTGCTACATTTGTGAGGAAGCCATTATTGTGTATCTCTAAATTATTGAGTTTCTTGTCCCATTATAGCATCACTCGAGTGCTAAAATCTTCTCTATGAGGAATATTCTATAAAAATCTCTTCATGCACCAATAAATAAATGAATCAAATATAAAACATGTTTGTACTCTTCCAACAACGAAGAGTGCAAACATGTTTTGTGTTTGATGCAAATGGGAGATTCCTAAATATTTATTTCTCTAATTTATTTTCTATAGCCCGAAAGGAATTTTACTTGAACTTTTTTTTTTATTAAGATTGATGGTTTCTGATGAAGTGGAAATTATATGAAAGTTTGAAATAAATTCTCTATTTGACAATTAGGCAGTTTGTTTGAAATGTATGCATGTCTTTCATTTTGCAGTGCAAATAGGAAAGGAATTGCATATGTTGAGTGAATGGCGAGGCTCCTTTTTTGATTGTGTATATATGATTAGTTGCAATGCAAGTGGGGACATCAGAGCTTTAAGTTTGTGGTATAATCAAAATTAATCAGTTTTGACTTGTGACCACAATTCTAATCTTATAAATGTAAATTTGCATGTTTGATGTTGAAATGTAACTGGGGACTTGTATACATTTCTTAGGCTCTACATGCAAGTTTTTCATGCCACTTCAATGGGGAACCAACTGTTTTTGATATGAACATGCTGCAGTCTTTTACAAATTGGATAGTTTGCCTTGACCGATCTTTGATTTTCAAAATAGAACTACTTTCTTGTTTATAAATATGCTGGTACTGCTATAGCTGTTTGTGAAAGTAATGTTTGATCTACAGAAAATAAATTCGTGATTTAAAAATTTAATTTTACAAATCTTTGAATTGGAAGTTTAAAGATTTTTCATGCTTCACTGACGATCTGCCAACGTTTTATTTGATAACAATAAATTATGCATAACCTACCAATATAGAAAAAAACAAGTGAGTTTTGACACAGCATTGGTACTTCATGTATTTGGGTGGGAGGGAAAGCATTGTCTTAGTGGATCGAGTATCGTGTTTGAAAACCTAAGCTGTTTAGTTTGGGTTGTGGTGAATTATATTGTGTATCTGGGGCCACGAAACAGTTTCTGCCTTCTAGATCCTTGTTCGTGTGCAATGGTTCATTATTCAATGGGATGTTTGGGGGGGGGGGGGGGGGGAGGGGGACAGCATAGCTAATGAACTTGATCACATGATCTGTGTGTCAGCTATTGCGAGCTAAAGTTTGGAAGTAAAATATGCAAAAAAGACCTAATTAAAGGGCATGTTTTATGTATAGCATTGAATTTTGACATGTGAGATCAAGCATATTGAAGAAATTAATGTTTAACACACAAGATATTTTACTACAGAATCAATAACAGATATTTGAAGGCTGAGAAACATTGAGTTTGAAGAGTACAAACTTGTTTTGTATTTGACGCAAATGGGGACACCTAAATTTAAATGACTAATTTATTTTCTGTACACCGAAAAGCATTTTACTTGATTTTTTTTTAGGATTGATGGTTTGCAATGCAGTGGAAATGAGTATTAAAATAAATTTAGTTTGAAATGAATTCTCTTTCTGGCAATGAGGAAGTTAGTTAGAAATGTAAACAAGTGTTTCATCTTTCAATGCAAATAGGAATTCCACAATGTTTTTTTCTGAGTAGAGAAGCTTCATTTTTGATTGTGTATAGATTTTTCTTTGCAATGCTAGTGTGGACTCCAAAGTTTTAGTTTTGTGTTGTTTTCAGAATTTGCCAATTTTGACTTGTGACCACAATTTTCATTTTATATATGAAAATTTTTGGAACCAAGGAACAACCAACAGATGTTTACTGTCTTAAGCCAACATGAAACTTCTTTGAAATATGTTGTACAGTGATACAAGGCTTTAGTAAAGTACATATGCTTGTTTGATATGCAAACCTAACTGGGGACTTGAATACATTTTTATGATTCGACATCCAGTTATTCATACCACTTCAAATGGGGACACACCTATTTTTAATATTCTTTTGGCACCTTGTTTTATTATATGAACATGCTTTGGTTTTATGTACACCAGAAAGTTGCTTTCCATTATCTTGGAGCTGGAAGGCAGAAGATATGATTTGTTTATAAATATAGAGCTGCACTTATAACTGTTTGAAAGTAATTGTATAAATCTGTGAACTGGAAGCCAATAATTTCATATTTCACACTTGAATAATAACCAGTAAATTGGTTTATCTGATTGCAACAAATTATGAATAACTTACCACTATAGAGAACCAATTGAGTTCAGACACAGTATTGACACTTTGTTGTATTTTTAGGTTACTCTTCTAATTCACTAGATGTGCGCAAAGGTGTTTAGTGCAGTAGAAATAAGCACAACTTGCTTTCATTATACAATACATTTAATAGACCATTGGCAATAATATATGTTTTAATTGATAAGTTGTTTTGTTAAGTGACATTTTTTCTGTTAAATATATACTGAGGCTATAAATATTTTTTTCAGATGAAGCCATAGGGAAAGAACTGGAAAGTTGTGATGCAGACAAATTGGTGTATCAGGATATATCATATAATAATGTGACGACATGTGATACAGAGAGCAGAACTGAATGTGTCGCCTCTCATAGTTCCCCAGTTAATGGTAAGTTCTCAAGTAAATGTAGGCATAATAAACCATTTTGCTACATTTGTGAGGAAGCCATTATTGTGTATCTCTAAATTATTGAGTTTCTTGTCCCATTATAGCATCACTCGAGTGCTAAAATCTTCTCTATGAGGAATATTCTATAAAAATCTCTTCATGCACCAATAAATAAATGAATCAAATATAAAACATGTTTGTACTCTTCCAACAACGAAGAGTGCAAACATGTTTTGTGTTTGATGCAAATGGGAGATTCCTAAATATTTATTTCACTAATTTATTTTCTATAGCCCGAAAGGAATTTTACTTGAACTTTTTTTTTTTATTAAGATTGATGGTTTCTGATGAAGTGGAAATTATATGAAAGTTTGAAATAAATTCTCTATTTGACAATTAGGCAGTTTGTTTGAAATGTATGCATGTCTTTCATTTTGCAGTGCAAATAGGAAAGGAATTGCATATGTTGAGTGAATGGCGAGGCTCCTTTTTTGATTGTGTATATATGATTAGTTGCAATGCAAGTGGGGACATCAGAGCTTTAAGTTTGTGGTATAATCAAAATTAATCAGTTTTGACTTGTGACCACAATTCTAATCTTATAAATGTAAATCTGCATGTTTGATGTTGAAATGTAACTGGGGACTTGTATACATTTCTTAGGCTCTACATGCAAGTTTTTCATGCCACTTCAATGGGGAACCAACTGTTTTTGATATGAACATGCTGCAGTCTTTTACAAATTGGATAGTTTGCCTTGACCGATCTTTGATTTTCAAAATAGAACTACTTTCTTGTTTATAAATATGCTGGTACTGCTATAGCTGTTTGTGAAAGTAATGTTTGATCTACAGAAAATAAATTCGTGATTTAAAAATTTAATTTTACAAATCTTTGAATTGGAAGTTTAAAGATTTTTCATGCTTCACTGACGATCTGCCAACGTTTTATTTGATAACAATAAATTATGCATAACCTACCAATATAGAAAAAAACAAGTGAGTTTTGACACAGCATTGGTACTTCATGTATTTGGGTGGGAGGGAAAGCATTGTCTTAGTGGATCGAGTATCGTGTTTGAAAACCTAAGCTGTTTAGTTTGGGTTGTGGTGAATTATATTGTGTATCTGGGGCCACGAAACAGTTTCTGCCTTCTAGATCCTTGTTCGTGTGCAATGGTTCATTATTCAATGGGATGGTTGGGGGGGGGGGGGGGAGGGGGACAGCATAGCTAATGAACTTGATCACATGATCTGTGTGTCAGCTATTGCGAGCTAAAGTTTGGAAGTAAAATATGCAAAAAAGACCTAATTAAAGGGCATGTTTTATGTATAGCATTGAATTTTGACATGTCAGATCAAGCATATTGAAGAAATTAATGTTTAACACACAAGATATTTTACTACAGAATCAATAACAGATATTCGAAGGCTGAGAAACATTGAGTTTGAAGAGTACAAACTTGTTTTGTATTTGACGCAAATGGGGACACCTAAATTTAAATGACTAATTTATTTTCTGTACACCGAAAAGCATTTTACTTGATTTTTTTTTAGGATTGATGGTTTGCAATGCAGTGGAAATGAGTATTAAAATAAATTTAGTTTGAAATGAATTCTCTTTCTGGCAATGAGGAAGTTAGTTAGAAATGTAAACAAATGTTTCATCTTTCAATGCAAATAGGAATTCCACAATGTTTTTTTCTGAGTAGAGAAGCTTCATTTTTGATTGTGTATAGATTTTTCTTTGCAATGCTAGTGTGGACTCCAAAGTTTTAGTTTTGTGTTGTTTTCAGAATTTGCCAATTTTGACTTGTGACCACAATTTTCATTTTATATATGAAAATTTTTGGAACCAAGGAACGACCAACAGATGTTTACTGTCTTAAGCCAACATGAAACTTTTTTGAAATATGTTGTACAGTGATACAAGGCTTTAGTAAAGTACATATGCTTGTTTGATATGCAAACCTAACTGGGGACTTGAATACATTTTTATGATTCGACATCCAGTTATTCATACCACTTCAAATGGGGACACACCTATTTTTAATATTCTTTTGGCACCTTGTTTTATTATATGAACATGCTTTGGTTTTATGTACACCAGAAAGTTGCTTTTCATTATCTTGGAGCTGGAAGGCAGAAGATATGATTTGTTTATAAATATAGAGCTGCACTTATAACTGTTTGAAAGTAATTGTATAAATCTGTGAACTGGAAGCCAATAATTTCATATTTCACACTTGAATAATAACCAGTAAATTGGTTTATCTGATTGCAACAAATTATGAATAACTTGCCACTATAGAGAACCAATTGAGTTCAGACACAGTATTGACACTTTATGTTGTATTTTTAGGTTACTCTTCTAATTCACTAGATGTGTGCAAAGGTGTTTAGTGCAGTAGAAATAAGCACAACTTGCTCTCATTATACAATACATTTAATAGACCATTGGCAATAATATATGTTTTAATTGATAAGTTGTTTTGTTAACCCTTTACCCAACGTAACGGCCAAAACCGGCCAGCGCTATTCTCAAAAATTGCCAATTAATTTTCATTATTTTTTTCATTTTTTGTCTCAAAAACATAGGTTATGACCCCTCATTGGAACGAGCTCGTTGAGCTCGTTCCAATGAGGGGTCATAACCTATGTTTTTGAGACAAAAAATGAGTTATTCGAGAATTTTTTTTGCATGTGTCGTCTGCTTTTCATGTTAGGTAAAGGGTTAAGTGACATTTTTTCTGTTAAATATATACTGAGGCTATAAAATATTTTTTTCAGATGAAACCATAGGGAATGAACTGGAAAGTTGTGATGCAGACAAATTGGTGTATCAGGATATATCATATAATAATGTGATGACATGTGATACAGAGAGCAGAACTGAATGTGTCGCCTCTCATAGTTCCCCAGTTAATGGTAAGTTCTCAAGTAAATGTAGGCATAATAAACCATTTTGCCACATTTATGAGGAAGCCGTTATTGTGTATCTCAAAATTGAGTTTCTTGTCCCATTATAGCATCACTCGAGTGCTAAAATCTTCTCTATGAGGAATATTCTATAAAAATCTCTTCATGCACCAATAAATAAATGAATCAAATATAAAACATGTTTGTACTCTTCCAACAACGAAGAGTGCAAACATGTTTTGTGTTTGATGCAAATGGGAGATTCCTAAATATTTATTTCACTAATTTATTTTCTATAGCCCGAAAGGAATTTTACTTGAACTTTTTTTTTTATTAAGATTGATGGTTTCTGATGAAGTGGAAATTATATGAAAGTTTGAAATAAATTCTCTATTTGACAATTAGGAAGTTTGTTTGAAATGTATGCATGTCTTTCATTTTGCAGTGCAAATAGGAAAGGAATTGCATATGTTGAGTGAATGGCGAGGCTCCTTTTTTGATTGTGTATATATGATTAGTTGCAATGCAAGTGGGGACATCAGAGCTTTAAGTTTGTGGTATAATCAAAATTAATCAATTTTGACTTGTGACCACAATTCTAATCTTATAAATGTAAATCTGCATGTTTGATGTTGAAATGTAACTGGGGACTTGTATACATTTCTTAGGCTCTACATGCAAGTTTTTCATGCCACTTCAATGGGGAACCAACTGTTTTTGATATGAACATGCTGCAGTCTTTTACAAATTGGATAGTTTGCCTTGACCGATCTTTGATTTTCAAAATAGAACTAGTTTCTTGTTTATAAATATGCTGGTACTGCTACAGCTGTTTGTGAAAGTAATGTTTGATCTACAGAAAATAAATTAGTGATTTAAAAATTTAATTTTACAAATCTTTGAATTGGAAGTTTAAAGATTTTTCATGCTTGACTGACGATCTGCCAACGTTTTATTTGATAACAATAAATTATGCATAACCTACCAATATAGAAAAAAACAAGTGAGTTTTGACACAGCATTGGTACTTCATGTATTTGGGTGGGAGGGAAAGCATTGTCTTAGTGGATCGAGTATCGTGTTTGAAAACCTAAGCTGTTTAGTTTGGGTTGTGGTGAATTATATTGTGTATCTGGGGCCACGAAAACAGTTTCTGCCTTCTAGATCCTTGTTTGTGTGCAATAGTTCTGATTATTCAAAGGGAAGGGGGGGGGGGGGGGGGGAGTACAGCATAGCTCAATGAACTTGATCACATGATCTGTGTGTCAGCTATTGCGAGCTAAACTTTGGAAGTAAAATATGCAAATAAGACCTCTTTGAAGGGCATGTTTTATGTATAGCATTGAATTTTGACATGTCAGATCAAGCATATTGAAGAAATTAATGTTTAACACACAAGATATTTTACTACAGAATCAATGACAGATATTTGAAGCCTTCAAGGCTGAGAAACATTGAACTTGAAGATAAGGCTTCCACGTTTACACGTGTAAACATGAACGTTTCGTTTATGGGCATTAAACGTTTACAGTTCTGGTAAACGTGTACACGAAATGAAGTTTTAATAGAGTAATTTCAGAATTGCAGATTAATGCAGAAAGTCAAAGAAACCAAAAAATAATTTCCAACTTTGTAATGCAATATTTTGGTAATGCTTCAGAAAAACTGTGTACTGGTTCCGACTGGCACCGCCGCCACAGTAACTGAACGAAGTCATCTTCAAATCATGTGATATCATATGTGACACAGTCACGTGAGCCGCATGGCACGTGCTAATCTTTGGTGTTTCCTTCGAAACATGTGTGGAATGTTTTAGTTTATTCGGATTTACATGTATATTCCCAAAGTGATACACAGTTGTTCTCGATGATTTCGTTCACCTGACATGGATTATTAATTTATTATTCACACATGGGATGATCTTAGGATCGATTTATGGAGTTTGACAGACAGACTGGCACTTGCGGTGTTTGAAAATTTGGATTCCCCTGCATGGTTTGTAGACTTTGTTTATTTTTGCGACATTGCATTCCACTCTCAAGTCCGGTGTTGTCACTATTGTGTGCCATGGCAACTCGCTCCAACATTACTGTTTGAAAAAATACAAGGAATTTCACCCCGAACCCACCAGAATGAGCTCAGAGACCCCCATAAATTTCAAAATTTACCTGGGGGAGAATCCCCCCCCCCCCCCCCCCCCCCCAGACCGAGTGACTTTGACTTCAGCATCTGCATGCTGTGATCGTTCGTCTACGTCGTTTTTGGACGAACTGTAAACCGGCT